>CM056995.1:307642597-308272597 GCA_029891345.1 Dryococelus australis
GTATTTCTTCATATATTCATTATAACAAGCTTTACATTTTGCTATATTTTTGTCTTTAATACTTTTATGAAGATAAAATAGTTTTATAGATTTATTCTCATTGCACACTTTACATGTTTTTGTTGGTTATTTATCGTGTTGAGCTTCATTTAAATCGTCTAGTGCTGCACTGTGTAGTTTAGAATTTTTATGCATTTTGAGAGATGTATTATAAACATATTGCCTACATTCGCATAATACCCTTTCTTTATTTAATTCGTAATGCTTTGTACCCTTTTCAATGGAGCATTTTTTTTACAGATGTTATAAACCTTTTTCGTATTCATGAAAGTAAGAATTGTATATGTTTATTACTTCACCACAAATTTTTAACGTTGCATAGATGTGGTATTATTTCCATTTCGTTTGCGTGCAACGATTCAATTTTTGTTTATTTAAAAGGAAAAAAAATTTAAAAGTGAAAAAAAATTTTAATAATAAAAATAATGTATTTAAGATGATAAAATTGTCAAATTAATATGGTAACATAATTAAATTAAAATAGTAAAATATTTTTTTTTATTTTTAGAATTTCATTTTAAATAAACATCAAAATGGAATCGCTGCGCGCCAAGTTTAACAACTCGTTCGAATTGACAAAACTACAGGACCTACAAAAAAAAATAAAAAGTATGTTGCTACAGATTTTCAATTATATAATTCTAAGCTTGGAAAAAAAATTAGTTTTATTCTTGATTCAAAGTTTAATAGTACTTTACCAGATCGCTATGCAAGTCTGTCTGATAAAAATGCTTTAAAGTTAAGAAATGAGAATCGAAATTTTATAACATATAAAGGCTCAAAAGAAATGAAAAATAGTAAATCTATGCGTGATTTAGAATTGTTTAAAATATATAAATTATATTTTTAATCGATCAATTACCTTTTTTAATATTTCGCTTGATTTTGATAGTTTTTTCGTCGACGTTCAGATTACGAATTTTTATTTCTTTCTTGCAGTTTCGTTACAAATAGCGGAAAATATTTAATGCTATTTTTCTTGCACTTTTGGTCTAAATTGCATATTTTTATAGCATGAAAATTTCTGCACAGCAATTTTGTGAAATTTTGCAAAATTTGTGTGATGCTTAAATTGCTTTTTTTTTCAGTGAAAATTTTCTGTTAAAAAAAAATCTGTTTCTAGCAATGTGAAAAAGCTGCATGAAAACGATAAATTTGCATTTTTTTGGCTAAGTTTGCTTGATTTTTTTTAAAAGCATTTTTCCTTTAAATTTCAGATTTTGAGTTTTTAAATGTTAGCTGTACTTTCGTTACAAATAGCAAGTAAAAGCTGGTGCTATTTTTTGTTGCATTTTGGTTAAAATTATCAGAAATATCGTGCTGCGCCAAGATCGACATTATACGTCTACTTGTGTCTGCTCTTACCTGCATATAATTTAACGGACGCACTGAGTGGCATGCGCCCAGTAAAGCTGGTAACGATGGAAGGAAAGTAGTTCCATATCTTAACGTTGAATAAAAAGTGTTAACTATTTGTTATAACGTAAATTATTTATTTCGCTTTGTTGTTTTATTGCATCGAAGTGTAAAAATGAGCAGATTTGCAACATTTTTTACGTTTCTAATAATTTCACAATTACACTCAATCGAACGCATGAATCAAATTATGAGACCCATGCCAATGCCAATTTTAAATAAGGCGGGAAAATGCGTGTACGTGTAACAATTGGCAATTTTTTAAATAAGAATTTTCATTATAATTGTATAGTTTCATTTGACCGACGCACGAATAAAGCGGTCAGGCCCACGGCAATGTTAAAACATTTTGACGCGACTTTCTCAGAGAATAATGCTTATATAAAACTGTTTTGGAAAAAATTATTTTTAAATATTTTTTGTTTTATGAAAATTTATATATTAAATTGTAGAAAAAATGTATTAAACATAATCGGCTAGATGTCTTAACATACCAACATTTCCAAAAGAAATTTCACGTAGAGTACTTTTAGTTTGAAATCTTTAAAATTTACGCAATGAGAAGGAATTTCGTTCGTTCCAAGTTCAAAAAGCGAGCGAGCGATCCGTAACGCTGTACTGTCTAAATTATATATGTAGTATAGGAGTTTTATTACAAGCGAGGAAAGCCCACAACGCCGTATCTTTGTACTTTTCTCTTGCCACTTAAGGAAACTGCGTGGACAAACTTTAAAAATGCGATATTTGACCATTTTCATGCTCCAAGTATGCACTTAATTCCAAAAAGAACCAGGGGGATAGATAATTATTCTTTTCTGACAAAAAATTCGTATTTGCAGAACATTAACGAGATACACGTATTCGCGCGAGCAGCTATTAACAAAAGACGTGGGGGTCCATCCCACTCTTAAGCAGACCAATTTACCGTGAACAGCTTTTATAGGCTGTTCACGATAAAGTGAGCACTTTTTGAAGCTGTTTCATCAGACATAATAACCAAAAGATACATTTCATTGTGGCCTCACTTTTGGTTTTGGGTATGGTGAATGTATACACTGTGTTTATTATTCACATGCAGGGTTTACATTAACAAGTGATGGAAGGATATAAATTGGTTAAAAGAAAAAACTAGGGCTTCAAAAGTGCTTACTTTACCGTGAACGGCCTATATCTTGTATTTATCGTGACACTGATTTTTGAGGGTTTGGATAAAGCTCTCTCGCTCTTCTAGTAGGTTCAAAGAATGCGCTCGGAGTTTATGCAGCCGCACGTCTCCAGTTCTGCAACAACGGTCACGGTCTCGCTCGTGAGGGGAGGGTCCAGCTGTTGGAGGGAGGGGCACAACCTGCCTGCCGCGCCTCCAGAGGCCCGCGCCCGGCAGTCGGCGCTGCGTCGCGGAGTTGCGTGTAGAGGAGTGTGTTTTCATGGTTACGGCGGGATAGCTGTGTTTACGCCAGTGGCCACGTCGTCATGTAACCGATGTCTGGATGTTAGTCTCGTGTGCGCCAAGTATTTAACATGCCCAACATTTCCTGTGAATATGTTAAACGTCAATAGTTTCCTTCCGTAACTCGTTCACGGTAAGTTCAACATTATTTTGTGCAATTTTGGTTAACGTTTAAGAATAATAAACGTGAACTTATTTCATCACTGAAGTTGACGTAAGATATGTGGACTTAACGTTAAAATCGAAGCGTGTAAACACGTCATCAATGCCAAGAATGTTTGTAAAAGCGTTGTTTGCAGAGTGCAGAAAGTTAGTTTAAATTCCCATGATTTTACCTGGTTTTCCATGCCAAAATTAATTCAGTATCTTTCAGTAGTACTTACATAAACTCTTGTCGATAAGTTCTGCTTAGTATCATATCACCAAAACGAAAGTCTCTGTCTAAATTTACTGTTTGTTGCCCAGTCACTGAGAATGCTAGACAAAATGCTGCAGGTTTCAGTTTTCGACCAACACAGACAAATTTTCTTACGAGCGATTTCGAACTTCCTTTCTCTTCCAGGTTTTACCAGTCTCTCGCTTTCTGTATAAATATTATGACACCGTGTAATTTGAACGATCTTCAATAACTTACGGCTGTATATATTTAGTTCTGCAAAGGTGCGTTGGCCCAATCTCGTAATCACTCGTTACTAATCCTTTGAACGTGCCTTGTATTGAAAGTGTAAAGACGATAAGTTAGTTGTCATTCTGAAGTGGAACCTATAGACTATTTAGGGCCTAAGCGTTGGGTTGAAAATTAGACTTAAAGTATTAATAACGTGGAATGGCGATATTTGGCCGACATCGAGGTCTTGAGAGCCAATGAGGGTGAAATAAGGTTGAGTATGGAGCAGCGCAGAAATGTAAAAGCGGGGGAAACGGGAGATCCCCTAGTAAACCCGCCGACCAGCGGCTTCGTCCGGTACGATTCCCACGTGCGATAATGAAGAGATTTCTTTCTATGTTACCTACAGTTTGTGTGCAGACCACATAAGAATTATTTTGAATATGAAGCGCAGTCTGCCGTAGTGTTGCTAAGATACTTTGTACCACAGGATCTGTTAAATAGAGTACATGCAAATTTAGTTTTGCGAGTTTCCAATAGTGCACGATTTTTCTGTGATTACGAACACAGTTTAAGAAGAAAATGCGTTGCAATCCCTGGAAAGTCTTAAAAATAACAAGGTGGCTTTAAAAACATGCTTTGCCATTTTTCCGCTAGGATGTTTTCTTACAGTGGCAGTGATAGTCTTAGGAGATCGTACGCACCATTTCAATGAAGAAAATTATATTTATTCACTATTGAGGTAGTATAATTTCCCGTTATACATGGTTAGACCAGATCTTGATATATTGCATGTAGTGATTAGGAAGGTTGGATTAAAGAACTTAGCTCTAAGAAATTGTTCGCAAATTTGCCACGTTACTGTATACGCGTATTGAGACTGCACAAAGTTTATTCAATACATCCACGACAGCATCCTAAATGTTTCGTCTTTAGCGCGATTCAAGTGAGTAGTTTAGTTCCCAACTTTGTGTAATATCACTTATTCGCAGCTTGATGTGTGGCAAATTCCCCACACTGTGCGTACCTAAGTTAAAAATTCCCATTACAGTTTTAGGAAATTTAGGGAAATATTTTTACGGTGTCTGGAGAGCTTTTACCCAGAGATGTAATGCAAAAGAACACGCAAAGTGCAGCGAATTCACTGCCTGCAGAATGCAAGCCAAGACGTGTGCAATCGCATGACCAAACAGCTCCTTCACGATTGACATGACAAATTTGTCCGGACAACTTTATAATTAATGTTCATTGTAATCAGAATGTTTAATTCGCGCAAATTTGTTTGCAATGTAAAAAAAAAAAAATTGTATTCACACTGTGAATTATTCATCCGCAGTTAACTCAATCATTAGTTACTAGTCCCCCGTTATTGGTGTTTGATTACATTCCAGGCCCAAGCGGATGCAAATTATGAGAATTACCATGGACACAGCCTTGGTATGTGTTATCTCGGAGTATTCCAGTTTCTTTTCACGTCATTCCGCCGCCGCTCCACATCCATCTCGCTCATTCTTCAGGCTGGCCGGAACGACAGGTCAGTTCCTCCGGTAGTACAGCCGGCTCCGTCTAGCGCCCCCAACCGTGTTGATCTTGCCTACAGACGGGGAAAACCCGTTTGTTAGAATCCGCTTCTGATAACTGAAAATCTGGTTGATGGTTTCATAAATCATCTCTCAGATTATTTAACTTAAAAGCCCTGCAATATTCAAAATTCACTACCGTTTTATTATGATCCAATACTTTGGCAACAGCTTCTCTGTTGCCACCCACCTACACCCCCACCCCCTTTTTTCGTACCCGGCAGTGTTGGTTTGGGTTAGGGTACCACGGCTTGCGGGAAACCTGGCGGGCTGTTCCTTGTTGCGGCGGGTGTGCTGAGCCCGTATACGTTGTTCACGGAAAAGTGAACACTTTATAATCCCCTTCCAACAGCCATTAACCACTACCAAATATATCTTATTGCAGCTTCAGGCATTGCAATGTTTAGATTAAAAAGCAGACTGTTACAAATAGCCCTGTTATCGGCTGCTATCTCTTGGAGGAGCAGGTAACCTGACAACACAGCTCGGAATTCCTCCTACCCACTGATAGGAAAGTATAACTCCAAGAAAATCAGCACTGAGAAGGTAAATTAGTTTTGCAAGTTTCCCAGTTTCTATGAAGTAATAGAAAATCTATGTATTGTTAATCGTGGAAGCAGAGACGATAGTGGCGCACCTCGTTGACTGTAGTGGATGATGGCCTTTAAGGCCACGATCCGTCATTTCTACAGTTTTTGCGAGAATTATTTCTTTGTTCCCAAATGGGAGCCGATATTGTAAAATCCTTTTACAATTTTGTTACAAATTGTGTTTATTATGTAGTCTGATTTTTTTAACACAGAAAACTGTATAATTTTAACTAATCATCAAATAAACAAAATATTCGTTAGTTAATTAATCGGAAAAAAGGAAACATTTTTTTTGTGTTGGAAAAATTAGACTACGTAATAAAAACAATTTGTAACAAAATCGTAAGAGGATTTTGCAAAATCGACTTCCGACTTCCGTTTGGATAAAAAAAAACTCGCAAAAGCTGTAGAAAGGAAGGATCGTGGCAAGAAGTTGTCACCACAGACACAATATTTTAATATTTTCCATTCTTTACACGGTACGTCGGGCTGTAATCTGCTCGGTTGCAGTATTACATGAGAGGTCAGTGACGCACTCACCTTCCTTGTGACCTTGCTCAAGCTGGATATCTGGCGGGCAGTATGCTTTTTACTTTTGAGAGATCTGATATTTGCAGAACGAGGGGACTTAACTTTTTGATATATATTTTTTATTGTTGTACGCCTACAGAAAAAAACGTACGTAATGAGTTTGTTTGCCCTTGGGGTTGGCTTTCCGCCGCAGTCTCTTATCTCGTAACACGACCGTGCGTGTGTGTTCCGCGGAGACGTTATCTATTGGCGGCTTTGTGTGGGGAAGGAATAAAACGCCGCGTGCCACTCGGCTCGAGGCGAATAACTGCGTGGTTCAAGATTCTTGCACAATAGAAACCTTCTAGCAATTGAATTTAAGTTTCCTTTCCTCTGATCAAGCCACCAACACACAATACAAGTATGGTAAAGTAGGAGTTCAGACAATTGAACATAGCTTCTGCGAGCTTCGTAAAAATGTGTATCTTGTTATGTAAATCATTATATTATCCAGGAATGCATTTTACGTGCGTTTCTTTAAAAATAGGCTTACAGTTTATATTAAAAGTTTATTCCAGGACAAACTCATTTGTTTACTTTATATGACAATTCATATATACCCTCTTCACATTATATTTGTTTGCCATTTATTTTATTTAGGACTAGCTTCGTTTAATATACCGAGATTAAAATCACACTACAATATAATAACGCACTTTCTACATAACCTCTGTTAAATTCTCGGCAAAATGGTTGACTTTTACTTCAAATTTCAGCTCTTCGAAATCGTAAAGTCAAGCGTGTTTGACTTTACCTTTAACAGTTCCATTGTGCCAAGCTCCATAAGAAAAAAACATGCCTGAAAGCAAACATAAGGGCCTTCATGCCGCGGTGCAGTGTTGCCACGTTGAAGTGCATTCCCGTACCGATAGCATGGTATTTCCATGTTTTTCCTCGTAACTACACACTAGATATAACAAATTAATTTCATTCCAATTTCGGACAACCAAATTAATGTTTGTAACAAGATGCTAGTCTATTAGTCTACTGGATTATAATCCATTCACGGTTACTTAAGCCCTGCAAAAGTTATACTTCCAGGATATTCCTCCGCCTCGTGCAAACTAAGCTTAACTAAGCCTGGAGAATTACACCAAAGAATAACTCACCACATTCGTACGCACGAGGTGTAACAGTATTTTGTATAAGGACTATTTCTCACCAGGCGCTACCAACATACCTATTTTCTCCCTGATTTTATTCGAATTCTTTATAAATTAAGCATTAATATTTATAGATAATATATGAATAACATTTCAACTTAACAGGAAAAAAAGTAGCATTTATGAACACAAGTATAAAACGCTTGTGATGTAGAGCGTATTTAGGAAATAACTAAACATGCCAAATTGTAGCTTAAAATTATTGTTTACGTGCCTTGTTAATGTACAGAAAATGAGCTGAAGGCAATAATACACTGTTGGTCACGTTAGTTGTCATTTTTGGGTTGGCCTGCGTGCGATTTAATGTCCTCGCACATTGGCCTTGCAATTACTTTATTGATTTAAACTTTGACATCAGTTTGTCGAATTTCGGCTCCATGGATTGGATCAGTTTCGTTATGCCGTACATTATCGTAAAATTATTGAAAAAAATATGGAACCTTTCCTTGCGTCTGGTGGCACTACTTCTGGTTAGGACAGTCTGTCTACTGTCGAACTGCACACAGGAGTCTACACGCCGTTCTCGAAATGTTATTTTTCTTATTTAGTTATTTATGTTCACGGAGGGTAACCACGGTTAACTTGAGTTGAGAACGCTTATATTGAAGGACTGCGTAGACATTGGTATGAAGTGAGGTGTGGAGAGAGGGGAGGGGGCGAGGTTGACGCGTGTATTTGATTGGCAACTAACACCTGGCGACGAACTTGGAGGCTCTCGAGAAACATACCGATGTCCAAAGTAAATCATCTCTGAGCAATCCAAGAAGGATGATCTCGAGTACAGAGAATGTCTACCTCTCAAAAGGCAGTTCCTGCGAGGGTTGTGGTTGGCGTTGGCCAGCGAGTGTTCCTGCGGGTCGGTTACACTGACCTGTTTTCAAGGCGACTGCGCTAAGTGATGAGGGTACTTCCAAATCCAAGCGAGTGCTTAAGTGCACCATCGACCAACGCTACGTAGTGGATAGTGGATGTGGCAAAGTTTCAAACCCATTGTCTCCTAGACACAAGTTATTGAACTGAGCCACTGCTGGCAGGCAGCAGTAGCCAGGAAGAAAACAGACTGCCGGTCCGAAAAAGTAGATCTGTGTTGTTGGTTCCAGCATACTCGGTAGTAAAATATATGTAGGCCTATTAATAGTTTTTTTTTCTTATTCGAATAATCTCTTATTTTCCTAATTAGGCTTGTGTGATCGTTATATTGCGTGTGCTGGTCTACTGCATAGCAGGAAATAACTTAAAGTACAAAGTTTCCCCTCGCTCCCCCCCCCTACTAAAATACAAACAATATATATATTACATTCGCGTGATCTCAGTGTTGACGTAAATATATTTAGAGAAAAAATAAAGTATTGTTATAAGACGCCACAGGGGCGTATCAGAGTGAGGGAAGAGGATAGTAATAAAAGCTAAATTTGATATTTAATTCATACATACAGCTATTTACAACTTTAAACTATCACCACTAACACTGTTATTGTTCTCAGTGGGCGCAATATTTGTCTATATCAATTTTAATTAAAGTTCTTGTCAATGTGTCTACATTGGTTTGTCACTTAATTCACTCTCATTATTTACACACACTCGATCTGTCTGTTACCATCATTCGAAATGTATTGCACCCACGCATCCAGTTCGACAATCTCAACCTTCACTGTACCGATGCTCGCAGTCCGCAGACTTCACTACCGCTGGTGACTCTTGACGCCACTCGACCCTCCGCTGGCTCGTCGTCGCTTAGGGTCACTCAATCCTCGGTTCGAGCAACCCTCGCGGCTTAAGTAGTCAAGAAGGTTCCTCGCACCCCGAGTCACCCTAGCGCCCCGAACAAGAACATTCTTTCAAAGGTAGCCGCAGAATTCAATTCGCTGAAGGTGAAGAGAGCGCGAGTTGTGGTAAGTTTATTGCGGCGACATACCTTGGTAAATCTCAAAGCGCTTCTTGGAATACCGCTTGTCTGACCTACGAACGTTCCTTCGCTCTCGTGAGCAGGCCGGAGTAAAGGAAGCGATGAAGAGCAGCGAGCATTTAGACTTTTCACGATAAAGTGAGCACTTTAGAAGTGAACCTTAGAAAAAGTCACTGCCCCTGCATACATATATTTTAATGGGCGCACCGAGTGACATGCGCTTCTTAAAGTTGGTGACGTTGGAGGGAAAGTAGTTTCATATATTAACGTCGAATTAAAAGTGTTGGAAAACGAAAAAGTAATTAAGTTAATGGTTGCCTGTTTTTTTTTTCATGCAGCGATGTGTAAAATTGAGCAGTTTTGTAAAAATATTTACTTTCCTAATAATTGAGCAGTTTTACACGATCGACGCATGAATAAAGTGACGAGGCCCATGGCAGTGTTAATTTTACGTAAGAATATACAAGGGGTATACAAGTAGATCTTAAGCAGGACTCATTTTACCGCGAACAGCCGTAAACTAGTGTCACTGGCTTTGCCTAAATTATCTCTGCAATTGCTCACCACTAACAAGTGACTGCACTAGTTGACCGGCAGGCATTACGTGTTTGCATTGGAGGAGCACTCGGGCGTGGCAAAAATCGCTGTCTGGTATCTGCATTGCCACCAACCCCAACGTTGTTTCCAGTCGAGTTCTACTGGCAAGCACGACGGAGCGTGTGTGTTCTTGCCACGATAAATCGGGCTGGCGAACTGAATATTTATGATTTTACTTCGTAAATTGAGCAGCATTTGAATTATATGGAATATTTCAATGGAGGAACATTCCCAACAGCATAGTTTGTGACAAGTTGGGGCGCACGTATATTGTGCGCTAATGTTTAAATTTCCTCTTCTTCCTATTAAGAATTAGCATCAACAGAACCTCTTAATTTGTTTCAATTCTTACAACTTGATGTGTGTTGGTAGAAGCTGTTCACGATAAAGTGAGCACTTTTGAAATCAACCTTAGAAAAATGTCACCGATTCTACCTGCATGTATCTTAACGGGCGTACCGAGTGACATGCGCCCAGTAAAGTTAGTAACGATTGAGTGAAAATAATTCCATGTCTCAACGTCGAATAAAAAGTGTTAGGTAACCATTGATAACATATATTTCTTTCGCTTTAAGGTTTTTTTTAATGCATGGAAGTGTAAAAATGTGAAAATTTGAAAAATGTTTATTTTTCTAATAATTTCACCGTTTCACTTGACCGACGCATAAAGTGACGAGTCCCCGGCAATGTTAATTTTGCATAAGACCAAGAAATACACAACGTACATATAGGTAGATGATTTTAAGGAGGCCTTTTAAAAGTGCTCAGTTTACCGTGAACGAACTATATCACTTCTACGGGAGACTCCTGTGGCCTGCGAGTTGTCTATGAGCTACTGTCGCTCGAGGATAGTCGCCAGTTGTGAAACGGGCCTATGGATGAACAATATTATAAATCATAAGTATTTAGCTACTCGATTTCAGTTCGAGACGACGCGTCGTGTCGAACGGCTGTCAGACTTGCGGTAGTAACCCAGGGCGCTGCCAGATCTCGCGCACGCTTGTCTCTTTTTCCCCGGCGCCAGCACATTCCGCGCGGCGCGGTGGGTGTCTACCAGCGCCCTCGGCTTGCCGACGTGGCAACGAGACTCTGCGACAGGGTTGCCAGATTGGGTTTGTTGAAGTCGCCTAAATGGCCAATCTTTTGTCTCCCAATTTGTATAAACTTTCTAATAAGTGCATTATTATAATAAATTGTAAATATTTCATGTAATATTTTATATGCATTACACACATTTTTTGAAATAAAAAAAAATCTAGGCCTACACAAGATTAAAAAAAAAAAGTCAAAGCATAAACAATTGCGTAATATTTTATTCGCATATTCATTTGGAATTATGGTGTGTGTGACACACACACACACACACACACACACACACACACACACATACACACACACACATATATATATATATATATATATATATATATATATATATATATATATATATATATAATTTTAGCATTTAGACGTTAACTTCAGATTGCGATGAAATATACACACTGTGTTTATTACTCGTGGAAATATTTATTTTAAAGGGTGTTTAAAGGATAAATAATGGCTGAAAGGAAAAAGTAACTACGGCCACAAAAGTGCTCACTTTACCGTGAACAGATTATAGAAGCGAGTAAAGAGTTCGAGCAAGAGTAACTCTTAAATTGTGTCCACAGTGGTTGCCGTTTAAAAAACAGTTCTTACTTATGAGAATCAACTATTTTGCTCACAATAAAAAAAATATACCAATACGAAGTAAATCATTCCAAGTAGCCGAAATATCTAAATTCGTTACAAAAATCGCCCAAATTACGATTGTCGCATTTTCGTTGTTTTTGGTTGCAAATTTTGCTTAGAAGTAGCCCAGAACGGTGACAAATCGCTCAATCTGGCAACCCTGGTCAGCGAGCCCTTCTGCAGCTAGTTCACGTTGCCCGCAGAATGCCCTGCTGGTTTCGACACTCTCGAACGTCAGCACTCGTCCTGTTCACAATTTGCCAAGCTTTTACTGAGTCTCGAACACTGCAGCATGTGCCGAAACTGGCCTGGAATAATATAACATGAGACTTCAAGCCCAGTTCGTTTCTTAACGGAAATAACCACCCTCCAAATGTATGGCTAAATTATTTTTAATATATCTGAAACGTGGCATGTCATTTAAAATAAACTATACGAAAATTGTTCCGTTATCAAGATCTCGTAAGGCTGTTCAGGTGTCGAAATCTATTTTCTGTGTTTTTAGGATATTTCACGATTTTCTGATACACTATCAATACAAATTTAATAAAACTGCCAAAACAGTTAAATAACTTTTGCATACATTTTTTAGGAGAATTCACAGTTACTTCAAACTTTCTTGAATCTCTGCTGAAGTTCTACTTCCAGGATATTCCTCCGCCTCATGCGAACACAACTTAACCCAGCCTAGAAAATGACAAGCAAGGGATAGCGCACCGGATTAGTGCGCACTCAGTTTAATACAATAATTTGCATAATGACTTATTACTAGGCATTACCAATGCACATTCTCCCTGTATGTATGCATATTTATTATAAATGAAATAATATAGTTTATAGATAAAATATAGTTAAAAGTATTTTTATTTTAACATTTTAAAAAACGTTTGTGATACATGTAATTATTCTACGCCACGCGCCGAACTCTTGACTCAGGTGCCCTGAGTTGGCCACGCCCCGGCCCCAAATCCCGCTCCCTTAAGTCACACGCCGTGCTTCCATCCCTGCGAACTCCACGATAAACTTGGTAGTTTCTATATACCACTTTTAAAGGACCTACAGTTTTGCTACAGTAAGAAATGGCCGTTTAGTGAATACTGCACTAAACACCATGGATAACGTTTTTGTAAGCAAACACTAGGAAAACGAAGTAAAAGCAATTTAAAGATTTTGCAGATTTTTTAGCAATATATTTGATGTGTTGCATTACTATCCAGCTGTGTGCTGTGAATTCGTACATGTTACTGCAGCGTAACGGGGTTTATACGATTGAAAACTGAAGCAGTAAGCAGGATGGTTTGACAGAGCAATATCCGTACAGAAATGTAGTAAACGCAAAAGCGATGTATTTATATTTGCCTGCTACTAAAAAAACTATTGCGAAAGAAAAAAATGCGACTAAATAAAGGCCTATTTCCATTTTGATTTCAAACAATATGCTTTAAAGACTAGTTTTTATTGTGCTCTTAATTGTTACTTTACTGATCTTTGTAAAACCCGATTGCCTACTGCTTGAGTTTACAATTGTGTAGATCGTTGTTTGCGATAAAATGTTTCCTGTGGCTTACTTTAAAGATGCGGAACTTAAGTTAATTCGATGTCCTCTTCACGTAGGTCTAAATACTCCACACTCGGCGTCCTCGTTAAAATAAACGCGCTTAAAAAAAGTTTAAGGTTGATAAACAAAAAACAGCTGTAATTGTGTTTTGTAGAGTCGAACGCGAGGTGCGCACTCGTGAGGTAAGAATTATGGCGAAAGTGTAGAAATAGCATGAGTGGACAAATGTTTCAACCACGTGATTTTAAATCTTGGGTAGAACAAAAAAAAAGGCTGTGAAGTAGGTGCATAGTTATTTGCACGCTAGTAATATCCAAATTGTAAATAAAAATTACGAACGAAACACAAACGAATATGTTCAAAAATCGTTGTTAGAACTTTAGCAATTTATCCCAGTGCTGATAAGTTTCTCGCATAAATTGCAGTTAATGTGTAAGTTTCCTTCTGTTTTATGGGACAACACAAGTTACTTGACTGCGTGGTAAATATAAATGCTGAAATTGCGTATGGCGTTTTATTTTTGATCAAAAGTGAAGTACTCGTGAATATTTATTCTGGTCCTTTGAGCAGTGGACAGTTAGGCCTAATACACAAGCGCGAAATGGACAAGCAGCATCAGCTCGTTTGTCTTTACACAATTGCAAACTTCTGCATTTGACTCAGTTTTCATTCCTTATACGAAATCACCGATACACAATACAAACACAAATTCAGAAAAACGAATCTGTTTCAGGATTTCCGTAAAAAAAATAATTCTGTTACGTAAATCATTGTATTTTACCCAGGAATATATTTCTGTTCCCGTTTTTTTAAATAAGCTATGCCGTTTATAAACAATTAATTTTTTTCGAGCTATAAACTCGCTTATGTTTGATAAGTAAGTAATTCATGGTTTTCTTCATTCGTTTGCTATCCCTTGAATCTGTAGAAGAGAAGATTACCACGAGCTAGGTTCAGTATACGAAAATGAAAACGTCTAACAGTTAACAAATTCGTAACATGAATTCCCCCCTAACCTCTATTTTCATTTCGGCAAAATGGCTGTAAGACATTGTTTCAACTTTTCGAAATCGTAAACTCAAAGAGTGCTCGACTTTAAAACTTTGACAGTTAGATGTCAAGGTATACAGGAAAGGCGTCGATAAACGATCGTAAAGCCAAAAAGTAAGTAAAACGCTTCAGTTTTTGTGTAACGTTGTGAATGTTGTGGTATGTACAAAACGCGAAGTAACGCTGACGTTGTAGGCAGGCAAGGTAATGACCAGGCGCTAGATAACACGAGCGTTATCCGGCGGCGTTGTTCCCCCTACGACAAGTTAGCGTTATCAGTCTCTCTATTTGCCACGCGGACCACCTTTATTGCACTGCCGAGCTGTAACTCAGCGCCGCGCCGGTGTGGCTCGTCCGCAGTTCTTACACTACCTGCAGAAATAAAACCTACCGCCCATAACTGTTCATGCAGAATGACTATTTTGAGGTATATAGCGCGTCTCACTCTTAGATTGCAGTGTGTAGTTAAAGAAACAATTTTATATTTATACACTACTATACAATTTGACCATTTTTGTTACGTAATTTTGCACTTATGAACTTATTCTACCAACACAGCATTACTTCTTGCCTGTTGATAACTCTAGTCATCTGGAAACGCGCTATGCACACTTTACTGCAGTCTAAGAGTGAGACACGGTATAGCACAAAGACACCATTGTTTGTGAAAATTGCCACACACAGAAAGAATGGCCCGAATGGATCAACTCTTGAGGATGTGTAGAACAGTGTACCAGCAATAAGTGAATACGATTGCAGAGAGTTGGCGCACACGTAGGCCCAGCAGCGCCCTTTTGTGTGACCAGAAAGGTCCGTGTTACGCCAAGTTCAGCCAGCGAGGAGCTGTCAAACGAAGTGAAAGTGAGACGGCCTGCACGGAGTTTTGCCGTCTCCTTACTCATCAACCATGTTTGACGACTGCATCTTACCACTCAAGTAAGACCCAACACGACTACGTGAAGGGAAAGAACTTTTCCCGTTTTTTGGTTTAAAATATCTTCTGCCTGAACTTATAAATTATTGCTACTTTTTTACCAATCTGGTTTGTGAAAACTTGAAGAGCTGCGTAGAAGTTTGTTACGACAAACTTTGGTTACCGATATGGAAGTTCACTAGGACATCGGACATAGCTTCGCCGCTTTGTTACTGAACTTTTTTGATGTGGCGCCGGATTTTCCTCTGTCTAGATGGCGTTACGATCTGCGGCCACTGCGCATGACCTCCCACCCCTGTGACATCACCTTGGAGGCGGTGCAGGAGTACCAATATGATCATTTGTTTGCTAAATTGGTAGCTGGTGGCGCTACTTTTTTCCTTTGCAATTGTGACGTATTTGTTGGCGATTGACTGTTCCTCCATCGCCTATTGAACATTTCCTTTTTTGGTAGTAAATTCAGCCATTGGCTGATAACTAATTAATACCCTCTAGAGAGAATAATACAAATTACGCTACATATACTGGGAGCGGAGTTGTCTCGAGGTCAGACAGCAGCCTTGAGAAAGCTTCGGAATGTCAAGATAAGTATGTCACTAGTCATGCCAGCCCTTATGGCGAGACATACTTTGATGTCCTAATAGGCAGAACATAGGGGGGCCATGATGCCCTAAAACAACCTAGTCAAATCTCAATAAAATGCTTTGTTTTATCCTCGGCAAATCTGAATGTAAACGTTAAATCTTTGTTGATTCATGTTTAATTAAAAGTTCGGCATCTCATAAATTTTTTTTTTTTTACAAATAGCAAAATTATGGACAATCTGAGGAAAATGCCCATAAGTTTTGTACGCGAGATAAACCAAGAAAGTGGTTTAGAGTTTTACCTGCATTCTGGAAAATAATTCTTAAAAGTGAATGCTAGGGTTCAGGACAGAATATTGAAATTTTGCAAACTCCCCAGTTAAAATTTGTGGGCATCTTTTCTGGACTTTTCCCTAATGAAATTGATTAAATTTCGGAAAATAAAATGGAAATTTTCCAATTGTGGATAAGCCACAAAAGCATGATTTGAATAAAGAACTATATGAACCATTTCTCATTGTTTTAGAGAAAACATGATAAATAATATTTTTTTTTTTTTTTTTGCAATTCAATGGCGTTTGGTAATTAGAATACGGCTGGAAAATAATTTGTGGCCTTCAGTATAGACTATTAGGACATGCCACATAATATTCTTGCATTTCCTATGGCCTTTGGTAAAATTGTAGATGGCCTGAAAATACATTGTAACATTTAATATAAAATAGAGAAATGGGAACTGTTAAAGACTATAAGGCCAGAATTTTAAATGTTATAATTGGAAATTGTAAAATTCACATTTGTGAAAGATATTGGCGGCAACAATAATTTACCTTGTATATGAAAAATATGTCTGAAAAGAAAAAAAAATTAATAAAATCAAAACACAGTATCAGAATTAATGTGTATTGCATTTCAGCTCATATTATGCAGAATTTTTCCTACTTTATTGTTCTTCCATGTTTTATTTCACTTTGCCTTGCCGCGTCTTAGGCTCTAGGGCGTAGCAAAAGCAAGTGCCAGTATGCCTCGTCATCGTGAAAGGGCACCATATCAGCATGCGAGAGTTAGAACGGGGCAGAATAATCGGTCTCAGGGAAACATGTTTGTTATACCGTGACATTTCGGCTCGTACAGGGCATGCTGCTACGACAGTGTAAAATCTCTTTCATTTACAGGTGGAAGGGCTGGCAACACTGCCCGCAGCAGACCCTATTTGTGTATCACACATCCGTTGCGATGATCCAGTGTCGAGCCCCATTTCAGAGTTAGAGGGGCGTAATTGCAATAAAAACACAGATTGGAATTACTGAATATCTTCAATACAATTGACTATGTTCTTGTTGGAAGTCCCACACAAGCTGTTCAAAATGTGCCCGATCTGGCCGTAAGCAGGTTGCGATGCGTTGTACCGTGGAGTGTTGCTGCTGCATGCCTGCGAGTTCGTTTTTGAGTTAGTGGCGTCATTTATCGTCTGTAGTAACTGGTCTGTTGTGTCTGGTCGCCGTCTGCTGTAAACCCTACTTTTCAAGCAGCCCCCGAAAGAAAAGTCGAACGGGATGAGGTCCGGAGAGCGCGCCGGCCATTAGACAGACCCATCTCTTCCAATCCACCTGCGCGGACACTCGGCTGCTGCACCACTCATATTTCCGTCACACTATCCGTCAACAAACACCACGTCTGCGTACTCTGCCAGTGTAAACTTTAGTGACATTGTTCCACAATCGCTTGCCTTGACGCACTAATAAATACTGGTCACGCCAACCACACTAGCAGTGTATGCTTAGTCAGATAGGGAATATTTCAAACAGCTTGTGTGAAACTTACAACATGAATGTAGTGAATTGCATTAAAGATATTCAATAATTCCAATTTGTATTTACGTCCCTGTAACTCTGAAATGGGGCTGCATAGCCTACTTGTGTATACGAAATTTCGTGTTGCCAATGATCTGTATCACACACTGCCGAAGTTTGTCGGTTGAGTTGCGGACCATTCTGTTTTGGAAAAGTAAAAAAAGTGCAAGATATTAAGTATATTTTAGCGTGTTCACCAGTGCCAAAGTTATCTTAAACTATTTGTCTGAATTGAATGTTTTTCGAATAAACGTAGGGTTCACAATTTGAGAAACAGTCCAGTAGAAAGAATTCCAAAATAAATTATACACAGTCACATGTCTACTTAATCATGGAAGCAGTTAAAAACATAATTTAAATATATTTCAGTTTTCTGCAGAGAACTAATGCTTGTAGGTTTGTTCACAGTGGGTTTTCTAACAGAAAGCAAAACGCGTAACAAATTTGCTGTAATTGAAACTGGAATAGTATCGTGCGGTAGGTACTTACATTTAAGGCCTAAATCAGATCAGCCCACAACTGTATATCTATAAATTATCCAGGAGATAATTTTGTGCAGTGTCGTAAGAAAACCCCTGAAAGTACGTGTGTAATATGGCATTGAAGGTCTGTGCCAACGGCAAGGGTGTTTTAAATTACTGCTTGTGTACTTCGCAAACGTGTGCTGGTGAATAGATGAAAAACTGATTTCGCAAACATTTTACACTCGGTATATTGCATTGTTTATAAAACACACCAGTGTTGTGTTAATATATTTGAGAAAAAACAACGCTAGTAGATGAACAGACGAGGTGGCAAACTTAAGCACAGCAAATGTTTCTAATTTTCGTTCTGAAACGAGGCAACGAGCGACAGAAGGGCAGCCAACCTTACGCCTACCGTCGAGGCAAAACTGCGGTGTATGGAATCGCTCGCGAGAGACAACTCAACAGTTGACGGAGAAGCAAAGCAAATTGCTTTATGAAGCAACCCAGCGTTGGCGATAGAGAATAAACCTGCTGACTTTCAGAAGCGAAGCAAGCAATGTTTCGCTGTAACATGATCTGACTGAGTGAACGCATGTGTAAAGCCCCTGTCACACTGTCGTATTTTCGCCTTCAACTATATTTGTCAATGAAATTTGAAGATTATATACGGCCATCAATTTTTTCCTTCCTACAAATTTGATCAAATCTTGAATGTGTTTTAAAATGTCACTTGTCAATTTTTTTTTGCTAGGAGAATCTGATTTGAATTATTAATTAAAATGTATTTTCACAGTGACATATTGCTTTTGTTTTTAGTCCATCACAGGAAGAAATGTAAGGAATATTATAATTTATTTTTGCTTCTTTACTAAATTCAGATTGTATTTATCAGAAATGCTAACGGCTGAGTGTTCATAATATTATGTGCAATATTCACATTAAATAGCATTTATGCCCAAACAGCTTCTACATAAATTATTTTCACAACCAACTTAGTTTCCAGCAATTGTTAGTTATTTCAAAGTTTCTTGACGTCCATTTTTGTCGTACACGATTCCGATTGGCTGAGACCGTCAAACATCAAAGAAATTTTAGAACCAGCTAATCTTGAAATGTTTGAGAAAGTTGGATGGCCTGTTTCCATCAGACAAATATGGCGGCGTTTATCACGTTTCGATGACGTCATAACTGCCCAACTTTGACTAAACTTATTGGAAGCAGTTTGACGGAAGATTTAGTTAGTGTGACAGGGTCTGAAGAGGCGCAGGTTAGTGTTCGCGGCTGGTCGTGCGTGGTCTTGAGACCTTGAATACTGCGCACGTATATGTAGGCGGCCATCATAACTGCGCACTTGTATTCACGTCATTTTCCAACATACCATCTCAACCTAACTGGCTCTTAGTTATCTGGGACCTCTAATAGTACTTCATGCTTCCCTATTTTTAGGTTTTGTCTGTGTTGGTTTTATTTTAATAGCATATATTTTTTTAGTACTAAGTTCAGTTGTGCAAGTTTGTTATAAAATATATTAACGATAAAAATCTCAAGGGGTGCCCCCCCTCTAGGACCACCATCGGTTAGGTGGTTATGCCCTATTGATTACTTACGCCCTATTGATTACATTTTATACCCCACATATCAGTTTAATTTTGATACTCCTTACTTAACCTAAGCTAATATAGTACCTGAATATACGTTTAAAAATATACTAAACTGTAATATTGAATGAGTGTTTATGCAGTGTAAACTAACCTACGATAGTATGTGGTAAAGGCCCTTGCACAATTAAAAACTTAACATTTGCCTTTACGATTTGACTCCGCGATTTTGAAAAGTTGAAAGAGTCAGTCAAGCAGCTATTTTGCCGATAATCTAACAGTGGATTGTGTGTTATTTTATTGTAGGCCGATTTTAATCTCGGTACACTACACAAAGCTCGTCTTGAGTTAAATAAATGGCAAACGAATATAATGCGAAGAAGAAATGTATGAGTTGATATAGGAAATAAGCGTGTTTTTTGTTTTGAAATAGGCTTCAAATTGATATTAAAATTTTATTTTAATGAAAGGTACGTAAAATGCATTTCTGGATAGTATGATAATGATTCACATAGCAAGGTTCACATTTGTACGAATTTCGCAGAACCGTATTTCAATTGTTTGAACTCTGGCTTTATAGTAGTATTGTGTATCGGTGGTGTTTCGTCAAAGGAAAGGAAATGTAAAATCAAATGTTAGTTTTCTATTGTATAATGGCCTTAAGTGAGGAGCATGCGCTGTAGTAGCCATGGCCGCGGCTGTGCGCAGGCAGCCTGGTTGCTTGCGGAGACTGCTGCCTGCCTTGGCCCACATGTGCGCCGGCATCGGGCTGGGCTACCTCACCTAGCGCCCGGCTACCACGTGGCGGCACACGTGTCTGCCACCTCTCCCAGCCTTCTAGCTATTCCTCGGACTTCTACTCCGCCCCCGAGACTGATGGTACCCGCTCGGGATATTTTCTCGTAGATATACAAGAAAGAAGCAGATTTGAGGAGGGAGCCTGGTGGCGTGACCAGAGCACGCTTGCATTAGTAATGAAGGCTAGGGAGGTTGCTTGTTGGATACTTCCTCGTCCGCCCGCACGATTAAATGGCGCTCTTTGCTGTCCACGCATATTCATAGAAGAACATGCTGGCTGGTGCGTCGGACCAGCTTTCGAATTTATTTCAGTCGTTTACTGCAGCCACTGTTCTTCCCTGCATTGTGTAAACTGGTAAAATGGTGGAAAAGTGATATGTTGAATGAATAGTGCAATGGGGTGAATGACAAGTTGGAGAGTTTTGGACATTCGCCGTTGCGATGCAGATGTCTGTCGTGGAAAAAACAGGACTGAGCACGAAAAAATCCTTAAACGAGCAACCTATGAACGACACGCATAGAAACCAACACAGGCAAGAAACCTGCTGACTAAGTTCGGACAACACGATAAAGAAACTCACTAAAACACGGCATTTTAACCAGAAACACGATAGAATACAAGCCAGAAATGCCGCAGTCAAGAATATATCTGCACAAAGCCAGAAAATTCCATAAAATAATAGTCAAATAAAACAGGACAGAAAACTAAATGCGAAAATCTTTAGTATAGAGGATGTAAACGATAAGTGTTTACAACTGTACACAGCAGTGTACAGGGCTCCGAGACGAGCAATTTGATGTAGGACACTTGTGGTCCAAAGGGTCGGGAAATTACCGTAAATGTGCTTGACAAATGTGTACTAAAACACGTGCAGCGCGCTGCTGTGGGCCCGGCCTTAATCGACCGGCTGGTCGGCTGAAGCTAGTTTGTACAGAGGTCAAATCGGGCAGGAAACGGTTAGTAAATACTTTTGTTTTACACTTCGGTTTATGAAACTGGTGTTTCATTTGCAATTTCATACTTTCTTCCCTGATTTCTGTAACATGTCTGTAGTATTGTGACAATGCAACATGTTTCAAACAAAAGCAATTACTAAATGTTTCCTGCCCGATTTGACCTCTGTACAAACTAGCTTCAGCTGACCAGCAGGTCGATTAAGGCGGGCCCACAGCGAAGCGCCGCACGTGTCTTAGTACACATTTGTCAAGCGCATTTACGGTAATTTCCCGACCCTATGGACAAGTGTCCTACATCATATTACTCGTCTCGGAGCCCTGTACACTGCTGTGTACAGTTGTAAATACTTAGTTTGCATCCTGTATAGGCATACGAAAAAACTATATACGACGAACAGACAATACAACAAAGACGACTCAGGCTTGTTACCTACTTTCACAAATAAAACACACATAACGAGGAAACTCGCTCAAGAAAAGTACTTAAAAAATAATTCGAATTCCATCTTAGATTTGCGGGGAAAATTTTATTAAATAGTTGCGAAGAAGGGGGGGGGGGTGGGGCTATTTTGCTGATAATTTGTTTGGAAATGCCTAGTGCTGAGATAAAATTTTCTAGGCTAACGGAAACATTACTCACTACTGTTGGTGGCCGCGATGTGGGGGCCACACTACTCGCCTCCCTTTATCCCCACTGGCGCTATACACCTCGTCTGTTGTAAGCGGCAACCACATTTCTCTCTAGTACTTCGTGGGTGGAGCCCCGGGAAAAAAAGCTGTTTAGAGTATCTGGCAGTCATGTCCCGTGTATGTGATAGACCTAAAGTCTTTTAATCTAAAATGAACTTATCGTGGCCGTCAACCATTAGACCTTATGCGTTTTAATTTCTGTTAGAGAACATTTCTATATTCGGGAAGTATACGCCTGGGACTCTTTGCACATCGCGAAACCATTTGATGCTAGCTTAATCAGTGTCTTTTAAAAAATTTGAACTATAATCGTTTCTACATCCGATGGCTTTATGGCTAGAGATTTTTTTTTTTTTTTTTTTGAAAATGGCATGTTGACGATTTTTCCATCTTACTGGCTCGGGATCATAATGATCGTTTTCCAAGAATGCAATTAAGGGATATGCGCTTGCATTGTAACCAGTGTCCAATTTAATTACTGATATTCACGGCACCCAAGCCTACAGACACTAGACCTGAGTGGATACGTGCACTATTTTTACTTGAACATCACACTATCTTCAGTCACTGCGTATTACGTCTTGTCACCTACAGATAGGGAAAAACGGTTTGAGACCCGCCAGCTGCTACCCGTATACACACACACACACACTCCTCTTTGAAGACAGATTTTCCATTCATGCTCCGTCTGCCGGAGGGTACGTTACAAAGCTTCCCTAACCCTCCTGCTGGAGGGTGGTGGTGAGATGGCAAGGACGCAAGAAACGGTTTTATATACATACGAGCTGCCTATCGAGGGTTCTTTAGGTTGCCAAACAGGTTGCAGAGCTTTTCCATTACAACCGTTACTTAAGGTTGTCGTTAACCTTGACATATTTTGTGTATCGGAAATACAGAAGTGCCGAAGCGATAAGGGTAATTAAACATTAATTGAACTTTCGGCTTGTCATTTTATGGCGTAATTAAACTAAATGCGTGGTGCACATTTCTACGTTACTTGAAAGTGCCCGGTAACTGTGTTTGGTAGACGTCAGTTTTGTCTTTAGTACAAAAGAAACGTGAGAGGTAAAGAAAACACGTTAGTGTTATAAAGTGGAAAGTTTCTCGAAAACTATTTGTAAGCAGACATTACTGAAAAATACTGAGCCCTTTTGAAATATATTCACGTCGGTAAGCTTAAGTGTACGGGAATTTCAGATTACTACGGCTGTGTCCCATATAGTCGATAGATCTCGTCTACTCTTGACATTAGAGAAGTGGTTCTCAAACTGTGGTCCACAGACCACTGGTAGTTCGTGGCCAGGCCTTGGGTAGTCAGAAAATTTTTCTAAATATGCCATTAGTTTTCATTGAATTGAAAGTCCTTGTTAAAAGTGTTGAAAATAATGTTCGTTCTTTCCAATTTAATTTAATTTTCAATAGTCTGCCATGTTCGTTTGTGTTACAAAGTGTAATAAAATTAATTAATTTTCATTTATTTATTTTTAACTTTTTTTGGCGAGTTGTTTAGACTCTAATTAGTTTATTTTGGAATGTTAATAGTAGTAGTACCGAGCTAAGTGGACTGTGCTAGGTTGACAGTATACACTTAGTGGTCCGTGGAAAAGTGACGCTTGAGAACCACTGCTGTACACAAATCTAGAGAGAGCGATCGGGTCAGTGAACGACGTAGTTCACTCGCTGTCTCCCCCCCCCCCCCCAACGTTGTATTTCTGTCCCCCTTCCTATTTTTTACTCTCTCTGGAAGCCATATTGTGTTTAACTCTAACCTTAAATTTTCAGACGTCTTGTATCTAGTGGTGTTGGAAATATAGTATGAGTTTGACGCAATTACTGAAATTGCAGTAGTTTGGATAAAATATAAGATCAATAATTTTTAGTTATAATTTAAGCATCAATAAATGTTAGTTATTTTAAGCATCTAAAATGTGACATCGCAGTAAGCTGATATAGTAAAAAAATAATCTATCATGTTATCCCCCTCCCTTTTCTATGATATATGTATTCTTTAATAAGTATTTCTTGAGTTTCTCGTCAGAAAAATAAATGCCGAAGTCTCGCAGTGTAATAGGGTGTACGTATCAATTTGCATAAAGTTGTGAGTGTATGCGTGACAATGAGCACACTTAATTTGGAACACAGCCGTACGGTCCACAAATTATATTATTCTAGCTTGGAATTAGTCTACATTATTAAGATAGTGATGTTGGCAGAGGAATGTTGGAACACGGAGAATGATTATTTGTAGCTCGCATGCGCACTAAATACCCCGTATTCCCTCTTATGCCTCTGCAAGACTAGTTACTATAAGCTGTTCGCGGTAAAAGGAGCACTTTTGAAAGCCCTGCTTAAGATCTACTTTTATGCACGTTGTGTATTCTTCCACCTTACCTAAAATTAACATTGTCATGGGCCTGATCACTTTATTTATGCGCCACTCATGTGAAACTGTTAAATAGAAAGTTAATATTTTTCAAATATGCTAATTTTTACACTTGGATGCATTTAAATGATTTCTTTTTGTTTTATGTTTTTTAGTTTTTTTGCGAATTTTTATATAACACTTTCAATTCTATGTCAAGACATGGAATAGTTACCAAATTTACTGAGGCTTTAGTGATGTCGAGGATGAATTTAACCTATGACGTTCCTTCAGCGCAGTGTTAAAAAATTATATCTACGAAAGAAGAAACAGGAAAAGCCATATAACACCTGTGCAACATGTTATTTCGGAACCCCTATGAGTGATCTGCGTCGAGACCGCTTTCTTCACACATCCTGTTTGAATAACATGGTGACATGATGCTCCACAGATACGACCACGGAAAAATTTTACCTTTAAACTATATGTGTAAAATACTCAACTGACATTAAACAGACACAAATGTCCTGTGAGAATTGTTGTCGAGTCAAATGAATTTCCTGTCGTCGGGAGACTAATCTCCGTTGTGAAAGAGGTCTTGCAGATAGCTGTTGTAATCAGACAACAAAGCGTAAATATGTGTGTTGTGTTAAAGACGCTTTCACATTTCTGATAAAGGGAATACAGGACTGAAGTTGTTCCGTGTTCGGTTTGACCTTCTTTTGTTATGTGGTTTATCTTACCACAGCACACACTTTGGTGACTCAAAAAATCTGTCAGAAAGGAACAGTACGCTCTTCCCGTTGATAATTTCTGCAACCTTAAACAAAAATACAGTAAATATTGTTACAGTTCGTAACGATGACAAATTTAGTAATTTTCGAAGATACATGCTATTTCTCACCATTGTGACTTCGAAATTAAGAACGCCCTCATTGCCAGAGCTAAAAATTCATATTTCAGTGAAACTTGGCTTATTGGCAGTACCGAGTTGTTGGCTTATTGGCAGTACCGAGTTGTTACGTTAACACGTGCAACTATAATAGTGGTGCTCCGTAATTGGCTACATATGCCCTATCCCGCTCGTCCGATACACCATGTATATTACACACACACACACACACACACACATGCATGAGGCCTACTAGAAACTCCTGTATTAAAACTCCAGTATTGCTGTAGGCTAACCTACACAGGCAGATAGCGTTTCTGCATTTCGGCTGGCAATGTTGCTTCGTAATTCATGTCATTTAAGCACCCCCCCTTTTTTATTTTTGAAATTAAATATTACCTGTTATGGTTACCATTTTGAATGTCTCACGACTAAATCAATCTATTAGTTGTTGGTGAATTAAGAAATGTCCTCTGCGAACATAGTGAGACCGTTAACTTTAATGTTGTGATGCAAAACGTTTATATAAAAAAAATAGATTGAAAAGAAAAAACATATTGCTTAGTGATAGTGAGTGCGCGTAGAAATAAAATTTCAGTAATTTAACATTCAATTTTATTACTTAGAACAGAACATAGTGGTATACAACTGTAAATTCTACAATTATACTGGTTAATTAGTCTCGTACGCGGGCACTATTTTGGCTCGTGTGTCCAAGATGTGCATATATTTCACTCTTATACAGCTGTACCTTATTTTTTACTGCAGCAACGTACTGTTTTTTTTTTTTTTTTTTTTTTTTTTAAAGCTTCGAGCTGTTGAGATCAGGGTTGGTGATTAAATTAACTATTGTTTCAGGCATGGGGCATACTACAACAGTGTCTGCAGTGCGTCTGCAGTGGAGTGCGTCCAAAACAAGAGTTAATACACATTACCTAATGTTCGTAGAAATATTGTCATTATTAGGGAATTCGACAAGATTCCACACTACCTTTAGTTCAAAATTTTTGGCTGTTTAGGCACAGAAATACTTTGTTATAGTCTGTCTCGCGAATGAGTGCATTTTTTTACAATTCTGAAAAGTCTTTTGAACACTTGCTATCATGACAAAACATTTTTATTGTCAATTTCATATAAGTGGGGTAAAATTTGACGGACAATGTGACAAACCTACACCTTACGTAAACAGTAAATGCTCTCGTTCGTACAGTATTGTATCAGCTGATGAATTGCTGCGGAATCCGTGTTGTTAAGTTGGCTATTTTTATGATGACTTTGGAAGAAAATAGTACTCAGAACTAAAAGTTGTAATTTAAAGTCGTAATTATATTTACAACATTTATGGTTTAAATTATGTTTTTAAACCAATATTACATTTTCTTGGCTATTAGTGTCTAGTCTCTGTCATAATTGCCAAACATGTTTTTAGAGTAGGTTGACCCGTACGAACAGTAAACGTTTCCAGCCAATGGCAAGCCATGTTTGTGTTTCCAGCCCGGTGAACGGCTGTTGTACGTGTGCTTTTTTCTCATCGTGTTTATTATACGAATATCTTGTTGGTGTTGTCGGAATATTTAATCGGTATTTAATTATTTTTTATTTGCTTTCTTCAAGCATAGTTGATTGTAGGTACCGATGTGCGTTTTCTTGAGTGAAATGCAACATTATCGGCATGTATTTACCGCGTCCCTTCCGCCATTTTCCTTACCGCCTTCCACAATGAAGTGACACGACGAATATTATTTACGTATCTAAGTTTAACTTTGTATCAGGAAAAGTGCACAGTGTTAATTTTTCTGAATGATTATGCAAATAAATTCTTTAATGCTAATGACGAACGACCGTGATTTTAGTGAAGTAAGCTTGGCAAGGATTGCCATTACAAAATGTGTTTAGCTTGCAAATTTTACAAACCGCTAAGTTTGTGTGTGTTAAAAATGTATTTGTAAAGTAACACAATTATTAAAATGCACGGGGCCAGCAAATACGCCCTTTCTACACTTTTGTAGTGAGTGAATAATACTTATTTGTCTATATCGTAAATTCGAGTATAAGGTTAACTTCGGTTAAAGTGAGCGTATGTGTGTGTGTGTGCGCGCGCGCTGCTGCATCTCTACGAATACGAACAGCGACTTATGTATCGCGTTTTGTTTTCTCGTTATAGTTAAAATTTTCGACGTTAAAAAATAATTTAAATGTTATTTCCATACGAGCGAAATTTTCCATTGCTCCATCCAAACAGTATGCAACTTAAAATGCCACACACTCGTAAGATCATCAAAATTATGCCTTCCCACGAAAGACGTAAGACTAAAGGCCTCCCCCTAATAGTTTCCTTTTTCCATCGAAATAAATAGAGCCCCAACAAATTTAACTCGGTAGATTGAAAAATAAAACAAGTTGGAATGCCAACCTAAGTAGTGTTAGCTTAAGGTTTCTAGATACATTAGCAGGGAAATCGAGTAAGGGGTGTACGGGTTGCGGAGTTTAAGGGGTTTGTAATTGAGATGAAATCTTCCCTAGGTTAATCTTATGGGACTACGAATGATTGGGGATAACACAATCTGCTCTGCATGCTCCAGCCCCTCCCCCTTCACAACGGAATATGTTGCGAGTAGTTTGGGTGAAATCGTATATCTGCTTCAAGACTCGAGGCTCTCCTCTGATATGGTTAACACCCTCCCCACATCTCACCAACGTCCTGTATAACTATTTATTCAGAGCTCACTAAACAAGGTACAGGTCCTCTAGAATTTCATATGGACAGGATGCAGAAACGCGGAGCGATCGAGACTAAATCAGGCCGGCAAGCCTCATCACCCAGGGGTTTTTTATACTGGGCTGACCCTACTCCACCCCAACCCCCTATCAATCACCTGCGCGGCGATCAGGAGGTCACAAAGAGAGAAGAGGCAACCTTAGTAGTGGCGGGCGGGTTCTAGATACAAAGGGATGCCGCCTTTTTTGTTTGACCTAATCAACTTGATAAAGGGTTAATTAAATTGATTAAAATGGTTAATCAAACAGGTTTAATAAAATTGAAAATGTTGCATTTAATGCAAGAGTTGCATTTAATGAAAGGGTTAAATATATTGAAATTGTTAATTATTAATATATAATTTTTCTTGATTTTGTTGTGTATAGTTTTACTTCTTTCTTTTCTTTGGGAAGGAGCTATGGTACCCGACTGAGGTGCGGCGTGTTGGGAACACGGTGTGTGTGTGTGTGTGTGTGTGTGTGTGTGTGTGTGTATATATATATATATATATATATATATAATATAATGTGACGAGTTTTGTGCAAGAGTGGCATAAGTGTTATGGTTTGAGGAAGAGTGTCGGGAGCGAGGCACACATCCATACACTTGGGAAGATAGTACACGACTGAGGTCGCTTGCGATTAATGCTAGGCTGGGAGAGGCCAGCAGCATGACACATCCGTTCGCTTCGAATGTCTGTGTAGGAATGAGGTGTTGGAGCACTAAGTAGATATGCGAAACGGCGGAAATGTGTATTTGGAAATTAATACTATTTCGGAGAATTCAAATGGTTATGAAATAGCAATTGAAAAACTCTGAAAGGGACACGAATACGATTTATGTCCACAACAACAGTTTACTAATCCAATTAAAACACACACGAATGCAACGAATCAAATTATAACAAAAAAGGAACGAATTATCCCATTTCCACAAAACCACACACACACATTAAAATAATCAAACACACTAGCCATAAAGAAGAACGACTCATTCTGAAGTAATTAACCAGAAAAAAAGGTATCCTATTTCCATACCAATCCTGGTGTCGTGAAGGGATGAAATGACTTGCAAAAAGAATCTGATAAACGCATATGTTCAAATTATTATCAACAGACAATTTAAGCATATCGCCCTCAACACACAGATAGCGAGTCGTACGCCAGCGAACTGTTACACACAGCTCAATATATCACATGTTTATAAAAAATATAAAATTTCCTTATATGAAAACCAGTAACTGTTATTTTCTTCCCTATCACATTGTATGTTAGGAAGGAAAGTTTAGCATACAAGAGCTCTACCCACTGTCCAAGCTAAAGGCTACCACAAAACAAAAATAGTCGTTGAAAAATAATTTTATAGTTATTTCAACTGATTTTTAAAATTGAATCTTGCCCCAAATGCCTTTAAGTTGTAAAATTACGCGAAAATAAATTTCAATTCTAGGAAATTACAACACTGAATTTAACAAATGTAATAAATCACATCCTAAATGTCTTTAAGCTGTAAAATTCAACGAAATTGTATCCCATTTGCAAGAAATGTAATATTAAAATAATTAAAGAACACTAGATACAAATACGAACTTGAATGACAAATAAAATGTAACTATTTAACATCCGAACATGATTAATTGCAATATATACCAAACACAACAAATAAACAAATAGATGCGAATTTCCAATTAAACGATTCTATCACAGTTACCAACCGAATTACAAATCAAATGTAATGGATTATCAATTAAATGTGAATGATGTAGCTACTAAAAGGATTTAATCACACTGGATTATCACTCAAAAGTTAATCCAATGAAACTATAATCCAATCAACAAGGGGATTGATTACACAATAAATTGTACATCCAATCCCTATCTCCAGATTTTTACTAAATAAAAAAACAAATACAATATTATTTAAACAAATCTTTTTAGTATCATAATTTTACAAACACTGTAACACTATCTTTTAAGATCATGATTCTTAACCCACGAATCGTGTGCTTTTGAGAAACCCCTCCATCGAACAAAGGACATATATTTTTTCCTTTTAATGATTTTATCAACAAAATATTCATTTGGAGAAGTAACTTTTTGTAATTTATGTTCGTAAAATCCCCCTTTTATTGGTTCTCCATCATAGGTTTCTAGGTAATACACTCTGGGATGTGTTTGTCTAATGGCAATCCCCTTTAATATATATAATATATCATATGATCACATACACATATAATAATTAATACATATCAAGGATTATAAATCAATTCTTCATAACCTAATATTCTCATATTAGCACAAGTACCTGTTAACTTTCTGTACATATAAATTTTATCACCAACATTAAGTTTAATTTTCTTTTGTGAATACATAACAGGATTTCCAAACGAACTTATAATATCAGTACTACTAGTAACACCTTCATTAACTCGGAATGTTTTCCAACAAATTATATCTCGAGAATCTATTTCACTATTGTCTTTTGGTTTTGGGTCTTTAGAATTTTTTTGCTCATCTGAAGAAACAGAACTAAGAATCCAGAGCCAGTTTTAATCAGTGATACATTGTAGTACAAATCTAAATAACAATGACAATAATATATAATTTTCCTCTATGTTCACAACTCATACAGTCCATTCAGTATTATCTTAGTTAACATCCTTTTCAACAGAATATATATTACGAAACACCTTCTTTGGAAAATAAGTACTTCCACCTCGACGAAACCTGTTAACGTACATCTTGACCAGAAATAGCAAAATTGCCAAATTATCTAGAAAACAGGAAAAACACTAAATTACAACCACAATACATCACAAGGGTGTATTGTCCCTAAAATCCCCCTGAAGGAGGATAAATGTTCACTGTCAACAATCACAGAAAGTCTGCAGTAAGTATTTGTGGTTGAATCAATGTAGTAAGCAACAAGTATTTTTGTGTGCGCCACTTGGCTACACTGGTACTCACTATACCTTGGTTTTCAGCAGAGTGGTAGTCGCCCTCCGGGCCTCACCAGTTAATGAATGTGTTACTAATAGTACTGATATTATAAGTTCGTTTGGAAATCCTGTTATGTATTCACAAAAGAAAATTAAACTTAATTTTGGTGATAAAATTTATATGTACAGAAAGTTAACAGGTACTTGTGCTAATATGAGAATATTAGGTTACGAAGAATTGATTTATAATCCTTTATGTATTTATTATGTGTGTGTAATCATATGATATATTATATATATTAAAGGGGATTACCATATACAGGGATTTTAATTAAATATAACTTCCCAAACCCCCATGGAAACAGCCCTAGATTTATGGGCCTCTGCTGAGATAACCATCCCAAATTCGCCATTGCAGCTGTATATTTCATGCAGTTATGACACTTCGACTTTGTAATATGTGATCCTTAATGACCTCATATGAGAATGTGTGTTGACAGCTTATCGCTTGAACTATGTACTCTGTACACTGCAATGTTGCAACTCTGATAAGAGAATATACACATACATTTTGTAACCACTGGCCAGTATTTTAACACATTTGAAGGAGATTTGACTAGTGTGTAATATAATAGGTGGTTCTAACTTTTTCAAGTTACATTTGGATTCTGAGTTTTATGTTCATACCAGCTTCGATATTTACCAGCCGGTAAGGCCCGGAGCTATATCGTTCATGGGAAGACTAAATATTGTACGGATACTTAATGATAGGCTTAATAGTGATGTGAACTGTACTAGTTTTTTCGTGAGGTGTAAATTCCCTTTATTAAGCTTAATAATGGCATCACCCCGACTAGTTAGTTTGTTACAGTAGCTGGTAAGCATTTGAAATCCCTCATGGCAGAGGAAGGCGCTACAGACACTTTATTTTCAAAGTAAAGCACTCCCTGTTCTCCATTCATCCAGTGTTGGTTTAATCTATGATATTGTTCCTTATCTCACAAACAGATTCGAGGAGTTTAGTGTGCGTGGTTCTGGCTGGACTCTCCAAATATTGACACACATGAATGTACATGGGAGCCAATATCGGCCGTTCACCATCAGTGCTGCACACACTAAAGTGCCAAAGTTTATTGCTAAGAGAAAGCTTGTGTTGATGTACACTGCCCGGAGGAAATGCTGCGTTTCCACTTTGTAGTTGTAGCACCTTTGTATCCTGCCACACAAAATGTCATTCTTAATCATATCCAAATCCTTACGAGGTTTTGAATACTGAAGGTCTGTCTGATCCTGTAGTTGTACATGATATTCGTAATTTTGAGGAGACCAATTCTATTTCTATCAATGTCTACTGTGTGGTGGACAAAGATAAGGGTGGGGTTGTACTACCCATGCACATTTCTCCTGTATGCCATGACACACACATTTTGGTGATTCGTGATAGTGGAAATGATGCTAATTTGCATTTTGTATGCATTAAGAATTTATCGCGGCTTCTTAAAAGCCATCTGAGTAAGGAGAAAAACGAAAAATTTGTTTTCGAGCTTTTTCAGTATTTCAGAACTGAGGAGAAACTCGCAAGTCACATTATTCTTTGCCAGAAACAAAAAGCTGTTCAGTACTTTCCCCACTGGGAACAAGTACTTGGAATTTAAAGAATACAGCAAACAGCATAGATTGGGTTTCGTCGCCTATTGCGACGTTGAAAGTTGCCTTAAACCCATGTCCACTTGCTTGCCTAATGATGAAATGAGTAATAAAACTACCATCAACCAACATATTCCATATGCTTGTAGCATTTTGTTGGTATGCTCATACAATCTGGCTTTATCTCAGTATTTCGAGTTTGTGGGTGCTGATTACATGTATCAATTAGTTAATAAATTAGTTGAACTTTTAAAGTGGTGTCACTTTTTTACACACACAAACCATACAATGTGTGTGTGTATGTATGCATGCATGCATGTATAGAACAAAAATTACCTGGTTAATTTATATGTTTTCAGTGAGCATAAATATTTAATATTTGGGTTTGAACTGAAAACGTAGTTTCTCCTTTACTCAGTTTAACAAGCGTGTTCAAAAGCTGGCGAATCACTTTGACCGCATTCCCATATCAATAATGTCGTGCTGTGAAATGAGTTTCCGTGAATATTACCTATAACAGCGAAAATGTTAATATTTAACATATTAAAGACTTTGGAGATTCGCAATAGAGCAAACGATTTTGTGTCTTAACAGAAAACAAGGTGAAATAGAATTTTACTCTTCGTTGAGGTCGAGTTCAACGAACAGCATGGCTTCATTCTTGTTAGAGATCGATGCCTTGGAACAGGCTTCTATAAGGGAGGGTGTCAGACAGGAGAACAGGACAGGTTTCTCCAATGCGGGCATTTTAGTTTTGTGGTAGCCATTTGCTTGGAGAATGGGCAGAGCTCTTGTATGCTAAACTTTCCTTCGTAACGTACAATGTGATAGGGAAGAAAATATAAGGAAATTGTATATTTTTTAAACATGCGATACGTTGAGCTGCGTGTAACAGTTCGCCGCCTACGACTCACTATCGTTGTGTTGAGAGCGACATACTTAAATTGTTCGTGGATAATAGTTTGAACGTATGTGTTTATCGGATTCTTTTTTAGTAATTCATTTCATTCCTTTGTAACACCATTATTGGTAAGGAAATAACATTTTTGCTTTGTTAATTACTTATGGTATTTTGTAGGTATATTTGTATTAAGTCGTTTCTTTATGACACCAGGATTGGTAGCTAAATAGGATAACTTTTTTCTGTTAATTTCCTTCAGAATGCAGCGTTCTTGGGTTTATGGCTAGTGTTTTTGATTAATTTAATGTGTATGTGTGTGGTTTTGTGGAATTGGGATAATTAATTCCTTTTTGTTTATCGGGGAGTGATTTTGGTTATAATTTGATTCGTTGCATTCGTGTGAGTATTAATTTGATTAGCAAACTGTTGTTGTGGACATAAATCGTATTCATGTCCCCTTGAGTTTTTAAATTGCTATATCATAACCATTTGAATTTGCCGAAATAGTATTAATTTCCAAATACACATGTCCGCCGTTTCGCATATCTACTTAGTGCTCCAACACCTCATTCCTACACAGACATTCGAAGCGAACGGACGTGTTGTGCTGCTGGCCTCTCCCAGCCTAGCATGAGTCGCAAGCGACCTCAGTCGTGTACTATCTTCCCAAGTGTATGGATGTGTGCTTCGCTCCCGATACTCTTCCCCCAAATATAACACATGCCACTCTTGTACAAGACTCACCATACACACACACACACATTGTGTATATATATATAAATCAACCATTTAAATACATTTAACCCATTCAATAAATTCAACCATTTCATTAAATTCAACCGTTTCATTAAATTTAACCCTTTCTATTTCATCAAACCTGTTTGATTAACCATTTTAATCAATTTAATTAACACTTTATCAAATTAATTAACCCTTTATCAAATTAATTAGGTCAATCAAAAAAGGTGGCATCCCTTTGTATCTAGAACCCACCCGCCCCTACTAAGGTTATCTCTTCTCTCTTTGTGAACTCCCGATCGCCGCGTCGGTGATTGATGGGGGGTTTGGGTGGAGTAGGGTCAGCCCAGTATAAAAAAAACCTGTGTGTAATGAGAGAGGCTTGTCGGCCTGATTTAGTCTCGATCGCTGTGCGTTTCTGCATCCCGACCATATGAAATTCTAGAGGACCTGTACCTTGTTTAGTGAGCTCTGAATAAATAGTTAAACATGAGGTTGAGATGTGGGGAGGGTGTAACCATATCAGAGGAGAGCCTAGTGTCTCTGAGCAGAGAAACGATTTTACCCAAACTACTCGCATCATATTCTTTGTGAAGGGGGAGGGGCTAGAGAATGCAGAGCAGATTGTGTTATCTCCAATCATTCGTAGTCCCATAAGATTAACCTAGGGAGGATTTCATCTCGATTACAAACCTCTTAAACTTCCCGTAACACCTCATCTTCCTTAATTTCCCCGCTTCTGTATCTAGAAATCTTAAGCTAACGCTACTAAGCTACCTGTAATATCCTACATTAATTACTGGATGGAAGTTAGTTATGGTCAGATTTTCAGTGCCTGCCATTACATGGACCATGAGAAAGGAGGAAAATGCAAGCGTGCATTGGACTCAAAACATTTGTTTAGAAAGGTCATTTTCTTTAGTGACAACAGTTGCGGTGGAAGGATACATTGTGGTCATGCTACTTTTCTAGAACTGTTAAAATTTACCTCCACTTGCATGAAATTGACAATACGTGTCCCTCCTTTGCAGCGTACGAGCGGAGTGTGTGTAGCGTACATAGTAGTTATAGTGATATAATAGGGGGCGGCGAGAATTGACGAATGAATGTCAGGAGATCTAATCCTATCAGGGTTTTTATTTACAAAGTGTACCGCCGCGTATTCTTCTGCCTGGTGCCGTAAATAACCCTTTTGTGTCTTGCGCGCCTCTGACCTTCAGCAGATTGAATTTCTGTGTTTATCTGAATTTGCTAGTGGTTTACTGACCTTGTTTCTCTCGACGTGACTCGGGGTACGTTGAACCTTCCAGATGGTCAGGGCAACTGACATCTATGCAAGTGCGACGGGCCTCGGAGCCGGGAGTTGATGAGTTGATGAGTTTGAGAGTCGAGAGTCTGGGCGATTGTGCGACGTTAAGCGATACACTAGAAGAGAAACGAGAATCGCTGGAAGTGACCAGCGGGAGGAATATCTGTGACTGTGAGCATCAGAGCAGCGAAGAGTGCGACTGGAAGGCTAGACTATTGGACTGGATGCGTGAGTGAAATACATTAAAAATGATGGCAACAAACAGACCGAAAGAGTGTTGAAGAGTAGTAAGAGGTAATTGACTTTAACCAAACACACATTAAGAAGGACGCTAATTAGGGTTTGAATAGAATATTGTGTTCACTGATGAATCATGTAAAACCAATAGACCAATCATGTAAAAAAAATTGCGTGAATAAACTAAAATCAAATGGAGTTCTTTTATTTTTAGACTTCCTTCCCTCACGAAGGCAGATACGCCCCGCTGGCATTCTTGTAACAATATTGTCTGTTACGTTGGGTAGGTAGTTAGCTGTGTGTATGTATGTAATCACAATCTATGGCAGGGGGAGATACTGTTGTATCCTTGGAAACAGCTTCAAACAAGACTGCAATCAGGAATGTCAAAGTGCATTCGTTCGTGGAACAGACTGTAGATGAGTTGTATTCGGAATTTAATTGGACTCGATAAATTTCCTATAGTTTCCGCAAATGTTATTGTAGGCTATAGAGGAAGTCCAATTAAATTCAGAATACAGTTCAGTTGCACTATTTCCATTAAACGTCAATAACGAACGATAACTTTGATATTGTAAGCATTAACTTATTGCACAATGGTGTATTCAGCATGGATACGAAAGGCTGTTCACGGTAAAGTGAGCACTGTTTTGCTTCAGCCATTTTTTATATTTTAGCCACCTTTTTTTAAATCATTGTCATGTAAGTAATAAGCGCAGTGTATATATTCCACCGCACTCGGAAGTTAGTCTAAAGCTAAAATAAAATTTATTTATTGATTATTATTCCAAATGAAATGGCTTTCAAATTTGCTCACTTTACCGTGAACAGTCTATAGTTATACTTAGGGGCGCCGTCTGGCGAGGTCACTAGAGCACAGACGTTCAGTCTTATAGCTGTATTTAAAAACTTTTAAATATTTCTGAGGGGTGTCTACTTGCAAATAGCATTTTAAAAACTTTCCGTATCAGAATTATAGTCCCCCCCCCCCCCCCCCCATTTCTGTCTGTAATGTGTTTTTTTTAAATTGAAATGGCTAACGTTACTTCGTCTACAGGTTGGGAACACCAATGTTAAATGTTTGGCAGAGAGAAAATGTTCGCCACCAGGTGAGCGCTAGTGTTGGCAAGAAACTGAATTCATTGTTTTCAACGTTAAAAAATAGAATTAATTCAATGACGAAAAATAAGTTATAAAATAACTTAGAAGATAAGTAAAATCTTTCTCTCTTATATTTCACATACCCTAAAATTATAATAAATTACCTTTTCAACCACTGTAAACCTAACGGCGTAGATTTACCATATGCTAAACTTACCCATAAGTAATCTAGTTTTATTCCCAACCTCAGTAGAATTAACTTAAGTGTTAACACGAGTGTTTCACAATCATGTCTAGCTATGAAAATCCCGCTACAAACTTCTCCACATGCCACACGGACATGCATTCTGACACTATAACATGGCAGGGTCACCACTGATAGGTCTTGAGGCGGACGAATCGACAAGAGAAGACTGAATGTTGGTTCCCACGCCCTTAGCTAAGATTGCTGTGTCCCGTATTGTACGGGATTATCCGTACCCTGCAGCTGCAAGCATTATCGCGCGTAGATACAGGACTGGATGTCTTGCATACCGTATCTCAGTCTTCAAAAATATTTGACTTAATAAACGGCGTCATAATTTAAAACTTCCACGATTACACATTACCAACTAGACCAACTTTCATCCGTCAGCACTAAATACAACAATTTTAACTAACATCAATCATACCGAGACAACTACTGGGAGGGGGGAATTGTTGAGCGGTTAGCGTGCTCGCCTCCCGCCAAGGCGACTCGGATCACTCCGTATTTTCGCATGTGGGATTCATGCCGGACGATGCCGTTGGTCGGCGGGTTTTCTCGGAATCTCCCGTTTCCCCCGCCTCTTCATCCCGGCGCTGCTCCATACTCACCTCAATCACACGTATCGGCTCTCAAGACCTCGATGTTCAGAGCCGTCCAAATCTCTTGCTTTTCACTCACTCACTACTGGGGTAGTGTTTTTTTTTTTTGTGTCATTGTAAATTGTGATCACGCCTTAGACAGAAAGGGAGTAGTTCTGGTGCTGTAACTCGATGGCCACAGGGACTTCGTGGAAGTAGAACTTTCGAAGACGTGTACGGTATCTTTTATTCCAGTCTGTGCTGGCGTTGTTAGTTTTAAAGCCAATTAAACCAGGAATTCGAATCGCACTAAATTATCACTGGTTGCAACTGATATTTTGTTGTGTATGTTCAGAGACAACTTTGACTGATGTACAGTACTCACTTTTGCACATTACAGGGAGTATTTAAGACTGCTAATCGTTATAACAATTTTCTTTGGGGTCAGATGTGTGTCGAGTTGGCGGAAGTGTCCCTCACTGTAAATATGGAAAAGTTGGTAACCCTACCCTTAGAGGTACTCCCGCGCTTCTAGGCCTCGGACACCCAAAATATCTAGGTGTGGCTACGGGAGTATAGAGATAAAAGAATAAAGATGAAGTAGATCGATCTCGCTGACTGCGCACAACCAATATCCGTGTCCCCAACATTGAATTGCTTTTCTGCCAATACGGCTAACAAAAATTGCGTGGATTGGGTTTGATGTTAAAAGCATTTTTTTTTTTTTTACTAACAGTGTTCTGAGATGTTCTTATACTTCTTTTAACCAATTTATAATGCTCTTTGATTAAATTCAAACTAGTAAAAGTATTTTATTAATATAATAATGCTTGTCTTTTAAAAATTAAGATATAAACAAACACGTTCATCACTGTTGACCATGTGACTGACAGTTGGGTTCCTTTGGGGTAGGTCAATGTTGGGTACATGCGCAGAAGACGAATAAGCGGTCTTCCTCATCTTTAGTCTATGGTAGAGATGGGTTGTTAACAGCTACTTCTGCAACTGTTCTAAACTGATACTGATATAGACCTGTATCTCATACGAAGTATCCGATACTTTCTGTATTAGATACAGGAATTCCCGATCTTCCAGAGTGCGTCGCGATAATGAACTTGCTATATGTAAATCGTGTAAACGAAAACTGTTATAATTTTTTTTATACTAAATCATATAACTTTGCAGCCTTCAAGTCTAAACCAATAAATTGGATCTTAAAAACACATTTTAAATACAAGTGGAATTTGATTATATCAGAATTACATGTAACAACAGACGCAATATACTAGCGGCGAATGTTAAACTCGTACTAAATGTATCTGATACTTCGGCAGTGCACTCATAGACAGTACCTGATACAAGTGGGGTATCTGATACAAAGTAACAGGTTGATACTCTGTGACCTACCTCTACGGAAGCAGACGCGACATATAAAGGCTGTTCACGATAAAGTGAGCCCTTTTGAAATCAACCCTATAAAAATGTTACTGCCACTGTCTGCATATACAACGGGCGCACTGAGTGACCTGCGCCCGGTAAGTTGGTAACGATATATGGAAAATAGTTCCATATTTTAACGTCGAATAAAACGTGTTAGGTAATAATTTGTGATAATTTAAATTATTTCGCTTTCTGTTTTTTTTTTTTTTTTTTTAGTTCATCAGTGTATAAAAATTAACAGGTTTATAAAATGGTTACTTATCTAAATTTCACAATTTCACTTGACCGACGCATGAATAAAGCGATGAGGCCCGTGGCAATGTTAATTTTACATAAGGCGGAAGAATACACAAGAAAAGTACAAATAGAACTTAAGCAGGGCTTTATAACGTGCTCATTTTACCCGGAACAATCTAAAGCATAACCGAAGGAGGACTTATTAATAAGAGCTACTAGAGAGGGCAGCCATGACCCGGGTGATGGGCGGCGGCCGGCGTGGGGAATCAGTTTTTTTCCGTCCTCCAATCACGACCTCGGGTCACGCGCGTATCGCGAGTCGTCAGTGGTCCATTACGGCGCTTGCATCACCCGTCGTCTGTCTCCACGCAGTCAACTAGCTGCTTCCCTTGCCCACGCACTGACCACCACAATGCGTCGTTCCTCTCTCTTCTTCCTGCGTCTTTGTGTCCGGTATAGTCGTATTATCTACTCGCGTGTTCTTCACACGTTTAGAATCAAACATTAGGCCTTATTCTCCCCGTGTATATTGTTTGGTTATTTCCTAGATATGCCACGCATCACACGAGTTTTATACTTATCATTAAAGTATTTTATTATTGGTTAAATTGTACTTTAACGTATATTATTTATATTAATTTTAAATGAAATAAAATTTATGTATAACAGAAATGTGATAGGAATGTCTAGTAACAAATAGTTATACAAATATGATTAAACGGAGTGCGCACGAATGCGGTTCGTTGTCCTTTGGTATAATTTTCTATAGGCTGTTCATGGTACAGTGAGCACCTGTGAGGTCGTAGTTACTTTTTCCTTTCAGCCATTTGTTTTATCCTTTAACCACCTTTTGAAATAAATGTCGTATAAATAATAAACAGTGTGTATACTCCACTGCACTCGGAAGTTAACGTCTAAGGCTAAAATAAAATATATGTACTGATAATTATTCCAAATGAGTGGGCTTTCAAAAGTGTTCACTCTACTACCGTGAATAGCCTATAGACTCAGTTAAGCTTTGGTTTCATAAGGCGAAGGACTATCCTAGAAGTAGAACTTTAGCAGTGGTTCAGAAAGTTGGAAGTGACCGGAATTGTGTATTGGCGAACAGGGCTAGCGTCGTTGCCTTGGGCGCCTGGTTTTGTTTGGGGGGGGGGGGGGCGGGCGCACCCCCCTCTCTTCCTTCTCCCGCTCAGATAGCCGGTACTACACTGCCGCGGCGGGCGGCCTGATTCGCCACTATCGATCTGCGGTGCGAGCAGTCATGTGTGCGCATGAGCGCACTGAGGCCGGCCAGCAAGTAGAACAAAGCGTGTGCCACCCCTTCCTCGCTATCTGCAGCCGACGTGCCTGTACATGCTGCTACGTTCCTAGTTCCTGCCCCTGGCTCGTAGCTGTTGCACCTTTCACTGAAGATGAGCAAGGCCGGTGTCATACTATGCGTTTTTGCCGCTACGGCTAAAACGCTCCGGTTTGACAGGATGAGCACAACATATTTATGTAAAGGAGAGGTGTGATACTAGTGAACGCCGCACTGGTGTCACACCTCGCATTTACAACAGTGTGCTGAGCCCATCACGTTTAGCCGCAGCGGCACAGACGCACACCGGCCTAAAACTGTGATTTTAGTATTCGGCGCATGTCCACTGTACTCACTATACGCCAGCAGAATTGTCGAAAACAGTGCGGGCACTTAACCAACAAGCCGGTTTTTCTATTTTAAAAAATTAGTATGGTGGTTTATCACTGCCAGAGGACGTGTCATCATTTAAAAAACAAAATTAAAAGTGTTTATATGAACAGTGTGTCAACAGCCAATGGCTTCGTATTTCTTTTTCTCTCGTCTCTACACCATTCAGAGAGAACACTGCCCACTATATAGATCTCTTGGTTTTCCCTAGCTTGTTTATATTCATATACCCAACCAGCTATTGACTTTTAATACAACAATAAAAACGAAACGACTGAACTACGAACTCGTATTGACGTTGCTAAATTTTGGCAGAATTAAAATAGTTTGCAGTTCTCCTGGCTTTCCTGTACTGCAGTGTTAAGGTCTCTAGCTAGTTGGGTACAGGCTCACTTTCGGAATTTTCTTTTTGAAAACGTAAAGAAGCTAAGAAGTATCAATACTTCATAATTGCATGGACGGTTCCCCTCACAGATTCATCTCACACAAACTACGCTCGGCGACGGACTGTGAGCATAGACTAAAGATGAGGTAGCCAATCTCCGTGTCTCAACATTGAACTGCTTTTCTTCCAACACGTGTAGCGAAAATGGCGTGGTTTGGATTTTAGGTTAGAAAACTGATTTGTAAACAAATACTTTGAGATGAATGTTTACTTCCTCTAACTAATTTGTAATGCAGTTTGATTAAATTCTAACTGGTAAAAAAAAATTTATTAATATAATAGTGCTTGTCATTTAAAAATCAAGATATACACACACATTCATCACTGTTGACCATGTGACTTTGAAAATACACCAAAAGATAGAACTACGTTCGACTGTCAAACTACAGTCAGACGTGCGTGACATTGAGTTAGTGTTACTTAAAACTGCATCCAAGGAGGTACTTGTATTTTATTAAATAGTGCTTTAATGTTAAACTGAATCCAATCCACGTTGTTTCCTCCCAACCCTTCTTGCTCGTTAAATAACTTTACAATAATTAAAAAAATCGGTTTTGTTAAATCTCTGGTGAATTTTCTTGGCCATTAAAATAGCTCGCCCCTCAACGCAGAAAATTGGCTTAGTGCGGTCGAAGCACGAACACGATTGTCCCTACATACATTATTAATTCGTTTGCCTATTTTACAGGCTTGTGTCATATCAGATTCCATTCGGCCAACTCTTTCGCAAGTATTTTTTGTAGATGAATTATATTATTTCGTTCTGAGGTACTGTTATTTGAATTTTATAGCTGCCTTGCAAGTTGCTGAAATAAAAATACCTTTGAGTGGGTGGCTTACTATAAACTACGTAACTTACGCTTAGGCTTACATCGTAAAGTGACACGCATTCATGTATTACTCCGGATTCGAACCCAGTACTTCGTGGCTGGAAGATAATTCCTTAACCTCAGCTGTGCCGAGCTGTGGAGGTTGCTGTTTCTTGATAAAATCACAAGGTGGAAGGACTGATGTTTTCAGAAAAGCGTGGCTATCATCGGTTTAAATGTTTTCGGAACGGACAGAACGCAAGCCCGCGAGACAGTAAAGCACGCCACCTGCTAGTTAGTTGCGTAATGAACAAGGTGTTTGGTGTTTGGAGTTTGAGAGAGAGAGAGAGAGAGAGAGAGAGAGAGAGAGAGAGAGAGAGAGAGAGAGAGAGAGAGAGAGAGAGAGACGCGGTGGTTTGTTCGTGTTGACACGGAGAGTGGGAAAGTAAACACGCGGGATAGCCACTTGGAAGCCATGCGAAGATTGCAGTAATTCAACCTTGCCGAACTGCCTCCGGTATGTTGGCAGGCGCGCCTTAATTCGTTGCCGTAGTTTTCCAGGAGAGAACTCCCCGTAGCTGTGATCTGTCAGCGAGTTTTTTTCTATCATGAGCTTTTAAAGTTGTTTCTTACCCTACCCAGTGCTTTTACGAAACTTTTTTTTGTTGCCGGTTATTTATCCCGATTCGCTGAATGAACTTCCGTAATTTTGCTTAATATTTAAACAGGTTTCATCAGTCAAGTTTTGAACACTAACGCGTTCATGAATACGGTTCTCACATAGATAGTTCTTTATGTCCTAGTAATGAAGGGTATAAAGTTTTTTATGTTGAAATTTCGCGGCAGGAGCAGTTATTATCGTTACTTTCCCAGGTACCGCCTCCAGAAACTTATTATTACAGTTATTAACCCAACCAATTTTGCCAATTGTGGGAAAGTTTCGCAAAAAAAAAAATTGCTTTGCGGGAACCGAGCAACACTTCGCGTCATTACACTTGGACCTCCACAGGGATAGTTCTAAAAATAGGATAGAGACCTAGCAGGACTCGAAAGCACGCGTGGTTTTATATGACTTATTTCGGTATATATCGCAGGTAAACTAATGACGTGTTCGTAGTTTTTTTGTTGCATTGGTCCTAAAACTGCATACTTTGTATCCCGTAGTTTTCCCGTAGATCTAGAGAACAAAGTTTTGAAAAACTGGTATCAGCCGTTGCCAAACTACCTCTACACTTTCATCAGAGTTCAGTGTTTAACGTAAATACGAGTAAACCGAAACAGTGTTTTTATTTTTATTTCAGTTGCATCAGATTATTTTTGCTTAACTTTTGTGTCCAATTTATTTTTTTGGGGATTTTTAAAATCTGTCCGTTAGACTTATAAGTATATATATTTTTTAATACGCCATATTTTGAACTACGAATTCCAATTCTTATCTGCAGAGGACTTATGTCTTCAATCAGAAATATTTATTGTATTGTAATTATTGCAATACACAGCTATTCTTGCCTTCGGATGTGGCTCTCTAATAGTGTCAGCTAGCCTTAAACGCTGAACCTTGGCAAGTATAAGCTATTAACGGTAAAGTGAGCACGTTTTAAGGCCTTACTAAATTTTTCTTTTCAGCTATCTATCTTCCCGCCACTTTTTAATATAAATATTACTATGTGACTAGTAAACACAATGTATAGATTTAACTTCACCCAATAGTTTACGTCTGAGGCTGCAATAAAATATATTTCTTAATGTTTAGTGCCCGTTGGGAGGGCCTTGAAGTGAATAGCTATACAGCCGCATACGTCAACGAAATGTCTGAACACAGTTGGCCAATGAGTGCCTACTAACTTAACTTCTTAGCTGGTAGCCCAGCCAATATGATACGTTCAGCAACAAGCAACAGCGAATTGGGCAAGAGGCTCAGTCCAGAGCGTTGCACAACCAGTCTGCGAATGGATAAGTCCACGTCACAGGATTAGCCACACCATTTCAGTTGTTTAATTAGCTATCCTGTCGTAGTACGAACGGTTAAGTATTTCATTTATTTGGAGGATGATAGGGTCAAGTAATTGGATTGTAACATTTTTGCCCTTTCTACTGCATACTAAAGATTTCTTTGGTATCAAAAGCATAAAGGCGGTTCACTCCTCAGCATGTCACCCGGTTTACACCATTATCTTCCCCGACCCGAGATCGAATGATCCAAGTTCCAAAGCAGTACCCAGTTTGATCTTAGTTCCAACGTAAGTGTTAAACGAAATTTCATGATTCTGGATCTCTGATTCGTCGATCTTGGTTCCAAAGTGAGAGATCGATATTGAGACAAATTTTGCTATTGGTTCGTAATATATAACGTCGTGGAAGTAGGCGTATTTTTCATTATAGATATAACTAGACGTGCGATGTTTTTTATGTTTTAAGTGAATTATTGTTGTACGAATTTTACTGAATAATATTAAAGTGTGTATAATGTTAGAATTTTTTTCTTGGGAAATTAAATCTGTTGGCGTATTTTCAAACTACATTTGTCGACGATGGCTGCTGATCTCGGATCAAGATTTCGAACCCCCCAATTTCGGTGGTTTGTAATGAACTTCCTGTCGATCTCCAGTCCAGCTCTGAACTCGAATGGTGCAACAGTTTTCTGTGTCGATCTTGGATCCTATCTCGTATCGAGTTTCGAACCACGGGGGTGCAACCGGGCATTGGTTACTCGGGATGTATTTGTAAGGGGCTGCAGTAATGTAGTGGCTAGACCACTCGCCTCCCAACGCGAACTTGGTTCGATTCCCGGCGGGGTGGCCCCCAGATTTTCGCGTGTTGCAATCGTGCCGGACGGTGCCGTTGGTCGGTGGGATCTCCCGTTTTCCCTGCCCTTTCATTCCGGCGCTGCTTTATACTCAACTCGCTTTAACCTCATCGGCTTTCAAGACCTCTACGTTAAGAGCCGGTCAAATCTCTTCACTCTTTCAATAGCGATTAACAATTAAATCGCGTGAAACGTTTCTAACATGATCTATCCCCGCGGAACCCACCCATAATTACTGTTTAACGTCGACATTATTAGTGTTCACCAGTCTGACAGGCCCCGTGACGGTCTTGTAATTGGACTATATTTTTAATGTAGAGATGATACGAAATGTTGCATTATAAATGTTAAGTTTTGCTGTAGTAACAGCATATTAATCAATGTTGACTAATGAACACGAAGTGCTAACAAAATTGGTGTTTCTAATTTATAGCTTCGGGCTCGGCTATAAAATGAAATCAGATTTGTTGTATTTTACTATATTTAGTTTGGATATTTAGTGTTACAGAAGGGGTCATTTATTAAAGGGAAAAATAGAAAGCATTCAGAAAGAAAACATAATGTTACAATTTCTATCTCTAGAAATTAAGTGGGCTATACCAAGTTCGTTAAGGGATGGAGGTCTACAATAATTACATCAAAATTCTCTGAACTCAAATCCTCACAATAAATTGAAATCACTTATTGTTCACAATTGACACCATTAATGAAATTTATAATTACGACAAAGAAATCAATGAAATTAAATAATAGAAGATAAGTCCCAATATACAGTGTATCAACCTATTCAGATATTCTGTAAAGTATGTGTTCAAATGGATAGTTCGGATGCTTACAATAAAGATCCGTATTACACTTCCATTCAGTCCCACCTGAGTTCAGGCCATGCCCCGCCAGTCGCAATGTTCTAGAGTCCTCCAAGCGCCCTCACGCACAGTAGGCTTCACTCTTCGGTTTCACACCCTCTCGTCCATTCACGCCACGAACACCTCTCTCGCCGTCGTCCCGCAATCTCCAGTCGTCGTCCGCACTTCTCTTCGCTCGCATACACTCGGCCAGGGGGCCTCCATCAAAGACTGCCGGCCGCTGGGTTGCGGCAGTATATATAGCGTCTTACTTAGGCCGCCGCCTAGAATCTTCCCCAACTCGCGTGGTGCGTCGCGGAGGGTCGAGGTACCAGTCAGTCTCACCAAAACATTCTTGCGTCGTTGCTAAACGTATCGGAAACTCTAGTAGGCGAGAGGAGGTCTGTGTCGCCAGCAAGTCTCGCTGCTGTCGGCATTCGCGGGATTCCCAGAAGGAGAATCAGGAGGCCGCGATCGCATCGTTCCAGGAAGATGGGAGGACGAGGTGGGTCTCCGATTACGGCGCGGGGAAATTGAGTCTGCGCCAGCTGTAGCACGTAACAGTAAGATAATAGAAACTATAACTTCTACAATTTGAATCATTATTTTGTATAACCCCTCTTATAATAGCTTGAGTAACGGTGCCCAAGCCATACTAGTCAGCGGGTCCGGTAATGATTTTCCTCTAAAGGTGATCTCTCAGCAGATATTTTGGGATTATTAAAACAAGTACTACCACTTTAAAGCAGAGTTTCCGCGCTTTCAAAAATACCAAGCAGTTTAATATTGTTATGAGACGCCTGAGGGGCGTATCAGAGTTCATGAGTGATGGAGGTCTTAATAAAAATAAAATAAAACTTTATTTTTATTTATTCACACAGCTTTTAGTTAGAGCATTACTCTGTCTACGCTATTAATATTTTTGTTTCTTAGTGAGCGCAATATTTAATATCTATTTCCACTCGTAGTAACGCCATTCTTAATGTGTGTGTGTGTTTGGTTGTAGTCTATTAACTTATACTCGTCATTTACACATTTTTCAGTCTGTCTGCTGCCATAATTTGTAATATTTTTCACTCAGGCATTCAATACAGCTTGCCAGTCGTACTTTTTACTGCTCTGATGCTCCAATCGCAGACTTTCCTCCCACTGGTAATTTCCGGTGTACGCGACGAAACATCAAAGTCGATGTTCGGCTAGGAAGCTGTGTGTGGACAACATCCGTAACAGCTGTCCGAGCGGTGAAACGAACACCGACCTCGTGCTTGCAATTCCATCCTGCTAGTTGTGTTCCGAATTTCGGAGAGTATGCCGTGCTGTGTTTGCATTCCGCGTGTGTCATGGAGTGGTCTGAAGACGAATTCCTGGAATTTCAAGTCTGCTATTAAAGTTGATCCACCATACTGTTCCCTCAGCTCAAAAGCCGGGTCTGCCACCACCATCTCCCTGTTCTCTTCCTCCGTAAAGCCAAGTATGTTATGTATATCTGCTGCAGTTACCTCCGAAGCTATGTCAGAATACACCGGCGTCTCACCCTCAGCTCAGTGTACGGCTACTGTTCACTCGTGGTTCGCTAGTTTTGTACGCATGCTTGTTCCGGCTCTGAGTTCGGCTCGAGCCAGAAATTGGGGCGACAGTATGGGCCTAGCACCGAACCGAACAAACCGTTGTTAGGTTCGGTGTTACGTCACGGGAAAATGCTCTATAACGTGTACATATCTCTAACGTCGCATTATCACCCAGCCTCCCGGCGCTCATGAGCTCCTGCTCGGAGGCTCGTCGCACTTTTATACTATCGCTGAAAGGTTCAGCGCACCCCGAGTCACAATGGAGAAACAAGGACAGTAGTAATGACCAGAACATTCCTTCAGTGAAGATATCAGGTACCCAAGGCCGGAACGACATGTGCCCTGATAGGCGTAATGGGCACACTTTGTAAACATTTTGATTAAAAAGCCGCTTCGTCTCCGGCTGCAAGTGATAGCGCGCGCGTCTATAGATCATCCTAGCCTCGCACGCTCGCAGAGCGGCCGCCTGCAATATTATTTAATACTCAAAAATAATGAGGCATTAGCATATGAGATTTGACTTTTTTTTTTTTTTTTTTTTTTTTTTTTTAAACAATGAAACGAGCACTTGATAGTTTCATTGCGCTTATAAAAATCCTTCAAACTGACTAATAGAATATTGTAAGCATCAACTGATTCCTGCATACTGTTATCGCCCTCCGTGAAATGCTACCACCACTTGGAATACGGCCGATAAGCCCATTGCTTCTTCACTATACGCTTGTGTAACGTTCCGTAGCCACTTATGCGTTATAGTTTCTCATTAAAGGTATATCATTTTCATCCGCAATTGTAATACACACTGTAGTCAGACTTTTATGGCGAGCAAACAAACTGCATTGACTTCACCGATGCTATAGTCCATTCCCCACCCACTGGAAGAAACTTCCTCGGAGCCCTGCTAAATATCTACTTGCAAGCCCGTTTCGTATCCTTCCGCCAAATGTAAACAAACATTGCCATGTGACTGCCATATAGCGTGTCAAAATCAATGTTTACATTCCATTGTGTGTGTACACGTGTTCGTATACTTTCGCTACACCTAAATATAAACATTGAAATGTGACTTCTACTTTTATACCTGTGAAATGTGTTGTTTACTGTTTAAAGCTTTTCAAATAATTCTGCCAAATTCCAAAAACCATTCCATACGAATATTCACAGTTTAGGCCACTGAAATTATTTAGATCAGCTTTGTGACGTTTTAAAAATGCCTGAATTGACAATAGTTCTTACGGTTATTTTACATTAACATATTTGTTTTCCACGACGTAGCACAATACATGTAATGCACCTTAGTATTTTGCCGCGACTGTGTTTAACACTGATACAACTGCGAGGTAAAGGGCTGTACTAATTATCTTTTTGCTATTGATATGTGTTGGGTTATTTCTTTAAAAGAACGGCTTCAGTTCGAATAAATATTTAAACGAAGAAACAACCAGTCAAACGAAAAAGGCACATTAAATTCAAGCACGCATCTCGTGTTGCTTATTTGTTGTCATACGAACTTAAAATATAGCGGTGAACATGCACACAAATAAACCTACGGTAACTTTTATCCCACTCATATTTCTATGTATTGCTACTTACTATTTATTAGGTTTACTGAAATTTATCGGGTTGGACTTAGTAATTTTTTGGTAATGTGGTCAATCACGTTACACGACTGTGTTTCAAACACCTAGGGCAAAGGTACAACGTTGCTGTAAATAAACAAACGTGGATGTAAATAATTTACTTCGTCATAAAAATAGTTCATAGTTAAAACGTATAAATAGTGCACATCAAATATTTGAAATCACGCACACACGGGCCAGCGTAACGACCACTATGCAGCCACGCCACTTCACACGCAGCGGTTAACGAAACACACGTAACAGTATATTTATTACTGCCGTGGAAACACACACATTTATCACAACATTGTAACTTACCTAGGTAGGTTTAAATAACACTACGTCTACAAACGTGATGTGGTATTTTGAAATATTTTTCGGAGGAAGACAAATCAATACTTTGAGCATACAGCAAGCACACTGCAAAACGCCTCGTCATGAAGCCACTCGACATGTCTGCCAACCTTAAGATTCGCAAGCCACCCACCATCACTTCTAAATACTAAATGTATTAAATTACGTATTCAAACATTAAAATCCCTTTTCAGTTGTAAATTCCAAATTCAAAAATCATTATTTTGCTGTAAAAGTATGAAATATGCTAAAATTTTAAACATGTATAATTTATTGCTTGCTAGCGATGGGAAATTTCCCGAGAGAGTGATGGAGAGTGCCGTAGGGGGGGGGGGGAGGAGGCAATAAGCTCCGCCCAGCCGACAGTTTCGTCAGTCGAAAAAACAAACACCACGTCATGCGGCCTAAGCACGTTATTTTGCGCTGTTATTTTTAACTGTAACAATGAAATATGTTTATATCGGGGCTACTTAAATATTGAAATATTTCAATAGCAATATTTAATTTGCAAACAGCATACTAAAAAGCTATGTTGAAACAATAGTTGAACTGAGAACTATTTCTTACTAAGAGCGTTGCCAATACACCGTTGCTCTCGCTGTTTTTAATTCGTACTTAATACGAAATAAATATTACCAGTTATAGAAGATATTAAGAACAGTTTCATTTATTCAAAAATACAGTACTTTAGAGTTAATCACAGGGTTATATATTTGTGGAATACAAGTTATTGAAACAACAGGTTATGTTACGCCTTGGGTGATTTTTCAAACGTTCGTTTCATCAAGTCTCATCCAGTCGGGAATAGACTGTAGTTCTACTCAGAATGAGAAATTTAATGCCAATGGTTTGGGAAATAGGCAATACCGCCTCCAGATAGCATTGGTATTGCATGTGTACGGGATTTTCTCAGTTTTGGATGTTCGCAAATAGAACGGTTACGATCGTTACAAATAAATATATTCGCGAAAAATCTTTGGATATGCATAGTAATCTGCTTAAAGAAGAAACTTTGTTCTTTGCACTAGACTGGAAATGAAAGAAATTGTAATGTTTAGTATTCGTTCGTAAAACCATATAAATTAAAATGTTCAGGTACGCAATTACTTAATTTAAATGTAACATTATTTTCGAACGATTCCTTTCGATGACAGCAGTGTTAACACGCACGGTGCAGTTTTATTTACGCGTATAAACGCCTTTGGAAAGCGTGCATAACAATTTCAAAATAAAGTTAATATATTGGCAGCGAAGAGTAGGCCTATATACCATAATTTGGAGCAAACACAAACTTTAAACACCAAGATGGAACAAATTTATCAATTTACTGCCAGCTTAAAAGCCTCATTTTCGGAATACCAGCGCACCTAGCGGCAGAAATTTTCTTCGTGGCAGTATCTCATACGAGGAATATAGTTTCCTTCCCAGCTGAGAAGAATAAACCTTATCTCTACTCATCATAATACAACACGCCATCCATACACTCTTCATGGACGACAGTTACAGAATCGCTTTCATAGAAGCGGCGTCGTGTTGTCAGGCGACTAACTTCTAGAACAGACCTCGTATATGCACGAGAATTCTCGTAGATTTGGTAACATCGGACGGAGATCATTACTTTAGTAGTGTCATTGTGGGTTGTGTTTGTGCTTATCGAACTCGTTGACAAATAGTGGGAGGGTATCGCACAAAGTCGGCGCGTGTAGCAACAGCGGTGGGAGATAGTAAGAGAGTGCATGCGCGCAGAGCAGGGAGAGCGGGTCATGGTCGCAGTCGCATTCCGCCGAGCGACAGGTGCGAGTCCAGTGGCGGCAGCTGTATGCGAGACCGGCTGCACCGCTAAACAAAGAACCTATCTGCAATATAGGGAACAAAAAACTGCACTTTATTTTTTGGTGATGTAGGTTGTTCACGGTAAAATGAGCTCTTTTGAAAACTTTGCTTAAGAAATATTTGTACGTGTGTTGTGCATTTTTCCGCCTTATGTTAAATAAACATTGCCATGGGCCTCATCACTTTATTCTTGCGTCTGTCAAGGGAAACTGTGAAATTATTAAGAAAGTAAATATTTTAGAAACGTACTCATTTTTTTCACTTCGATGCATAAAAAAACAGGGAAAGAAATAATCTAAGTTGTCCCAAATGGTTACCCAACACTTTTAATTCAACGTTAAAATATGGAATTACTTTCCACCCATCATTACCAACTTTTCTGGGTGAATGTCACTCGGTGCGCCCATTAAAAAAATGCCAGTAGAAATAGTGACTTTTTTCTGAAGTTTATTTCGAAAGTGCTCACTTTATCATGAATAACCTTTAGCGGTTTATGAATAGCGTTTAAGAAACTTTTCACCTCTCGAAGTCTAAAAACAATACTCAAACTAATAGAAGATTGAAATTAGAGTGAAAAAGTTTAAATGGGCCTTTTCACGATCATGTTTAGTTACAAAATCTCCGGTGAAATACATTTAACGTATTACAGGTACGCGCAGCTTACTTTTATCTTAAATTTTACGCAATAAAATTGTTAGGGATACGACTAGAAGTGCCGCCGATCTGGGGTGCGGGTGGCTCTGGGTTCGAATCCCGGGTAAGGCTTGGGTGTTAATTTTAGTTGGGTTGTAAGTTAATCTGTAAGCCATCCCCCTGCTAAACTTTCGAGCATAACACCGGGGGGACGTAAAGACCTTTACAATACAGTAAAGTACGACTGTAAGTATGGAAAGATTGCACGCCAGTTCAGAGCCTTGCACGTACGACCAATGACGAAGCGCAGAAATGCGCGGGGCTGCATGTGTCGTGATATGCGGCGTTGGCGTGGTTCCGCAGTGGTCGAGCTGCTCCAATACATATTTCTCTCCAGTTTACACGTTTCTGCGTAGTGATGCTCGATATTTCGTTCTCACTACGACGACGCTATAATCTTAGTGCTTAGCAAGGTCACTAATGGAATTGACGTCAATAAAATACAATGTTCACAACCTGCTGTTCCACTGCCCACTGATGAACTTGGTTTCATTAGTCCCAATGACGGAACTTCTTAGATGGTGCAGCATCGCGACTGACTCTCATTCGGAATGTCAGTGTGTCCCAACCCGGCCGGCTGCAGCAGTGGTTTGTTTCGTGTCGAGTGGATTTACACTCGCACTCAAAATGCAATTCCTTAACATGAACCCCAGACACTGTGAAGCTAACTAGCCAGTTTACTACACGCCGTCGTTAAAGCCAATATCTTTTGTATATATTAATTTTTTAATCCTCATCTGTATTATAAAATACATGTTAGTGTTTACAAAATTCAACTTGTTTCCACTATTAACACTTAATTTCTTTACCACTGAACACAATTGTTACGATGATACTCTCGATTAAAATTGAAATCCTAATCACTGTTCTCAGTTATACCCAACCTTCAGCCAACTTAACCTGAAATAATTGATTACAAATAAACAATAAAAATGTCTAATATATTTACATTTTTGTATTCCATTATATTATTACTTTGAGCTTTGTTATATTGTGCTCATAAGTTATTACATGTAATATGGAGCTTATGTCACATTTAGTTTAGATCATTTGCAACCAACATCCTAAATGTAATATTGGTTACATGTGACATTCCTCATTCTTGTATTTTTTGTAATAGACATCCCTCCTTTTCGCGGAGTATAACGTGTAGTTAGACAAAAATCATAGCATTCACAAATTATTGTTTGCACATTCTGTTAATGTTCTGTAATCTGCACTAATTGTAGCACGATGGTTTCCAGATACCTACATTTGTTTACCATACTGAATAGTGACTTCCAAACCTTTAAATCTCTCTAGCGCAAAATGACATGAAACTGAAATTCCCCCTTCTTGTCTTGTGCTCTTCATATTTATACACACTTTACACGATGGCGCGTGCGTGCAGGTTAAAGGAGGGCGAGGGCCGTCTTGGCGAACAGTCAAATGGAACGGAGGCATCTCTGATTAGAATACCGTGTAAACAAAGTTTTTTTACGTCGCGTTGTTAAGCACATACAATACGCCCAGCACTTGCCACAGTAGGTTCGAAAGCCAGTGGCGTAACTACAGACCAAAGCTCCGGATGTAAACATTGACCAAGTCTCCTTCCTTCCAAGGTCAAGTAAACTCTGATGCTGTAAATAAAAAGAATGCTTGTGAAAATATGAGGGTGTATTTACAGAACATTATAGCGGCTAGTTAAGCTGTGAAATATAAACACAAGAAAACGTTTTAACTTATTTATGTTTTCTAACGCGACTTCGTGGGGTTAAAATCGTCTTCTCTGCTGGGCCAGGGCCCGGACGGAGCAGCATTGCCGTAAAGGCTGTTCACGACAAAATGAGCACTTTTGAAATAAACCTTAGCAAAATGTCACTGCTCCTATCTGCATATATTTTAACGGGCGCACTGAGTAACATGCTCCCATTAAAGTTGGTAACGAATCAGGGGAAAGTAATTCCATATCTTAAAGTCGAATAAAATTGTGTTAGGTAACCATTTGCGATAGCTAAGTTATTTATATCGCTTTCTGTTTTTTTTTAATGCGTCGAAGTGTAAAAATTAGTAGATTTTTGAAATAATTCATTTTCTAATGATTTCACAGTTTCACTTGACCGTCGCATGAAGAATTCGATGAGGCTCGTGGCAATGTAAACTTTACATGAGACGGAAGAACACAACGTGCATACAAGTAGATGTCAAGCAGGGCTTTCGAAAGTGCTCACTTTACCGTGAACAGCCTATAGTAACGACACTGTCGGAAGCACGTGGTAAGAGAAGTTTGGTGGCAGGAAGTGAGCGGCTCCTCCGGTGGGTCGTGCTGGGACGTTCGTCGCACCGCACGAGCATGACGCCGTGTAGCGGGGTGCTCGCTCGGCGCAGAACAATCGCGTGTACCACACGAACTCCAGACGTACACGACCGCACGATGTCGGAACGATGTTCGTCAACGAGCATCTGGTAACTTAGTTTGCAGCCAACAGCAAGTCTTTCGCAGCACGCGGTAACCCAGGCTGGTTCTCAGAGCCTCGTGCAGCCAATCGGAGAGTGGGTACGTCCGGCGTCAAAGGAACAGCCATACAATTTCATTTCTGTATGCTTACCTGTTCTGTAACTCGGTGCCAACAAACACTGCACGACCGTACTTGTCACTTTGCAGAGACGACGGTGCACTCGGCTTGTAAAGACGGACTGCATTGTTTGTAGAGTTTTTTTTTTTATATTTGGCTGCTTGCATGATCAACCATCACAAATATTTGGGAAAAAAATGTGACTTATTGAACGAAATTCATGTTCGCTCTTGTCTTGAACGGTTGGAGATTACATTGGAAACTTAAAGGCCTTAACGGCACGACTGACGAGGGCAGCAGCAGGGTTGTCACAGGTCTGAAAAACGGGGAAATGACAGAGAATTTGAAAACTGTCAGCCAAATCGGGGAAATGCCAGGGAATTTCAAACAAGTTAGCTAAATGTCACGGAATTCAGTTATATGCATGATATATTTGGCAGTTCTGTCATCAATCGTGCACCGCTGCCAGCCAGAATCATATAAAATTGTCTTTATGATTGAGGACTAGATGCTTTGCAATCTATGTGGTGAGCAATTATGTAAGATCAGAGATATATTTTGGCGTAGAAGTGTTATAATGCAAAGGCGCCAATCCTTAAAGAATAATTGTTAGAAAAAGGTCGGGGGAAAAAAGATTGTTTTGTCTGGAAATCAGGGAAATGCATGGAAAAAAGGTGGCAACCCTGAGTAGGCTCAGGGCGAATAGTTTAGGGCCACTGGTAGACTTTCTCGTTGCTAGGTTCGGTGGTAATTCCCATTCGACGACTCCGAGCCAGATGGTGCGTTGGCAACACACTAAACTCTCATTTAGGAGGTCAGAGTTAGATTCCTGGTCCAGCCATCCTGATTTCGGTTTTCCGAAATTTGTCCAGGCGATTGCCGAGACGATTCCGTAATGTGAGCTGTGGGAGATTTCTACGCTTTTCCCCGTTTGTCCGAACAACTCTTGTTCTGTCTAGTAACACCGTTTTCGGTGAAACGATAAGCACTATAGGTCTACAGTTAATCCGAAGAAGAGCCGAGAATGTTTGTACACATGTCGGGACACCCCACACAGTGGCAACTGTGCTCGTCGACCTAGCTTGGCGAACATATTCACTAGGTTAATTGCCGAGCGCTTGAACGTTTACTGCTATGTAGGACCTAATGCGAATTCTCGCGTGGATACAAGCAAAGTGAAACTAAAGGCTGGCTCACCCTCTTGTAAAAACCACTCGCGCCTCCTTCAATCGTAGGCAGTTTCCGGCTGGTCTCTGTGAGACCATAGATTAAATGAGGTAGACCGATCTCGATGGCTGCGCAGAACCAATCTCCGTGTCCCAACATTGAATTGCTTTTCTGCCAAAACAACTAGCGAAAATGGAGTGGATTGGGTTTGGGGTTAACCCACTGCTTAGTAAACAAGTGATTTTGAGATGTTTTTAAACTTCCTCTAGCCAATTTGAGTAGACGTATATTGCGGATCCAAGCGCAACCCAATAATTAGGCTAAAATTTAAGCAAATTTCTTACTTTCAAGCAACTTTTTCAAAATCTACTGGAGCCATGACTCATCTCTTCCATTTTAATCCCAAACTCAAGCTAATTTCATCCAAATACGCAATCTAAATCGAGCACACTTTAAAATAAACTATTGAGGAGGGTCCTTTTCGGGCCAAATTAGCTTGATTTTGGTCTTCATTTGCTTGATTTCGGCTTTAATTTGCATGATTTTTAGTCAAATTATTGCGTTGCGCTTGCATATTTGTAAATTTGGCTTATTTGACCTGGAAAAGGATTCTGCTTAATTTTTTTTTAATGCTGCCTGATTCAGATTAAATTTGACCCGAAAAGGCCCTGCTCAAAAATTTTTGTAAAAAAAAATTAGCTTGATTTAGCTCAAATTTGACTTAAAAAAAAAAAACCCTGCTCAATGGTTTTTTTTTTCTTTCTAAAAAGTGTGTTTGATTTAGATTGCTGATTTGGATGAAATTATTTTGATTTTGGCCTTGATTTGCTTGATTTTGGGATTAAAATTGAAGAGATGAATCATGTCTCCAGTAGATTTTGAAAAATTGCTTGAAAGTGAGAAATTTGCTTGCATTTTAGCCTAATTATTGGGTTGCGCTTGGATCCGCAATATACTTCTACTAATTTGTAATGATTTTTGCTTCAATTGAAACTGGTAAAAGTATTTTATTAATATAACAGTTCTTGTCATTTAAAAATTTAGTTATAAACAAATACGTTCATCACTGTTGAGCATGTGACTTCTTACGGTCCTTTAACGGGGAGAGGAAGCGTGTAAAATCAAAAGGAACACCAGCTCAAAACTCCCAATAAAGGCCATAAGAAAAGAACAAACACGTGGATCAGGCTGTGATAAGAGCGGATACTTACCACACAAACAATAGTAAAAGCAGAAGACCGAACCTTGACATGGTATCCAGCATCCTAATTAATTGGCTAAAAAAAACTGTCGCTCCAGTATGGGCATAGGTGTATGACGGTGAGGTAAAAAAAAAATGAAAGTTTTCATAACCTCCTATGGAGCAATAAGTATACTAAAAAAAAATTATTACAACAGGTAAAGTGAATACTAATCAGATTCGGAAACGTGCCTTTTATTTTAATTTCTCTCAAGATGTTTTCTTTAAATACATTCTTTAAATAATAACAGTAACAGGTAATATGACATAGATATAACAAAAGCAGAGCATACATGATTAATATCATTTAAGTTGAGTAAAACTTTCGTGTTTTTTTTTTTTTTGTATTTATATATTTGATATTATACTGGTTAAAAGAAAACAAAATACTGTAGTGGGATCCCCTAACAACTTAGAGTATTCGTTTTTGTCTTAATATTTGTTCACTTCAGGTTTTCAAAATGGCAGTTTGCCCTAATTGACCTTGGGGGGGGGGGGGCAAGGCGACGAATGCATGTTGCTACCAAATTTCATAATTTCGCACAAATTAGGTTACAAAGGGTATTACAAAATTTATTGGTTCATTTAAGGTCGATACATACTTGCGACCAATCTGAAGTTCGTGCATCGAAAACTACATGGCTTGCATGCATAGTTACACGCTTCAAAAATAATATTGCATGGCCTGGTGAAGCGGCGAGAAAATCACAGCCGAGTGATGGGAGAAGTTAGAAGCACATCCGGAATAGATCCTGAAATCAGGCGGGGAAACCGACAGCTAACCCCACGCCAGAACCAAAGTAGTGAAGCTTGCCATCCAGGCTAAAGCTGGTACATCCGCGAATCGCCACAAATAAAAAAAACTGCGGGCCGAAACGCATACATAAAAACACGAAGGGGATATTAAGCAAACATAGTAACTTACCCGCAGCGGTGAGATTTAAAATCTTACATGAAGATACGAGAAAATAGCACAAGAGAAACATAGATAACGCCATGTTCTTGCCAAAGAAAGTGTGGACATAAGTCCTTTTCGCGAAGTCGTAGCAAAGCATATATCGACGTTCGAGTGTTACAATCGACACATACAGTTTGACGATTACAGTCAAAATACTCTAAAAATGCATTTGAGAAATATCTGGGTAAACGAAATTAGAAAACAAACTTACTGATGCTTAGTATTTAACACAATTTTATACGAAAAGTAATATAACTGTGAATGTAGGACTAAACTTCATATAATACCTTAAAAGTTTGACACATGTTAATGAACAATTGGTCCGAATAAAACCATTCGAACACTTCAATAATAGTGATAATTATTTCTTACTGTTGAACTACAAGAAAGCTAAAACTTATTTGCTGCGAACAAAGATTCAAAACAAAATAAAACACAATTTAACTTGACAGAACATGCAGCATATTCAAAAGAATACGAAAGGCTGAAATTACTGTTTAACGCAAACAAGCACATACATAAAATGGAAATTAACACGGCAACAGTAACTGACAGAATAATATATATTTTTTATTATCCAACAAAATTAGCCAAAATTCATTATATGCTGGAACCAAACGGGTTTTGCCGAAAGTCAGACAAGATTATTACTGCACTAACAATAAAACATATACAACCAAACAGAGGTGGGGCCATGAGAGAGGCACATACTTTGATAGTTGTGTAAGAGTGAGGTAGGGCAATGTTGGGTACACGCGCAGAAAACTAATAAGCGGTCTACCTCATCTTTAGTGTGTGTCGGACCTGTCTTAAGGTCGTCAACGTTTCTCATATCACGTAATTACCAGTGAAGTGAAGACTGCCATCTGTGGTACCGAGAGTTTATACCCTATGAAAGAGAACACGTTTGACGTGGGCGGATGTTCGTAGAAGATACTTTTTATCGTATTTACTTGACTTACTACCGATTGGTTAAGTGATTGAAGTACTTTATTGCTATTATTTTATAATACATTTTGGAAGCCGCCTCCGCTTCGTATGATATGCGCAGATTTGGCAGCGAGCGGCACCATTTAAGTCTATGCAATTTCAGTTCTAGGTTGTTCACATCGTGTCTTTGTTTCGCAACTAAATATTTCTCTTCCGATGTAGTTTTCATAGCCAGTGATACGTCCTAGCGTACGTATGTGTGTTCTGTAATCTGCCAGTGTTCCGAACTTGGCAGTGGAACGACATTCTTCAGAAAGTGACGTGAGCTGTTGGCAAGGTCAGCAGATTACGGCATTTTCCTCCTGGAGCAAATGCCAACAACAATCCCGACTGCGCCTTTCTTCGTCTTGTGGTTACTAGACCTTACATTTATATAATTCAACAGGTGTGTATTGGATCTTGCGTGAGAGGCTTTGGCGCCTAGTAGGGTGTCGATTCAGGTCCAAAAGAAGATTAGTGTTCGTTCACGTGGTTGCATTTTTTCCATTAATGATTTGAAAAAGTGCTGTAATCTATCTCAAGATACCACTATTTGAAATACTGCTATAATTTTTAAATATGAGATCTATATACTTCTGATTTTTTTTCTGAGCTGTTTTTGTCCACTAACTTTAGCTAAGCTCGTTCTAAAATGACTCAAAGTTAAGCTAATATTTTCTTGTTCCGATTTTTTGTAGGCTAAGTGGTAAGGTTTTTCTGTCAAAAAATGACTCGTGCAGAAACGGATCTTAATTTCTCCTCGCTTGAAATTACATGACAATTCTGAAAGTTAAAGGTTTGTCAAAATGCACTAAGGGAAAATAAATCAAATAAAGCTCTTGTCCCAGGAGAGAGAGAGTAATCGTATTTCTTTGTATCTCTCTCCATCCCCCTCCCTCCCTTTCGCCCTCTTCACACTCCCCTGTCTTTCTCTCTTTCACCCTTCCCTGTCTTTATCTCTTTCACCCCCCCCCCTTACCATTCTCTCTTTCACCCTCTCGCTTTTTCGCTTCCTCTCTCACCGCCTTTGTTACGCACGCACGCACGCGACTCGTGTACATCTGCAAGGCGTTTTGTGGTATTATATACTACAGATAAGGGTTTTATACGTGGAGGAAGTTGTTCTTATTATTTCCTCCATGGTATTATCCCTTTACAAACGCAAAACCACATTATTTTAGTACACCGCTGTGCGGCTACTTCAAGAACTAGTCGTTCAATGAGTCAACTTGTAGACGTCTAGTAGATAGTGAAGGCAAGACCTGCGCTTCTTACGCTCGTAGTATTTATACCTGCACTGTTACTACATACGTTCTCTCGCGCCTGCGCACTCCTGGAGGTGGCCTATAGTTCAGAAATGAGATATTTCTCGATAAACAAGACTGTGTTAGTGGTCGTCATGCGAGAGTTTGCAGGACGCAAAGTCTCTGTACCACGTCATCCCATGCAGGACTAGCCTCCTTACAATCGCATTACTGCACAGACTGCTGGCAGTCGACGTATGCTTGGATGGGGTGCAAGTCCAGACCGTGAAAACACTATTTTTCTGTACCAGCAGTGCAACTGATAATTCTATTATCACATGGAAACAATGTTATGTTCGGACGCCCGCACTGCGACCGGGCTTCGTGTTAAGTTACGTGCGGTACGGCTCTCTGGGAGATGACCCACCTGTATGAACATGTGATACGGACTTCATTGTAACTATTGGAAATATCAAATATGGACATATGAAATAATTAAATAGGCTTTGATACACTGTTTATTGGGACTGATTTTATTTATTTGCAATGATTTCGTTGTGGTAGTTTTAAATTGTATTGATTAAATTTATTGATCGTAAGTAGTAAGTGATAGTCATTTATTGTGAAGTATTAAGTCGTATTTGTAAATAAATGAGTAAATTATTAATAACTGTTTTATGTAATTAAGACCTCCATCCCTTACAGAATCTGGTTAAGCCCACCGACTTTGGGAAATTGTAAAAATATAAATTAGGATTATTCCTCTGCGGAATAGTTCCATACACATGCCACCTGTGGCAAGTCAGATAAGGGTTATCGCCGGATTCGAAGACCGTGCCAGACATACAAGCCGCCGTTGTAGCACGAGTGGCAGCATAACGGTTTGGACGATATTCTGGATGTACCACGCAATGTACAATGTTTCTGTACGAGCGCCATTGGCCCTGTGATCCGCTGCCGTATACACCACTGAAGATTTCTGTTCAGCTGGTCGGCACTGCGCATGCAAACGACTGGCATGGGCACATAGACAGAACGTGTTCTCGTAACTGAACACACCGAGCGAGGTGGCGCAGTTATAAACCTTCGGACTCGCGCACGGGAATATTATCCCGGCCATCATGATATCTGATTCCCATGGTTTCTGAAGTCACTCCAGGCGAATCTCTTGGAATGTTCCTTGATACAAGCCATGACAGATTCTTTCACCGTTCTGCTTCATTGAGCAACTTGCTTCGCCTCTGATGAACTCACTGTCGACGAGACGTTAAAGCCTACCTTACCACACTACACCCTTAGTTTCACCTTTCTGGACCCCACTGAAGGCGGGTTGCGCAATGGTGAGGCGTGAATGAATGTCTGCTCAGCGGCACGCTGTAACCATAGCCTGACTTAAACTAAGCGGTTGCAGATTTTCCTAGCAAAAACCCGTGGTGCAACATAATCTCTTATACGTCCCGAGAATACTGCGTGGTCCTCTGCGGCTGCTCATGCCCTGTATCGGTTCTGGGAATACATATATACAGTATGTTGCTGCTGTCTGGAACCAAGTGTACGGGCATGTTAAACTTCGTACGACGAATGACTGGGACATCGATGCACTGCACAAACTTCTTATACAGTGCTCAAAAGTTTTGCTTATCCCGATGCCACATGGTTAATGTCGCGGAATCTCCAACATGTTTACCGTATGCACTATAGGCCCATGTCTGAGGCACATGGTGCTACTAATCCGTGAGCATGCTCTACAGGTTGCCGATAGGGGGCGCATGGCGTTTTGGTCTGTTTAACATCACTTGTATGGTCAGCGGTGTAGACAGCATGTGTAGGACTGCGGTAAACATACCACGAGTACCCATTTCGACGACTGACTGCATGCGAATCGTCACATTGTTGCAAGAGGGATGGCGACAAGTGGATGTCACCGTACATGTTGGAGTGAGTCGAAATGACGTCTCCAGGGTGTGGAGTCGGTTCCAAGAGAGACAAACTGTTGCTAAATGACACCGTACGGGATGCCCACGCAAAACAGAGGACCAGTTTGTGGTGCTTTCACAGTGCTATGTCGCAGGTGTTCCACTGTAAGTACTCAATTTCTGTTTTCCACAGTGCTGCGCCCTTAAGCGTCTCTGCTGTTCTCTAACAGTGCCACCTCCAAATTCTCTACTTCCTCCAGACGTTCTTTTTTATTTTCCAGTAGTGTAAAAATGTGTAACTAGTAACCGCCCATAAAGTGTGCGCTAGACATAAATTGATGTTTTCGAAAACCATTATAAATACTTCAAAGATACAAGAAAAACTGTTGTTCGCTTAGATCGTGACGAAATGTTACCAAAATAAGAATCTCTGTCAAGCTGTTCCTTTCACAGTAAAGTTGCAAATGGTACTGTGGCAGGCGCAAGATATTATACCAACGAGCGAAGGCCTGTTTGAAGTGGTAAACTCAAAACATTGCCTGTTGCTAAATTTTCCAAAAGTCCTTGCAGTTGGCGATAGTTATAAGGAAGGTGTTGTGATGAAACGTGTTCCGTGGCCTTTTGGAACGCTTTATTAATATGCTGGTTCCAAATCAGGAAGTTCAGGACGACGACACAGAAATGGGCATAAGATGACCCGTTACGTCTATCTTCAAGGAACTAAACGGGCATAAAACTGGCGTGCAGTTTTCTCGTTGGCAACTTTCCTTTACAAGACTTCGATTGTTTACTCTTGTCGTTGTGTGGCGTAGCAATTAAGATGATTATCGCTGTTTTGATGTGATCAAATATGCCAGGTTTGATCTCCGTGGATGCCGAACCAGTTTACAAGTTAGCAACTGATGTAGAGAAAGTTCTGCTCAGTTCTTTTGTCACGCAGTGCATTATTAGAGCAAGATGAATATCCAGATACTGCTGTGTAAACATTTGAAAGAGAAGTAAATACCAGTCTTATATAATCCTATCATCTCAAGTACACGTACGATAACAATTACACACTGTTGTGTGCAATTAGTATTTTCTATCTGGCATCGTTTTGATGTACGTCGTATGGGACAGCGTTGTGCGAAGCACGCAATTGTCTTTGTGATGTAAAAAAAGAGAGTGGTAGCCGGTATCTGTTGGCACGTGTGTTTGATCGCTGTTCGCCAATGTTCCCGTGTCTTGCTCGCTGCAAGTTGGCCGAGTGCAGTTTCGGAACGCGCCCTCCCATAGCGTGACAGGGAGCATTCGCGTCGTGCTTCACCGCCAGAGCCTGACGTAAACACGACTCTAGGCTCCAGGTCGCTGTTCGGCGTCGCGCCGCCCGCTTCTTCTAACGGAACCTTTCATTACAGTCTAACCTATCCGTTGTAGTAACTTGTTCGCGTTTCTCCAACGCCGAGAAAGTTCTGGCAGCGTCACGTCCACTGGACAAGAGTTCTCCCCATTTAAGGGTAATGCAACTTGCCATTATTTCTGCTTCTATTGTGTACAATTGTGTACTGAAGCTCAGTTAGCGATGAAAACCGCAAGACATAAGACGTGTGTATTATAAAATGAAAGTGTGTTCTCAAAGTACTTTGACCATACTCATTGTGTTGCTGTGGACGTCTACGAATTGGCAATATTTTTTTTTTGGGAACTGTGCGTAAGCAGCTACTACAGCTAGTATAATGCCATAAGAGAGGAATATATGTTATTTGAACGTTTTTACTGAAGAGAAAGGTTGCGTTTATTTTCCTTCATGAATTTTACAAATGCGTTTGGGTTAAATTATTTACTTGCCAGATCACTACTTCGCAATAATAAAGTTAACTTTGTGTCGTGTGTAATAGGTTGAAAATGATTTCATGTACAACGAACGACACTTTGTTCTTTATATGCACAAAAAATCATCTTTTGCAAATGTAATTTACTTACAGCTTATTAATGGTTGAGTAACCACTAGCGATTCTTCTGTGAATCCTGTGCTAGCGCTGCACCCCACGAGATTCTCGTGATTCGGTAAGGCTGGTAAGGTTAGGTTGCTCACACATGCAATCAAAAGCTCATAAGAGAACATAAATGGGACCTAGCAATAGTACCGTATATGATGAACGCCAATCTTCAACGAATATTTTCGAGGGACGAAAATGTTACCAGGACGCAGAGCTCGTGTAAAACCAAATTGTTTTAAGATTTATAGATGCATGAAAGAGCCCTAAAACGTTTTACGTCACACAAGTTCAAAAGCCAGTTTGGGTAAACTATGAAATATATATCTTGCATGTTCGTTTCACAATATGTCATTAATTATTGAATGTGATGAATTACGTCGCATATATTTAAGACATGATGATGATGATGATGAAAAATTTTGAAAGGGATGTGTCTGAAAATAGAACGATTAAAGTTCAAATTTATATAATAGTATTTTATTTGCCCGGTGCAGGAGTTGCAAAAATGCACGCGTTTTAAGTTGTAGGAATATTCTACAGGAACATACAGGCAAGTGCAACTTCACTTAGGCAAGCTCTTCTGACAAATCTAACTTCCTTAAGTCTACTAATCGAAATAGAATTATGAAGATAGCCCACTTCAGTAACGTAACTATAGCTCAGTTCTTTGTATGAACAGAGGTCGAATGTCAACTTCCCCACTTTATAAAACAAAACGACATTTGACATAAAACAATCGCGTCTCTGAACAAAAATTAATTTGGACTAGTTAACAAAAATATATAGTGAAAATACATTGCGAAAGCAGCGATGAATTCTGCAACAGTCGGTGCAGTCTTCAGTAGACAGTTACACCCACAGTAATAACGGTTGACAATTCTGAAAGGCCTGTTGTCAAAGTCGACGACATATTTGTCGTGATTGTTGTGTTGATGGCAATGCAGGTGACTGGTGGGCTCAGGCTGACTCGACTTCGTGACTTCAAAAGCCACAGTAATAAGCTGGTTGTGGTAAAACTCGCTAAACATGTTTCGATTACTGTTTGCGCACTACAATCGCATCAATACCACCAGCAGCGAATCGGAATGTTAGATGTCGCAGAAGATCATAAGAGGAGGAAAGGGAGCGTTAAAATTTCCGGATAAATAAGTATCGCGGGTCTAAACTACAAAATAAAAATAAAAATAAATAAAAAATAAAAAAATAATAATAATTGAAAGACCTACCAGCGTAATATTCGTACACTGCAGAAATGGTCAAAAATTAAAACTAATACACAGATCTTCCTTGTTGTTACTCAGTCCACCTACATTTATTAGAATTTATTTACTGTGGACAGAGTTAGGATGTATAACGCCTCCAAAACACATAAGGAATAATTACCCACAAATCTTCTGGAAATAGTTTTCGTAAGTACCAACAGAAATTTGAAACTTAAATACCCGTGACGTAACTGTTGAAGCAATTGTTCGTACCTGCTCGTCCGGAAATGAAGCTGCCATTGTTTGAGAAATATTGTCACTTCGACATAAATTTTCTGTAATTAATATGAACCCATCAGCCGCCTGCACTCTGGTAATTTTCCCGGGGCCTGAAAGGGGAATTTGTTTCCGCCATATTGGATTTATATTCATGTATTGGCGAAGTTCCACTTCAAGAGGCTGTAACAAAATATCTGCCGCTAACACAACATAAGTACTATTTTCTTAGGTTTCATCAGATAATTACTTTCTTTGCTACTGTTAATTTTTAATTAGTAACAACCTTGGAAGTGATCTGTTTTTTTTTTTTTTTGCGGACGATTACGGAAGTAATGCCAACTTCAGAAAACTTACAACTCAACGCACTATGCTTTGCCGATCAGTAAAACACAAACAAAATCTGTGATGAAGGCTTTAGTGAAAATATGGCTGGAATTGCCGCCTCCCACCTTCCTTCTCCAAGGATGGTGACACGAGCGTAGTTTAGTTTTCTCTGGAACCAATGCCCGTCACATTTTCTTGAGAAAATCAGATAGAAAGGTTTGGGGTTCAAGTCACGCGTGGTGTGCTAGTTACGGAATACAAGTCCTTCACTTGCGGACTGTTTCCAAGTAACCCCCCCCCCCCCCCCTACTTCCTTCCGTTTGTAAACTTCAGTTCCTCAAACTCAACCTTGGGTGCTGTCTGCCGGAGCTTCGATTGGTTCCCGACAATACATAAACGAGGGTAAAGCTCCACCTATAAACCTTTCCCTCGTCCTTACCGCAGTAGGATTTGTGTGTCACTACAAACATAACATAATACATATTAAACAATTTTTTTACCTAACGTTGGTTGGCAATGTTTATCGTGCGTGTAGAAATATATGGCTGTGTTTGAATTCACTGTAAAATATATTCTATTTCACGTGCCCTTGGTCCCTTCACTACTCATAATTCCCCACAGTTCCTAGATTCCTTCGCGACGAAGTGGATATCATTTTGAACATCCGTTTCTGTTTCGCAATTTGCAACGTATATACGAATAAAAAAAATAAAATTTTATTACGTTTCGCACTGTTTACGAACAGGGTCCACTAATGGCAAGAATAATACGCGAAACTGTTATAAACAGTCGAAAAAAAAACATGATTTTCCTTGAAGGGCATGGGGCGGGGACATTGTGTAAGATGACGTCATTCGTGTTTGCTGATGGGGTGCATCCGTTCACTTCAAATGATTCCATCGTTTCTTCATTGTTGGTTCGTGGCACAATTGCGTCTTCAAAAATACGAATCTTAAGCTTGGTCGCTTTACAAGAACTAAACTAAAAGAAATGGTAGCGGATATGGCCATGCAGTGTCTTTAAGAAAGTAGAACGTGAACAGAAGACGTGTTCATACAATCTTAAAAATTACACAACGTGATGATAGAGTGAATATCCGCACGTATAGGCCGTTCACTGTAAAGTAAGCACTTTTTGAAGCTGTTTTATCAGACATAATAACCGATAAATACATTTCATTGTGGCCTCGGACTTCAGGTTTTGGGTATGGTGAATGTATACACTGTGATTATTACTCACATGGCAGGATATACATTAACAAGTGGTGGAAGGATATAAATTGGTTGAAAGAAACAAGTAACTAGGGCTACAAAAGTGCTCACTTTATCGCGAACGGCCTATAGTTCCTTTCTTGAATGCAGCGTCGACATGTAAGAGAGGCCCGCAGATGCTTGCAGCAGGCTGCTGTGTCGGAGGGACATATACCTGTGCCTCCCGGCCCAGGAGTGGACTAAGCCCGGCGAGGTGAGGGCGTGAGTGGAGAGGCGACTATAATGCTCGGGTGGTCTCGCCGCTCATCGGCAACATCCGCTACATTTTCAACGTGCGGATCCGCCGGGAGGATCGAACCCAGGTCGCCCTGGTGGGAAGCCGGCATGTTCGCGCACTGCCACAGATTGCTTGAGAACGTTAAAAGTTTGTTGGTATTATGGTCTATTGGCGGTTTCTTTACACGTTTAACTAAACATTTGACAAATAACCCCATGTATGACTTGCTTGGCTGTTTCCTGAATGTGATGTATCACAAGTATTTTTATACTTACGCCAACACAATAATACCTAATTTCTGATTAAATAGAACTCTTATTACTAATATTATATCTATAACATATAATTTATATGAATTAAAAACGGGGAGAAAATTAGTTATTTGGTAATGCTTAGTAAGAAATAATTCTTATACTGGAAGTAGAACTTTAGTAGGGCTTCAGTAAAGTTGGAAGTAATCGTGAATTGACTATATCTTGTGTGTAGCGGTTTGTATACTGCGGTAGAAAACAGGCTTTTCGTTTCTCGGCAAGAATATAATTTTTAGAGTTATGGAGGCGTGTGTCCGCTATACTCGTGGATTTCGATGAAGGCTTACCTCGTCCCTTCCACATCCACAATACACGCTACTGTACCGTAATACTTAACGGAGTTTTGGCGGCCTGGGAAAGTGAGTAATGTCCATGCTACCTACCAGCAGTGTTTCCAAGGTTCTCACCGCGCCGCACGTTTGTACTGCGTGCAAGGATAATTATAGGTATACTGGGAATTATGACGAGTTCGTAAATTTAAGTTTCACGGTTGAACTTTTGTTTTCCCCGCGCTGAAGTACAGAAGGAAGGAAGAGTGTAAAAAAATAATGGCACGCATTTAATAATACCTGTTCGCCGGTACGGGCAAGGCAATACTTTTGCGTACATGTTTTAGTCTTGCTTCCTGCAACTGTTTGACTTTGCAAGCTACCATCAGTCACATTCGTTTCAGTCTCTTCTACACGTATCCCTAATGGGTATTAGGAATTGATTTTCCAGAATTGTATTCGGCACTGTATTACAAACACGTTTTCCTACTTAGGTACTTCTAGGCGCATATTTCACACACTACACATAACAATCGCGCGTCGAGTGGGTTATGGCAGAAATATGACACAATTTCTCCATGGAGGACGACCGCATTCATAAGCCCAACTCAGTTATGCTGAAAACCATTATTCTATTTTTATCGAAATCACTACAGTAAAGTTACGGTTGCAGCGTATCCAGTTGTTAATGATCAAGTTAGTGCATTACACATTGTTCACTTTCGTACTATAGCGCATCTTCTAACTATTAGAACGCCAATCTGCGACGACGCTGAGAACACAATCGTCTATGTACACTGTAAGAATGTTTTTGTTGAATTTGTACAAGGATTGCTTTTGTTGCCAAATATATTTCTGTATTACTACAAATAAATTATAGTAAATTTTACAAAACCTTAGTGCGGAATATGTAAAAATAATGGGGTATTTTAACAAGTATACGTTGTAGACTTAAATAGTTTACTATAAACATTAAGCTGCCTAAATAATTTTGTATTGCATGTTTTCAAAAATAATGTGATGTAAATTTACGGCTGTAAATTTACAAGAAAATCTTTGGCAACTTTGTGCCGTGCACAAGTAATTTTGACACGGTATACAGTTAACATCTTTAATTTCTGCAATGCTGTGTTCAATACAAAGCTGGGTGAACAATTAGTACGACAAAATTTAACAATCATTCTCAAAAAAGCTCAAGATTTTTCTGTTTCAAACAATATTTAACTTTTTCCTTAAAAAGTACAAACAAAACAAAGTAGTGATGGGCGGTCTTCAGGACCCATATCAAAGCCATCAATACGTAAAATCACGAACAATTAAAAAATATTTTAAGGGAAACACATTAACTTCTCGTATTGAATCAAAACTCAGAACGTTGCACGATGCACCACGAGTGTTACTTTCATGAAATAAACCAATCCACAAACGTTTGGGGCGGCTAATAAACACGTTAAAAACTCGCACATAATAAAACACAATGCATTAAAACGAAATGGAAAACGCTACTGTGAAGCGGCTTATGTTACCGCCAAACCAAATTTTGAACGTCGACCGAAACATAATTTAGAAAAACCAAACTTCTCGACAGCACGCCCCAGAAAAAAGGCGCAACGCCACAATTAATAAAACACCCAATCTAACACCATTAAACAGCCAACCTCGGACACACGCTTATGACTCACCGTAATTTGACGCCCCAGAGAAAAGTGCCCTACATCACAACGACGTGCAGAAGGGAAGTAGACGCATACGTTGTCGATAGTAACACGTTACACATGATCGGGGAGGAGGGAAACCAAGGAGCGATGGGCACAGAGAGGAAATGGGAGAAAGAAGCCAAGCGGACACATGAGCTCGCCGCCGAACATTAGTGTAGATGACGCCACAGAATAGCTGGCAGCGCAACGTGTTTCCAAAAAATTGTTTGTAATAAGTACGGAATTTTTTTTTCTGTGCATGTGAATGTCCAAAGCATGCGATGTCGCCTCGGAGATATTTTATTGTTCAGCAGACTGCGCGTACGTAATGCTTGACGTCTTGTGGGAGCGGGGTCTATGAAGAGGGATTCTGTGGCCAGGAAATAGAACGTAAAATGTTTCTATAGGCTGTTCACGGTGAAGTGAGCACTTTTTAAGGCCCTCCCAACAGTCATTAACCACTAATATCATATTGCAGCCTCAGGCATTAAGTTTTGAAAATGATAAAATGTATACACTGTGTTTATTGGTTACATTGCAATGTTTATGTTAAAAAGCAGCAGGAAAATGGAAATATGATGAAAGGAAAAATTTAGAAGGGCCTTAAAAAGTGCTCACTTTACCGTGAACAGCCTATGGACAGTAGTATCCCTTCCAGCTTGAATTTGGTTCACCTTAACGAGAGCCGTCAGGGCATTTTATATATTAACAACATTTTAAGTCCACAATATTTTTTCCATGTTTTGTTGCATCTTTAGCCGTAATACAGATTAACTCATTCTTTGTTCTTTTTCATTCAGTTCCGTATATAATATTAAAATTTAATAGCAAGTTAAAATGAGATATAAATAAACAAGATTGCTGGGATACCACCACCTTAACGAACCACCCCGGTATTAGCTTGGAATAACCTTGAAAAATTGTTGTAAATAGTGAGGAGGATGGTTTGATTGAGAGTCGAACCAGAGTTTACCAGAATGCGAGTAATGTGTGCTACCAATTTAACACCTAGCTCGGTAGCATATAGTTTTCTATCACATGTCTTTGTAGCTGTATATAGTCAGTGGGGCACCGATGGTGCAGTGGCTAGGGCGCTCGTCTCCCACCACGGCGATCCGGGTTTGATATCCGGCGGGTTCACTTCCGGATTTTCGCATGTGGGAATCGTGCTGGACGATGCCGCTTGCTGGCGGGTTTTCTCGGGGTTTTCCCCCGCCCTTGCATCCCAGCGCCGCTCCATCCTAGTGTCTCGTTTCATGTCATGTCCGGGGATGACTGGCACCTACGGGAACCCGTCACTCGGAGTGTGTTGCCTCGCCCTGGGTTCACTCCCCACTCGAGTTTTTTTTTTTTTTTACATAGTCTGTTTAAAATTATTAAAATACATTAACCTTTTAGGGAAAATATTCTCGAAACTGTGAGAATTTAAACAGAATTGTATCTCGGTAGTATCAGTAGCCAGTGTTGAAGATTAGTTCCACGTATTAACATTTTACTAAAAGTACAATGTTAAAATGGTCTATTACGCAGATTAATTTAAGACTTGCTGAAACAGTAACGCATATTTAGTCGTCTGTCTTATTGGACTCCTACATAAGTCGTTACCTCGAAGGAAGTGTTCATTATTTTCATATACAATGGGAGGTTACACAACAGAGAAAAAAGAAATTAGCATGGCTTGTGCTGACGATGAACAAAACAGTTGACTACACTTGACCTAAAAGTTTTGTGTACACGTTGTGCACGAACTGTCGCATCATTCGGGGAGAGCTGATTCACTACGAGGCGGCTAGTTGTTTTTTGTCTGAGCGAATCGCTAATTTGTTTATAAAACCCGGCCCACTCGAAGGGCTTGATCGTGAGCATCGCAGTTAATCGCAACTGAATTAAAAAAACAGCGCTCTCTAATGGGCTCTGAGGGGAAAAAAAGAGCCGTAAAAAGTTTTGGTACGAGGCGCACTTAATAACAAGGGTTTAAAACTCTGAACTTTGTGAAGAATCAGTATTGGTAGGGGGGTAGTGGGTTGAAATTATGCGATCTTGCTCGGGAAGTTCTGGATAATGCGGGCATTTTTAATGGAACGGTTTTTTCTCTGAAGATTTCGTCAACAGCTGTTGCATCTGCCTAGAACTAGGAGCAGGCCTAGTTTGACACAACCGCGTCTCGAAAGCTGAAATATAAAGTCTGGCAGAACTGACGGATAATACGAGTGTATTAACTTGGCTCTCGTTACAAGTGGAAAACAAATTGACTTCCGCTAAGCTGCAAGTCCATAAAAACAAGGTTTAAACACCCGATGTTAACGTTATAATTCTAATCTTCCTTGTGTTATCAGTAGGTTTCTTGCGACACTGTCATATTGTACCATAGGACATATTTACTGTCGAAAAAAAAGGGGCGAGGAATAACAGAGAAAATCCTAGCAGATAGCGGAGTTTGCTAGTGCCACAATTCTAAGTTTGTTTTAGACCTCTGCCAAAGATTCATAAATGTTAGCGAAGTGGATGGAAATGTTGTTTTCCAGTTGTCCAAGTGAAGGTCACCACTGCTTTGCCTTCATTATTCCATGAATTTTCACCCGTGTAAGATTCTTGCAGTCCGCAGTCAATGAATTTACGTTAGAAACAAAACTTCGTCTGGAAAAGCGTCTGGAAAAGTGGTTCGTTAAAACTGCCTAGACGTAGCCATGTTCGTGAAGGGATGGCGGTGTCAAATGAGTTTAAAAATGATGTAAATTTTTGAAGCTACTTTAAAGTATTCACACTAATTACCACTCATGACATGATAGAATGAAAAATGGAACGAGAAATTTCCGCAGTAAACTATTATCCTTCCACAATAATTCAAATATTCACATTAATCGTACTAACAAAAAGTGCACTCTTGTACACTTCCAAGCAGAGTAAACCTATAGAATCATTCTCTTATGAGCTTCTGTCTCCGCTCTGTGTCTAGACAAGGGATTCTCAATCTTTTCAAACTCGTAGCCACGTACAAGAATCTGTTGTGGGGATAGGCATTGTGTTAACATTGTAATGAAACTTCATTGCTTTAGAATACTTTAACTATTTTGATTTTTTTTTCTCGCGGTTTATCACGCCTCTTGGAATTTTCACACCTCACACTAAACTACTGATTCTCAAACTGTGATCCACGGAGAGGCCCCACATACTCCGCGAAAGATTTCTAAATGTGTCAATTTTATTTAGATTTCAGATGCCAGTTTATACGTCTTGATGGTGCACTTACACCTGTCTCTTATTTAGTTATGTTTAGTGTTCTAAAATGTAATAGAAGTGTACTGTTAGATTAATTTATTTTATACACATCTACAGAGACGTAAATATGAAGTGGTTAATGCATCTTAATCCTCACTTCATGCTTTAGGCATTTGCCTGTTGCAATACCTATCTCACCCTCGGTTTTTTCCGGACTCCTGCTTTCTGGTTTAAATTTAATAATTTTGAGCTGTAATCTCAGAGTATTATCATTCCATTAATGTCATTTTCTTGAATTTTATCTCTCAAACTGTAGATAAGTTATTTACTTATTTATTCATTTCTTAGTTTATCTGAAATACTAGATCCTGTAACAGCCGTGAGAAAACGCATATATGTTGCTTTAACTCTGTATTATAATCAATTATTAAATAATAATTGCATTCTACCAGAGTGAAAAAACAAGTGCCGAGGTAGGTAGGTGGTCCATGTTCGGTCGACAGTCTACACAGTGGCCTGCGACAAAGCAAAGTTCGAGAACCGCTGCCCTACACAGTCGTCACGCAGATGTCCGTTCTTCCTCGCAGCATGCGGCTGCAGCAATCAACTCGTGTTCTCCAATCACACGTCTCTCGCTGAATGCAGTTGTTCCTCGACCCTCGAGCAACACTTGGCGGTGTGAAGGGGCTGTGTTCACTTTTGTCGCTAGTCATTCCTACAATTTTCCACGTGTGACCACTACCACAGATGATTAAATTCGCCGTCGAAGTTTTCCGAAAGGAAAGATAGTCCCCCGATTTTCGGGATGACGTTATACGCGATTATTCACTCCAAATATCTTCCAAACCGCCGAAGGTATCGAAATTTTTATGTCTCGTAAATGGCACTACGGGGCTCATAAGACAGTCTATATCTGTTCCGAGATGTAATTAATTAGATAACGATATCAACTTGGTTTTTAAATGGGAATTTACATTTCTTCCAGTAGCATAACGTTACTAAGTGGAGAGTTAAGTGACGTGATTAGTTGGAAAATCCGACGATCACTTATTGAGATACAAGGGGGTTTTCATAGTTGTATATGTTTGACTGTAGCTGTGGCGTGGTATGTTGCGTCATTCACTAGGTGATGTGGTGTGGATTGCGAAACGGACAATATTGTTCGGTGAATTACTGGTAAGCAAGCTGTGAACATCAAATTAAACAAACGTTTTGTCTGCAACATAAAAACCAACCAACAACCTTTAGCATGCGTTAGAGCGTTCGATACCTGTGGTACTGTGTCACTAGCGCGTGCATCACCTGTGTGGGAACACACTGCATGATCCTCAGGGCTGTCCAGCAACGTACCCCGACACAGCTGCAGTCATAATGTGTATACACCTAGGAACACTCCATTGTATCAAAAAGTGTTCGTCGGATTTTCAAAATAAGCAGGTCACTGAACTTCAGGCTTAATAACGCGTTTTGCTGTTGGGACAAATTATTAAATTCCCAATAAATAAACTAAAGTTGATATAGTCATCTAAATAATTAATTACATCTCAGAACATACATAAACTGCGTCTGAGCCCTGTAGTGCCATTTACGAATTCGACATCGAAATTTCGATACATTCAACGGTTCGAAAAATATTCGGGATGAACATCTTAGCTGAATATCCCTGCATAATGCAGCCAGTTATGAACAGTCAGTCGAACAGGACACAACAGCAGCGTTATATCCCTCCAACGCGCCATCCCTAGCTGTGTGAATCCGGCATCCAGACTGAGTAAACTGCGACGACGCTGGCGGGCTAAGGCAGGGTGAAACGAACGGAAGGCCTATCGTTGTGACGTAACACCAACCGGACTATCACCATCTTAAGTCATCGAGGAGTTTATTTTCTAAATTTTTGTCCCGATCACACATATGCACACCTTAAATCTGAATCGGTGAGAATGTCAGTTTCATTCAGTTAACAGTACCTGACTGATTCATGTGTATTTAACTGATGGATATATGAAAAAATGCCAGTTTTCCTTCTCGCACTGATTCAGTGTTATTTTTTTACTGATTCGTCAGTCAGTTTTTCCACTGTTTTTAGTGGTTTGTTTTTTGACTGATAGTTCAGTTAAACAGCATTTAAAAATGGCCCTCAAACGTAGTTTAAAAATGGCCGTCAAGCAACGTGTATCAAGTGAAATGATGAATAAACTAATAAAAACAGTACAAAATACTTTTTGAAATGTGTTTCGTCTTTCAAAACACCATTTTACCAGGTAACATGAACGAGGTAGCTTTTCATTCCGTTTTTATATATTTAGTTTCGTTTTCACGTAATCATCACAGCGCTCCGTTTGAAGGTTTAAACTACATACAACGTGGTGAAGAGAGTGCACTCATATGTACTATTAGTTTTTACAATCCCAACGGTACCAATTAAACCATTTTACCCAGAACAACTTGGATAGCCGAGAACGGTTCTAGACAGTACCCATCTCAAGGATAAATACCACGTGCGGGCTTCTGAGGAGAGAGTGATTTCGAGCCGAAAATTTGGCGTCTCCACTCGCCATCTTGAATTATCGATATTTACCCAAAGCTTCTATTTCAGGTGTATTGAAATGTCCCGCACGACATCCTAAATGACAGCTTCCCAAACTTTGTCGAACTGCCACAGCTTCGCTACATTTATTAATTTTTAGTTGGTAACTGTCAAGGCGAAGCGCGAGATTATTTCTTGCGAACGATTACAAAGGCGGCGATATCAACAGTAATCAATAATGACCTCAGAAAATGCACTAGGCAATTCTCTGTACTCTGTCGTTCCAAAAAACACAATACAAAACTGTATTTCTAGAGTATGGCAAACATTCCATAAATCCAAGATGGCGCGTGGGAATATGCCTTAAGCGACAGTTGGGCGATTCCGGAGCGGCGAGGAACGACTGCAGCGATCTGCGAGAGTGCATCGGCGAGCTTGTGTGCAGTGAAGAGTGGTCCTAATGTGCGACAGACTGTGTGGACTGGATGCATGAGAGAAAAGACGTTCGGGACGATGAAAATATACAGTTTTAACTATACGTGTGGAAATATTTGGAGCAGTTTAAGGGACATAAAGAGTGAAGAATGTGATAAAGATAATAATTGAAATGGCGATTGTAATTAATATTGCTGTCAGTAAGAATTATAAGAGTTAATAGTAAGCTCAGGCTGGTAAGTAACCTATGTTTGACGGTTTCTAGCATTGAGAATAAATATAATTATTGAAATAGTTCTTTTGTTTTTATTAATACCTCTATCCTTCACGAACTCTGATACGCCCCTCGGGCATTCTTGTAACAAAAATTGACGGTACATCGTTAAACTGAACTATCGAATGTGTACCCGATGTAGTGATCTATGAAAAAAAGCGTATGAGGGCAGAGGACTGCTTTCAAGGAAGCGCACACATTTGAAACATCATTTGGAAGCCCTGAGTATAGCAAAAACAGTCTTCAGATTGCTGCTGCTCCGGATGTGTCAATCATATGTGTGTGTGTATATATATATACACACGCACACACATACGAGCACGAAACTAGTAGACGCCAATGGGGAACGAGATCCACGTGTCATTGCCGAGCTTACCGTGCTCTTGCTTCTGTGCCTCAAACTGACAATGTCTCCATGCGTGGCGGACCTGTTAGCAGGGATTGGCGGATTACCAATCGCAGTGTAGCATACGCTTTTGAACAGTATGCGAATAAAATATTTTTTTCTGAAAATGATGTTAAAGATTCGTTGTTGAATTTGTACGTATGGAACGATTAGTCTCTTCAATCGTCATGTATTATCGATATTACCTACTCAGGGATGGTAATAATGTCTCCTGGGGCGGGGATATTCCTGAACGAGCCAGGGAAAACATTGTATGAAGGAGAGAATTCCCTAGAATCCCCGTCTGAGCGGTTAGCCTGCCCGCCTCCCACCAAGGCGATCCGGGTTCAATCCCCGGCCGGGTCACTCCGGATTTTCGCATTTGGGAATCTAGTCCCGATGCCGTTGGTTGGTAGGTTTTCTCGGAGATCTCCCGTTTCCCCCGCCCTTTAATTCCGGCGCTGCCTCGTACTCACCTCAATCACCTTCATCACCTTCATCGGCTCTCAAGACCTCAATGCTAAGAGCCGCCCAAATCTCTCCACCACTCCAACCCTCCCCGGCAAAAATGATTCGCACACTGGCCGCGAGTTATTTTACCATAAGTTGGTCGGTGTAGTTCGCAACAGGCAAAGTTTCGTTTCTGTGCCGTGATTGACACGAGTGGTTGGCCGTCGTTCGGACAGGACACAGGTCACCTACTTACGTGCTGTGGATGTGGAAAGCTGGCACAGTTGGCAAGCACCACTCTGCCCTTGGCGCTCCCAGCACCAATACATTGTAGCATGCCGGTCCAGTCGCCTGCGATGCCGCAGCCTGCCGTTAAAAGGGCTTTCTATACACAATAAAATCTTGGTGATCAGTAAGAAGTAAGCAGTATAAATTTTTCCAACACATTGACTCAAACTTTATACAATACAATGGAGTTGTTACTGCTTACTGTAGTGGAAATATTTTGAAAGACTTGAAACTTGGCTAGTCACAGAATCATGCGTTTGAATAAAATATTTTTTAAAATTGATTTTATATCTTGCACTACAGCAGTGGCGTTTATTCCATAGACGCAAGGTTAGGAATGCTTACCCTATGCATATTGGAAATGTTTGACTCTCTATAGTTTTTGCCTTAACTTTAAATATAAACACATTTAATTTTGAGTTTCCCGTTTCCGATTCGAGAAAGTGTTTTCGTAACTTCCGTACTGTACACGCATAGTGCTGCTATCCAGTATTTATTTCCACAAACGGAAGCGACTAGCGATTAATCGAACTTTCAAGCGAGTTACCCTGCCATGTTCCTTCGGCAGGGTAAGCAGTCGTTCTGTTTGCGTCCTCCAGTCCTCTTTCCCTGGAAAGTGGATGGCAGTGTTCGGGAAAACTGGAGTTTTCTTATCATTTGTAACATTCGCTCTAATAGTCAGTTTAATTATTATTACTTTCATTTCGTTTCCTTTTTTATAACTAATAAAACGGCAAATACGCGTAGAGGATGAGCACAGTTGGAAGTTGTGTTCGTTAGTAGAAACTGAAAATGGAACCACAGCCCGACACTAGCAAATGTTATCTAAATCACTCAAATATGTGGGGCTATTATATTGTTTACTGTGTAAAAAAAAAAAATCACTACAAGCCACTGCACTACATTATTAATTTACATTGGACTGATTCGAAAAAAGAACCGCCGAAAACATAAATAGGTAGCTCTTCCCATTCTTATTGAATACAGCTCTCGCTAAGAAGCTTTTACATCGGTCGAACATCGCTATTGTCAGTTGAACGTTGAGAACCTTCTGTCTACTGCATAATGCTTACGCCAAAGTTTTTTTAAGGTGTAAACCCCTATAGTCGTTCACTAAATATGAGGTATACTGTCTTCTGCGTATGACCCAAACATCGTTTAGACAAGTGTTGATGGCATTTCTGAAGGCAAACAGTGAACTGATGACGTGAACGTCAAAAGTGGGATGGACCCCCCGCATTTCTTGTGAAATAGTTGTTTGCGCGAATACGCGTGTCTCGGCAAATTTCTGCAAATACGACTTTTTGTCACAAAAGATGAAAAACTATTATCAACCCCCTGTTTTTTTTTTGTGATAAGTGTAAATTCCTGGAGAAACAAATTCTTGAAAATGGTCAAATATCGCAATATCGCATTTTTAAAGCTTGCCTATGCAGTTACCTTTGGTGGCAAGAGAAAAGGTACAAAGATACGGGCGTATCTTAATCTGTGGTCTTTCATCGCGTGTAATAAAACGCCATTGTTACATATCTAAATTGCACAGTGCAGCGTCACGACGGAAACACTGCACGCCTTGCGCGTAGGAGCGATGAGGCACTAGGCGTGCGTGTTAGTGTCGACCGTATCGCACCCTCGCTTCTTGACCTGGGACACGTGGCTGGTACGCATTGTGGTTCCCCTCTGCGTGCGTGCCGCCTGCCAAGGCGGAACGAGGGAGTGGCTACTGCAGCGCTTGGGTTACAGTTCCATCGGGGCTCGTGCTTTTTTTTTATTAATTGATGACGTGTTTTATTGCAATGAAAAATATACAATAAAGTGAAGGAAAACAAAAACACAAGGCCCTTGCAGTATCAACATTCCAGCGATAGCAATAAACGCTCTTCTGTTGGAATTAATTTGCAGCAAAAATTAAGAGAGAATCATCTGGAACAAACAAAACACGAATATTAGTAAGAATTGGGGGAAAATTTCAAATACCCCTAAAAGTGGAGTAGAATTATGACAAAAATCCACAAGGAAACTAGGGACAATACAAAGACGAGAACGAAATAATAGCGTGAAAACAACAAAAATAAAATAAAGGAAAGTACTTTGCCATGGCGCAAGTGTAGGGCAAAGTAAACACCGCTCGTGGTTTCACCACCTTCACCTTGCAGCCGTCAAATTTACTGATAACGCCACTAGCTTTCCTCATAGTGCTTCGTAGACACCTTGCTTCATCCCAGCATGGTTTAGCATTTACTTGCCTTAGGCGGGACTACGAGGATTTACCTTCTACCATCCACTAGGACTCTGAAACCACATTCCATTTCTATCGTGATTTATTTTGGGTGAAACTTTTATTATTGCACGAACCGAAAATTATGAAGTACCTACATTCGGAATATTGCTGTCTAATGTGCCGAGTTACATTTTTACTTTGGAAAATAAAAAATTAAGTAGCGAAAGAGATGGTTACTAAATTTTTTCAGTATTTCGTTTACAAATAATTTATGCGTAGCTGCATTCTTACAAAAAATATGGCATGGTAGGGTAAAGGGATATTAAAATGTTCCGCAGAGGGCACTGCGTGCAAGAATCCTCAACAGTTCTTGAAAAGAATTGTGATTCAGTGAATAAGCAGAGGTCTTTTTCACACCGCCCTAGAAAATTGGCTAATTTTGAGTTAAAAAATTATTCTCAGCTATATGTAGTGTAAATGCCTCGTGTTATTTTTTTTACAGGAAGTAATTAGCAGCATCACCCTTGTACTTCCTGTGGCTTCTTGCATCACAGTTAGACCTCTTCAGATCAGCAATTAAAAAATGGGGTGTGGCTGTGTTAGGGACACGGCCGTTTGTTTTACGTGAATGAGTCTACGTTGACGCGCTCGAACGCCTTGATTTTTTTTTATGTTCCCGGCACTGCTTCACGCGATTATATGGGGTTTTATGGGTATCACTGGATTGTTTTTGAGATGCTCTTTCCAACCGTATAAGATTTCTGTTTTTCGACTTGGCTTTTTGACGAGTATAGGCCGACATTGTGTTAAGTTTTCCTAATTTTTTTCCATTAAACTCGTATGATTTCACCATAACCACGCCACACAAATGTTTTTATACACGCAATCGATTAATCTTGACGAGAGCTGTCGATTGAAACTTAAACGAGAGTCGTAGCTTCTCCTAGTCGAAAGTTATACTACGCGGAATTTGACACACGGCGAAACGAACTCAAAATACCCCCTCCCCCTTTTTTACCTCCCTGGCTCGCAATGCTTCGCAGTCCTCACTCAACCTAACATATTCTTTGATCCTTTGGCAATCAAGTGGTGTAATTTAATTTTGAATGTAGATTATAGCTTCGGAGCTGTAATGCCAAACTGTATTCCCCCCCCCCCCCCATTTTGCTACCGGATTTTCTGGATTGCCTCCTACTATGGTCGCAAATTTATAGACATATTCACATCAAAAGTATCCTACTCATAACCAATTCATGTGTTCATATTGTGAACTCTAACTTGAATCCTTGGATCATTTTCGCAGCGAGTTAAGTAAAGTTTCCCCTGTCGTAACGCCTCGTTGAAAGTGTAGTGTTAAATTGGTGGCCACTGGGCTTGGTTTCGTTCTGTTTACAAAACTTTAGAGCTAGAACGTGCGCGATACTAGAATTTGTTTCCACCAGTTTCGTATTAGGATAAGTTATTAAAGTAGTGGAAAAATTGTCAGTGATGTAATTATACAATGCAGACAGGGAGAAAAAATTGAAGGAATTTCAAAAATAAAAAAAAAAAAAACAATGAACAAACTATGCCTTGCCGATCGCTTCTATAGTCAATTCACTTTCCGAATAAAAGCTTTGAAAAATCACAGTGCACGTGTGAAATGTTTAATTGTTTACTAAATAAGCTAACACGTTTTTTGTACTTCCTTTAAAGAAACGTACTTTTTGGTTAAATGTCGATTTCGTTTATATTTTGTCTTTAAAATAGAATATATCGTCAATATGAATTTAAAAACCAGAGAGGTAGACGTACATATGTTGAGGACGACTTCTAAAAACCAGTTCTTAGGCAAAATAGTTTTTACGTTCTTTATAAAGTAAAAGTTTAATTCTTAGTCATTATTTTTAGGACTGCACAATTAGAAAAAATTGCTTCGTGTTGGATAAAAATAGGTATTTCCAACTTTCCTGTCTGCTTTTGTTTTTTTTTTTTTTTTTTTTGCACGTGGTGGAAGTATATGGGGTGAATAGCCCGGAAGTATAATTTTAGGACCAAGTAATTTGGAAATAACAAACTAACATAGTTCTGGTGTTCATTTGTAGGATAAGTAGTTTCACCTTATGCAAGTAAAACGCCGGTTTTCAGTTTAACAGCCTGGTAGTATAACCGAAAGAGTAGTATTGTGGAAGAAACGAAGCTGTAAGATTTTCGCGGACAAGCTAGCTTTTAGCTATTGCTGCTCCTCATGCCTCCACCCCCCCCCCTTTTATTTTGTCTTGTTCCGTCACTTCTCTGGTATACCCGCCCCCCTTATTGCACATAGTTCTGGCGAGTATGTTTGATCTTCTAATCAAGAGATGCAGCAATGGCTAACGCAAGTTACCACGGGAAAAAGAAAAGAAATTGTCTGACCAGAAATTGTCTTAAAGTGTGCAAATTGTAGAGGTGCTCAGCCCTGAGATGCATTTAGGTTCCTTCCCTTTCTAGGACCTCAGACTCTCCCTCTAGTTTTGAGGTAGGTTAGAATAATTACTCATTTATCTTCTCTGTTAAGCTTGTGTACATGGCGAACTCGGAAAATTGAGCCGGCCTTATGAGTCATGTTCCACGCCCCACTCTCGATGTTCCACTTCGTGTTCAATAGGCTTTCGAATTACTGGGTTCTGGGTTGGAATCCTGGTAAGATATGAATACGAATCTTTCAACTTAATTTGGTGAAATATGCATACATATGCATAAGGCGACGACTTATTGCATTTTAAGCAGATGTAGTTAAATATATATTATTCACAACTAATACGACTTTACGTCAGGTATTTTTTAAAGTGGTAATTGTTAATTTCTTAAATGGCAAAACACGTAGTAGGAAATGTGGGAATATTAGTTTTGTAGCAGGAAGTGGAGGTCGCTCAGCCATAAACGTGCTGTCTTCCTACACAGAAAACGTGATGAAACAGTCCGTGCGTGGTACGGGCGCGACCAATCAAGGGAAGAGACAAACTGCCCGCCAGATGACCTTGGTGCGGTGACCTGACCCCGTCCTGTCCACGCCCTCCCAGGCATCCGTGGGTAACGGAACTTTCTGCATGAACTGGTAGTCGATCTGGCATATCTACCTGGAGCTCCTCCCGGCCTTAAGATAACCATCAGAGTGACATTAGATGCGTAACAAGTACCCTAGCATCGCTGTGCAAAGCACTCGAATAGTATATAAGAAAGGACATCGTGAGAGATTTTGGCGACACTTTAACACTTGAGGACTCCAGCGCTGATGAGGGTGAAACGAGATGGAGATAGAGCAACGACGGGAAGCTGACAGCAATGCAGGCGTTTAGGATAATCCCACCGGGAATCCAATTCGGTTCGCGCATGTTGGGAGGTAGTCTGACCACTACACCATCGGGCCTCCTCCAGACTTTCCCTCGTACAACTTTTACGATGCGACTTCATGTCTGGATACGGTTTTATCATTTTATAGCAGTATTTTCGATTATTACAAAGCTCATACTAAGCAACAACGTGGTGTCAAGTTTTTCTTTGTTTAAAAGCTTGAAAATAACATTTGTAATTTGCGAAATGATTTGAAAATATTATAGGAGCGTGTTCCACTTGCACAATGCAACCCGCAATAACCCTTCCTAAGTATTCGAACTGCAGTCAGCAATGGCGACTCCATTGTGCAGTACTAGGTTTAAGCCAGTGTGTTGAAAAATTTCGACAAATACGTTTTGAAATTTGCAACCATAGTGGGAGGCAATCCAGAAAATCCGATAGCAAAATTGGAGGATACAGTTTGGCATTGCAGCTCCGAACCTATCGTCTACATTCAAAATTAAATTACACCACTCGATTGCCAAAGAATCGAGGAATATGTTACGTTGAGTGAGGACTGCGAAGCATCGTGCGTTGGGAGCAGGGGGGGGGGGGGGGGGGGAATTTTGAGTTCGTTTCGTCGCGTCTCATAACTTCCGCGTAGTATAATTTTTGACTAGGGGAAGCTACGGCGCTCAGTTAAATTTCAACCGACAGCTCTCTTAAAGATCAACCGGTTGCGTGTTGTATAAACATATTTATGTGGCATGGTTGTGGTGAAATTATAAAAGTTTAATTTTTATAAAATTTAGAAAAATTAACTCGTCAAAAAGTTAAGTGGAAATACAGAAATCGTATATGGTTGGAAATAGTATCTCAAAAGCAATCCAGTGATGCCCATAAAACCCCATATGATCGAGTGAAGCCGTGCGGTGGAGGGGGGGGGGGGACATAAAGGCGCCCGAGCGCCTCGACGTAGACTTATTCACGCAAAACAAACGGCCGTGTCCCCAACACCGCCACATCCCATCTTCTCCTGCTTGCTTTCTGTCAATTTTTTATTGTGTAAACCATTTTGTGTAGCAGTGTGTGTCGGTGTCCCGTGCGGAAGAAGATAGTTTGGCATTGCGGGGTGGCAGAATTCAGCCTCTGCGACACTGGACCCATCTCTCGCAGTGGACTTGACGCTGTTTCTTCCCCGTCGTGTAATTGGCCGGCGTAATTCAGTAAAGGGTGGGCGCGTGACTGGGTAATCGCCTGGAGTGGTTCAGTGAGAACTTGAATTTAGGTTGGTGCGGGGGGGGGGGGGGAGAGGGGTAACTCGAGCAATCTACAAGAGCAGTCACGTACGCGGTGCGGCGGCGAGAAATGGCCAATTTCCCGGCTCCACTTCCCCTTCTTACCCGAGAGCGTGTGCAGGTTGGCGCTCTCGTGATATCACCGGGAACAGGGTATCTTGAACAGGGAATCTCTACGATCACAGAAAAATTACATGTTAAGAGTTCAATATTTTTGTACGGAATTTTAATTTGTTATATTTACTTGCTGTAAAAAGTCGAGAACATGTTTATATTTTACTGATAAGTTCTCGAGTTTTTACAAGCAAATAACACAGTTAAAATGGCGAACAAAAATATTAAACAACTCGTAATTACTACGAATACGAAATTACGACGCGAAAACGAAATTACGACGCGAAAACGAACGTATAGTTTTTCTCTTTGTGTCGTAGTAACATGAGTTTCGTATACATATTTTAATTTTGATGTTGGTAGCACTGTCTGAGAGACTTTCACAGCTGAAAGTTCGTTCCGCGTATATTTTCATGAATAATCTCATGAAATGATTTATAAAGCAGTGTCTTTCCTTCATATTTGAGATTAATGTTCTCAAATATACATTTGAGATATGAAATAACTGCGAATGGAAGACGGCGATCAATAATATTGCAGAAAGGTGTTTGGTTCCAGGGTTGACGTCGTGCACATATCTGCCAAAATAACGTGAAAATTGTTGTTTACTCTGTATACTAGCCTAAGTTTATCTTACAACATATATCGTTGAATATACTTTGGCAAAAAGAAATGTAGAAAATTTACTCCCATACTGTTCAGATCAAACTCTCTATTAGCATGCTCATTGGATACCACAATAAGCAGAAACGTTAATTCCGGCATGTCGAGGCCCTCAAAGGGCCTTAGGACACTTCTGAACACTATTTAAAGGGCCAACCTTTTTATTTTTATTTTTTTTTGTGGCGCATAAAGATTTTCTAGTCTAGCTATCGTGGGATTTGAGAAAAATAAAGAGAGAAATTCCAGTTTCATTATGTTGTATTAAAAACTCCCATGTCTTCGAAAAATGCATGAAATTGTTACGCACACTCTGCTTTGCACCCCGCAGAAGCAAATGGAAGTGACAGACAGCAGTTATATGATAGTGGCGGCAACAAGGCAGATTATTTTGAACGACAGGCGAGAGATAGACTGGTGGCCGCGTACCTGTTACAGAAAGAGAGCCGATACGATAATCATATTTGCGGTGTACGCTGCTGACCCTGGTTGTATTGAGTTTATGCATTTGAGAAATTTTCTTATTTACTGCCCAAGATTGTCTGCATGACTCGGGGTGCGTCGAACTTTCCAGGTCAAGGCCAACAGAGTATAAATTGTACGACGGGTCTCCGGGTAGAGTGATAGTTGAATGTATGAGTGGCTGAGTTTCAGCGACATATGACGAACGGTGGGAGAAGTAACCAGCGGGAGGGAAATCTGCGACTGCAAGTATCAGAGCTGTGAAGGGTGCGGCTGGCAGGCTGGACTATTGAACTAGATGTGTGAATGAAAGACATTACAAACGATGGCAATGTACATTTGAACTTGTGTTATTGATGAGTATGAGTTAGACTGTAACGAAACAGCGTCTTTGAGAAGGACGTTAATTAGAGTTGAAATAGACATTAAATATTGCGCTCACTAAGAAATAGAGTAAGATTTGAGATATAGTTGAAAGCTGTAAATAATAGCTGTGTGAATAAATTAGAAATCAAATTTAGTTATTTAATTTTTCATTAGAACCTCCATCCCTCACGAATTCGGATACGCCCCTCAAGCGTCCCATATAACAATATTAATATTAAAATAACTAGTTACAATTGTGATGGAATAATGTGTACTTGACATACATTCCTGTGTGACAAAATTGTTTAAGCGTATTTCAGTGTCCGAAAGAGAAAATCTTGTTTTTATTACTAGAAGTGTTCACTTAGCGTGTTTAAAACGACGTTAGTTAACATATACACAGTAATAAGGGGCATACGAGATACGGACGCAAGTTTGTCTTCTAACTCGGTCAGTAAGGGCATTAACTTTCCATGCTAGAATAAGGCTCCAGACTTATGACAGTCTGCAGGCATTACGTCACTAATTTGAAGCTATGAACCACTCCTACCACGACATTCCTTATTACTTCGTTAGATAGTAACTGCCTTTATTATTCTCAAGAGTACTGATGGAAGATAAGAAATAAGTTATTCATTCTTATCTTCGAACAGTGCTCCGAGAATAATAGTTTCGCTGTGAATATCCAATATTGTAAGAAGGTTTACGAAATTGTTATTAAAGTCTTTTCGTGCCAAATGTTTTGAAAAATCCTCTGTAAAACAACTTGTGACAAAAATTAGGTAAATATAGCGCTTTGGTGCACAATTCCCCTTAACGATAACTTTCAACTGATCAAAGCTCTGCGCTTACTTTAGTCTTGTGCGTATACTCTTCTGTCTATAGTTTGTTTCCGTTTTTTTTTTTAATGAAAATCATTCCAGATGTATTTTCTCTGTTCCTCCTTTTCCTTTTCACAATAAGTCCTACCGTGTTGGGTTGAAGAAAAATTCTGCGCAACGTATGCTGAAAAATTCAATTACGATCATTAGTTGTTTTCCCATTGTACTATTTTTGTCACCTTAATTCTTCACAACCACATTTCAAGGTTGTTAAAGTATCTTCTTTCTTTTTGACTGTCCTTGATTCACTGCCGTATAACACCACATACAAAACATTTAAACAAATCTTACTTATCACTGCCAACAACTCTTTCTATAGCCTTGGAAATCCTTCTTGGGCTTACAGCTTCCGTTAAAATTCGTCAAACTTACAATATTTCGTATCGTTGCGAGATTTAAATATGTTATTGGAGTCCGAAACCAGTGATGTTAGAATCGGAGGGATTTAATAGCAGAGTTCTTTTATAACCTAGCTTGGTTCCGCAAGCGACTTGGCAACGCTGCTACCTGCGCCGCTACAATACAGAGAAAGCGCCGCGCAGCGTCGTTGCGTCAGCATTCCGCGGCCACGATCACCGCTGATCGTCGCTTCTCCAGTTCTCCAGCCTGGTATTGCCTGTCGACAGTCAGCACGGCCGCTGAACTCAAATCTCGGCACCTTCCCTTGCTTAGTAAGCTCCGCCAGCTATCTACAGTATGTGCAGCCTTACCATTATAATCGACCAGTAGCCATGCGTAAATTGGGTGGCATTGTGAAATATCCGTACGCTATTCACGGTAAAGTGAGCACTTTTGAAATACCTCTCATTTGGAATAATAGTCGGTAAATGTCTATTTTATCCTTAGACGTTAACTTCCGAGTGCGGTGGAAAATACACGCTGTGTTTATTACTTATATGGCAATATTTATTTTAAAAGATGATTAGAGGATAAAATATGGCTGAAAGGAAAAATTGCCAGCCACTAAGGTTCGTTTGAGACCAAACTGTGAGACGACGTTGGAAGCAGTGCGAACGTCTGAAGGAACACACGCGCCGAGAAAACTCAGAGCGACCCAGTATGACCACCAGAAGCGAAGATAGTTTCTTCAGCCAAGCGCTAACCTAACCAAAAGTCTTTCAAGCATCAAGAGGCGCTCAGAAGAGCATTGTTACGGCGATATTACACGATACCAGATTCCGTAAAAGTTTGTGCAAGGTCCACCATAGCAGCTGGTATACGGGCTAGCGTGGCACCCGTCATTGTATTTCCCGCCTTGTATGGCTAGATTTCGTACCAGGTTTGGTAATTGGACACGTCCTATTTTTTGTGGCAGGTTCCATACCGGCTGTCGTACCTGACCAATCACATTGCAGTTTCAGAGCGTAGGGCGCTCCCCGTGGTTACTACATGAAACGAGTTGAAGAAACTGTAAAGGACGCTTCCATCTTGATTTTACATCCGTGAGGTTTAAACTCTTTCGAATAGATTTAAAATACGACGATGTCGAATCATATTGGCTATGATAACTTTTAATTATTGTTTAAAACCGTTCTGAATACTTAAAACATTACTTACTGTATGGAAAATTAAATTAAACGCATTACGATATCTACAGTGTGTAATCTCATCTGCTGAGTGAACTGATAGTACAATAGTAACGTCGTGGCGTCCACTATAAGTATTTAACTTTTGGGTGGGAGTTCGAAACTCTGCCGAGCCCAAATTTTTTTTATCTTAAAATTTTACATGCTGATAATATCCTAGTACGTAAAGAAAAAAAAAATTACAACCGGTCAGTAATTTCCGTCAAAATTTAAAATGACACACGCGTACGCTAGTGACTTCACGCAATTTTCGAGAAAATGAATGAAACAATACTATTAAACAATCAATTGATGTTAAAGGTGAACAGTAATATAGTAACATTAAGATGTGTTGGCTAGTTTTTTTTTTTTTTTTCACTGGTAGCAGTTCTACGAATGGGATTCATATTTACTACAAACCACACACTGCGCACCCGCCGAGGTGTCAAATGCTAGTAGGCGAACTGCTGTCGTGTAAAATGAATCTCTCTGTGGCGGCTCATATAGCAGCTGGTATACCGGGTCGTGCACCACGGCTTGTAGAAGCTTGTACAAGAACCAAGTACGGCTGCAGGTATCGTGTAATATCAATTTTAGCGACACCTATTTCTACCTACACTGTTTTAGAGTTGATTTGTAGAAGGCTATAGTTTCATTCTCGACGTACCTCACGCAACCTTCCACTGACACCGGTGTCTTACAACGGCCACACTTCGTTTGCAGTTTTGTCGTAATCTCATGGGATGCATGACTGGGAAATGGCGATGCATCTTCCGAAACGAATCCTGCTTTTGTCCAGACAGTTATAAGGAGGGTATGATCGAAGTCGGGATGGACAGCAGAGTGAGTATTAACTTTTCAAAGGTCAGGAATTACCCAGCATGTGGGTTTCCGGCCATGTCAGCGGTACTAAAGGCTGTTCGCGATAAATTAAGCACTTTTTAAATCAACCTTGGAAAAAAAGTGACTGCTCTTACATGCATATATTTTAACGGGCGCACTGAGCGACATGCGCCCATTAAAGTTGGTAACGATGGAGGGGAAAGTAGTTCCATATCTTAACTTCGAATAAAAGGTATTGGGTAACAATGTGTGATAACTTAAATTATTTCTATCGCTTTCTGTTTTTTAATGCGTTGAACTGTAAAAAATTAGCATATCTTTAATAAACTTTATTTTCTAATAATATTACTGTTTCACTTGATCGACGCATGACGAAAGCGATGAAGCCTGTGGCAATGATAATTTTACATAAGGCGGAAGAACACGCAATATGCTTACAAATAGATCTTGAGCAGGGCTTTCAAAGGTGCTCATTTTACCGTGAACAGCCTATAAGCGCGATGTTCACCTCCCAACAAGGCTTACTTGCCATTACCGCCCCAATTTCAGCGCTACGTTCTGGACAATCATGGGAACACTTGCATAATTGTGGTACGTTCAGACCATGTATCCTCTCCTTTATGGTGCGGCTACTGCAGGCAGTATTCCAACAGGATAGTACCCGCCCACGTACAGTACGGCTTTCCCGGCACTACCTTTGTGCTGCGGACACCCTTCGTTGGCCAACCGAGTCTCCAGACTTGTCGCCTGTAGAACTTTATTAAGCCAACTGGAACGGAAGCTTCAGCCTTCAGCATCTGAAATGACACTCAAAACTACTGTGGGGCAGTCTTCACAAGATGAAAAGAGAAGCCTGACTCCATGCTGGACCGTATAGTCGCGACGTATCCACACTGTGTGGTGCAGCAGTGTGCTAAAGGTACTTTTGAACTGTAAAATTTAACCCAAATAAACGGCTCATTTGTAGTACTAGATGGTTTCTATCATCTTCCTTATTGCCTGTGCGAAGTTTCATTCAATTTCAGTGTCTCCTCCTGGGGGCCTGAGTTTTCATGACCGTGATTGTACTGTATGTGCAGCAAGACAGAATTTTTGAGGGTTCACTTGAGAAGTATGTGGTTAACTACAAGGCAGCTATAGTCTGCCTTGTGTGGGAACTGTCAACTGGCTGGAGAGCGTCCGACACTGCAGCCAACTTCGATTATACTGTAACTTATATCACGCCCGGTACTACAGATAGGCGTTATTTTAACTTAACGGTTAAAATTACGTTCTGTTTCTGTAACACGTTCCTTGGTTCATGCAGTTCTTTTTGGAAAGTTTTGTAGCGCGAGCTAGCACCATCCAACACTTACACAGTGCGCATGCGTGTTATTTTTTTGGAACGTCTTGGTTTGCAACTGTGCGCATGCGCGAACGTTATTTCTTGTAATGCCAAGCTTTGGAACATTGAAGAACGTAATTCTTTATTTCCCGGAACGTCTCGACAGGCGAGAAATGTTTCACAGTAGCCTGTTACAAAAATAACATGTTACTGGAACGTGTTAATTACTTTGAATTGGGACGTTGGAACACGTTACATGAAAGTAACAGATACACATCTCTACCCAGTACATACAGACAAAAATTTTCTATTGGTACTATACCAGCAAAGTTTTAATAGTCTTAAGATTGCTTAAACAACCATCCTTTTTTAATACTGTATTATAACCAGTACATAAATAAATTTTTCATCGGAACATTTGAAGAATACTGTTTGAAACTTCCTCTGCAGAAAATTGAAAAACTGATAGGGATTTGAGTAGACAATTACGGCTCGTGCGTATAGTAATACTTGTGCTAGACAGCGGACTATATCTTTTGTCGCAAAATGCACATCTGTGCGGAGCAAAGTATGCGTCACAAGGCAATTATTAAATGTAAATAGTCGATTCAAACTTAGCAACACGTATATAGAGGCCGTAAAACACACTCACAACTCGTGATGCTGCCAGAAACGAGCTGTACAAACCAGTGGCGATGTAAGCAAACTGAGTAAATAAATTCGCACTTGATGCTGATGAAAAGCTGGAACAGAACACCGTGATATTGCAGTGGCAACACAGCCGCGATCATGAAATAAAACAAGTTGTTATTGGAAACAAATCCTTTCACTACTTTGAAAGTTCGTACCGTCACCTCCATCAAGCCATCTCGTGCAACCTTGATATGTGGGAAAACATGCAATCATTCGGTATAAGGTTAATAAACAGGCTTTTAGAAAAAAAAAGTACCTTAGATGCGGAGTGATGGTCACTTATTAATAGATTTTGCTATCGTTAAATTTGTACAACATGAATTAAAATATTCCTCGTACAATGTTGCGATTTCAATGCACCAATATTGTCATCACACAACTTCAGGTACATATTTTTTTTTTATAAATACATTTATCTTTAACAATTTGTATTTTCTGGCTAACAATTTGCAAAATATGGCTAGAAAAACCTCCCTCGGGTGCTATACGTCCAGGGTAGGAAAGCAGTTAGACTTCGTTTCTTTCCTTCTCCCATTTGCGACGTGACCACCGCCGGTCTTTTCATTGTGACGTGGAGAAATGGATGTTTAGGAGAATTATGCAACAGGGTTGTCTCAGGTCTGGAAAACCTGGAAAACAGGGAAATGTCAGGGATTTTGAAAACACTCAGGGAAATCGGCGAAATTCCAGGGAATTTCAAACAAGTTATCTAAATGTCAGGGAATTCTGTGATATACATGACACATTTCGCAGTTCTGTCATGACTCGTGCACCTCAGTTAGTCATATACAATTGTTTTAAAGATTGTAGACAATGCGTAGGCATTTTTCTTTGCAATCTATGTAATGAGAAATGTTGAATAATCTGAGAAGTATTTTGGTGTAAATGTGTGTTGTAATGCAAAGAAGCCTTACAGAAAAAAAATATTATAAGGGTCACGGAAAAAAAGATTCTTCTTGTCTGGAAATCAGGGAAATGTCGGGGAATTTTTCAATGTTAAAAAAACTGGCAACCCTGTGAGACGACATAGAGTTCTCGTAGGTGTGTTTGTGCTGGGCGGGCAGGCAGCAGGATATAGGGGAAAAGCTTCTGTATCTTCCACTGCCAAGATGTGTTCGAGGTTCCGCTCCATCAGACGGCTTGTTGGCGCTGTGCCGGCTCGAGCTTTGCTCTTCCCGTCGTCTAGTCTCCTTTCCTACGGTGCAGCGCACGTGCACTGCAGTGTTACAGACTTAGAGTAAACGTCTCAGTAATGTTCGCTACGGACATCTTTCATACAACCCCCTGGTTAATGTTTATATAGGCTGTTCACGGTAGAAATGAGCACTTTTGAAAGCCCTGCTTAATATTGTGTGTTCCTCAGGCTTATGTAAAATTAACATTGCCATGGGCCTCGTCACTGCGTCGATCAAGTGAAACTGTAGAATTATTATAAAAGTAAGCAAACGTTACAAATCTGCTCATTTTTATACTTAGGCACATTAAAAAAACCGAGGAAAAGAAATAATTTCAGTTTGCATAAATGGTTACCAAACTTTACTGGGAGTATGTCACTCAGTGTGCCTGTTATAATATGTGCAGGCAGGGGCAATGTCTTCTTTTCTACTGTTGATTTCAATAGTGCTCACTTTATCGTGAACAGCCTATAGCAGAGATACATGTTGCACTATTTAGATGCACAATTCTTCTTCCGTGATTTTTCTCCGTAGAATTAATTCGTCCTATTTGATATGTTAGATACATACTTAAAACTAATTCAGGTTACACTAGTTGTACACATAAATATCGACAGTATTTGCTCACGAGTAAATTGTGATAGTATCTATTTCTTGGTCGTTAGTAATAAGTTATGAAATGATTTCACGGGAGGAAAACCACCATACTTGCTGCCATCTTGTCAAGGTGGCCTCAACTTCAGTTTGAAAGTGTCAGCAGCTAGTGCAGAGTAAATTAGTTATATTTACCTTAAACTGTCAAGTAAAAAAAAATGTTCATGAAGTTTTAGGATTATCCCTGGAAAAAAATATTAGTAAATCTTGGTAACATTTACTTCTCAAAGTAGTGGTGCTCGGGGTACTTTCTTTGCATTTTGGAGCTTTCCCAGAGATTTTCCATGTCGTCCCAGGTTGTGTTAGATCTTTTTACCTTTAAAACTATTTTCTTTTTTGTGCCTTGCATAAGTTGTGTAATATGTTTAAAAAAAAAAATAGTCTCCAGCGGGGGAAATTTTTTTTTTAACAAAATGGTACTGACGACGTTGTGTGAGAAACGGTAATATTCTACGCAGGAATAATATGCACATTTTTTTTATTATGCAGCTTTTGATATTTGTAGACCCAGGTGTAAGAGGCTTGCATATTCCAACTTTGTTAGGGACAATGAATTTCGATTTAAAGCGGCAAATAATTTCTTACAGGTTAGGAAATTTTCGACCCGATGCACGAAGCTACAAGAAATACGTAAGTTTCTGTTTGGGGAACATTTTGTAGGAGAACTGTGAGCAGGGGATAGAGCAAGGCGTGTTTTTAGGTGGTCGGCAGCATTACTATCGCTTACTCTAAAACAGTAAAACTTACGTCTCGACATGTCATAATACAAAAATAAAAAATGGTAATCAGTACTCTTGCGGTTACGTCTCGCTCGCCATTTTGGAATATTCAATTTCTTCGTAATAGCAATTTTTAAAGGAAACTATTAAGGAAATATATACTTTAATAAATACTTTAATACTAGATACTTAATAGATACATAATGGGGCCGCTGATGCGTAACTGAAGTATTTGAAACAAAATTGCTAATTTTTCGTATTTGTAAAATTATAAAAAATGGTTAAAATAATATATTAATTCGCAGCGAGGATAAATGGCCAGTAAATAGCCAGAAAATTGAAGTTGGAACAGGAAAAATGTGTGTCATGTTGACGAAATGTTTGTTGACCCGCGAAGCGGGAACCGCTGAAAGCTCTGGCGCCTGCGTCTGGCCGCAGTGGCCGCGCACAATGACCCCACCCCGCCTTCACACGCTACAGTCTCGCCCTGCACGCTACAGTCGTCGCGCCTCGAGGACCCGCGTGTATTGGGTGTTCACGGTAAAATAAGCACTTTACAAAGCCCTGCTCAAGTTCTACTTGTATGCACGTTTTATTGCCACGGGACTCGTCACTTTGACCATGCGTCGGTCAAGTGAAACGATGCGATTATTAGAAAGTTAAATATTTTACAAATCTGGTAATTCTAACATTTAGATACATAAAAAAAAAGAAAGCAAAAGAAATACTTTAAGTTATCTCAAATGGTTACTGATAAAATAAGGGCAATGGAAATAACAAAATGTTGAAGAATTTCATTTAAATATAATATATTTTAAGAGTAAGCCGTTTACTCTTTGAAGTTTTTCTTTTCAACAACAAACCTCTTTTGTTTTATCAGAGCATTACATAATTATTATAGCGATCACATTTGACATATTTCATTGTTATTTTAACAGTTACATAACCCCTTTTATTCGACGTTAAGATATGGAACTACTTAACCTCCATCGTTACCAACTTTACTGGGCGCATGCCACTAGATGCGCCCGTTAAAATGTATGAAGGCAGGAGCAGTGATTTTTTTTATGTTGATTTCAAAAGTGCTCACTTTATCGTGAACAGTCTTTAACTAACAGGTTCACATGTACGCCGATCATGCCAAACAGACGGAGCAGGCAGAACCGATGGTTGTTCTCATGTATAGTCCATTCACGGTTACTTCAGCCTTTTCTGAAGCCCTGGTAAAATTCCACTTCCAGGATATTCCTCCGCCTCGCGCAAACTAAGCTTAACTAAGTCTAGAAAATTACCAGAGTACGACGCATTACATTCGTGCGCACTAAGTGCAACAGTATTTTGTATAAGAACTATTTCTCACTAGGCGCTACCAACATACCTATTTCTCCCTGTTTTTTTACTTAAATTATTTATAAATGAAGCTTTATAATTTATAGATCAAATATGACTAACATACCAATTTAACAGAATAAAAAGAACTTATGAACACAAGTCTAAAACGCTTTTGATATATGGCGTATGTTAGAAAGTACTAAACACTTCATACATGGGGAGATTTTTTTCTAACGGCAAACATACTGTCTCAAAAAAGACTCCACGCCGTTGTCAGATGGCTATCTTCTGGCATTGTAATGACCGTTGCCAACAGTACAGATATCGGGCCGACAATTTGCCGACTGGTTGTGTTTGCTTGGAGCTACTTCCATTACTAACAAAGATGTGTATTCAAATTTTGATGATAAAAAATTTAAAAGTCTTAAGGGATACTTTTTAATGCCATAAACTTACTGCAACAATCAGTATGTTGATGAACGTACGGGATATTTTCTTATTGTTCGAATGTTTTCTAATTTTTAATATAGTTGAATATTTTCCTTTCAGTGTAGCATAATTACGTAACCCTGCAAGGAACAATTTTCGTTTCGAAAAATGAAAATATAAAAAAGAAATCAGGTGAATAAGTATGAATGCATTACTTTTTAAAGGACTTGCAACATTTTTGTACATATTTGTATGTTTGAGTTCACTATTCGGTATAGCAAAATATTTATTTCAAGCTGCATAGTTGGCAGTACATAATACCCTTAAAATGCTGAGTATCTTTCTTTTACGTGCTTTCCATGCTCCTTGGCTGGGAATATATTGCAAGTTGCTTGGAGTGGCTCTTATACTATGCGTTCTATGGAGTGATGGAAGCAGTGAACACATAGATGAAAGATAAGGTAAGGTAGACCGCTTACTCGTCTTCTGCGCACGTACCCAACATTGACTTACCCAATCCTACACAACTATCAAAGTCACATGGTCAACAGTGATGGATGTGTTAGTGCAGATCTTAAATTTCCAAAAGCAAGCTACTCAGGTTGGGAAGCTCAATGCTTTTAGTTTGGCAGTTAGAAATTTTCTTCCAGGTTGCACTGGTGTCGCCCGTGTGCCGGATTTGTCTGTTTTGTATGTAAGAAGATGGAATGGTTGCAATTTGCATAAAATAAATGTAATTGTGTAAAATTTCTCTATTTGTATTGTGTTAAGCCCCTGTCACACTTGTAAAATTTTTGCGTTCAACTTTATTTGACAATAAAATTTGAAGACAAAATATGGCCATAAATTTTTTATTTCATACAAATACTATCAAATCTTGAATGTGTTTGAAAATGTGCTACACTGTCAAATTTTTTTACTGGTAGAATCTAATTTGAATTATTGTATAAAAATTATTTTTATAGTGAGATAATGCTTTTTTTTCCATACTGTCCATTACAGGAAGTAATGTAAGGAATGTTGTAATTTATATTCGCTTCTTTACTAATTTAAATTTTATATATCATAGATGTTAACTGCACAACGAAATCTAATGCCTCAGAGTTCGTAATATAATGTGCAATATTCCCGTTAAATAGCATTCAGGCCCAGACAGATTCTACATAAATTAATTGTCTTCATAACCTACTTCGTTTCTAGCAATTGTTCGTTATTTTAAAGTCTCTTGACGCCCATATGTGTCGTGCACGATTCTGATTGGCTGAGACCGTCAAACTTCAAATTAATTTAGTACCGATCCAACTTTCAGATGTTTGATGGAAACAAAAGCCATCCAACTTTTTCAGACAAATATGGCGGTGTTTATGACGTTTCGATGACGTCATAACAGTCCACTTTTATTTGATCAAACTTATTGGAAGCAGTTTGACGGAAAAATTTGACAGTGGTGGCTGGGGCTATAGAGCCTAGGCTACGCAAAGAATAAACTTCGTTCTTAGTATTAGTGAAAATATAACGAAATATGTGAACGTTGTTTAATATTCTGTCGTAAAATTGGGTTTAGCAAAATGTTTGCTAACACAGCTAGTTTACGTAAATATGACGTCTGAACGAAAAAATGTGAAATTGGTTAACAATATAAGTTTCGGGATTTCTTTCACAGTTTCCAAAGAAAGAAGATAAAGTTTCCAGGGCAAAGAAAGAAGAATCATAATTCGAATTTTCATGACAGCTATGTATTAATTTCGCACTTTAAGTTTGTAATGATTTTTATTTTTTTATTTTTTCACGGAAACAAGCTCGCTTATGAACACTAGAAGCCATACACAATTTGTATTTTTACTGCTGGTTCCTACGAACGCCATTTGAGGGCGTCAATAATATTTACGAAATAAAGTTAGTACTTAAAAAATGTTTGCTGGGGCCAGTATATATCACAATGCCAGTCAAACATGAACTTTTACACACAAGCATACAAATAGAGCTTCTCCATGTACCGCCAGCTCAAAAGTGACCTCTTTGGCACACCAGCGCTCCTTGCGGCAGGAATTTTCCCCATGCCAAACTATCCCACGAGATCTCGTTTTGTTACTAACCTTAGTAGAATAAATCTTGACCTCTCTAAGTCAAATGTGATCGTTTACCCATCATGGCTAAAATAAATTATCCGGTAGTGTTCTTCTGTTCAGATTATTTCCTGGAGGTGAGTAACTCTATGGGAGCTTTATTGTCTTAGTAGTTGTCCTGCTATACAGATAATGCATCTACCGGGCGACTTTTTTTTTTAAATTCGGCTTTATTCGGGTACTCTTTATTGTGAAGACGAGGTCTAAAACTATAACAGATGGTCCTGTGCTAACAGTATCTATGTTAAAATTAACGTTACGAAAATTACACCATGGCTGAACTGGAAGCTGTTCTCACACATGTGCACTCTAAGAAATTGTTCGGAAATTTACCATAACAGTGTATACGCTTAGTGGAAAAGCGGGAATGGTAATTTTTTTCCCCAATGCATTCATTGTAGCGTTCCAATATTTCCTCAGGAAACGGTAAAATGCGTAGGGAAATTCCCAATCTTGTATAGTAACAGCACTAGACATTGCTATTTCTGCAGTTTGGTGTGTGGTATTATTACCATACAATGAATAAGTTAAAAACTTACATTATAGTTTTGGAAGTATATCAAAACATTTTTTACAGTGATATGTGACTTACGAAGCTTCTAAACAGACTCTCAGGGCCGGCCTTAGACCATTCGGCGCCCGGGGCGAGGGACAATTAATCTGCCCCCAGATTTTTATAGTAATTATTAAAATACAAATGCAATTTCGTTTAAGAAATTGGCAAATAAAATTTACATGACACTAACATTTACACTCTAAATTCGAATCAGTGGGAAACCACTGATTCGCAGTGGAATTCAACTACTATAATCAGTGAAAGTGACTCCACTTTGAATCAGTGGAAAACCACTGATTGTGTCAGTAAAAAAATTTCACTGAATAAGTGACGGCCGACTGGAGTGGCGAATTAAATATTGATTTTATTGATTGTAGGCAAATGATTACGCGAAATAAACATGTTTAGGATAATTTATCATTTATATTGTGCAATTTACTGTAATTAAAAAAAAGTAAAGTAGAAAAAACGTTTCGCAGTTGGTTGGCCGGCATTGAACACGTGCACTCTTCAACTACAGGACGTTGCCTTGCCACTCGAGTTACCACACAAAGTTGAAACTTCAAGAGGAAAATATATGTTTTATAGTTTCTCTGCGAAATCGTGTAGTTTGAAGTTGTATGCTAATATTTTTCGTGTTTGGTTTCATTGGTACCGTTAGGATTGTTAAAACGAATAATATATAAGAGTGCACTCTCTTCACCACATTAATTGCAGTTTAAACCTACAGAGTGCTGTGACGATTACATGGAATCTAAATGAAAGACGTAAAAACGGAATGAAAGGCTGTGTGTTCATATTACCTCGTAAAATGGCGTTTTAAAAGAAGACTAAACACATTTTTGAAAGTATTTTGTATTATTTTTTTTCTTTTATTCGTTGTTACTTCACTTGATACATGTTGTTTAATGGTCATTTTTAAACTACGTTCGACGGCCGTTTTTACACGCAGTTTCACCGATACATTAGTCGAAAATAATTAGAGATAGAGCAAGTTGCTTAGATGTTTCACTGGTCCATCAGTCAAAAAATAAACCACTGAGAGAAAACAGTGGAAAAAATGACTAACGAATCAGTGGGAAATGTCACTAAATCATCCAGTGAAAAAAATATCGCATTTTTAAACTTATTTTTCAGTTAAATTCACTTAAGTGGCTGTTGTATCAGTTAGATACGTTTGACTGATTGAAACAGTGAAATTCTTACTGATTCATATTTCGAGTGTACTATCTAACATTGATATACAAAATGAATTTCACATTTATATAATCACTATAATGTGCTAATTTTATTGTCACACCCTTGCCTGATTCGCCGTATATCTTGTCACGGTCACCAAACTTTGTTAGTACAGAACTAAGGCTCCATAATAATTCTTACGCTACTACTATTCAACAGGAAAATGAACTTAAGAACAGTCAATGAATGTTTTTTTTTTCAGTCCTGGGAAAATGAGACCTGTAACTTTCTTGCGATCACTGTAGCATCAATGAAGAAGAGATTTACTCAGATCTATCATTAAATTTGTAATGTAAGATATTAATCAAACTGCACATCTATATTCACTTAATTGCCCTATAAAATTAGACTTTTCTCGTCTTGGCCTTGGCAAATTTGGTTATAGATGAAGAAAGGTCAACCTTGCGAGCTATGTCATTCTCTATGGACAATATCGCCAACGATGAGAGTCGTTCATCACTCATGGTAGATCGAAGTTAAGTTTTGATCAATTTTAACTTCGAAAAACTGCGTTCACAACTAGCTGCTGTCACTAGTAAAGTCAGAAATGCTCTAAGCGAGACACCCAGATATTAGGAAATGAAGTGCTCATATTTTTTACTATTCTATATATTGTATAACTTTCTAAGAACTCTTCACAGATGATGGTACAAAAAACTGGAAATGTTTCAATTCTTCCCAAAGCTCCAAAGCTATTAATATCCGAATGACTTCCATCGGTGTTAGAGCTGTTTGCAATACCATACACATGTCCAATATAGCCTTATAAGCTTCTTGAGCATTGTATACAAAAATCCCCAAATATTTTCGTGTTCTTAGAGTTGCTCAAACCGTTGTTTCAATTATGTTTGTGCAGCATCAAATGTGACGTAGAAAAATTGCGTTTAAAATGTTCTTCTGGACTATTTGCAGACTCGTCAAGGCCTTCATATTCAAAATGCTTCCTCTTTCTTCATGTAGGAGTGGGATATCCAAACGAAGCATCAGCTCCTAATGTACCTGCTAGTTCTTTTGCAGTTGTAACTGCATATTTCTGTAGGAAGATACATAATCTATACAACTATTTATTAAATTGGTGACATTACAAATATCGATCACTGGTCTTTGCATTGATTTGCTCATACGATACAAGAGAACTCAAATTCCAATTTCAGTAACTGGTCCGCTAAAGAGTGAACGTCGTACCTCAGACCAGCATCTGCCAAACTAGATTCTAACACTGCAATTAAAGCATTATACACATTCTTCAACGGATATTAAATAGCCTTGACACTATCAATTATACTTTCCCAGTATGTAGCACTTGGTAGTTTCACAGTGAGGCTGGCCACATGGTTCTTCAAAATTTCCCAACGTTAAACAGAAGCCGCATACAAAACCACCAAAATCAAAGAATGCCATCCACAATTCACTAATGATGCTGTTATTAATTTGAAGAATTTTTGCTTGGACACCTTTGTTTCTACCTCTCACATTGGAACCATTGTCATATCCCTAGCTACGGCAGTCTTCTAATCTTAGTCCATTTATTAATAATAGTTCTGGCAATCATTCTCCTGTATAATTACTGGCATTTCGAAATCCCAAAAAGTATTCATTTATTTTACGTACTCCAACTACGCCCAGGTACATAATATTTTCTGCCCAAATTTCTCCATACCGATCGCATATCTTGCCTAGAAATAAAAAATATTTTATATGCATAATAACAGGGAAAAATTATTATTATTAATAAAAACCTGTCATTTCTCGAAATAATTCAGAAACTAGCTAGGCTTAATTAAAGTTTATGCTGTTATCACGTACGTCTTTGGACCTCGACTAGTCCGACACGCCTCTAAGAACTCTGAAGCAACAGCAAGAAGTTAGCCCTCGGCTGACCTAACTCTGCGAGACTTAAGTTGAATAGGAGAGCGAGGTCCGAATGAGGCAACGCCACTTAATGAACGACCTCTACTGTAGCACTTTAGGATGCACAGGATTGTGAAATTTAGCGAGATTGTTCGTTTATTACTCGAAATGGCAGGGTCTCTAATTAATTATAAATTAGTTACAATGCTATGTACAAAGAATAGAAAGCATTAATGTAGTTTGTGTTAAGATATATTTAGGTAATATTAGAATACTTTGAGAGGAACCAGCAAAACAAATTCTTTTTGAGCATTTTTGTTAATACTTGAGAATTTTTAAAAACACATGCCTATACAAATATACTTCTTAGAATGATTGTATATGTCTTAAAATATTATTAACTAGGATAACTGTAATTTGTAAGAATTTATTTGGTTTCTCTTGTATGGACCCCACAACTATGCGATTATGTCGGTATATAATTAGTGGGCGCAGTGATAATCTCATTATGTGACAAGGTAAGAGGCTTATATTTATTTGTTATTTTTAAGAGAATGATATACTTTATGGTGACCTCAGAAGTTAACTTTTGAGAGCAGTGGAATGTTAACATCGTGTTTATTAGACTAGTCACAACTCGGACCGCACTTTTTGTATTAAAAAGTTGCAGAAGTACAAAAATTGGGTGAAAGGAAAATCTGAGCAGGGTCTCAAATTGCTCGCTTTACCGTGAATAGATACGCTATAAACCAAACTTATGCACGTACACAAAAAAGGGAATTATTAATTTCACTTACCTACTGCATTAGATAACAAGTAATGAAATCTTATTCTTGGTTAAGATCAACAATCAAAAATATATGTCGTCTGAGGCCACAATATCCGTCTGTAAATATGGTTGATCACCAACTAGTGTCAAAATACAGATAAACTCTTAAAACAAAGCACACGTGATGAGAATGAAGCCCGTTTCTAAACGATAACTAAATCATGTAGTTTGAAGTACAAGGCACAGAGTGCACTACGCGTTGAGCCTGATATCTTCAGTAGCTCACCCAATTAGTCCATTAGTCAACAGTGCCGCACATTATTTACAATTAAATCACATTCGTAAGGTCGTCTAGATTATTTGCCCTTTTTATACCAATTTTGGACTGCCAACATGATCAGCAGTACATGTGTGCCTTTGTGCAGGCCAAATTTACACTATGATTGCAGGAAAAAATATTTTTCTCGTCGAATTTTGGCGCCCCCTTCATCTTGGCGCCCCGGGCGACTGCCCCGCCCTAGGGCCGGGCCTGTCGACTGTTATGTCGGTATAGTCCATTTCATATAAGTGGTCTCAAATTTGACAGTTCTTGGAAAGTAGTGCCACTGGCATCTGGCTGGCTATGTATCCTTTCGCCACAGCTGAACTGTCATTGAAGGTGACTGTTTGCAAACACACCATGTGACTGCCAGTATTTGTAAACAAACGAACATATGGCCGCCTATTTTTGCAAACAAATTGCATGTGCATCCTTCCAAATGACTTTTAGAAGCTGTGAAGGGCCGTTCAAACAGTTGCAGGTTGGCAACAATCCCATTTTTTTTAGTTTATAAATATTTTGTGTAAATGACTAACAGCCCATGTAATAAGTTTATAAATTGATAATTTTTTACCTTGCAAGGAATCTGTAACCAGGATGCACGAAAATGAAATTGTATTTTGACTGCCAAATGAATAAGATATTGTACTGTTTTTAATATGTGGTACTCGAAATATATTAATGACAATCTTGTCACACTTACCTGAGGAAAGTTCTTGTAAACAAAAATTTAGCATGGTTTCCATGAACACCAAATATCAAGATTCCCCCCCCCCCAAGGAATGTACAAATACCCAAATACTGCCCCCCCCCCTTTTCACACACCTTTTCAAAGACAGTATATATGCTTATATACAGACTATGCCTAATGTTGCATTAAAAGTACATAATTCAGCTTTGTGGTATATGACAAACTCTGTACAGCCTGATACTTTTATGGTGGTTATAATTTAGATAGCCAAAATAATATTTACGCAAATGTTTCTTAGTTTCAGTATTTTAATAACTCATTTAGTAACTCAAATGTTAAGTATTGAAGGTCTACATACAAAATACTTTAATAATTTTTTTCGAATACCTACGTGTTCATATTGTCATGCTGTGAATAAAAGCTTATTTCTGACTAACTCAGTGTTAATATTTACACTGAAGTTCAGTTGCACAACCTCCCTCCTCAAAATTATGAATACAGCCGTAGGCTTGTTCTCGGGTACCTAATGAAAAACTGTATTTCAGTTCAGAGATGTTACAAAGCGCTCTAGAGAAGCAGATGTGACCTACAGCAACAATATATCAAACATGTTACGTACACACTAAAAATATGCTCCACCTACCCAAGATTAAAGAAATTGTAAAGTTAATATTCCTTAGCGATAAATTTTGGTATGTCGCAGTTCCTGCATGCATGATACTTCTTTATGATATTGGAGCACATTCGTTGGGTGCTTAAATCGAAAGAATTTTGTTTGATTAAGCATGTTGTTAATATACTTGATATCGAAAAGTTGTCTTTCTACTGCAAATCCTATTCATGTGAATTATTCTTCCCACTCTTACAATATTCTTAACAAAGTATGTTAAAAACATATGAGCGCTTTTAATTTACAAAACAAAAATGCTCAAAACATTTATGAAAGACTCCAACGTTGAAACTCACATACCATTATGTTACTTTCAAATACAGCCTTTAAAAACAGGAAAAACTTTTAAATTAATTTGCTAACAAGTATCCCTGTGTAACAAGCTTAACAAATTTCACATATGTTCTAAAAATGAAGCGATACAACTTACAGGTTTGTATGGTCACTAAGCTTTACATTTTGAAACCCTCCAGAACCAGAGTTTTAAAGTTTCAATCAATAATAACACAGATAAATGTTCATAGCAATGAAATGTGGGCCCAATTAGGGTATCATCTTTATTTTATTTCAAAGGAAAAAGTGAGCACAGTGGGGGGACTTTAGTTCATCGTCTTTCGTGAGACGGGATTATTTTGATGTTTTTACGATGCTGGAATCACATTGCCCCAACGCGCATGACACGACGGCCAACAGCCAATGAAAAACAAGATTCTGTCGTCCGACCAGCAATTTTGGATTAGAAATTATTTCTATTCTTCGTCGTGTCGTGCGGCACGACGCACAGAATGTACAACATTGCAAAATTAAATTGTATTGCAAGCTTTCCCTACAATGGTAAATACGCAGCTTAAAAGAAAAATTAATTGAAAACTACTGTATCTAACTCTTAAAAATAATTTTACTTTTGTATGCATTAGCGATACCAATCTATGATTATGTATTACAATTTCCCTCTTTTTCACCGTATTTGAGACTAACGTAGCCTATCAGTGCCTTCTAAATAGTTAGGTTAAATGCCGAGAGTGTGGTGTTGGTCGTGCTGTAAATTCAAGTAGTCACATTAAAATGTGCCGTGATTGCGTTTTTGGTCGCGTCGTGCTGTATTGATCGTGTCTATGTGATTCCGGCATGAGAGTGTGGCATTTTGAGTTGCATATTGTTTTGGTGGAGCAGTAGAAAACTTTGATCGTATGGAAATAACATTTAAATTATTTAACTCGAAAATTATAACTTTAATGAAAATACAAAACGCTGTACATACGTCGCTGTTCGTATTCGTACAGATGCAGCAATATATACACGACACACTTTGACCGAAGTTAACCTTACACTTGAATTTACGATGTAGACAAACAAATATTATTCACTCACTACAAAAGTGTGGAAAGTGCGGCATTTTTCAGGCCACGTGAATTTCAATAATTATATTAACGGTTTACATATGCATTTACAAAATACGCGAACTTATTGTTGTAAAGTCTTGAACACGTGTTTTTCTATGGCAATCCTTGCGAGTTTACTTCACTAAAATCACGTTTGTTCGTCACTAGCATTAAATATTTTTTTTTGCAAAATCATTCAGTAAAATCAACACTGCGCTTGTTTCCCGAGACAAACAAACTTAAAAACTTATATACGGAAATTATATTCGTGTCACTTCATTGTGGAAGGCGGTTAGGAAAATGGCGAAACGAGCAGTTTTAACGACGTGCCGATTAATATTACATTTCACTCAACAAAACGCACTACAACGGTACCTACAGCCAACTACATTTGGAAAAAGCAAATAAAAAATAATTAACCACCGATTAAATATTCCGACAACACGATGAGAAAAAAAGTGCACGCACAACTGTCTTCACCGGGCTGGAAACATAAACATGGCTAGCTATTAGCTGGAAACGTTTACTGTTCGTATGTGTCGACATACTCAGTCATAAATGCTGGGCGTGTTTTTTAAGCCCGGTTACTAATAGCCAAGAAAATTTAATATTGATTTAGAAACATAATTTAAACTATAAATGCTGCAAGTATAATTAAGATTTTAAATTACATCTTTTAGTTCTGAGTACTATTTTCTTCCAAAACGTTCATCATAATAGCCAACCTAATAACACGGATCCCACAGCAGTGCATCAGCTGATACAATACTGTAGGAGCGAGAGCATTTACTGTTTACATACTGTGTAGGTTGGTCACATTGTCTGTCAAATTTGATACTACTTATGTGAAATGGACTACAGGCTTCTAGACAACGCACAATATTTGGGCGTGGGGGTCTGATAATGTAGCAGAATTGTGCTCACTTAATAGCTACTCGTAACCCGGTGGTAGTACCTACACGTGGGGGTCACCAGGGCAATTGTCTTTAGCCCGCCGACCCTGACCCGGTGGTGTAATTGTCGCTGCGTGGACCCAGCCTCCTCGTACTTGCTTCGCCGAAGGAAAGCTTGTCTGTAAAGATGAACAGCCTCATACGTAGCGATCGCTGTAGCAGATAGGCCTCGAACAATTTCCAAGTTAATCGCCGCACTCCAGCGTTTAGGTTAAACTTTTTTATTTATGGAGGGGGTAGGAGTACAGATTAATAATGTCGATGCAAGTGTTTCAAAAGTATTGCATTTAAAAAACTGTGCGTACTCATGGAGAACTAAAAAAAAAAAAATTGTTGCATTCAAAAGAAGTTACTTTGTCGTAGATGTCATCTTGAACATTTAAAGATGAAACCTAACTTTACACATTTTGTACGATGTGTAAATTGTTTGTTGCAAGACTTAAGTTTAATTTTAAAATTTTCCCTCCTGTAAATATATTTTCATTTATTTTTGAAAATATTATAAAGATAATAATGTATAAAGAATAAAACGACTCAAATGCTGTAACATGATTACATTTTGTGGGTCATTTTATAGCCTATGCGAATACACGATGTCATGTGAACTGGTAGTAAAATAATTGTACCAGCATTCGCGTACGATTGTCATCTTAGATCACAATATAATCTTGAAGTGTTGTGTTTTGACTGTGCCATTTTTTTACATAACATTTCGTTATAGCCCTAATCGTATTTTAATTCGCTCCTTAATTGCTAATTAACACTTTTTGCTAAAGGGAAATAGGAGGGGAAAGGGGACGGTAGCTTACATTTTAAACCATACCTATAACTAGGGACACAGGAATTTCGCGAAAAGATTTCAGGACCTGTTGTATTTCTTAACATTTTAGCTCGCATCTCCTTTATTGATTGGATGATCTAGGACGGTGTTGCACATCTTGGGTGTATGTCCGCGAATCACATATGTACTTCGTATCAGTTCCAAATTCTGATTGGCCAGTCAAGTAAGAAAAGTCTTCTCACAAAGACACGCCGCCAAGAAGTAAAAGAAAAATTGCTGGTATGCCCATAGGGTATTGAAATCTAGTATGTGCGGAAATCTTTTCATGAAATTTATATATATATATATATATAATAGGTAGGGACGTCCTACCTAACTTGGAGAGACCACCGAAATTTCCGGAGCGGTTACAGATCACGAAATGCGATTTTAGGCAAATAAAATTACGTACGGGGGCAAGTAATTTGGTGCAAAGTGACTATTCTTAATACGTGTATGGACATAAATAATTAAACCACATATTATTTTTCCCCCTGGAAACGTGCATCTATTTCAATGGCATCTGAAAGTACGTGCAAAGACGAATTCAGTGATATATTACATGCAATGGAAAGTAACACAGAAACGCCAAGAAATGTTCAAATATGATTGAGTTAAGTGGGCCGGGAGAATGGGGCAGTGGACCTGTACTGACAGCTGTAAGCAAGCAACCCGCGTAGTGACTCATCTTGGCGGGATCGCTTCCTTACAGCAGCGTTAGCGTTTACCTTAATGGGGCAAGGGACACGGAATGCGATATTGGACAAAGGAGAGCACAGCAGCGGAGGGAATACGGACAATGTGAGTGCAAGTCTGATATCAATACATTCTATTTTATTCAGATACCAACGTAATTCAGGAGATGTTTCCTAGTCATTAACTGTACTGAGTAAAGAGTACGTACAGATGCACAACAAAAATAGAACAAACCAACCTAAGGAGAAGTGCAATCGCATTCGCATGCATAGTACAAAATAGCACATGGTTAAAACGCTTTGCCTTAGGTCTTTTAACAGCATGTGCTCGATTTGTTACCATCGACAGCAATATACATCTGTAAACGCACATGTAGCGAGCGACAAGCGGTCTAAAGTATTTATGGCATATTGCATCTGCAGGCTGCCACAATGCCTTTCTGCATGTCTCCTGGTGTCGTAGGAACCCTATCTTTCAGTGTTCCCAACAGGAAAAAAATGAAAATGTGTGAGATCGGGGGAGCGAGCTGGCCATCGTACACCACCACGCCCTAACGACCTGTTTGAAAACGTTTCATTTAACACATGCCTCGCCACCTAAGCAAAATGCGCAGGATAACAATCATGCTGAAACCACATCACGACGTATGTCGAGCGGTGTGTCTTCTGGAAGTACCAGTAAGGTCTCTTGAAGAAAAGGGCGTCCGTACAGCCGGTTACTGTCCCTTGTATGAAGTGTGGCCTTGTGATGTAGTCTCCAACGAATCCACACGACACGTTCACTTTCTACTGTCGCTGACGCTCCACATGCCGGACCCAACGTGGATTATCCGTCGCCCAGTTGTGCTAATTTCGTCAATTTACGCGCCCAGGGTTTGTGACGGTCGCTTCATCGGTAAGTAGCATGTTTTTCAGAAAATTGCTGGAAATCATCTTCGTGTAATGCCTGATGAAGAGCCACGTGATATGGATGAAATTTCCGTTGGCACAGTATCTGTAACACATCTGTTTTACTTACTGCTACGAACCTGGAACGTTTTCGCGTACCCATGTGGGGGTTTGCATCGACACGTGTCAACACATCGTGTTGATGTGTCTCGCCCGTGTTGTAGAATTTTAATCACTTCATGACAAGACTTGTACAAATTATCTGTATCGTTTGCCGTGAGATGGACGTCCGATCAGGATACCTTTCACCATACATTTGGCTGGGTCGCTGGCTTGCTGGGCGTGTTTTTGGCACACTTGCCGTAAATAAGTAGAGCGTCCAATTTTTCTTCATTTGTGAACTCCATTCCGTACGTACAACTACACACTGCAATACCACTTCCCATAACAGATTGAGGACTAGTGCTGCGCTGCTATTAGGGAACGGCCCCGCCAGGATAAACCACGGCCCGTGTTGCTTGTTTACGGTTGCGAGTACAGCGCCACTGCCCCATGCTGCCGGCCCACCTAACTTAATCATATTTGAACATTATTTCTTGGGGTTTCTGTATTACTTTCCAGTGCATATGTTATATCACTGAATTCCTCGTTGCACGTACTTTGATGCCATTCAAATAAATACAATTAAACCACATGTTTTCCCTTGGAAATTTATGTCCATCCACTTGTTACGAATCGTCACTTTGCGGCAAATTACTTGCCCCCCTACGTGATTTCATTTAGCGAAAACCGTATTTTGTGATCTGTAATCGTTCCGGAAATTTTGAGGGTGTCCACATTAGGCGGACCACTCTTTATGTAACATAACTGTAAACGCGGGTTTCGTGCCGGGGTAATTCGCTGCCTCAACGTAACTCTAGACTTTAAGCCGCAGAAAGCCAAATTGTAGTGCAAAACTGCCGAATTACCCGTTTGCTTCTCCAGTGCATTGGGAAATATGTGGTAAAAACAATTACAGCTTATTATTAATACTTAACGTGTAATTTTTTTGAAAAGTAATTAGACTGTACGAAGTGTGCCCAATATGGCAGTTGCTTCTTTAGGCCCGTAAAATTACACTTGAACGAAAAAAGTAGTATCAAGCCATTTATTACAAACGTTAAAATTACTTTAACTGCCTTAAAGTAAAGTGTACGTAATCACAATGTTATAATACAGTATGTTTGAGAACTTGCCTGCGAATATATTTGTAGCAAAAAATGTACTAATATATTACAGTCTATTTTAATAACTTTGCAGCTGTTACATCAAAATTGCCAGAAATACCTATTAGTAGGTTAGTTATGCAATGGCCTTTAAAAATATTAACGGTGGAATCTCCTGAATCAATATTCCAAATTTTTTTTTTACAAAAAAACCAAACTTTGTCTTTAATAAGAGTTAATTCATAATATTTTAGAATCAGCGTTTGCAAGACAGTCACTTTATCCGCAGCTCAGCTACGCTGGAACAGCGTTAACTAAGACATAAAACACGCGTATCCGTGGCTTACCTGGGATTTGAACCCAATACCTATTATGTCCAAATACATCTTAAAGAAATAATTCCCAATTTTTAAACCGTAAGCTGTGCCATATGCCAGGGTACAGACACCGAGGGCTATACCAAAAACCTCAGTTTCATAATGTCCCCCAGCATAGACACAAGTCGTCAAAAACAGTGGACCTTGATGGTTATAGGCTGTTCACGGTAAAGTGAGCACTTTGGACACCCTAGTTACTTTTTCCTTTCACCCATTTTGTATCCTTTAACAACTTTTTAAAATAAATATTGCCATATAAGTAATAAACACAGTGTGTATTTTTCACAGCATTCGAATGTTAACGTCTAAGGCTAATATAAAATTATTTATTGCAAATGGGAGGCCTTTAAAAAGTGCTCACTCTACCGTGAACAGCCTGTACTAGTATGCACACAAAAATACACATAACGTGCAGAAGGAATTAAATAACTCAGGCCGAACTTGAAATTGTTTCCATGCATCTATTACAGTCTGTTGATCAAAGTATTTCATTATAGGTTAAAAATATTTACTGTGTGTTGAGCCCAAAAAAGTGTAATTCGAAATGATAGACTATATATTTTTTTGTTCCCAATTAAAAAGGTTAAATAACATATTTGCTCTAATTTCAGAGGTTGGGGTTAACTTAAATTATGTATTTATCTTTATATTTAAAATCCTTTGTGCGTAACTAAACCGCATCATCACTGACAAACCACTGGACCAATTGAGATCATATTCACACCATATGCTGTTGAAATGGCGAGTAAGGTTTTTATTTACGTTTCATTCCGATATGTGTCGCTGGAGTCTAACTTCTATATTTATGGGCTGATTTTGCTCATACTTGCAGAAAATGTTTGTTGATCTAAAAGAGAAAAATACTAGTGATACCACGGTCAAACATCCGTCGACGTAATAGAGAGGACGCATTGCGAAGGCAAAATAGAACGTGAAAGAGGCGGAACAACGTTCGCCGGGATCAGGTAGTATAAAAAAAACAGTATTTCGGGCGACATGACAAACATATTTATTGTGTTAAAAAAATAACAAAAGATAAACAAGTATAGTGTTCAACAACAATAAGTAACAATATTTAAAAAACAAATTAAGATATTTGCTATCATTTCATAATATCTGTTTTTTTATAAGACCTTGTTATCTTTTACTTTAAAAAATAATTCTTTAATATGATTTTTTTGTTGGGAAACTTTATCTGGCGATTCCCACAAAGAATTACCTCAGTACTAAAATCTTTACATAAAGCTGCACAATAAATAAAATGGATGGCTAACCTTGCCTACAAGGTCAGATTAAGGATCATGATTTTAAAAGTTAAATTTTCTCTGATTGCGCTTGCAAGATATTGACGAATTTCCGAATCTTTTTCGAAACTTTTAGTTTAGTACTGATTATTAACAAGCACAGCGTCAGCATTTGTTTACTCTCATACTCTGACCTAATGGCAGAATATTTTGTAAGAATGCAAAATTGGCTAAATAAATTTTCAATTCGCAACTCATGTTTTGTTGGTGTAGACCTGTATGTTGAAAGGACACATTACATGACGCCTAAGGGGCGTATCTGAGTTCGTGAGGGATGGATATCCTAATGAAAATAAGGTAACTTATAGTGGAGGCAGGTAATTTAATGCTGTAAATAATATGTAAGTAAATAAATTAAAAATCAAATTTACTGTTATTTCACATTGAGCGCAATATTTAAGGTCTATTTCAACTCTAGCGCCTTTCTTTATGTCTCTGTTTGGTTATTGTCAATTAACTCATTCATCATTAACATGCGTTCAGTCTGTTGTAATAATATGTGATGTATTACGCATCCAGTCGAGTAGTCCAGTCTGCAGTCGTACTCTTCACTGCTGAGATGTTCTCAGTCGCAGATTTTCGTCCCGCTGGTCACTTCTCTCGCCGCGTACTTCTCTTCCCGCTATAGTCCAGGAATATTAGTCAAATGAGGGCAAGAATCTCGGAATGAGAGATAGTCAGCTATAAACTTGTATAAACCTTTATTTTGACACCCTAAAACTTGTCTCAAAACCTACCTATCGTAGGGTGTCCGCGACCACAGATATTTCAAGGGCAAAGGTCAAAAAATCGATTTTTTTACACATTTATTGCAAATATCTCGTTTCCTATGGGTTTTATGCTATTTGTATTTATTATAAATACTGTAGAGGATTAAATTCTATATAACTTTTGTTTAAACATTTTTTTTATATCTTGAACCATTTTCGAGATAGTGGCAGAGCGCCCGCAGTGTTGAACTATTTAGAGTATCATTCGAGGTCAACCTGTAGTCCCGATTAAAAACACGCCGTATAAAGTTTATAAATTATTGATAAATATATAATTCTAAATAATTTGCATTTTTTATTAACTATTACGTTATAATTAATAATTTTTTTCAATAATTCAGTATCTATTCATTTAATAATACTTACCTACTCGTGTACTTATAAAGTTATTAAGGGAAATACTTTAATTACATTTTAAGTAGAAAATAATTATGTACATCTATATTGAAATCCGTAAACTTATAGATTCTTTTAAAACGTTAAAAATTATACCTGGGACAACGGACCTCTATTGTATAGTACGAACCTTTCTATTTATAGCCAGAAAGGACAGATGTTCAATTGCTTACTCACGACCGGTTTCTTTTTCAAGGAACCACTGTTATTCGTTAGTTTTGAATCGTATCTTGGTAACTACGGACGTACAATTTTAATAGTGATGGATAATTTTGTTTTTATATGTAAAAAGTCAGATTCGGAAGGTGAATCATTAGTGAATCTAGTGCGTGGTATAAAAACTCTGAGAACTGCAAGTATCGAACGAAACGACGGTCTTACTGATTATTTAAAAACCGTAACCTCTGTACAAGTGCATGAAAAGTGCCGAACTGTTTACATTAGCAAAAATTGTATATTAGCAGCAAAACGGCGACTAGAACAAGATGAAACTACTGCTTCTCCAACTGTACCGCATAAAAGACTAAGTGAAGTGTTCGATTTCAAGAAGCAGTGTTTATTTTGTGGTGAAATAGCTGACGAGGCCGCAGAGACAAAGAAAAAAGAAAAGTATAGACGCAAGATAAATGCAGTGAGTACTCTTGAGTTTAAAGACAATGTTATGAAAAAAGTAGAACAACGTGGCGATACTTTCGGAGAATTGGTGAAAAATCGGATATTTTTTCAATATGATATAGTTGCTGCTGAAGCTAAATACCGTGCTGTTTGTTATACGAATTTCTTCACAATTAAAGTACCATCGTCTCATCCGAAACTTCAAGATAATCAGGTATCAGAAGCTATGATAGAGATTTTCAATTACATAGAAAATAACGATTCACAATTTACACTAAAAGAGCTTACAGATGTCTTGACAGGGTATGTACCAGATGATAAAACTATTATTTCAAGGCTACAACAAAAGTACTTACCAATATAATAATTACGAAAAAAGTAGGAGCTTTTACGATCATTTCTTTTCGTGATTCACACGCTCATATTTTATCAAAAGCTTGGTACGATAATAAAACTTAAATCCTCAAGCAGAAAGACTAAGAACTGTAGAAGAGAACACGGAGGAATTTGAAATTTTACGTCGACTGGAAGACGATGATGAAGAAGAAGAAAATTGAAATTAGAAATTGTAGTTATTATTATTCAATTTTTTTAATTTCAACGTTCATAAATGTATGAAATGGTATTTTTCAATAAAAACATTAATTAAAAATTTAATTCTTTTCTTTTTATTTAGTTAGGAAGTAATTAGTATAAATAAGATTAGAATTAAAAAATAATTAAAGTATTTCCCTTAATAACTTTATAAGTACACGAGTAGGTAAGTATTATTAAATGAATAGATACTGAATTATTGAAAAAAATTATTAATTATAACGTAATAGTTAATAAAAAATGCAAATTATTTAGAATTATATATTTATCAATAATTTATAAACTTTATACGGCGTGTTTTTAATCGGGACTACAGGTTGACCTCGAATGATACTCTAAATAGTTAAACACTGCGCGCGCTCTGCCTTCTATCTCGAAAATGGTTCAAGATATAAAAAAAATGTTTAAACAAAAGTTGTAGAGAATTTAATCCTCTACAATATTTATAATAAATACAAATACCATAAAGCCCATAGGAAACGAGATATTTGCAATAAATGTGTAAAAAAATCGATTTTTTGACCTTTGCCCTTGAAATATCTGTGGTCGCGGACACCCTACGATAGGTAGGTTTTGAGACAAGTTTTAGGGTGTCAAAATAAAGGTTTATACAAGTTTATAGCTGACTATCTCTCATTCCGAGGTGAAACCCCTAATATTCCTGGACTACTAGTCGTCTATCGCTGAAACTCGCCCATTCAACAACTGCCGGCTCGGAGGCCCGACGCACTATTTCTACTGTGCTGGCCTCGACCTGGGAACTTCGCCGCAACCCGCCCGAGTCTAGCTGAGACACACGAGGTCAGTAATTCAGAGCATTGTTCAGATATCGGGTGAAAAACAATACTGTCAGGGTAGGCAGCGTGCGTGAGAAGGAGATATAAAAATGTGGCACGTTTTGAGGTGTGATATGTCGTCGCCCGCCTGTCTCACGCACTGCGCTGCGCTGCCCTCTCCGCTCGTCACCGCTCGGGCGCCGGGCACCGCTCGGGCGCCGGGCACGACAAGGTCAGCAACGTGAAACAGTGACACGCCACAATATTAAGGGGACTATGTAGCTGAGCGTCCCAGGTCAAGAAGCTAGGGAGCGATACGGGTGACAGTTACACGCACGCCTAGCGCCTCATCACTCCTACGCGCAAGGCGTGCAGCGTCTCCGTCGTGACGCTGTACTGTACAAGTTAGATCTGTAACAGTGGGATTTTATTGCACGCGATGAAAGCCCAGAGATTAAACTACGTCCGTATACTGTACTTTTCTCTTGCCGCCTCAGAAAACTACATAGGCAAATTTAAAAAATACTATATTTGCCCATTTTCACGATTTTTTTTACTCCAAGAATACACTCAATATGACAAGAGTAAAAATAATATGGCCATAGATAATAGTTTTTTTTAAATCTTTTCTAACAAAAGTCATATTTACATAACTTTTGTTTACCGAGATACACGTTTACGCGCAAACAACTATTTCACAGAAAACGTTACCGCACATAGTGCTGTGACCCTTCCGGGGGGAAAAGGCAACGCACTCAAAAGGGTTTAAGCGTAGGCTAAGAATAGCAGGGCACTCTCCTGCAAACCCGATGGTAGTTATTGAGCAATCAATTGGAAGGTGTAGCTTTAAATTAAAAGAAATGTTGTGTCTAATGTATTATATATAGGACACAATCAAAATACAGTTGATACAACTCGTACAATCTTTACTTTAAAGCGGGAGAGTTGATTGATATAAATAACTCTATTATCAGCCACGATATCAATGTCTAATAAAGTCTCTGCAGTAACTCACTGGAACGATATCATCTTGGTAATGATGCCGAAGGCTGTTTGCAGAAGTCTCTGATTCGGCGGTAAAGGAACGCCCTCTTGCTGCCGTCTTCGGGTGGCAGCTGTCTGGCGGCAGATCAGCGACAGACCCCGCTTCAGTCCTCCGCGCGCGCTATATACGCGGCTCCGGATTGTTTAATATCTCGCTGCTCGTAGCCTCGTCCTGAATACTGTCATGGTTGGGGTGGTTTCCAGCCAACCGCAGGAAACAGCTTGGTAGATCACAGCAACAGGACTCTTATACTACCGATGTTTGTACATTAGAGATAGCATTCAAAACTGTTTTTAATAATTTACGTCGATCATTTCATTAGGACCAAATGCCCTTTAAGTTGTCGGAAGTGTCCGTTATGACATCTTGAAAAGATGGCAACCCCACAAGGGGGGGGGGGGATACAATAAACTGCTCACACCTGGCAGCGATTAATGCCTTCGAGAAGAACGAGGATTGCCTCCACTTTTGAGGAACGTCTATGTGCGTAATTAAGTCATCTTCGGACTCGTGTGAAATAATGCATGAAGTATCATCGCAAGCATAGACGAAGTCCTTTACCTAGCTGAACATTGTTTCGCAATGTCTTATGAGCTGCGGTGATTGGCGAGTGTATCTGCTGGTTCGGCAAGCTGCGGCGGCCATTATAGGCTAGTCACGGTAAAGTGAGCACGTTTTGAAGCCGTCTCATTTGGAATAATAGCCAATAAATATATTTTATTATAGTCTAGTCGTTAACTTCAGAGTGCGGTGGAATATACACACTGTGTTTATTACTTAGACTACATGGCAATATTTATTTATAAAGGTGGTCAGAGGATAAAAAATGGCCGAAAGGAAAACTTAACTAAGGCCTCAAGTGCTCGGTATACCGTGAACAACAAATACCAATTTTTAATGTAATGTGATCAAATTAAAACTGGTAAAAGTATTTTATGAAAGGGTTTCTCTTTTTGAAAATAAAGATATAAACAAACTCGTCCAACAACGTTGATCATATTTCTTCGGCATTTGGTGCGGGGTAGGTCAATGTCCGATTATACGTTCGTCTTCTGCGCATGTAGCGACCTACCACCTCGTCTCCAGTCTATGGTAGGACACAGTGGAATATTTCCAAGAGTGATCTCGGAAGTGCTCGGTGAACCGTGAACAGCCAATGAGATGTGAACACTGCTGATGGGAAAGACACGAGGGGCTGCGAGGTCGAGGTGACCTTGCCGCGAACTCGGGTCGCTTGGCGTCGCGACGTCCCGGCGTCGTTTATTCTCGAGACGCCGTCTGTGGCTGGCGGCATCACGTCGTCTCGGGTCGCGAGGGGACATTCCGCTCTGTTAGTCTGCCCTGCGTGTAGCGCTGCATATAGTGCGGTTCAAGTGCAGCTCCTGACAGTTGAGCGATTTATATGTACCTATAGGCCATTCACGGCTACTTCACTCATTCCTGAAGCCCTGATTAAGTTCTACTTCCAGGATATTCCTTCGCCTCATGCAAACGAAGCTTAACAGTGTGTAAACAAATGCACCAAAGGGACAGTGCTTCGCATTCGTGCTCACTCAGTGTAATACAAAATTGCATAAAAATTATTTATTGCTACGTATTACCAACATACCTATTTTCTCCCTGTTTTTATTTATATTAATTATAAATTAACTATTACATTATATTATATTACATATATAAATTAAACGAGAGTAAAAGGAAGTTCAATTTAACCAAAAATAATATGCATTAATTTTAACACAAGTATGAAACGCTTGTGATGCACAACACATACAGAAAACAACTAAACACGCCACACATGGTATGATTTTTCAAAGGTTTGATTATAAAAGTATGAAGAAACCGCGATAGACTACACACGCACTCATACACCGTAGTGCACGCATTAAGGTGGCGGGATCCTTGCCATCTTATGTTCATTCCTCTCTTTACAATTTTTCAGATTTAATATTAGAATTCCTATCTTATTAAATACAGAACCACTTTACAGAATCCATGACACCAAAATGGTCTGATTTGTCTTATTTCTCTCACGCAAGACTGAAGGAAAAAAGAGCCAAATATCGTGTTTTTTTGTAAATATTTTGAGGTATGCCCTATGCCGCGACTGCCCTCATTTCAGAATGTTTTATCGGGAAAGTAGGCTATTGTGAAACAAATACAAGCAAGCTATAAGTACTACTTCCTGAAGAATGTTCAAGAGGTTAAATTTTTCTTCTATAATTATGGAATATGGCATCCTTTGTCGTAATATGAAATACTTAGACTATTTTAAAGTATCACAGTGGAAGAAAAAAACTTTTAAGAAAAAGCAAATTAATTATTTAATTTTACATAGTGTAATTTTTTCTACAAATCTCCATGATAAAAAAAGTAGCAAGTTAAACTACAGCTGAAAATACTTATGTTAGAATATCATGGAGAATATATCATGAAAATACTTATGTTAGAATATCATGGAGAATATATCATGAAAATGCTTATGTTAGAATATCACGGAGAATATATCATGAAAATTAGTTTTCGGCTCGCCAGTATTTAAATTTTACCTTTCGAGATGGAATTTAATGTAAATATAATTTAAAATTGAACCCGCAGCACAGTTGAAACCCGGATTTCAAAGAAATTGTTGTATGCCATTCCTATCATTTAAATAAACAGTTAGGCTAAAACCAAACTGTGTTGGGTAATTTTTCTAAGTTTGTACGAATCAAGAGTTTGTTATAATTCTAATATTTATGATAAAAAAATATATATATTTTCGAAATATGGTATGTGTGCCAAGTTATCATCAGTAAGACGCCACACAACTATATAATATCCTAAAGACTTCTAGAAAAATGTTGTCACTTTAGCAATCGTAACCATTTGTCACAAATAAATACATGATTTCCATACATATCTTTAAAACTTCAATCTATACTAATAAATTAAATTGAAGTGTGTGTTATTTCAAAATTGATACAAATATCTAAACATAATGTTATTTAAACGATGTTGAAGCATAAATAACTTTTTTTTTTTTATTTTTGTCTGTATGTCTGTCTGTGTGTTTGTCCAGAATAGAGCCTATTCAGGACAAACTCACATATCAAGCGCACACTTTAGCAAGTTCAGAAATTGACCTTGATTAATCGGATAATGATTCCGGAACAAACTATTTGTTGATGAATTTCTTCGCGTCGTTAACCACCATGGCAACTGGTCGGTACTTTCGGTAGCTCTTTGTATGTTGACACTGTGGCGTAAGCGTGCAGTCTGTAATAAGGTAGTCCGTCCAGGTTTGCAGTTTGAGGGCACTTCCTTAACACTAGCTCATAACATTTTTTTAGTAATAACATGACACATTTACAAAAAGTTTGCCAGCAAATTGGGATAAGTAGTTCAGTTTGTACTAACGCTGTACTTTAAGGCGAATTCCCACCCGCTATATTGAATTTACCAATTTTTCGCCAAAGTTTCTATTTCAGAAGGTGTATTGAAATTTCCCGCATGACATATCCTAAATAACAGCTTCCCAAACTTTGTCGAAATGCCACAGCTTCGCGACATTTATTAATTTTGAGCAGGTAACTGTCGAGGCGAAACGCGAGTTTATTTCTTACGAACGATTACAAACGCGGCGATATCAACAGTAATCAAGAAGTACTAACCTCGGGCAATGAACCAGGCAATTTTCTGTGTTCTGTCGTTAAAAAAAAAAATCAATACAAAACTGTATTTCCAGAGTATGGAAAAAAAAACCATAAATCCATGATGGCGGGTGGGAACCTGCCTTAAAATCAGTCGCAACCGAAAATTTTTTTCTTTATAGATATTAAAGTAACAAGTAAGTCAGAAGATATTTGGGCGGCTCTTAGCGAGGGCTTGAGAGCCGATGAGGGTGATTGAGGTATGGAACAGCGCCAGAATGCAAGGGCGGGGAAACGGGAGATCCCCGAGAAAACCCGCCAACAAGCGATATCGTCCAGCACAATTGCCACGTGTGAAAATCCGGGTGAACCGGCCTCCGATTGAACCCGGTTCGCCTTGATGGGAGGCGAGTAGGCTAACTGCTGAGCCACCGCGGCCTTAGTAACAAGTGACGTAAGCGAGGCTTTTAAAAGTGCTGAAGTAACTATGTGTACATGAAGTGTGAGTTGTATGTAGCCCGGCGGGAGGCAGACTAATCCTTCCCGAGGATACATGCGTGTTCCATTCCCCCTCTACTGTACTTCCACTACCTCCTTCCTTCCCCTTCTGCCTCTTTTCCGTTGCCCTGGCAGGCACCGTAATTAATTCGCGTAATCGTGCCGGCATCTCGCATCTCGGCTCCAGCGCCGGGAGATGTTTGTGGCGGGACTTCGTCGAGATGCCAAGGTCGCGTTCGCAACACCGATCTGATCGTTCACGACCATCCAGCTGGTCATCGTGAAACACAGAGCGCTCTCACACGTCACATAGAAGGGAATGCGATGACAGGAAACACACGGCCACCTGCGTAGTAAGCATTTGATATGTTCCAACATTAGGATCACCACTTTTTTTTTTTTTACAAATATCATTAAAACGTGGTGCATATTACGTGTTAGAACGCGGTTTATATCGATACGTTGAGCCCGCCTTTGTCTCAGCTCAGGTGGGTCAACCGCTACCCCAACTCTCCCGCCTCAACCTCATTTTATCACGTGATAGGATGGTAATGGGGTCACTTTAAGTTTCAGCAGAAAAATCACAATCTCAAATGTCCAGGTATAAGTATTGTGTAATTCATCAGATCGTGCTCGGTCCACTCAATATCATATAGCTTCAGGAGAAGGCAACTACACTACAGCAAAACACAAAGCACAGAAAACCCGTTGGATCTGGATTCTGGGGGGGGGGGGGGAGCAAAAGTTCACACTTAACAACTGTAATTTCCATTACAAAACTTGATCCACAATACAATCCACTATATATCTGGGCATAACTCCAACTTGACCCTTGTGAATCTGAAGATGCACATAAAATATCAAACACCCAAGTAAAATAGGGCTCCTATATTGCCCACTTAAAAATTGCTGTGGACCCTAAAAACCACCCTACAAATTGTCATATACCTCATTCACTTTGAAAACAAAGGCTACAGCAGCCATTTAACATTTCTCTTCTATGCTCAACACTAAGCCCAGGGCTTCTCACAAAACTTCCATTCTGGATAAAACTCCATTAAAATTATCAAACAGCACAAAGGTGTTTTCTACCGCCTCTTCATCAAACTTACAGTATTTTAAACAACTTTCCCCTTATAAATCACACACTGCAACTCGCCGAGGTCTGGCTCTTAGCAGGGGTTCACTTTTACTAAACATTTCCCACTTCCTAAGCCTGAACAAGCTCCATTAACGAAAACCGCCCTCAGTCTTACTCCACATCTGAGCTTTCATACAAGTCACCATTCAGGTCCAGTACCCAGGAATACTCTTCCCACCGGCTATGGCTGGTACTGGGCCTCCCCACTCATGCCCACTCTGCCAACTCAAGGTGGGGATATTGTCCTCGTCGGTAGCCAAGTTTACCCTGAGCTGACTTTCAATCGCTCGCTCTCTCTCACACACACAACTGGCAAAGTAGGGCTGAGGATATTGTCCCCACACTTTCCCGCAAACGGGCTGTACTTCCCTCTCCTTTATCCACACACCACACACATCCAAAACCCACCCTTAACTTTCCCTTTCTCACAACATCCCATATAACCAATATGTCCAGATCTCCACCGATTCGATCTTCTATCGCTCCCTCGTAGCAGTCTCCCCAACTTCAACTTGCCGGATCGCTTCTTGACTCGAACGTCTCCAGAGTTTCCAACGATTCGTACTTGGAGAAACTCCTCCCTTAACGCTGTCAATGACCTAGTAGGGAACTCAATCTTTACAAGAGCCTCACACGCATTCTAGGCCTACCGCGACGATGAGTTCACAAATACCGTGACCAAGCTTCAAAACTCCATCTCGCATTTCTTCGCCCAATGCCGCAAAGACTGCCAGCTTATGTGAAGTTGTTGCCTCTCGCACAGAAGTTCCCCGACCCCAACTCCGCCTAGGAAAATCCGTAAACACATTGGAGTTTCCTGCGTCTGGAAGGAAATTGAAAGTCCATTAACGCCTTGCACCAAAAAGTCAGTTCCGAAAACCTCCACAATTATTCACTGTGGCATTCGGGTCCCATCTGGCATAAACTAATTCACTGTGGCATTCGGGTCCCATCTGGCATAAACTATGTCCCCACTCGTAGTGGCTTTCCAACAACATAGAATTTTATCGCCGTATTGTTTGTGGGACTAAGTCCCAATACTAGGAACCCTGCTATCTTCCACTAAGGCCGAATTCTCCCAGTCGTTCGTCTTAAGTCCAACCCCGACGACCTGGTTAATTTTCATAGTCCCACATCCTACTGTCAATCGGAGCGACCTCTACCAGCATCTCAACGTCCATTTACTTATCTTGGTATCTGCGAATCGGCATCCCGTTCCAAGGGCGGATAACAGCTCAGGCCCAAGGAACCCCGCTCAGTGGCGACCGACGAATTCCCCGACTAAGGCTCGTGCCTCTCTATATACACCGGCCGCCTTACCCTACTTAGGCCTACCCCATCCCAGGAACCTGACCCCTGCTTCCCCTATACGCCAGCAGCGCGCTCTTTACCACCCGAGCGCGCTCTATTCGCTCACCATGCCATCTACAATTACACAAATACTCGGCAAGCCCACGAACTGGCCCCGCCAATAGGAGCTTAGCGTGAGAACAGAAGCAGTCTCCTGATAACACTGCACCTTGCCCAAATACTCATGTCGGGCGGGTTTCCCACTCACAGGCGTCCCACTGCAACATAAGCGACTTCAATGTAACACCATTCCTCTCTCTCTCAATCTGGGATGGAAAACTCCGTCACAACGTGTTCTGAGCCATTGTTACACTACTGCCGACGAAGTTTGAAAGCACCAAGAATGTGCTGAGAAGTATAAGTGGGTATATGTACATGTAGGTTTCTTGAATAAAATGTAAGCAGAGGTCCATTTTACTGTTTAACTGAGATGGCATTGTAGCCTCCGCCTCATTTTTAGTCTGTTCGGAGACGTTTATCGTTGTCCTTGATCGTCGTGACGTCGCGATCACAAAGCGATGGAACCGTGCGGGTGATATTTCGCTGCTAATCATAAACTTGCTTCACTAAGCAGTGTCTGTAGCTATGGAGGTGGTTCGGTGCCCAGTGTGATAGGATGGTCTCATCGCCTCTTAGCCTTTGTGTGTATACCCTTTTACAATATAAAACACCAATTATTATTTTTTAAATCGTGCAGCATGTTAGGTATGTTCGCGAGTTAACGTCACTACGCCATGTTGATCACATTATTGTGTAGCTTTCTCACACGGGCATAGTGTATGATGAGGTAAATGTACACTCGATTTGGGTAACGTAAAAGTCAGGGTACCTTCGTACCACCTCGTAATTTAATTTCTAATTAAATTTGCATTGATTCTTCCAGCGTTGTGTTCCTTACAAATAAAATGGATAAGCATGAAGTATATATCAAAATCGGGGCTGCAAAACATAATTCTAAATGAAAATGTGTGGTAGGTATAAATATAACCTTATTGGTATAAGCACGTCGACTCTGATTAGGCTCTCACCCTCCTCTATCTCCCCCACCTCCCCCCCTCTCCCCTCCCCCTTTCCTCCTCCACTTCCCCCTCTCCTCCTCCACTTCCCCCTCTCCTCCTCCACTTCCCCCTCCCCTCCTCCACTTCCCCCTCCCCTCCCCCTCACGCCAACCACTTCCCCTCTCTCCCCCCCCCATCTTTCTCACACTCCTCTCCAGGCTGTATGCTCCGGGCCGCAGGCATCCGGGGGAAATGATTGACAGCTGACCTGGCTGGCGTCACAGCTTCTCTTTTCTTGGCCGGGGAAGCCGTCAACTTAGAGGACGCGCAAGAATATTCTGGGAACGATGGCCTCGGAGCAATGCGGCATCAAGGGAAATATCTTGGCGATAGCCGATGACACTAAATAACACCGCGGATGTAGGATCGGCAGTCTTTGATAGAAGTTAACAGGCTGAGTGCGGTAATCAGGATAAGTCTGTGATGGGGACAGACGACGACGGAAGAGGTGTTTGTGGTGTGGATGGACGAGAGGGCGTGAAACTCGAGGAGTGAAGGCTACAGTGCACGAGGGCGCTCGGAGAACTCTAGAACATTGCGGACTGGTGGGACCTGGACCGAACTAAGGTGGGACTGTATGAACATGTGATACTGATTTTATTGGAAGTATTGTCTGTCAGATATGGACATATAGTTTATGATGTAATTCAGTGTGATTTCATAAATTGTTTATTGGTACCAATTTAAGTTATTTCATTACATTGTCATATTGGAGGTAGCTGTGAATTGAAGTGATCGAATTTACTAATTTTAGATAACAAGATATATTAATTTATTATATGAGATATTGAGGCGAGAGAATTTTCTTTGTAATTATTGTAAATAAATTAGGGAATAATTAATTCTTATTTAAGGACACCATGCCTTAACGAACCTGGCTTAGCCCACTGACTTTGAAATATTGTAACAGTATGTTAACTGAAATGACGGAGTGTCACCTACTATAGGCTGTTCACAGTACAGTGAGCACTTCTGACGCCTTAGTTAATTTTTCCTTTCAGCAATTTTTTATCACTTTACCATCTTTTCAAAATAAATATTACAATGTATGTAATAAACAGTCTGTATTTTCCACCGCACTCGAACGTTAACGTCTAAGGCTAATATAAAGTATATTTTTTGACTATTATTACCAATTTCGAAAGTGCTCACTTTACCGTGAACAGTCTATACCGTAGTGTCTGCGACGTGACGTGGGCTGATGGGGAGAGAAACTACAGACCGCGGTGCATGTGACAAGTGTGGGTGCTGCGGTTGCGACTGACTGTCTGGAGAGCAGAAACTGGGACCAACCTGTTAGTCTGCGAGGAAGTGGGTCTTGTTTTGTGAGCGACTAACTTTTGGATCAACTATTTGTGATTGAGTGAATATCAAGCGGCTGTAGATTAATATAAGGACAACTATAAGAACAGTCCTCTTTGTCCATCCTACAAACACCTACTGCTTACACCAGTGACGGCAATTTTAATGCTACATCCAATTATAAATAAAGTTACTTTATTTATAACTAGCTTTTACCCACTGCTTCGCGCGTGGCCCCACTATCTGGTGCTCTACCCACTGGGCTACTGCGGCCCCACTATCGGGTGCTTCACCCACTGGGCTACTGCGGCCCCACTATCGGGTGCTTTACCCACTGGGCTACTGCGGGCCCACAATCGGGTGCTTTACCCACTGGGGTACTGCGGTCCCACTATCGGGTGCTTTACCCACTGGGGTACTGCGGTCCCACTATCGGGTGATTTACCCACTGGGGTACTGCGGCCCCACTATCGGGTGCTTTACCCTCTGGGCTACTGCGGCCCCACTATAGGGTGCTTTACCCACTGGGCTACTGCGGCCCCACTATCGGGTGCTTTACCCACTGGGGTACTGCGGCCCCACTATCGGGTGCTTTACCCACTGGGGTACTGCGGCCCCACTATCGGGTGCTTTACCCACTGGGCTACTGCGGGCCCACAATCGGGTGCTTTACCCACTGGGGTACTGCGGGCCCACAATCGGGTGCTTTACCCACTGGGGTACTGCGGGCCCACAATCGGGTGCTTTACCCACTGGGCTACTGCGGCCCCACTATCGGGTGCTTTACCCACTGGGCTACTGCGGCCCCACTATCGGGTGCTTTACCCACTGGGCTACTGCGGCCCCACTATCGGGTGCTTTACCCACTGGGGTACTGCGGTCCCACTATCGGGTGCTTTGCCCACTGGGGTACTGCGGCCCCACTATCGGGTGCTTTACCCACTGGGGTACTGCGGCCCCACTATCGGGTTCTTCACTCACTGAGCTACTGCAGCTCTTGGGGAAAGAATGTAAGACAGCCCATAGACAAAAAGAAAGAAATTTTTAACAATGATTTTTTATGCAGTAATCCTAAGAAAAGTTTAGTCCAGTACCTATGTACATCCCTAATAATCATTTTTCGGAGCCGTTTGAGATTTTTCTGGGATAAAAAGTAGCCTATGTCACACTCTGGACCTGCAACTATATCTGTACAAAAAATCACGTCGATCTGTTCCTCCATTTTGACGAAAAAGGTCACGCACACTTTCGCATTTATAGTGTTGCAATTTCTCTCTCGAGAAATTAAGTGGGCTATACAAAGTTCGTTAAGGGATGGAGGTCTTAATCAAATAAAAATTAATTATAATTTCCTAATTTTATTTACAATAACTATAGCAAAATTCTCTGAACTCAAAATCTCACTATGAATTGGCATCACTTACTTTTCACAACTAATTACTCCAATTTAATACAATTTATAATTACCACAAAGAAATCAATAAAATAAAATAATTGAAGATCAGTCCCAATAGACAGTGTATCAACCTATCCAAATATTCTGTAAAATATGTGTTCAAATGGATAGTTCGAATACTTATAATAAAGATCCGTATTACACTTCCATTCAGTCCCACCTGAGTTCAGGCTATGCCCCGCCAGTCGCAATGTTCTAGAGCCCTCCAAGCGCCCTCACGCACAGTAGGCTTCACTCTTCGGTTTCACGCCCTCTCGTCCATTCACGCCACGAACACCTCCCTCGCCGTCGTCCCGCAATCTCCAGTCGTCGTTCACACTTCTCTTCGCTCGCGTACATTCGGCCAGTATATATAGCGTCTTACTTAGGCCGCCGCCTAGAATCTTCCCCAACTCGCGTGGTGCGTCGCGGAGGGTCGAGGTACCAGTCAGTCTCACCAGAACATGCTTGCGTCGTTGCTAAACGTATTGGAAACTCTAGCAGGCGAGAGGAGGTCTGTGGCGCTTGCAAGACTCTCCGCTGTCGGCATTCACGGGATTCCCGGAAGGGGAACCAGGAGGCAGCGAGCGCATCGTTCCAGGAAGAGGGGAGGGCGAGGTCCGATTACGGCGCGGGGCAGCCGAGTCGGCGCTAGCTGCAGCACGTAACAGTAGTAAGAAATGAGTGTAGCATAAAACTTGCCGTAATTGCTATAAGGAGTAGTTGTTAGAAGTATGGACAAGCAGTTGTATTTTGTAAATAATAGCTGTAGGTTTTATGCCCAAATGTAATTGTAAATAAATTAGGAACTGAAATTTAGTTCTTTCATGTTGCGGAGACCTCCATTCACGAACCTGGATACGCCGTAGGCCTGTATCGATATATATTATTTCCCTGGCCTATGTTAATATAATAGAATTATACGAAACGCCGTTTTCTGAAATCGACGTGTAAGTTAGACGATATCTCGATTGTTTGTGTAGCGATGCTAGTAAATTATGAATTAATTTTAACGAAGATAGATTCGTATCTTAACACAATGCCCCAATCGATGTTTGTAATGAAATATGCTAAAGCTCAGAAATAATGCTGGATTGACTGGGAAATGATTTTATATTAGACACCATTATATTGTTACGCGTTCGCTGCTTCGGATCCCGCGCGAGCGAGTTGAAGTGAGGGATGAAGTAGTTATATGATGGCGGCGACGGCGGCAAGTTAATGGGATGTTTGGAATGACAGGCGAGCGGAGCGCGTATCTGTTACACACAGCGTCCCGCTGCGCATACCTCCTCGTGGCGCTGTCATATCCCTTCTGTGGTGTGCGATACTGACCTTGGTTGTATAAAGTTTCTGCATTTATCTGAGGAATTTTCTAGTTTACTGCCCTAGATTCTGTCAGCATGACTAAGTGTGCGTCGAACTTTCCAGGTTAATGCTAGCAGAATATAAATATTGCGACGGACCTCCGAGCCGGCAGTTGTTGAATGTATGAGGCTGAGTTTCAGCGATAGACGACGAGCGGCGAAAGAAGTGACCAGTTGAAGGGAGATCTGTGACTGCTAATGTCAAGTACTGAACAGTGCGGCTGGCAGGCTGGACTATTGGACTGGGTGCGCGAGCGAAATACACTACAAATGACTGCAACAGACAGACCGAAAGCGTGTTAATGATAAGTATGATATAATTGACCATAACCAGACACATTAAGAAGGGAGCTAATTAGAGTAAAAATAGACATTAAACATTGCGCTCACTAAGGAATAAAAAGAGTAAGATTGGAGATAGATAATTTATTGATGGAAATAATAGCTGTGTGAATAAATTAATAATCAGATTTAGTTCTCTTTTAGATTTATTAAGACCTCCATCCCTTACGAACTCGGATACGCTCCTTAGGCGTCCATGTCGATATTCCTTGGTATTTATTTTTCTGTGCTGTTTTATTATTTTATTTTGAGTTTGATTTTAAAATGTTGATCAGAATAAGGAATAAATTAATCATAAGTTAGCCTTAATTAATCTACGCCTTTAGTTTTTCTTACACAGGCCATTCAGATTATGCAGAAAGCATAATTCTCTTTAGCTACGCGCGCTTTAAATTTGAATTGGAAAGGGCTTGAACATCTCTCGGTGTTCTGCCTGAAGGCTTACAAGGTGACGGCGTACAAACTAACTTTAGATGTAACACCCATGTTTTACCTAGGAGTCGAACCCAGAACCTCCCGCATCGTAGACCGGCGGCGCGCGAACCGACTGCGACTTGGCAAGTCTGCCGGAGCGCGTTTTGAAGGCTTTTGTGTTGATGAAGCGGTACTGTAAATCTTAGACATGGCACTTGAAATCCCCGACTACAAGGGTCGCCACGAAACCTGCAACAACCCCATTTATTTAGAGGATAATTTCGTTACGGTTCTAGTAATAAAAGTAATAAAAAGCTTGGAATTATCTGTATTCTGCAAGATGGTCTCAGGAGTTTTGAAATTACGGTTAAACTCTTTTTTTATGCGTGATTTCGGAGAATGCATTATATTACACGCTCTGTCCATCTCACTTGAAATGTAGAGATAACTTCTAACTTTGTGTTAATGTTATCGCCAGAACCACGGCAGTATTAACTTTAAATAAAATTGAGTCATTGCTGATTGTGTGGTGTCTCCCTTGACAGCTGGAATGATCTTCTAACAAGCAGCCGTGCTTACAGTCTGCTCGCGGTTTCTTGACACTTTTTAAATTAAACCTTTGAAATATCACCCCATGCCGGTATTCGTGTGTGTCCTAAATATATCCGTGTATCATAAGCGTTTTATATTTGTATTAACATAACAAGTAGGTATTTTTTTATTAATTAAAATTTTACTTACAAAAAATATTATAATTTACAAATAAAATACGAGATTAACACGAATACTAATAGGGAGAAAATAGATGTGTGGATATTACCTCTTATACGATATATATGATTAAAGTAAGGGTGCACGAATTTGGTGAGCTCACTGTCTCTTCAGTGCAATATTCTAGACTCTGTTAAACTTTGTTTGCGCGAGGCGGATGAATATCCTGAAAATAGAACTTTAGCAGGGTTTCAGTAATGTTGGGAGTAACCCTGAATGGACTATACCACGTTGAGCCGACGTAAACACCCTGAAAGAAAAGACTAGATTGAGATTTCTGACCAAAAATCTACATTTAGTCACTCCCCCAACTCTACCATTCATTATATGACCACACGCTGAGAGAAGATAAATATTGGAGGGAATGTACTACAGTACGTTCGTGCGCCACGCCTGTGTGAGGAATGACTTATAGGCAAGCTGAGGGGTTGGGCTGACGGTGGCAGAGGAAACCACAGGTTTGCTACGGCGAGCGGCCGCTGATATGATAGCCCGTGTACGGATACTAATTGGCTCTCCCCGGCAGTCGTCCTGCCTCCAGCCTGGCGCCTTGTTAGCGCACTGGAGCACTGCCGCCACTTCCTTCCGTCTGCCAGCCTCCCACCACCTCACTATATGGCCGGGCAGAGTTGAAAAGGTCCATGCTATACACACTATAAAATTCCGTCCACGTCACACTCTGTCATTCCATCTTGTCTGAAGAGAGTTCATTGCCCCATCATGCAACTTCTCTCATTCCTTAAGTTGGCTGTCATTTCCGAACTGTCGAGCGCATGCACTTCTGTATCTCGGGTCCCCACGAGGACGCCAGGCGTGCCAGAACCTACCATATGTCGCTCTGTGCATGTATAAACATAGTTGGCCGTAATTTCCGAACTGTTTAAGATACATCCACCAAATTCGTAACATAGGCTTCACCCCCGACAACGAAAAGGGCCACAGGGTCAAACATGATCTAAGCCCACTGATAAGCATAGTTGCCTACAATTTCCCACCCACCAAAGCTATATGCACGAAAGTCGTATCATAAACATCACTTCTGATGAACAGGGGTGGTAGGGTCAAGTAAACTTTAAGGGATCTTTTTAACCATAGTCCACTGTTATTTCGCGCCCACCGAATTTAGTTGTCAGATTCATAACATTTACGTCACCACCGACAACGAACAGGATGGTAGTGTCAAGTACGCCCTAAGTCCTCGTATAAGGATAGTAGACTACCATTTCACCTCTTCGATACTGGCGCACCTTTGCAGGCGACGAGTGAACACACACACACACACACACGCAATGGCCTCATCGATACCAGCGCTCCTAGCTGCAAATGGTCGAACCTACCACACTATAATGGCGGCCGCGGAATCAAAAATGACCGCCTACAGCAGACGACTGGTGGTAGGAATTAAAGATCGCGGCCTACAGCAGACGACGTCGATGGTGATGGAGGATGCGAAAAGCAAGGGAGACAAGAGAGAAAATAAAGATAGCCGAAAGGGATATGACACCTTAAACCTCCCCAAGGGATAAAAAGGGCGAGAGAGACAGGAAGGAATGAGATCACGAGAAAATAAAGGGGACCGGAAGGAATATGGGAACCCCAAGGGATAGACTAGACAAGAGACAAGAGGGAATGAGATCATGAGAAAAAATACCATCGGAATGACAGCGCATGAGAAGAAAGAAGAGGAATGCTAGAACATGAAGATTTGGAAATAATGATATAGCTGGAGGGCAAAATGGAAAATTCAGAAAAAAAGGAGCTCCAAGATGGCCGTAATTGGGGAAGAATGACAGAGTAGGTGGTTTCGTCGTGACGTCGTCAAAAATGTTCGCCATGGCTCAACGGCTTTCCAGCTAGCAGCCAGGTGTTGGAGAATCATCAGTTTATAACTAATGCTAATATTAACAGAAAAATTTTAAAAAGTTGTTAGCATATAAAAAAAGTGTAATGCTCAAGTATATAGCCACCGAAATGGACTTTTAAAGAGTCGCTGCCAGGGCCAGCGCGGCCACATGACGTCTTGCCGTGGGTGGTCGTATAATTGTTATATTAAAATAACTAAAACCATTTTACTCAAATTATTAGTTATTACTTGAGGATTTTTAATATATATAGTAACATCCATTACATTTTATTTGTTTTTATATATCAAGAGAGAAATTCCCTCAAGTCTCACTTGAGTGAACAGTAAGCCTATCGATCGACTAGAATCGAGGATGTTCCAATGTTCGTTGACTCCTCTAATTGTATAAATTTGCGTGTGTTAACTGATAGACATACGAGGGGGGAGGGAGGGACGCCAGTTTAGTTAGAACCCGGCCGTGATAAGCCGCAATAGCAACACCTTTTAAGTTTGTGAAAATCCCGCATCGTCAGCTAATAGAAGCGAAGATACAAGCCGTAAAGTCCTTAGAAATATTTTTGCTTGTGGCACGACGGAACACAGGGCAGAAAAAAACCGTGGCCGCCTTCAGCGACGCCAAACGGCGAAGTGGGGAATCAGTACATTCCCGGCATTCACTTCACGCCTCGCCGCTCCCCAAATTAAATTCCTTCTGAATGTTACTGCGATGGCTGTTCACTGTGCAGTCATGCTTACGGTATTCGAATCCATTTTCTCCTCCCCCTCCTTCACCCGCAATTACCCAGATTCATGCAAGCTGCGGGCAAGCGTTCTCCCCTGGATGCGTGAATTGCGGTCCACAAGCTGTAGCTGACACTCGTGTACTAAACGTGAGACAGTCTCTTCGCGTATCTTTACACTTATATAATCAAACCTTTCGAAAATCACCTCAGGTATGCCGTGTTTGGTTTTCCTAAATACGACGTGTAGGTATAAAGATTTCCATTCTTCTGTTAACATAAAAGTATCTTACTTTGGTTAAATTTATCTTCTACCTTTTTGTCTATAAATTATAGGTGTTGTATTTGTATTTTATGTGCAAAAAAAAAACTGGAATTAAACGTGTTGGTAATGCATGCTAAGAAATAGTCCTCAATGAAAATATTATTAAACTGAATGCGTAGTGATGAGGCGCGTTCTCCCTTTGGTGTAATTTTCTAGAATTGGTTGAGCTTTGGTTGAGCTTTGGTTGCACGAGCTTGAAAGAAGAATTTCAGTAGGGATTCTGGAAAGGTGCACATACCTGCAACATTGGCTCAGGAAATGCCCGCTGGACCATCATAAGCGTAGAGCCGAAAGTGCGGTATAGTGTTGTGCTAATGCGATGCGAACTGCGCTTTAGCCGTCACTCTGTGTTCAAACATTGGACTGGTTTTCTACCAGTAGCACTATCAGAATTACCGTGGAAAGGATTTCAGGTTAGAACACTGTAGCATGTGGGACGCTACCGAATATTGTTTACTTTATTCCAACCTAATATTTACTTATTTTATATTTTGTGTTTATGTATTTTCACGTGTCTATATAGCTTGTTGATGTTTATTCTTAGTTTGTTAATGTTTACAAGGTAATTCAAAGTGTATTTTATTAATTTTAGTGTGTTATGATCCTTTGTTTACATTTTTAATAAATCGTGCAGAATCATGGTATAAAGGCAAGTAAGATGTGAGGTTATGTAGTGTTTTGGAAGTTTTCGGCGGGAAATAAGTTACTAATAATTATTTTTATTACTATTACTATTTCTCCCGCGACGTTTACAAGATTGCTAAATGTAACAGAAGTAGTTTTGAATGCTACGTATGGTAAAAGTTTGTATTGTATTTTAATAATGAACAGTTGTAAAAAGTGTAAATTTTGTGAATTGTAATACTATAAAAATCGTATTTTTATTTTCGGTGCCTGATCATCAGTAACTGGAGTGTGTGGCAGTAATTTGTATGTCAAAGAGAAGGGTATAAACGACGTGCATGACATAATTATGTTTTACTTTCGGTGGTCAGAGTTGGCCGATCGTATGATCTGAGTGTAGGTTGGATAAGAGCGTGCATTTGTATCCCAATCTCAGATAGAGGCTCCTCGAAGCTCTGTCTGTGATTGGCTACATATGTACGGCGCCAAATTTAGAGGCTTCGTTCTTGACTCTGTCAAAAACGGTCTCTCTGGGTGATGGTTTAGTTGAAGGTGGGTGTGCCAAGAGGGGCCGTCCAATGACAGTTGTATTTTTGCAGCATAAATAATGAAACTTCATATAAAAGTGCTTTAGACATGTAACTAAGTGTAAAGTATTGGCCAGACAAGTATAAGATGTCTTGAGTTCCAATTTATTGACATAACCGTCACTTGGGGTGGCTTATGATTCAACTTCTTGTTAATTGTAGACTCTGGCATGCATCCAGGCCTCGTAAGTCACAGTTATTTGTTAAATAAAGTATTGCAATTTTCTTTCTGTATTAAATAAATAGATTCCACACATTTTCTTCTTAAAGTGGAAGGACAGACATTTCTTTTTTCACCTTCATTATTTATATGTGATTATCGTTTTTAAAGAAGTCTGCATTCAGAATGAGTTACAAATGTTTTAAATCTAACAGTGCTACGCCCTTAAGTGTACCTTGAGTTGAGACTTGTGAAATTCAAATGTAAGCAAACACGTTCATCACGGTTGACCACGTGGCTTTGGCAGTTGTACTTACGATTGGGGACATGTTTAGCTCGTCCTTAGTCGGTAGTCAAAAGCACGTGTCATTGAGACTTGGACATTTAGTTTTCATCACATGCCTCCATAAAAAGATTTGGCATTATTTTAATATATCTGTTGCATTTAAATTCTGAATATAAACATTTTTCGAACAATTGTACACTTGCTCTGGCAGTCGGCTAATAGTACTCCGCCACTCGGTTTTGAAAGCAATAGAGGTAGAAAATCATTCATTCCCCTCTAAGAGAGAATTAGCATTACTGGAATCCGTTTTCTGTGTCGTGTGTAGTGAGATTCCCGTGCTTACAAAAAAATTAACTTAATGAGTTTAGAGGCTGGTGGGGGGATTACAAAGTGGAGAAGGAGCTGGACATGTCAGAGACACCAATTTTCTTTATAAATTTCCTCTAAGAGTTTTCTTGTCAAGTGTGGTTTCCAGTTTACACGGTTATGTAAAGTTTCCTGTTTTCGAACTTATGTCATGGAGGCTGTCCATAGTGATGAGTGCTATTTCAGATTTCAATGCAATGGCAGTGTTTCTGTATGAATATGGTGGTATCCTAACCGAAACAATTGTTACGGAAATTATTTCTATTGCCAGTTCGTTGAGATACATGGTAACGCAGGATTATCCCCTGTACTCTAGGTAGATATGTTATTGAGAGTGGTGTAGGAAAACATAATACGGCGTACGGCTCTTGAACATTGACATTTGGCAGATAACTACATGTAATTCTCAAACCATGTGAGACGAAACAACAAATTCGTAAATAATGTTGGCCAGATTTGTGTCTCACCTGTGGACATGTGGACATTTGACGGCGGGTAATGATCAATAAACAGCTGCTGGCAACACGCACTTCTGTTGGTTAGTAACGCAACCTCCCCCCCCCCCCCTTCTCAATCAGACCACGAGCGATTGCGAAAACAAATTTTTGTCCCCCAAATTTTCTAGGAATGACGTTAGGTTTCATGGCTGTTGGGACAGTGTTTGAGATCTTGTAAATACGGAATGGGTTAATTTTTGACAGTTCTGGAAAACTAGCACGGCAACAATGTATCATTCCACCACAGCTGTTTTGTCACTGAAGGAAAAGACGTTTGTAAACAAATGTTTCGAGTCCAATACGCACTTGCATTTCCTCTTTCTTCGTGTTTCTTGTTGACACACTGAAAGACTGTTAGCTAACTTCCGTCCAGTAATTAATATAGGATATTATAGCTCAGTTGGCAATCCAACCGGTTTTGTTTTTGTAATTACCAAGTCAAATTTGTTGGGGTTCTGTTAATTTTATTCTGAGGGAAAAAGGAAACGGTGAGGCGGTGAGAGGCTTTAGTTTAACGTCTTTCGTGAGACTGAATAATTTTTGTTCTTGTGTGCGTGGCTTTTTGAGTTGCATATTGCTTTGATGGAGCAGTGGAAAATCTTACTCGTATGGAAATAACATTTCAATTATTTAACTTCGAAAATGCCAACGTTAATGAAAAAACAAAACGCGATACATATGTAACTGTTCATATTTGTACAGATGCAGCAATATACACACACATACACACACTTTGATCGAAGTTAACCTCACACTCGTTGAATTTACGATGTAAACAAATATATTACTCGCTCCCTACAAATGTGTGGAAAGTGCGGCTTTTTCAGGCCACGTTCATTTCAATTATATTAACAGTTTACAAATGCATTTACAAAACATGCAAACTTACTGTTTGTAAAATTCGCAACCTCTTGAACACATGTTTTTCTATGGTAATCCTTGGAAGTTTACTTACTAAAATCGTGTGTTCGCCACTAGCATTAAATGATTTATTTGCAGAATCATTCAGTAAAATCAACATTGTGCACCTAAATATATTCGTGCCGATTAATATTACATTTCACTCAAGAAAACGCACTACAACGGTACCTAAAACCAACTATGCTTGAAGAAAGCAAATAAATCAATTAACTACGGATAAATATTCCGACAACTCCAACAAGATATTACTATAATAAATACGATGAGAAAAAGGCACACGCACAACTGCCTCTCACCGGGCTGGAAACTGGAAACATAAACATGGCTAGCCATTGGCTGGAAACGTTTACTGTTCGCACGTGTCGACATATTCTGTCATAATTTCTAAACATGTTTTTAAAGTCCATTCACCAATGGCCAAGAAAATTTAATATTGCTTTAATATCATAATTTAAACCACAAATGTCGTAAATATAACTAGGATTTTTAATTAAAACTTTTACTTGAGCCCTATTTTCTTCCAAAGCTATAATCAAAATCGCCAACTTAACAACATTGATTCTGGGGTGTGAGAGGTTCTAGGTTCGAATCCCGGGTAAGGCATGGCTGTTAATTTAAGTTAGGTTATAAGTTAGTCTGTAAGCCGTCCCCTGCTAAGCTTTCTAGCATAAAACCGGGGGACGTTAAAAAACCGTTCAAAAAACTCAAAATTTGCAATTAGCACTTTGAAGAGTAAATTAAGGCTATGGAGATTATTGGAAATGCACTTTGTGCATAATATAAAAAATAGTCAATAAATGTTATTACTCCGCAAATGTTCCTTGATGAATTAAATTTGAATTTTTCGTGCTAATAAATTTCAAATGTCTTAACATTTCTCGTGTTGAGTTGCATAGTAACATGATTTAGTATTATTCAGTTTTGAAAATAAAAAATGTGTATAAATAGGATATATCCACCAAATAAAAACTTCAACCGTTTGACAAATGTTCGATGATATTTGATAACATATAAAGAACTATAATCGATTGAAAATGTTCGCTGTATTTCGTTAAATAGGGCTATCTTAAAAATGTGATAAATTTTGACAGTGTGGCGGGGACTTGTAATGCGGCCGGTGCACAGTTCTACGGTCCACCGAGCAGTTTCCGGTCTCCCGCGACGACCTTAACACAAATACACACTCCGATTGGCCGGTAGTGTGCACTCTGGTGACTTCCGGTGGCCCGACCTTCCCTTGTGCGACCCCGACTGTAGCGCTCGCTTCAGCGGGAGCTGTGCGTGGCGGGAGAGCGAGGAAGTTAGGCAAGCGAGCTCCTTCTTATTAGAAGTCGTCTTTCTTTGTTTACTTTTACACAGCGCGAGTCTGTAAAACACCGACAAACTGCGTCTGCTCATTCCTTATGAATAAGTCGGTCGGAGATTTTATGCACACGCATACACCCACAGAAACACACGCGCGCGTAGAGGCGTACACAGAGCACATAGAGAGAATCTAAATTCGACCGACAAACTTCGACTACAGGTTAATGACAAAAAAAAAAATGATGCCCGCAACAGTGTGTTATTAGGTGTCGTGCGTGTTGCCCACGTTCCAAGTACTGGTAAGTGTTATTTTGAAATTAAAACATGAATTACTCGAAAACTGTGAGACTTGGGCATTTACACAAGAGCCAAGCCAACCTTTTACGTTAATTATGACTTGCGGATTGATAATCTATCATTTAAATTCCAAATATGCTACCGCGTCACGAAGATTAGTTGGAAATGAGGGTAGTAAACGTGATTTAAATTTGATAGCGACATGGGTTGTGGGGGTTTTCAAATCTTTTTTCACTTGCCCATTGCTCATAGACTCGGGTTTCCATCGTAAATATTCTATCAGATATTTGCAGTAAAGTAGTTTTCAGGTCCAACTTCAAAGAATTCTTAGCCGTGGGTAAAGGTCGGCTCTGGATCAACTTCGTGTAGGGTACATAAGATACGCGCCTGCATAGAACGTTTACAAACATGTGTGGTTCATATCTGTATTATGTTAAATCAATCACACGCGACTAAAATTTAGCTATATTTTAGTAAAATTATTTTTAATTTAATATTTTTTTCCCATCCTTATTCTATCTGTACTTACTGCACATGGATTTGTGAATAAAATAAGAAACGACGAAACAATACAAAATTAAAATACAATTAAATGTTACATACAATTTAGTCTCATTTTTTAAACGAGTAAAGGGAAATAAAACGTTTGAGTTTTTTTACAGAAATATTTTTATTAAAGGTAATAAATTCTTACCCTTTTCTCCTTTAATATATTGGCTGAAGACTGTAATTACACGACAGGAAATGAAGTATCACAGTTTGCTAGACGATTACACGTCTACGGTGTTCCAACCATATATAGACTAAAGATGAGGCAGACCGCTTATTTGTCTTCTGTGCATATACCAAACATTGACCTACCCCAAAGGAACACAACTGTCAGTCACATGATCAACAGTGATGAAAATATTTTTTTTGTATCTTTATTAAATGACAATCATTATTGTATGAATAAAATACTTTTACCAATTTGAATTTAATCAAACTGCATTACAAATTGGTTAGAGGAAGTATACATACACCTCAAAGCATTTGTTTACAAATCAGTTTTCTAACCAAAAATCCAAACCATGCCGTTTTCGCTAGACGTGTTGGCAGAAAAGCAGTTCAGTGTTCGGACATGCAGATCGTACACAGTGACCGTGGAGTTTCGTAAAATAACTTTCCTTTCATTCTGATACGTCCACTTTCATTACGTGCACGTTCTTCGCCGTGAATCCACCTTCAGAGTTGCAAATACGGGAACGGCCATGTAAAGACCGTTGCTGTTTCACGGCCAACTTGAAAGATTCGGGCTTAAACTTCTGATAACAACCTTGCATGTAAAAGCTGTCCGCAGAAAATAAGCACTTTTGGAATAAACATCTGAAAAAATGACGCAAAGGCTGTTTACGATAAAGTGAGCACTTTGAAATCGGCCTTAGGAAAAAGCCACTGTTCCTACCTACATATACTTTCAATGGGCGAACTGAGTAACATGCGTACGGTAAAGTTGGTAACGATAGATGGAAAGTAGTTCCGTATTTTAACGTCGAATGAAAAATGTTAGGAAACTATTTGTAACAATTTGAATTGTTTATTTCGATTTCTGATCTTTTAATGCATCAGATGTTTAAAAATGAGCAAATTTATAAAATGTTTACTTTTCTAAAAATTTCAGAGTTTCACTTGACCGACGCACGAATAAAATAAGGCCCATGGCAATGTTAATTTTATATAAGGCGGAAGAATGCACAATGTTCGTACAAGTAGATTTTATGCAGGGCTTTCAAAAGTGCTCATTTTACCATGAACAGCCTATACCATACGTGCATACACAGAGCCTGCCTGCTGTACACAGGATGTTCTATAGTTCGTACACACAGGCGTGTGAGCCCCCAACTGAAGTTGGCAGCGATTTAATGAAAATAGTTTTAACACTTGGCGTTGTTTCGCGAGTATGTAAGTTTTAAAATTTTGGCTCTTGAAGTCTGTCTCTCTACGTTAAGCTCCTGTCACACTGTAAAATTTTTCCGTCAAATTGCCTCCAATAAGTCTGGTCAAATAAAATTGGGCACTTATGACGTCATCGAAACGTCATAAACGCAGTCATATTTTTCTGGGAAAGTTGTATGGCTTCACACATCAAATACATTTTACAACCGGTCCAATCTTCAAATGTTTGATGGTAACTGAAGTTCTCCGCCAATCAGAATCGTGAACGACAAAAGTGGACGTCAAAATAACAAACAATTGCTGGAAACGAAGTAGGTTATGAAGCTAATTAATTTATGTAGAAGCTATCTGAGCATGAATGCTATTTTAAGTAAATATTGAACATTATATTACGAACTCAGATGCATTAAATTTCATTGCACAGGAACATCTGTGATAAATAGAATTTGAATTTAGTAAAGAAGCGAAAATAAATTGCAACATATTTACATTTCTTCCTGTAATTAACTGCATTGAAAAACAAAAACAATATCTCATAACAATTATTTTAAAATTATAATTCAGATTGATTCTTTCCAGTAAAAAAATTTGACAGTGTGACACATTTCCAAACACATTCAAGATTATTTGATAAAATTTGTTGGAAGAAAAAATTTTGATGGCTGTATTTTGTCTTAAAACTTTGTCATATATAGTTGAAGGTGAAAATTTGACAGTGTGGCAGGGGATTTAGAGCGCGAACTGGCGCATCATATCACATTTCCGTTGCTAAAAATTTCACATTTTCATTTGGACGGCGCACAAATGAAGCGAGAAGGTGCATGTTAATAATACTTTTACAGGAGGATACAAAATGAGAAGAAAAATAGATGGGTTCTAAGAAGGACTCTCAAAGAGCTCGGGTGTTCGTGAATAGCGTATGACTGCGCGTGTTTTAGCGTAAACATTCAGTGGAGTAGAAGCACGGCAGGGCGAGTGATTAGTCGCCAGCCTCCCGCCGGCGACCGTGGCTCGATCCCAGACGCAGGCAAGCCCCGCCTGACATGCCGACCCTGCCTGAAGGCGGGAACATCATGTGCATCTGCGTTTACTGACTGCAGTATTTGCAGTAATGGAATTATGAAAATAAGTTGTTTATCTTAACCTCTGATCAAAAGAGTAATGCCTAGGTGATCATTTAAATAAATTTTTATTTTTTGTTCTCTACAAATTAAGTAAGAATTTGCGTTATTAATATATTTGTTTCAAATAGTTTCGCAGTGTCACTCGATCGGAGTGATCCAATCCACCGCGCAAAATTTTACACGCGGCTGTGGAATCGCCAAAAAGAAACTTAGCAGCGCTTTAAGAAACATTCAATAAACCATATGAGCCAACTAAAATTACTTTGGTTTCAAGTCTCGCAAACAAAATGCATGATACGTCATAGTAGATTCGTCTCTGTATTGAACATCACGAAATGCACAGACGTAAGGGCGCTCGAAAAGCGACCATACTGAGAGCTTCTCGGAGAGAGAAAACTGACTTGTGATGCAAGCTTTTCTCCCCAACCCACTCCCCTCCAAAAAAAATTGTCGAGGACACGGCCGTGGGCTATACGAGAATACGTATGCGTTAGCGGGTATAGCCTGTTCACAGTAAAGTGAGCACTTTTGAAGACAAATATATATTATTGTGACCTTAGACGCGAACTTCAGAGTGCGATGGAATATACACACTGTGTTTATTACTTACATGGCAATTTTTACTTGAAAATGTGGTTAGAAAATGGCTAAAAGGGAAAAGCAACTGAGGTCTCAAAAGTACTCACTTTACCATGAATTGCTTATAAATTTTGTTAATATGGAAATGAAATGGAAGTGACGATATGTATATTTATTTGGCTCTTATGGCTTAAATCAGCAAATATAGAATAGATGTTTCGTTTGGCGCCAAGCAGCGCGCCAGCACATCGGAGTCGCGAGATATGCCTTCCTATAGGCTATTCACGGTAAAGTGAGCACTTTTTTTTAAGGCCCTGCTAAGATTTTCCTTAGAGCCAATTTTTTTCTTTCCGCCTCTTCTTAATACAAACAATGCAATGAGGCTATAACACAGAGTATACAGTTCACCGCTCTCAAAAGTTAACGTCTGAGCCTGCAATAAAACATATTTATTAGTGGTTAATGCATGTTGGGAGGGCCTTAAAAAGTGCTCACTTTACCGTGAATGGCCTATACTGCCCGGTATGTTCCCACACGCCTCGCACATGCACGGCACCAACTCAAGGTCATGCTCTCATTGTAGTCGTATAACCTTATCGAACGATACCTAGTTTGTCATAATATTAATGAAGACGTTAGTATCGAACTGGCTCGCCCTGCAAATGTCACATCTCACTTTCCGTCCTAGGTTCACTCTGTGTCGGTCTGATTTTAAAGGCGTATTCAAGTCAAAAAAAGATCCGTTAAAAGTGCGGTCAGTCTTGAAGCAGTGGCCGCAATACGGTGCGAGTGAGGGAAGGAGGGAGAGCCGCGCGGTGGGCGTGTTCCGATACGCACTTGCAGGTCGCGCCGACCTTGCGCGATGTGCCCCTACAAGGCAGCTGGTTGACGGACCTCCAGAGCCGCCGTCGAGGCCAGCCGACGTCCTGTCAGCCGTGCTCCAGGAGATCTTCTCTCTTCAGACTCTCGCAGCTGGTGCTCCACGCACCATTCTCACTTGCAGCTTTTCTGAAGCCTTGCCCAGTTCTGCTGTCGGACTGTTCCTTCGGTTGTTGCAAACAAAGCATAACCAAGTCTAAAAATGCACCAAAGCGACGACGCACCGCTCAGTTCGATATCAATGAGTACAGAAACCATTTCTTACTAGGCATTACAAACTTACCTATGTTCTCTTCGTCGTTATTCGTATCGATTACTAATTAAATATTTTTAAGTTACAGATAAAATAAATTACAGTTCAACCAAAAGGAAGAAACTTCTTATGACACTTGTGATAAATTACATATTTAGGGAACAAACACGTCGGGGGTAATATTTCAAAGGTTTCATTTAAAAACAAATGCGAAGGTATTGCGAATATACTACATAATTATAGGCCGTTCACTGTAAACTGAGCACTTTTAAAAGCACTGCTTAAGATCTACTTGTATGCACTTTGTTTTTTCTGCCGCCTTATGTAAAATTATCATTGCCATGGTCATAATCACTTTAATCTTATGTAAGTCAGGAGAAACTTTGGAAATAATAGAAAAGTGAATATTTTACGAATCTGGTCATTTTTGCAGTTCGATGAATTAAAAAAAAAACAAAGCAAAAGAAATAATTTCAGTTATCACATAAATGGTTACCTAACACTTTTTATTCGTTAAGACATGAAGCTACTTTCAATTCATCTGTACCAACTTTATTGGGCGCATATCACTAAGTGCACCACGTTAAAATACATGCAGGTGGTGGCAGCGACATTTTTCTAAGGTAGATTTCAAAAGGGCTCACTTTATCACTTTATCATACAGTCTTTAGTAGACTATATTATATTGCAAACTTAATCGCACCAGCACGTGGCTCTGCCCGACGCCACGAATGAGAAGTTTGTTCGGTGCAGTATGAACGTGCAGATCCCCCTTCTATAGTTTGCAGTTTTTATATTTATTTCACCATTACATCTGCGGCAAAAATCTGACCCGCCAGTGATGTGTTAAACTGGTTATCCAGCAAATTCCGCGAGTGTCTTTAAAATAAAATTGCTTTATACCAAGGCATGCAAAACTGACCAAAGTGTACATCTACGAACGGCACACACAATTTTGGCTTACCCGGAATTCAAACGTGCTGAATACCTCTGCCATCTAGGTCTCACTTTCAAGTGTTAGACCTTCAAAATTGGAGGCAATTTTCGGAGCCGACCTCCCGTGACGCAGTCGGTTGGTGCGCCACCGATCTGTGGCGTCCGAGACTCTGGGTTAGAATACCGGGTAAGGCATGGGTGTTACTCTAAGTTAGATTATAAGTTACTCTGTAAGCCGTCCCCTGCTAAATTTTCCAGCATAAAACCGGACTTTAAAAGCCCTTTACAAATACAAATTTTTGGCCCGGAGGGGTGTGTGGGTAGGTCATATCCTCGCATTTTTTTTATTGTGGTACTTTCTGCGATTTTTTTTTATAAGAAACTAAATATTTTCATTTCGTTACTTTCTAACTTGGTTAGTAAAATTAAGAACTACCATGCTCTCAGTTTTGGGTAGAAACCCGATGCGCATAGCTGTGGATGCTAGAATTGTATTTTTGGAAATTAAAGTCTACTGTAAAATACGGTTTGCTTGTTTTTAGTGAATTTAGAGGCTCGGATAAGAAACAAGAAAACTGCCTTTGAAGCGCGAGTGGTGTGATTTTTGGGACCAAGTAATTTGTGGTCATAGTAGGCATAGGAAGCTTGTACATATTAAAACAAATGCACAAAGGTTCAGCCATAAAATATGTTTCTAGATCCTGTACGGCCAGAAGAAAAATATTTCCAAAGTAAATTATTGTACATTACGCACTGTGCTGGAACTCCATAAAAAGATGTCCGCATCAGTACGTAAAATAAATGTAGCGGAGTAGCGACACAGTTGCAAGCTTTTTGCCGTAGAAAACATTTTTATCAGTTGTGAGAGAGACTGTACGGGTATACATCATTATTACTCCTGTCACTTTTAAATCGTCAGGCATGTTAAGTTTCCCATACATGAAGTTTGGAAGTTGTTGAGATGGTATTAGTGTGTGGTCTACCCTAACTGTCCTCTTGGCGGTACTTATAACTGCAGTCATTACTCTGGCCACCTTGCCAGGATAAAATTTTGACATAGGTGATTTTGGTGGGCGTTGAAGGGTAAAATTGGAATCAAATGGAGAAAACTTAATTAGAATTGACGAAATCAGAATAGGTTCTTTTCCGGACGGACACAAACAGAAGCTATGGCGAAAATGAGTGTTTCTGACGTAATAAGTAGCGAGTAGTTACAGTGCTGTGGACTTGTTCATCTAGGTTATTCTACTTTATCTGTGATAACTTAATTCATTGCCTGCTGATTCAGTGTACCATTTTCCGGTCAAATATGAACAGTAGATTGTTTTTTTTTTAATCATTAACAATTTATTACTCACATGTGTGCGTTTTTCAAGGCGTAAAAAATAAATGCTTGTGAACACTATATTGTACGCCAAACGGTTTATACTCTTAGCCTTGCACAGTTTTTACTCCACGTTACTTCGCTCATGGAGTAATATTTTGGAACGCAGCATAACAGTTCAACCGGACGTGGGATATTATTTCCCCTGTCGCTTTTTTTCTCAGTAATATTTTCAGAACATACTACTGGCATGGCGGCCATATTGGTGGCGTGTGCTGCAGGTGTGTAGTTGACACTACCCAACGAAGGTTTTGTTGGGTAACACTACATATAGTCTCCAGTCTCAAAAGTTTCATCTGGGTTTTCGGGCTGCTTGGGGTGGCGGTAGATACACACACTGCCGGACAGTTAAAATAGCGCACCACACCTTGCGACAACTACTAAAGGATGCAAATAGCGATAGTACGGGCTGGTATAATCCATTCACGGTTACTTCACACTTTTCTGAAGCCCTGCAAAAGTTCTACTTCCAGGATATTCCTCTGGTGCAATTTTCTAGACTTAGTTAAGCTTAGTTTGCACGAGGCAGAGGAAAACGCACCGAATTCGTGCTCACTCATTGTAACAGTATTTTGTATAAGAACTATTTCCTACTAGGCGCTATCAATACACGTGTTTTCTAACTATTTTTTATTCAAATTATTTATAAATGAACCATCGTAATATATAGATAAAATATGAATAACGTTTAAATTTAACAGAAAAAATGGTAACTTTTATGAATAATAGTATAAAACGCTTGTGATATATAGCATATGAAGGACATAACTAAACATGCCATACGTGGGGAGATTTTTCAAAGGTTTGATTCAAAAAGGGCGAAGAAACCGCGAATAGACTTATATGCACTTTACTCATGTTAGTGCGTTCGCATTTGACCGCACACTCGGCTGTGGCGTTGCAAGCCTCGGCCAGCTGTCATACACTGGCGTTTAGTCGAAGCCGCATTAACGCTAGAAACACCAGACGATACCAAGCAAGCGTACAGAGCCGATAAGAATGCCGGTAAGACGCCCCAGACGTCGCTTTACGCAATTGACGGACTTCTATAGAGGACTCGTAAGGATAAAATCCGCAGGGTGGTCGTATCGCCGTATAGCCTACCATGTGGACCATTCGGACCATACTGCGAGATGCTGTAGGGTGCAGTGGATACGCGAAGGCACATACAAACGAAGGAGCAGCTCAGGACGGACGAGGTCAACTAGTCGAAAGGATCGACGGATCGTGCGCCAGGCGCGTAGGGATCCCATGGCGACCTGGTCCATGATATTGGGCCAGTGTTTGGGCTTCTGTGTTCCCACGAACAATTTCGCGACGCCTTGCAGAGGCGAATGTGAGAGCCCAGCGCCCATTGCGTGTGCTGCTAACAGCTGTGGCTGCATTTGCAATGCTGCTAAGCCAGATCGCTGTGGAACGCCACAGACTAGCGATGTGTGGTGACTATGATGATGAGTGCTTCTTAGTTATGGCCCGGGTGTGGAGGGCCCCCAACGTGGATGAAATCCTACGCCTCCATCTGCTGCCATTGATTTCTGGCCGGGATTCGCTGTAAAAAATAATGGTAAAATTACCTAACAAGTGTAAGGTAATATTCGCAAACTTATGTAGGAAACATAGTTTGCCTTACGTGTAAGGTAAAATTACCGCATCCTGGAACAAAATTCACGTACATGGTAGTGAAAAATCTCATAAACGTATGGGAAAATTGTATTACGAGGTGTGCAGCTCTCAAGCATTGTCTCGACAGCTAAGTGGGAGGACTGGCGGAAGAAACAATCTTTCACACTAATATTCAATTATGTTATGTTGTGGTGTAATGGATAGCGCATCGGCCTATTGTGATAGTTTCATGGTTCGCACCCACCCTCCAGCAAGTGTCGGGGATTTTAGAGTTCAGGTTTCGACTACTATTAGTCGGAGGTTGTAGGTAATAAAAGTATTAACAGTAATAATAACCCGTGTGTTTTTAAATGTAATTATATTATACAATATAGTTAATATTATCTTACTGATATGGGATTTCCCCCCACTTTTGTCAGGTACTTTTTCCGTACGATTATGGAATAGTTCCTTACTTATGTAGATTTATTCCACAATTGACAGGTAATTTTACCTTACATGTAGAGGTAATTAGTTTCTCTTGGAAAGTGTGGCAACTATATGGAAACAACATGAGTTTGTGCACACTGGCGCGATAGCGATACGACAGCGATATCGATCGGCGTCGTATCGTGCGCGCCGACACGGCGTGCCGGTCGCTTCAGGCGACAGTATCGCGTGACGTTCCCTTCTGAAAACATAGCGGGTCCGCAGGAGGATGTTGCTACAATGATTGGACTTATTAAATATGTGGAAAAGAAGTCCAGTTTGTGGCACTACACCCTGAAAACGTACTCTAGGACAGATGTGACTGGTTTGGCATGGAAGAACATATGGGAGATACAGGTAAATGCTAAAATAGTGATATGTTTATTGTTGCATCATCTATGGGCATTTTACATGTTTGTGTCCACATGAAATTGGGCAATCATAGTTGCACGGTGCTACGGCATTTTAAGTAGGCATGTTGTTCGTTGTTTGTCTGTGGTAACCTCACATATTTCCACTGTGTACCTATGGCGCCTTCCTGCCGCAAAAAAATAGTTACCCAGTCTATTCCGCATACGAACAACTTGTGACTGTGTAGGTGTCTCCTCCATCCTACTTCCGTCAGGCATTGCCAGCACGGCACCATTTATCTGAACGAAATTCGATGGTTCTTTAAATTTTCCCTCAAGAAAGCGGATAAAACTATGTAGCACGCTCGCTGCTTTTACGATTGCTTCTGCGCAATCCTCATACAGGCGATAGGCCCATCAAACATGCGGAATTTGGATGTGAACATTCCGAACGCACATTCCACACTTTTGCGACCCCTGGAAAGCCTGAAATTAAATACTCATTTCGCATCATTTAATACTCGCTTTGGGAACGGCCGCATGAGGTATGGTAATAAAGGGAAAGCCTCATCACCAATCAATTAGTATGGGAACGGCTCGTGATTTGTATCTTGTAGCAAACGTGTGGCATTGGGAACGATAACATTTCCTTTAACAGTTTTCCAAACGACGAATGCCGAAATAGAGCGCCGTCTCTGCTCCTTCCAAGATCCCCAACGTCGATGAGAGAAAACATGCCATTTGCATCGGCTACAACCCTGAGCACGATCGAAATAAAATATTTGTGATTTATGTTTCTCGATCCTGTATTACTGAAACACTTTATACGAATATGTTTCCCGTCAATTGATCCAATGCAGTTCGGCAAATTCCATAACTCTGAATAGTGGTTTGCTGTGTCTTTACAAATACCTTCTTCCGGGATAGGCATGTAAATGGTTTGCAAATGTGTCCATAGTGCTTCATAAGTTGATATGCCTCTAAAATTGTAGCGCTAGATCCTGAAATCTGCTTTCTGTAGCCAAGTAACTGAAAGAAACGCGAGTGGCCAATATAAATTCAATATATTCGTTACTAGAAACATAAACATTTTATCTAGTAACTTACAGTAACAATGTGTAGAACCGTAATTCTGTGTGTCTGCTTTATACACATGATTATACAATATGTTAAACACACATTATGGTTCGTAATGAATCCCAAGCAGCAGGGATATTTTTATAAATGTTTTATAAACATTACATTGTTGCTATTCCAATGTTTTACAAAATTAATACTATACAAACATTTTTTAAAATGTTTAGTTAATAACGTAATTTGTATTTTAAAAACATAAATTAAACATTGCTGCAAAAACTATTCTTAATGTTTACAAATATATTCCCAACAAAATATTTCACTCAGAATATTTCAGAAATATTATAAGTAAAACGTAATAAAATATAAATGTAAATCTATATTTGCTATTATGATTGCATTTATGTGCTCACTCTTGAATTGTTATTCTCATTACACAATAATTTGAAATGAAACTCTGTGGTGATTGTTTGACTTATTAAATGCACCGCATTTATAGCAAATATATGTGTTACCAGCCCTTTTTTTTCTTCGAAAGAACTAGTCTAAAAACTCTATTCATGTGCCATCAAATGATTTATAGAAGCCCTTCTTTACCAATCTTTGTACATAACATGTCACACTCGTACAAACTACGTTTATCTTTTTCTGAGCGGAACTGCCGTGATCGGTGTAAGAATATACGTACGGCATTCTGAAGGTCGTTAAAACCACCACCATCAGGGTCGGGGAAAACAAAGAAACCATAATACGTGGCAGCACATCTTGCTTTCCTCTGTCCCTACATGAAGGGAACGACTACGTCTGGGAATGTGCCCTTACAAGAGGACGACGACGGCGGTTCAGAACATCTCCATGAATCGCAGATAGCTAACGATGCGCAACATTCCACAGATGTTAGTACCACGGAATAACCGTTGGATATGCCTGATGAGGGCGATTGTGATGCGGAATCTGAAACCGCAAAACAACCACGTAAGTCAAAGAAGAGAAAGGTAGTAACAACTGACGCGGGCAAAGCATTCATTGAGTGGCTTAGCTCAACGAAAGATTGAGAAATGAGGAAACAGGAAGACGAAGACCAACGAGATGATGCTGACTGACTGTTTTTTAAGTCATTGCTACATTATTTCAAGAAACTTGCTGACAGACGTAAGAGGGCTCTGAAAGCTACATATCTGGTACAGCTCAACGAACAGTTAGATTCAGCTGAAAGCGAAGCATCATGCATGCCATCTTCAGTATGTCCTTCGTCTGCTTGCAGTACCTCACTTCCATCACATTTTCCTCTACCGACCACTGTACTCACCGCAGAACACTTTCGCACATCATCACAAACTGTTTTCTTCCCCGATACCATCGGAACATCATCATCATTGACTCAGCTGCATTATCATTCGAATATAATCAATGATAGATGGTGTGTACTGCACATAGTGTTCTATTTTGTCTTTGTTTTGAATGTAATGTTTTTCTCTAATTATGATTTATATACAACTTTACTTCCTCTATAACCTCTGTCACTAGTAAAGTAGTTCACCTACCTTATTGTTATGAGTAATTTCTCAGCTGGTGAAACTGCAACTCTGTAGTTAGTGTCTTGCTTCCGTAGTTCTTCTGACACTAGCTGCTCCAGAATGGGAAAAGTTTCTGTGCTCATCGTATAAGATTAATTGAATTTATCTTCGTGTTGCGTGAGTTCAGGGGGAAACCACAGCCGAACTATGTTTAATGTTAGTTACATTATACGGATGCACCCAATACTTTCGTGCCTTTTTTCCGTTTATGAAGTTGCAGGTACTTGTATGCCACTAAAACATCCTCATCAGAGGAACTCATCATTACAACTGAGAGGCCTGGAGTTCGTGACTACTTTGTCGCTTATCGCATCGCCTATCGAATAGCTACGGTGTGCATCGCGCCTAAGAGAAATTTACCTCAATTTTCTACAGTGTACGTGCGATATTCCAGCATGATAACGTCCGGTCGCATACGACACGGGTCGCCCAAGACTACCGCCTCGGTCATGCTCAAACATCATGGCCGGCCAGCTGCCGCCGTGACACTGTATCCGTGTTTGGAATACACCGTCCAACTACTGTGGGCCCGTCTGTCACAGGACAATATCCGGAGTTTGCTGGGGTTCCTTCCCAGCCTGTGCTTCCTTAGTGAATCTCACCTCCTCGCACTGAAATACACGCTGCAAATCAACAGATGACGTACCACAGATCCATATGAAATTGTGCTGCTGCTCTGTTTCTGCGATCTTGTGTGTTAATCATTTGTATCACTACCTATGGGAAGTTTCAGCGCCATCCGATGCATCCATTGTGATATTTAGTCAGTACAGAAGTTTGATGCATCGGAAACTACCTTGTACTAGCGGAATCCTATTCGCAACCGCATCTGTTGCGAACATTACCTTAAATGGTAAGATAACGAAGTACCATCCAATGTCTATTAATGAATCGGGTGAGTGTGCCATAAGATGCAGTAAGACACGTGCGCGAATAACTTTCAATGTTCTCCAGAAACGCTCACTGATGATTCTAGTGAAGGTGGTTTCAAAACCTTACCATTATAAATAGGCAGCGTGTTCAATATTGGGATATAAGATATTTGATGTGGTAGATTTTCCAGGTAGGTATTAGCAGCTGGTCGGATACTGTAGACAAGTAGGGCTGTGCGGAACCAGTATCGCGAACTGGGAAGGAAGCATCCATGATGGCCTTTAGTGACGAGCTACCCCGGCATTCACCGGAAGTGATGTCGGGGAAACCATGGGAGCAGCAAAGTAGGGAATCGAACCCGGATCCCTAAGGATGCGAGGCCAGTGTGTTAACCACTGTGCCACGTCTCTCAGTGGTGGGACGCACGTTCGGTGAGCTGGTTGTCGACCGCCTCCTGGGTGGCGATTCTCATTCACTTTCCCGCTTATCGAGATCCCAATTACGTGAGGGTCGCTAGAGTGGCGTTGTGTAGTTCACCATGTTCCGAGAGGCAGGTGACTACTACACTTCGTGTAGGACTGTTGATATTGGGAAAAATATCGATATTATTTATATTGGTTATTTGTTACAGTATAGTTATGCGAAACTATATATCGAAAGAAAAATACCGATTTTCAGTACATCGTAATTTGATGTATTATGTATTAAAGGACTTAACAAATCCAAAATTCCTTGGGGTATTACATACCAAGAATACGAGGCATTGCAGAATGTTGTAATGGTTCTCGTTGTGCGCCACTCTGAAACAGTGTCTGTAATAGTGTGGGTGTGAATCTATTTGGTGTGAGTTGGGAGAAAGAATAATTATAATGATTTAATTGATTTTTGGGTGCCTTATTATTCGTGATGTGACCTTGGTCTTATTACATTGGAATCAGAAGCTCTCCGGCGATGCTGTAAACCTCACGCAATAGAAAATAACCTCCAACCTTCACAGTCATTCATTTAAATCAAATATGTGTAACCTTGATAGCTCATTTATTAATGAACAAATGAAATAAATAAACTCAGACCCAAACATGTGAATAATTCAATGAAGTGCAAAACTAAATGTGTGTGTGACAGAAAGCTCTTTACTCAAAAATTAAATTATACTGAATGATAATTAGCATAAATGACATACCACCATCCAAGTAAGAATAGGGATAAATCAGAATGCTAAATTAAAATAAAATATTGAAAAATGCTGTGAAACGTTAGAGCTGTTATACGAAAAAAAAAAATTAAATCTTTTACTTGAGATTTTAATTGAAAATATTAATCACGTTCTACCGGAATTAGCCTCATCTGTATTTAAATTTCCAGAAAGTTTGGTAAGCTCTTGCTTAAATTTCTTGGATCACATTCATTGATAATTCATTAAATGTTAAAAGTCAGTTCATTACTTAATTATCTCAAATCTGATACTTCGCCAAATAAAATTACTCTGGATTTATATTGAAAGTTCAAAATAAGTGTTTAACTCCTCATTCCATATTGCTCCGGCTATAATATCTCATATGCGAAAGTTCGGGATTACTGGTTTAACATACTCGTTGAAAAATCAAAATCGTAACTTTAGTAAAATAAGTTTAGGTTCCGTTAACTTCAATACTTGATAAACAGTTCATGTACTTAAGCTTCCCATACGTTAAATTGCCTTGGCGTTACCTGAGGTCCTCTGGCGCTATCTCGTTTCATGGCGCCGGCGTCGTAGTCTCGGCGTCCTTTTCGTATCGTCAATTTAACACTCAATAATTATCTACGACTTAGCCTACAGCCTCTTCTTAAATATTACTGCGGAGACTACCAAAAACTTAACTTCTGGGAGCATAATTTTTAAAATAAATTTATGATGGCTTTGAAATTTCAAAAATAAAATTCCAACGAAAATTTAGACACCTTAAATGTTCAATCTCTTCCCCAGAAGCTCCTTCTTCCGGCTTCCGACCAACCAACATCCAGTCACGGCTAGCTTCCGGCTTTACCTTCACTAAATAAAATTAAGGCCTAAAATATTATGTCCTTAAATCTCAAAACAAATAATTTAGCTTTAAAAATTATGAAACAATTACTGAAAATAAAATCAAACATATTAATACAATAATAAAAATAGTGACAACTATATGTGTCAAAATTATCATAGAGTAGTGGACTGGTGGTTCACATATATCGAAAAATTAAGGAACTGAAATGTTAACATAAAATATAATAAACATGTCAAAAGAATTATATTAATATTCAAATATGATGTAAAATAAAATAAATATTACTGTCCAAAACATATGTGTAGCTCATATGCATATAATAAATATAACCTTATGGTTCCGTGTCCAGTCGATCTGCGACAATGTGGCTCCTATTTTTAATGCATGTATCCAAAGCAAACAGTAATTGTTAAATTCTGTTTTTTATCCAAACAGAACTTATTAAAAGATCATTTTAAAAATATTTTTCAATATCTGGAAAAATATATTGCTATCGACATATCGTTGATACAGTTATTTAGATATATTTTAAACATCCCTTTCTTCGTGTCACGGCAACTTCCACCCCGCTTGTCGCGGGAAAGTGACTGGCATTCGATCGCCTGGTGACGTCACCCGTTTGGTCCGCAGCCAGCAGCGTGCGTCGCCGCGACACACTCTTCCCTGCCTCCCCGGCCGCCCCCGGGACGCCGGCTCCCGCCTCACTTCCGGCGCAGCGTGACCGCACTTCCGGCGCTTCTCAGCGTCAAGTGGTCCGGCCCTTGAAAGTCTTCCCCAACATTTTGTCGTGTGCTTATGTTTGGAAGCATTGGGTCGACGCACGCACGCACACCAACACCAACAGTCTTCATGCGTACTCGTGTAATTGGTTCATGGTGGTTACACTTAAGAAATCAACCCTTTATCAACCCTTAAAAAAAACTAAACGTTTTGTGTATAATCTGGCGGTATTGCTTCCAGTAATGTTGGCGTTGAATCTTTTTCACAAATGGTTTCGCATTAATATGCACTGCAATAAAATTACCGCAAAAAAAACTGCAAAAATATATATATATATATTTTTTTTCAGTTTCACAGCGGCACGTGATAGACGTACGAATTTCTCATTAGAGCCACGGCGAAGAAACTTTTTTTACATGTAATTTACATGAGCAAAAAAAAAATGTTTGGTAAACCTTAAAAAGTGATCATCCTTTTGTTCAAAGTCCCGGTAACGAAGCGATGTGAGCGATAAATCCTAGTAGAGATTTTGCGTGTATTGAAAGTCGCGAAACTTGCATTTAAAACTTTTTTGCATACCGATTTTAATCCACATGCCTTCATTTTGACTGTTTCAAACTAGTAATTTCAGGACCTTAAAATAGCCCATGCTTATATAAAAAAATAACTTTTTAGTAGAAAAATCGTAACTACCTAACAGCCCTCTTCTGTGGTCCAACTGAAATAAATAGAACAATAACGTGGAATAGAGGGTATTTTCCCCCTCGCTGTGGAGGCCGCGGTGGCTCAGCGGCTAGAGTGGTCTCCTCTCACCAAAGCGAACCAGGTTCCATTCCCAGATTGGTAGCTCCTGGATTTTCGCTAGTGGGAATCGTGCAAGACAATGCCGCTGGTGGACTAGTTTTTTCCCCGGGGATTTCCCGCTTCCAGGAACTTAAGCTTACACACTCAACGTGATGCTTTGTAGTAGATTCAGAACAAAATGCCTCAACAATTGTCTTATTCCTCACTTCAATTTTAAATGCTCAGAAAAATTTACCAAAATTGTCAGTTATTATTAAAACATTAAAATCTTCAATGTGCCACTGTTGTAGTATTATTTGAGCTTTTCATTTAATTGAACTTGGTTTTTAGGGGGGGGGGGGGGGCTCAAATATCTCCACGTCGCCCTTCTGAGTTATTGGAACGTACTTTTTTTTTTTGCACTCTACAGGTAATGCATTTGTTGAATGTGAAATTTAAATCTTCTTTGTTCGTAAAGTGTTAGTGCAAAGTGTGCTAACCGTTCTAAAAGAAGACTAGTTCTATGATGCCACCTGTTAAGTTCTAAACGAAAATGCAAGCTAAGTAGATTTAAGATTTTCCACTAACCCTCGAATTTTCCATTGTTGCGCCTGCGCCTTCAGCCACTGGTTTATTGTAAGAAAAGTTGGCTGATATTCTCTCATCACTACTGTATCTTGGTGTTCATATGTGGGTTCCTTTTAAATGTTTGTCCAAATTGGCATACCAAATTACGTAACCTTCGTGGCCAAGACGTTTACCGCTCAGTGATAGTAATTCGCCTGTACACTCGTGCAATTATGGAAGTAAATAAGTAAACAACTCGGTGAGAAACGGGATCCAATTAAAGTTAATCGGATTTCAGAATGATATTACCACTTTGCTATAATTTTGAGCTGTTGAATAACACTCGCACTCAACTTCATTCAAATTCATGATAACATCTCGGCGGTTATGCTACAAGAAATTAGTACAAGAACATAGAAATTACTATGGTTTCGAAACTGCGGAATGTGTTATTGTTCACACACATTAATGTAGGTACAAATGGTGTTAGCGTAATGCGAGAAATCTCGTAGTTGTACCGCATACTTCATTCCAGCAAATTTGTAGGTGTCAGATCCTTGCAAAGATTTCGTGTTTGGTAAGAAATGTTGATACTATGACCACCAATAACAGCATTGAGTGTGTTAATGTTTTCGGCCTGCTCCATACTTTTATTTCGTGCTATGGTTTTGTTCATAAATTTTTATTTTCCATGTTTCGGCTGCTCTCGATCCTATGACAGTTTGCAGATAGTTTGTATAGATTTCATATATTGCTTTTTATTGTTCTGGGTCCTTTATAATTTATTATTATTGTTGCTAGCATTATTTTATTTTATATATTTTTTTAATATATTAAATGTTTTGATGTAATTTTATTTTTAAAATTTGCATTGTAGAGTAATAAGTTTGTGGTGTGCAATTTTTGTTAGACGTTCCAAATTTTGGTAATATTGACGTGTCCTATACCCGGGTTGTATATTGGCGTATAGTCAACAGAGTAAATGTAAAAAATATAATAAAAACTTTTAATTTTGAGTGTTTACTCAACATGTTATAACTTGGCTGACTTGACAAATGCTCAGGGCACTAGGTAATAGCGGGTGTAACGCAGGCCGTACAAGGATAAGGTTTTTAGAAATTATTTCCGTTACTTGAAATAAAAATCTAGAATGTTTTAAATGTTTATGTGTATTCAACTTCGTTATAATGTTACTTTAGTGACTTGTCTGTACAGTCTAGAAACAAAAAAAAAAACACTTAAGTATTAAAAAAATAGTTCTGAGAATCTCGTTACGCAACTTTAGTGCCTAAGCTTGGGGCCTTCGTGATCCTGTGTCCATGTATGTTGTTTGAGAAAGCTGCATTGTCTTTGACTATGGATCAGAATTTTATACTGGATTCCTACAAGTCATGGCGTTTTTTCTTCTAGTTCTCGCATGGATAGATTAATGGAACACTAGTGGTTAGTTGAAATGTAGTTGCCTCATAAACCATGCTGTCTTAACTCAGTATTGCTTACAAGACCCTGAGAGGCGTATCAGAGTTAGTATGGGATGGAGGTCTTAATAAAAGTAAAAGAACTAAATTTTATTTTTTATTCTCACAGCTATTATTTATAACATTAAATTATCTATCGCCACTGTTATTCTCTTTATTTCGTAGCGAGCGCAATATTTAATGTCTATTTCAACTCTAACTCAATCTTACCATTAATACACGTTCAGTCTATCTGTTGCCATAATTTGTGATGTCTTTCACTCATGCATCCAGTCCAATAGTCCAGCCTGCAGCCGCACCCTTCGCTGCTCTGATGCTCGCAATCGCAGATTTTTCTCTCGCTGAATACTTCCAGCGCTATTCGTCGCTCTTCGTCGTCCTGACACTCGCCTCTCATAAACTCCCTGCTCGAAGGCTTCTCATTTTTTTTTTTTTTTTTTTTTTTTTTTTGCTATCGCTGGCGTTGGTCTTGATTATTAAACACACTGAGTCACGCCTAGAGAAACTAGGGAAGTAATAATGACTAGAATATTCCTTCAAAAGACACCCGATATCTAAGGTCAGGAGTGGCACGCGCCCTGATAGGCATAACAGGCACGCTTTGTAAACATTCCTTTGTAAAAAGCCACTGCGTCTCCGGTTGCAACTGATGGCGCGCGCACATCCGTAAATCATCTGTGGCTCGCACGCTCAGAGCGGTCGCCTGTATCTGTACAAATGCTAAAAATCCCTTTCGTTCTTCTCGACCATTGTACGTCACAGCTTTGCGTTAACCATGTTGTATCTCGTATTAAATTCTACGCAATATAATTCGGCTGGCATAGTGCCAGCATTTTTTTTTGTAAATAAGAGCAACAAGTCAAAGGTTCGGATTTATATCGCTAAATTATGCAAGAAAGTTGTAAATGCGATGTAACACTGAAAGAAAAATTAATGGGTCTCCATTGCCTCCAATGACTACGAAAAAAATAACCAAAAATTAGTAAAACAATATATGGGTGAGGAACACAAATGCAATAAAAATGTGATACTTTATTAAGCATACTGTTGAACAAGATACATCTGTCCAATTAGACAACGAGCGACACAGAAACAACGAGGACAGTACTACTATGACAATACGAAAACGGCAAAACCACAAGCGGAACACACACTGTAGTAAGTCAAAATAAGTAAACAAGGATAGAAAAATAATTATCCAGTCTATTACCAGCAAAATTTGTATACCTACAAAACACACAAAAACGGCCCATTTATAAATTTATTCAAAATGTTTGCTTATTTGGACTTCCAGTAGTGTGTTTTCCTTGTGGTTTTTCTGGTTTCGTACTGTCGTAATTGTGCTGTCCTCGTTTCTATGTCGCTCGTTGTCTAACTGGTTCCATATATCTGCTTATTTATAGTATCACATTTTTTTGCATTTGTTTCTTATCCATATGTTGTGTATGACGTTTTTTCGTAGTCATTATTGGCAATGGAGATTCAACCAAATTCGAATTCAGTTCCACCACACCATTGCCATAAAATTTCAACAACTTGGAGTATTGACGACTGTGAAGCTGTGACTTCAGCTCACTTGACCTCGCTAGCATAAATTTAGGGGTTCTTGCAGCTTCATCTTGTTTATATTAGGAGAGCTCGACCTCGAACATAATATTGATACTTGAACATAGTTTACAGAGTGAGGGGTAGACGCCATTAGAAACGGGGCACGAAGCATTTGAGAAAATTCCGAGAAATTCGGCTAGTGCAAATCACTCTTCCAACGTCAAAATTTATTTTATGCCCCTTGTGTGTCTTAACGTGAAGTCGACCAAGGGCTGTGGATGGTAGGTACTAAATACAAAGAAAGGTGAAGCAGTGCTCTCACACTGGACTTCAGGTGGAGCCGGGTTCCGAATCCCTATTCGGCCATCCCAAACTTGTTTTTCTGAAGTTTTCCCAAAATCCCGGTAGGCGAATTGTTCATTGTTCATTTTGTAATTCAACATACTGTTAAGACATCGTTAATTAAAATACATAAGGTTAAGTAATACATTCAATAAAATACTCAAATATGGTAAACAAAGTAACACAAATAATTTTTTATATTTATTTTAATTTTGTTTTGTATTACAACTTGGTCTCTGTAAAATGTATTAAATATTTTCATTTTTGTTATAAAGTAATGTGTTGCACTTTGTCTTAATCTTAACTAAGGAATTCCTGAAAGCAAGTTGTTTCTTGTTAGTCAAGAGTAAATGGTCATCTTGGGCATAATAATTAAAAATTTTTTATGTGAAGTAGATATACACACTGTTATATAAAATGTATTTCATTTAATATTATAGTTTTATAAATAAAGGCTTACAATGATCAGCTATAAATGACTGGTTATAATTCTCATAGATTTTTTTTCTGAAGTAATAGAATAATACATATTTTATATGATGGCAACCTCCCTATTGGATAAGGGAACTTGAAATTGAATGGAAAAAAATGCTAAGTAAAATGAAAGTATATACGAGTCAGGTACACTTGTAATAAGATTTCTAATAAGTATAACACCCTAGAAAGTTTTCTTTTACAGCTATCGGTAATCTGGGAATCTGTTTGTTACTATCAATACATACACCTGTAGCAATTTAATCGGTTTAATGCCAAGAATATTCCTTAAGTACAGGTATAACAGATGCCTTCCCCTTCCTGATTGAGGCAAATAAGTACCCTCTATATCCCGCTGTCGAGACGTAGAACTGTAACTAAGCTTTTTTTGCGAATTAACTATATCAGAGTGCAAATCCCTACGGAAAATGGAACACTGCTCTACCATAAGTATTTTGAATAACTTACCAAGAGTCTACGAAAATATTAGCTGTTTTGGTGGTGGCTAAGTGAAACAAGGAAGCTTCGCCAGTTGAACTGCTTGGACTTTTTTCTGGAACCACAGGCAGGGAAACTTTGCCGAAACATTGGCAGAGTTCATGTTTCGAGTTTAGGAATAAGCCTCCGTCTCAAAAGAAAAAAGTGCGGTGCGGAAATATTACTTAATTCGTAGGCTACGTGTTGGTCAGGAGCAAAATTATTCAGCTGTTTGGGAAAGGCGATGCCGCCCTACGGCTGTTTGCTGCGTTTTGAATAAGGAAATGGAATGAAATGTTATAGAAAAATGGGATAGCATTCAGGGGAGCGAAAATTTCGGAAATTATGCGTAAGCTGTTAGTAGTATCTTGAAAAATGTTTCACACAGAGCATAAAGATTATTCGAGAGGAAATAGCTTCCGCATGCTTGCGTCGCTACGTAGTCTTGGGAGCAGCGGTTTATTAGAGCAGTTTTGGCCAGGATTTCGGCCTTTGCGCCACCGTGGAGAAGCCGTCGGACTTGATGGATTCGCACGGCCTCAGACCTGTCTTCAGTGGAGATCGTGTCTAGACACGCGGGTAGTATGTATGCCTGACAGTAGGTCACAGCCAGCTGCGCTGGGGATGATTTAGCACAAGTGATCGTCCTTCCCGATTTCAAGAGAATGCTTGTTCAGATCCTGAATGCGAACATTCACAATTCTCCTCCGGTCACTTTTATGCTGGCAGCAGACTAGCCAGAATCTTACTACATTAAAAAAAACAACAGTGATGAAATAATACATTCTACTATTTAGCGTATCACTAACAGACGAATAATTAAAATTAAGGAGAACGGTGCACCAATGTCCATTTACCAACTTGTCAAAAATTTCTATACGGACTCTGATAAACTAGTTGCGACATGTTGGTTAATGAGACGGTGCACCATTCCCCTTAAGCTTATAGCTTTCTTAATTTATGAATGAACTACCCTACTCCTGTAATACAAAATATTGGTCTCTTTTTTTTTTTGCCCTGTGATACTTGTCCAATACATTAAGTACTTAATGTTAATACTCAATGAGATATGATAGTACATAGGTAATTTGTTGACAGTCTATAGGAATACTGTTTTTTTTCTGGTTATTTATTAGCTGGCGATGTGTGTGTGTACATTATGTAATTGATAGTTGGTGGTGTAGTGGATGGTCGATGTATTTATTTTTTCAGAATCTGAAACAGACTGGAATCCCCCAACTTCGCAGTTCGAAACTTTCCAGCATCCCAACCCTGACAACCGCCAGACAAACGACCGAAGACAATAAGGAGAAGATTCCGAATCAAGAAAAGCCTGTTGTAGCTCCAGCTGGCCAGCGACCTTCACTGCTGAAGAATCTGTTTACCCTCAAGGCCAGCACGAAGGAAGCTGCACATGCAGATAGCACGAAGTCCGAGTGCGCCAGCACCACTTGTTCCAGCAGCAAGCTGCTGAAGAGTGAGAGTCCCAAGAGAGAAGTCATCGACACGGCGTGTGACAGTTCTCTTGCATCCCCCAACTTCCACGACTTCTCGTGTGGGCTGAGCGACTTCTCGAGAATAGCGAGAGTGACGTCCATCAAGAAGCCAGAGAATTGCAGGATACCCGAGCTGGCCAGCGACAGCATCTCGAGCTCGCTGGCAGGGACCAGGCCGTCACGTCTCTCCACGTGCGGCCAGCAGGCGAACGACGACGCTCCGCGCCGCCTCTCCGAAACCTTCCTCGTCACTGGCGAGCCGTTGACTGCCAGTCCCGGCGGGCAGCCATGCGACAGGACGACGACGACGACTACGACCTCCGCTGAGCGGGGGCGCGACAGCGACCGATCGAGCCGAACCTCGGGCGACCTCGACGCGACGTTGACGGAGGGCAATGTTGCGGCCTCGCCCACCTGCCCGCAGACGTGCAGCGCGCCGCTAGTCGAGGCGGGCCAGAGGGTGAAGGTGTGCGGCCGCCAGTTGGGCACCGTCAGGTACGTGGGCGCCTTCCACCGCGCTCACGGTGTCTTCTGCGGCGTAGAGCTCGACGAACCTGAGGGCCTCAACGATGGATCTGTGGATGGCAAAAGGTCAGTATACGCTGTTCACGGTGAAGTGAGTACTTTTGAGGCCCTAGTTACTTTTTCCTTTCAACGATTTTTAATCCTTTAACCACATTTTTTTAAATAAACATTGTCATGTAATTAATAAACACGGTGTCTATATTCCACCGCTTTCGAAGTTAACGTCTCAGGCTAAAATAATAAAAATATATATTGACTATTCCAAATGAGTAGGCTTTAAAAAGTTCTCACTTTACCGTGAACGACCTTAACTTGACAGGAACTTCACACTCTCGGCACGCTTGATTCAGCTGTCTTAGAAACCTTACTGATAGTCTTCTTTCTGACAAATGTTTACATTCTTCCACCTCTTGTACACACAAACATGCCAAGGACTTGTTGACTGGTGTATATTGTTCACGGTTAAGGGCTCCGCTTACCTGTAGCTTGAATTGCATTGCAGAGAGTTTGAAATCAGGGTTTTTTTTTTTATGAAACCACTTAACATTTTTCGTTATACCGACACACAAAAAGAACACACTTTAGACGAGGGATGAATAACACACTATAAAGACATAACATATATTATAAATGCTATTCCTGAGTTCTCAAATACAGCTTAAAACGAATTTTTCACACTGCTTTATCTGGTCAGAAACATGCAAAACTCTTACATTGCTGCCGACCTCCCGCGGAGCAGTCGGTTTATGTATCACCGATCTGGGGTGCGGTAGGCTCTGGGTTCGAATCCCGGGTAAGGCATGGGCGTTAATTTAAGTTAGGTTATAAGTTAGTCTGTAAGCCGTCCCCTGCTAAGCTTTCAAGCATTAAACCAGGGACGTTAAAAATCAGTTTACAATACATCATTACAGGGCTCTGCACTGAACTTTGATGCAGACTTTCTTCCAATTAAATTGTAGAGTCGCAGCTTCAAGTCCCATAGGCTTGAAGATAACACTGCATGTCAGTTATAGCCTTCCTCATAGGAGCGATGTGGCACTAGGTGTGCGTGTCAGTCTCGCCGTTATCGCTCTCTTCCGTCTGTGCCTGAAATGTGCAAAACAATTCCTTAACTGAGCGCACCTTGGTAATAGGAAATGAGAAGTCTGGGCCAAGGGAGTGGTGCGTAGGAGCACAGGAGCGGGAGCCGCCATATTCTCGTGTCACCCGACTGCCATCTTGGATGTCATTGACCTTTTACACCCAACCCGTGTGATCTTTGACCTTGACATCGACCCCGAGGACCTTTGACCCCAAAAACCACAAAAAAAAAAAACTTTAAATAATTTCAAAAACTCCTCAGATTTTCAAAAAATTCTAAAGAATTAAAAAAAAAATCCGAAAAAGTGTATTAAAAATTATTAAAAATTATTAAAAAGTTGTTTAAAAATTACTATAAAGAGCCTCAGAAATAACTTTTTTTTTTCAGAAATACTGACGGGGATTAGTTACGCAGGGTCTGACAGGAGACAGGGATCGGTGACCCAGGGGTCAGGAGAGCAGTACCTATGACTTTGACCTTGAACATTTTAAAAATCCCAAAAAATAAAAAAACACGAAAAATTAAATATATTAAAAATTTATAAAAAAAATATTAAATCTAATTTAAAAACAGTTTTAAAAATTTAAAAATAGTAAAACATTTCTTTTTATAAAATTTTATTTAAAAAAAATTCTAATTAAAAGTCTTTAACTACGGCTTCCATTTTTCCCTAAAAATTTTCCCTTAAAAAATGTTAAAAATTTTTATTAAAAAACTTACATTTCCTGAGGTTTCCCCCCACACCACCAATTACTCACCTCTGTTCGAATACAGCAGACGACTGACTGCCTCGCACTCACTCCCCTCACCTACACTCATTACGCCATCTTGTTTTATCATTTGCCATTTGTTTACATGCTACTGGAGGCGGCCATCTTTGGTTATATATTACTGGAGGTCGCCATATTTGTTTTTCGTTCGTAATTTGTTTATACATTACTGGAGACCGCCATCTTAGTAGGCGACCGCCATCTTGGTAGGAATCATCTATCCTCCACATTGAAATACAATAACCTTGACCCCATGACCTTGAATAGCCTTGAGTGACCTTGAAAGCAAAAGCTCGAGGATAAATTCGTTAAAGCAAGCATGCTGGATGCCAAGCAAGCTGTCGGCCCTTATATTTATAGGCATAAAAATACTTGGGAATTTCCACTCTATTTAAAACAGATGTTTCCAATCAGCAGTATATCTACAAGCATAATGCGATACTTTTGATGATATGCATAATTTATTAAATATGTATATTTGGTATTTAAAATTTAAAGCTATTTAATTAAAAAAAAAACTTTTTTATTAAATTATATAATTGTACACATAGTACAATACTTTTTAATAAAATGTATTTCTTTACGTTTTAAATTTTTTATTATATTCCGACAAAGTAGGAAAACATGAAATAAAACACAAGTTTATTCACGGGCATTTCTTTATTCAATTAAATTATTACAGTCGCTAACACCCTCAAAAAAATTACAATGTTCTTTAATATGTCAAAGTAAACTGTCTGTACGGCTGATCTGCTTACCGCACCTGTCACACAAATATGACATGCAACAGAGATTTTTAGTACAATTAGAGCGCTCATGTCGTCGAACATTGCTGCTGTGCGTGAAGGTCTTTGCACAAAAGCAACACTTATAATAATGTCGGAATGCTTCAGTAGATGCTGATGGAACAGAGTCCGATGGTCCATTTGGCGATGCCAATGGAGCTGCCATAGGTAGCCCGCTCATAGTAGTTGGCACTGTCGACGTCATGCCTGAAGACGTCGATGGCTGAACTGCTGTAGGTGACCCACCCGAAGAAGTCGACGGTGCTGTCAGCACCATGCCTGAAGAAGTCTATGATACTGCACTGCTGGAAGTAGATGCTGCTAGTGACGTAGTCATCGCAGCTGAAGAAGTCGATGGCGAGAAACGATTGGTGGGCAATATCCACTCAACTTTACCGTAACTAGCCATGGATGAACTGGCGTATAAGCTAGCAGAGACGATCCACCTTTCACGACAGCTGCTGTTAGACTAAAACTCTCAGATTACCTCCCTACTGCTTATATACGAGTAAGCTAGCCCATGACGCCATATTTGCTTTGAACCAATCGTATTGCGAAAACCAACTAGCCAATCACAGAGTTGTCACGTGATCGTGCTTGTACGTGATTGGCCAGCAGCAGAGACATCGCGTTCATGAGTCATTCTCTAGGTCCGGAGGCGGAAGAGGAGGACGAGGTCCAAAAATCTGATAAGCTAGAAACGCATCTGCTTTGTTCCATTCTGCATTGCGAATTTGCTGTATATGATTCCGATTGCCTCTCCTCTACTGTCATATTTAGTCTATCAAGAAGGTTATTCGGGTCTTCGGTAAACATGTAGCTGGTGTTCTCGATATCTTTTACCTTCTTCACACCACTTGTCGGAGGAAACTCGATGGTGAAATGTGTCGTCTTCAACACTATCGTCATAATAATCATCAATGCTGTCTTCATGATCTTCACTTCCTGCTTCATCCCCAATATCAAGTTTACTTTTCTTTGTAGCAGGAATTGTATGTTCGTCAGCCTTTAAAGCTGATGGTCGTTTATTTTGAAGTTTGTCGACCTCACACGGACTGCTTGCAAGTGTACGTTCCGTACGAACCGATTGTGCTTCACTCATTCCGTCTTTAGCATTAACTGTCTCGTCATAATCGTCTGCGGAAACGGTACCCATCGATGCAGCAGGAGATATTGACGAAATCACTTGCAGGCTCCCAGTGGACGAACCCTTGCAGATCTCTGTATGTTCCTTCATTTTATCACCTTGCACGAGACCAATTTCGTAATGCTTCATCGTGCGAAAAGGACTCTTTGTACAGGTCGTTCTCTCATGCCGGCGAGCATTTTGACCATAGGCGAAAACTCGATCGCAGTATCGGCAGTGACTGCAACCAGGTAGCGATGATGTAGGTCGCGGCTCTATGCTCGTCGAGGTCAAAACTTCATATTCGCAATTCATCTTCGTGGTATGGGAGCACCTAGTAGGTGTTGCAGTCATAAGAGAGAATTGTTATCAGAAGAAATTACACCTGGCGACTTTCGCAAATGTCGCAGATGAGTGAAGCATGTACAAAATGAAGTCGGAAGACTAGGATGCACAATTTGTTATCCTCAAACTCTCAAATAAGTGAGGGGGAATAGATAACAATTTTCACTTTTGATAATGGTACAATTAGGCTGCCGTATTTAATACCAGTGACATTTTAATTGCGGAGTCCATAATTGAGGAGTCTATTCGTTTAGGCACATCACTTAATCCGAGCAAATAATTTTTCACCGAATGCATTGAATTCTCACTGAAGTGAACTGTTGCTGGAAATGTGCTTACTAAGGGCATTCAAAAAATAGTTTGTGTAGAATACATTGACATGTGTATTCTTCAGTACAGTGAGACGTTAGACTAATGCAGTTGAATTAATTGCATTAATGTTATAGGTTCTCTGAAACACTGTAATATCATGTCAAAGTAATTACAAATTTTGTAAAACCCATATTATAACGCTAGTGTGTCATTGCCACTTAAAACTATGGAACCATGAACAATTAAACAGTACCAGAACAGCATTCAGTAAATTTCCCACGATTGTTATTAAACAGTGCGCCAAAACCATTACATGCTTGCTGTTCTGTCCCCAAGACTGCTATTAGGACGCCACCCTATGTGGGCATGACTGAGTGGCTAGCTTGTCAGCCTCTTACCACAGCTAGATTTTCACGTGTGGTAGACGTTGCTACTGCACGGTGGGTTTCTCGGGAAATGTTTATCTGCCTTTGCGTTTCATTCTGTGTAACCTTTGATACAATGGGTGTTCATCTCAATAGTGAATCACCACATGTGCATTAATGTTACTGTAAGGTGCTGACTCCTCCCTTCTTCTTGCTTAGCATATATTTTACATGTATGGTAAACCTTTCACATGTTATGATGTAACGTGCATTTCAGGTATTTCCTTTGTCGTAAAAAGTACGGCATCATCGCACCGATGGACAAAGTGAGCCCGCTCGCCCCTTCGGGGGCATGCCAGTTAAGACGCGAGACCTTCTGCATCTCCAAGGGCGGCCCCGAGAGTCTACTGCTACCCGCGCCTGAGCATGTCTGTGGCATCACCGAGAACTTCCAGCCTGATGAGAGGCAACACGTGAGTCCTTCACCTCCTCTCTGGCGTTGTTGCTTACTAACGGCCTACCGTGCCTCGCAGATTTTTCTCCAGTTGATAGTTCATAGCTTTCCTTTGTGAACCTTCCTTTGCGATACTCTCCTCCCTGTCTTCCTTCCACCCTTCCCCTGATATACAAAAGGCATGCAGGGCTGCAACAGCAAATCCCACTATAGTAGTAGAATTGACTACAGATCCAACAGGAAAAGGTGTCCAAAATTACACTGCTGCAAATCGCTAGCTGTTGAAGAGTTAATGCTGTACTACACTAAAGAGGAGCAGCATACTTGTATTTGGTATGCAGAAATAAACAAGTCAGTTTGTCTATGTAGTTTAAGCTTCAGAAAGGGAAGTTTGATTATGAAAGGTTCTGTGTATATTAGTTTATCAATGCATACTTATAACCTTTTAGTAAAATGTGTGCTTATTGTTTGTCCTTAACACTAAAAAATGTATACATTAATTACTCTTGCATTGTTAATCAAAAGTTGGTACTACAGGTTTATGCATTTGATAAACTTTAATCCTCTTTTAGAGAAAATCTGGATCCGGGACTGTCACAACCCAACCAAAATTAATATTCTAAGAAAATGCAATAAACATTCATACTTAAATACGAGCTACTGAATTTTGAAAAATCTGCAGCAATCTTATGAGACTTGAACAATCTGGTAGTTAAATTGCATGTAACTGATGTATTTTTCTTAGTAAAATTTGACTTAATTGTGTTCTATTCAAGCTACTAAAGAAATAAATGATATGAACGAAGACACTTTACTAAAATTTGTTTAAGTAGTATGTGTGTTACTCGAACAAAGGAAATATTTATTGATGTGTGTTCATAGGAGCCGTACAAGAGTCCACCTTCCACACCAGGTAATGGTAATATGGACTGGTGTAATCTTCAACACAACCAAGAGTTCCATACAACTAACCGCGCTTATCTCCTCGAGCTCAGCAAGCATAACTCTTTTGAACAGGACGAAAGTCTGGGTATGGCCTTTTCTTATTGGAGATGTTTTAAAATAGTTTCTGATTTACTCTGAGGAAGTTCTCCACACGTTTGTATGGTACAATGTTTAAGCATAGCTTTGGTAAAACTGCTGCACACATTTTTTTGTTGATGAGCAGAAACGCAAGAAATATATTTCTATAAGTGCTAACAAAATTATTTTACAAATTTAGTATGAATAATTGGAGTTTCTTGAAATTGCCACAGAATAAAATTTGTGTTTACTGGTTTTATGACTTACTCTTTGGTTTAATGGTAACAATAATTATAAAACAAAATTTTAATTGTGAAAGGGAGAGGAGGGAAAGCCAGACAAGTGGTGGGTTGAGCATAATCTGTTGGCATGACAAAATGTTTACTAAAGTGGTATTAAACCTGCTATTGCAGGAAGTTGCCATCTTTAGTCACAGTGCATAACTATGACACCAAGTGGGGTGCCTCCATGGCGTGGAGAAATGAAAAGGAGCTTTTTAGTGGAAAATATGGTAAATACGTTGGGTGTTGCCCGGCCCCAGGCATCGCCAGAGGCGGTGCTGAAGTTGGAGAGCTGACTCTTGTTGATGCTCCGGGTCGTGCCGCCGACAACCAATGCCTGCCTTTCCTGCTCCTCGTAGAATGGTTAATAAAAACACTTACGGAAATCATGGACTCTTAGGGCAGACTACACACCTCCTATATTAAATACGTTGACTTGAAAACATTGCATACAGAACACTCTTGGAATTAATGTAACATAAACACTTCAGAAATGGCGAGAAATGAGGATCCCGTGCCCTTATGCACCCAAAGGCGTAGACGGAATTAAACATGCACAGTTCTAGTGACGTTATTTATTCGTCATGAGACTACACACTTTCAATGAAAGTAATTTACATTTGGCACCGAACTTCACCGGTCAGTAGCGTTAAAACAGACAAAAGCCACGTTGGCTATACAGTAATTACGTGAAAAGTAAGCTCCCGATGGCAATGCTAAACTAACCGGGAGAGGAGGGGTAAGTCCCGGGTGGTTAAATGTAAAAAGGTTAGGAGACTGGCTTTGATCTGCACGCCCTTCTCAGTCTTGCAATAAGCTTGCGTATTGCGTGAACACTTAAATAATTATATTACTTTTCCACACAATTTGGCGCTACTTACATATCACGCGGAGTCGGTGACTAGCTGAACACGTGCACGCACACGCGCGCGCGCGCGCGCACACACACGCACACACACACAAACAAAACTGCCCCCCTGATACCCTGGTTTGCCCTACTCTACATTGCACTACCCTACATTATTTGGCACTCATCACCAACGCTGAGGCGCTCTGCGTAGAGCACGCGTCTTGTCGGCATCAACTATGATGTACAAAACACTTAAACAAAGGTTTTTTACATTTATTTTTGTAGTTGTTAATTAGTGGTAGCACGAATTTCTGCTCTTATTTTAAGACAAATTTTGTTTTATAAAAATATAAGATTTCTGGGTTATCTGTTTCATTTGTTAATAGAGCCAAGCTTGCACCTTCTGTGAATAGAGCCATGCTTGTACCTGCTGTGAATAGCGATAGATAAAACAGAAATACCTCGGAAATGCAAGTTAATACACCACAACACCAAATTTCAAGTTAAAACACAAAATAAAACAAAATTTAGCCAAAATACACTGTTTTAACTGTAATACCATGACCAATTTGTATCCAGAAATTTATAAACAAAGTAATAATAAGAATAATTTAAATTTCCAGGTAATGGGAAGAAAATAAAATTGTAAAGCAAATATAAATATAAATTGAATCCTTTTTCCTCTATAAAACAGTTACCCAAATTGCAACCAAAAAATCCACACTTTCTAGGAACCTCAATTTAAGAGTTAGGAAATAACTTTAAAAATTGATTTTTTTTTTAAATCTGCGGTCATACTCTGCATTATGTTAGTACAAAAAAATGTTTACTCTCATTTATGCATTTCTATAGACATTAAAATTTTTCTATGCAGATATGCATATAGCAATTAGTTATTATTAACTGATCCACAATTCTTAGTAATAAAATTAGCGTTAAAATAACACAGTAAAATTTGGCTCTAATAACCCAAAATTTTAGAAATGTAGATTCAATTTATGAGTCTTCAATAAATTATTGAAAAATAAATTGTGATTTTTAGGAATACTCAGTCCTGATCAGATGAAGACAGACCTCACAATGTATGGAGAAGTAACTCTGACACCCTTCAGACATTACCAGCAGGCAGATGACTTTCAGTGGTCCAGCTTTACAGACCTGACGTGCGAGGCAAGTCTGCTGGACAATCAGGAGTGTCCAATTTACCTTCACGATACTTTAGAGGGTAAGTGGTGTCTGAAGAAGAGTTGTTTAGACTGCTACTGTTGGCTTTACTGCACTGAACCTGGGTCAATGTTAGCCCCACATTTTTTCCCCATGGTGGTGGCACCACAGGTTGGGGGAGGGGTTTAATGAATGAACTTATCACAAGTACCATTCCTAAGAGGCCCTGCAAAGTTTCAAAGTAGAAACTAACAGAAATGCTGTAACATTAGTGATTAATCAAAGTACCTACAATCCTTTGTTAATTATTAAAGGCCATTCACAGTAAAGCGAGCACTTTTAAAAGCCCCCTAATTTGGAATAATAGGCGATAAATATATTTTATTTTAGCCTTGGACATTAACTTAAATGTGTTTATTACTTGTATGGCGATATTTATTTTAAAAAATAGTTAAAGGATAAAAAATGGCTGAAATAAAAAAGTAACTATAGGCTACACTATCAATATTTTTGCAACAGCATTTTGCCAGTATTGTTATTTACAGAGGGGCCTGCAATGGTTTAATAGTTAAACTTCTTGCCTCTCACTAAAGCAAACTGGGTTTGAATCCTCTCAAGGTTAACTGACTTTTTGAATGTGTGAAATGTGATGGAAATTGTCATTCGCCAGCATGTTTTTTTGGGCCACTCTCATTTTCTCCACCCTTGCATTCTGCCACTTTGCAATCTTCACCTGATTCACCCTCGCATAGCACCTGAGAAATTGCTGAGAAGTGCCAAACAGTGTTTTCCAGTGTAAAAGTATTATCTTACGGGGCCTGCCTCCCTAAAGCAGAGTAAATTCAGTGTTTGTAACGGCGTATGAAGTGGCCTACAGCTTCATCCTTTAATAAAGACTACTCGTAATTAACATAGTTAATTAACAGTTGACCAAAACATACATCAAATTGACAGCGGAACCAGAGATTACTTTAGGCCGTTTACCTGTCATCATTGTTCTATCGAACATGGCGCCGGGTACTTCCATCAGTTCCTGCCCCCTGCCTTTGGGACCCCGAGCGCGTCATCACTTTGTCCTCTGCTGTAGCGGTTTTTTTGAACTGAAAGAGTGGGAGGGGGTGAAGCAAGTTTAAGATTTAACAGCAATGGACTGTAATGGTAAGGGGAATCTGAAGTAACCTGAGAATCCACCAGCCAATGGCAACATCCACCATGTTTCTCACATCCAAAAATCTGGTTTTGACCCGACTGGGACTGAACGTGAATTTGCTGTGTTGGGGAGTGAGCAGTCATATTACTATAGAAATTGAAAACCTTTGAACTGTTAGTTGTAAGATAGGTATCACAAAATATTAAACTGAAAATTCTCACCAGTATAAACAAGTCTTGGAAACTTGACACTGCTGTATACCATATTTGCAAAATTGAATTTTGCTTAGTTTCTGTCTAATCCTTCCTGACTTTGCAATACCATGTTGATACATCTCACAGATATCCACTACACCCCACTTTTTCGCCAATCACATATTGTATTTCACTGTAGTTGTGCTATTTGCATGACCAGCTGGTCAGATTGTCCACTTAACTGGTTCCATCTCTGATGACCACACTGTCAATGGGAAATTAAGCCACTTGGAAATGTGTAAAATAATAATAAATTTAATGTTTAACTTGTTACCAGAGTCGAGAGATAGCTTGCTGGCAGTGTTCCAGCCACTGGAAGATGGCAAGAAGCCTCCATCCAGCTTGCCTTTGAAGGTTGGGGAGTGCATGAAGACTCCCTCAGATGTGTTTACACCTGCGAGCATACAGGCAGACATCTCGGATAGGACACTGTCACCAGAGGACTTGCCGTTGGATGAGGTGTGCGACCCTCATGTTGATCTCAAACTGCTGGAAGCTGTTGAAGCATCAGAGTTCACAGGTACATACCACGGTGAATACAGAGGGTGCAGGGGGAACTATTGGATCGACTCTGACATGTTTTGGGGTGGTCGCAGGGGTTCGGAGATTGATTTAAATGTCCGTAGGGTACCAGCTAACCAGTTAAAAGGATCTGCTCGGGTTAGCACGAGACTCTTTATAACACACGACATAAGTCTGAAAAAGTATGATACTCCTTTTTTGGGATGTGGTCAAAAAGCCTGGACTAAAAGACCCTGTAGCCAGTGCCTTAATAATATTGCGTGAGAAATTAAAGGCTGGCGGCTGAATGTGGTGTGATACTTACACTCCCGCGCTGGGGTATTGTGTCTCTCCAGCACGCCATCCCAATACCGACCTACACACTTAAAAATAACACAAAGTACACTTTTACCTATGTGATTGTAGAACACGTGGCAGGTAATGGACGGTTTGGAGGGCCTTCGCCTTTATACTCCCCATGAAGCGGGAATTGCTGTCCTCACATTTGTTGAGGAAAATACTGGTTGTATTTAGAACTAAAAAATTAGGCTGTATGAGTTAAGCGGGCGTCCGGCACGAGGCCCCGCACTGGCCAATACTGCCGACAATGGTTGACTGATGCGGAAAATATAATAAAAGGTAAACTATGCCGGATGGGTCGAGAGTCTGCTCCGGAAGTGAAGCATACTCAGGGGTGCACGATGAAGCTAGAGAAAACTGTTCAAGATGAATTAGTCAATTGCAGTTGCGATGATCGGTTACCAAATTTGCTTCACCCCTGAGCCGCGTGACGTGACCTGCCTTGATTCCCACTGGTTCCAGGCTAAAGAGGGGGGTGGCGTGGCGGAGGTAACGTGAGTTGTCCTCCTCCCACCAAAACAGAATATCCCTCACTCAAAAATGATGTTGATGAAATTATTACATGTGACCCTTTTGAATACATAGTAACTGCATGTCGTGCACTGCGTATTAATTAAACAAACAGAAATCGTAAAAATTATACTGTACTAATTTTTATAGCCTTTTGATATTTTGTCATTTTGTGGCTCTTGGAAAATAAAGTACATATACACACACACTTATAAATCCTCACAGAATATTTTGACATTAATTGAAGCACTTGTAATTAATGTTGAATATTATGTTAATTATGCTGTAATAAATTTTACGTGAACAGTTTTAGTTAGTGATTCACTGACGGCATCAAAACACTTGCTTCTATTTCAAAATGTAAAGCATTAGTAAAAAGCCTAATTACTAAATTCCATGTACCTTTATTATATTCTGTACGATGCACTAGTTAAAGTAAAATAAAGTGATAGTTTTGTTAAACATGACCACATGGGCGGAACTTTGCACCTTTCGTGTTATGTGAATAGTGCAGGTATCGCACTGGATTCACTTACTGGGTGTTAAATATTTAGTGTAGTAATTGTGTAATAAAGTTTAACTTTATTTACACTCTTTTCACACAGTTACGCCTTGTGGCATTGTGTTTCTATTGACTCGCTTGTTAGTCTGGGCCCGTGGCATCTGGTCAAACGGTGTGTGACCGGTACTATAGCTGTTCCCTTCTACCTGCTCAGACAGATGAAGTGCGTGGGTCAACAAGGGCTCTGGCGGAAGCAGCTGATGGCGTCAACTCTTTCCCTTAAATATTTTAGAAAACTTAAAGAGTAGACAAATATAGTGACACAAAAACTAAAATGCTAGTCTACATTTGTGTAGGCTTTATATTCTGTATATATTACTAATAGTTTCTACATCAGGTGAGACACGAGACGAACGATGACACAAATTACTTACGGTAGGTGGGCGCCAGCGGTGTTTCCCAGTCACCGCACAGTGAGACTCAGGGTTCTCAGGGATGCTGTGGGTTCTGAGCGTCTTTGCAAAACACTGTTCAATACTAAAGAACTTTATTACTGAAAACAGGTGGGGTATTTGCTGTACTGACACTATAAGTAAACACACAGATTTGCACTGAATACATACCATTTATTGCTCTTCCATTACAAAGTCGTTCCAAAAATGAATTAGTGATTTAGAACTTGGACGTGTCTAGCGAATTCCGTTGGGCTCTTACCTCCAGCTCGTAATTACTATAGCTCACTCCTAGGTGGATGAGTTCTCCGGGGTGTTAAACACATCCCCCACAAGGAAAGAGATCTACAGTCGTTAACGTGGACTCGTCGGGGTCTCTCTCCTAACACGTGGCGAGTGTGGTGACTGCCTTTACACGTAGGCGGCTAGGACGGAAATAATGTCATCGTACAAATTACACAAATGGCACAAATAAAGATGACCGTATAGGCACGTCATGAATAGTCACAATAAACGCGCAGATGCCGCTGGATACAATGCGTAGCGGACCATGTGGTGCAGGTGTATTTGCAATAGTTTACATAAAATTCGGCAAATTGCCATAGGACAAAATGGTAATGGTATTGTGAAAATAATTCCCGTGAAGATTTAGGCATTTAGAGACTCGCAGCATGCCTGATGGCGGGAAAATCAAACATGAAAAAGACAGCGTGGTCATACATAGTAAGCATCAAGCACATTAAAATCCACGGAACCCTAAATAAAACATTACATAGAACCTTGAAATGAACTACGGCGCACATGATATTACACAAGTAGACCCTTAAGGGCATAGATGGTGCAGATACAGAGACAGTTGTAGCTTCAAATACTTCTTTCTGCTGGCTGTTAGCCGGCATCAAACGACCCCTCCCTCGAAGGCCAAGACTGTGCGAGCAACTCAACTTTGCCCGGGAGGCTCTGCCCGGTTGTGAACTGGGACTACCGGTTGAGGACATAAGAAGCATGGCCTCTGAAGTCTCCTTACTCTGCGGCATTTGTAGGGGGTGGGGGTGTAGGCTGGAACTATGTTGTTGGGACGGAGTGGTGACTCGCCTCGCCTCTTGCGAGTGCCGCGATTTGGTGTGTTGGCATATGGCATCGCATTCACTTCCCTACTAACTTCCCCAAAGCCTTAGAAACTCTCTTGCCCTACTAGCCTATCCCCTGTGGGCCGAAAAACCTGTGAAAGGTGTTACTTAAACTTGTGGTATGATTGTTTATGTTTCCACTTATGTTACAACGATGTTGACTGGTGCCTTGGGGAAACCCCTTAAAACTTGTATCAATGGCACTGGTTGTGTTGCAATTTATATGTACACTGCTGTTATCACTTCTTCCCTCAACTACAAATGTAAACGCTTTAAAGCTGCTTGGTTTACTAGGCTGTTGCTTGCCTTCACAGGAAAGCCCTGAAACAGTGATTCGCTACTACTCGTTTCGCTCACTTGTGTGTGTACACTTTAGTCACCTTCTCCCTCCCAGCTTGGTGTGGAATGTTCAGATGGTGCGAAGCCCCTAAATGACAGTGTTTACCGTGGTGTTTACATTTTCTAGGCGCGTGGTCACGAGATTGATGGTATTTTGACACATACTGCTTCTGTCATTCCTCGTACCACCTGGTAGGCAACGTTGCGCTCTATGAGGTACTGTGCTTCCCGGTTTCTCCTTGCCCCTCTCCACTACAGGTGTGTGGGCTAACCGCAGGTCGTCACGGTGACATTTCGTGACTTGTCGCGGACCCAGCTTCATGAGAAATGTGAATTTCTCCATCTTTGCAGTTACTCTTACTGTCCCAATCCACTTAGGTGCCAGTCCTGCACAACAGTTCTTGACTCCCGCTGACAATGGGTTTTCCCTTGCATAAACATACATGCCGGGCACTAACTCTGGCGGCAGCCTTCTGCTCTCAAGTACCAAAGTATTACAGTAATTTCCCTGATTTTCCTTCGCCTGTTCGTCGATCCGCTGTTGGTGGGCGATAATTTCTTCAGGCGCTATTGGCGGGATTTCGCGGGGTTCTCCATACGCATGCAGTTTGCGGCCGTGCACCATCTCCGCGGGTGTTTTTCCCGTTGCAGCATTGATTCGGTTCCGTAGACAAAACATGACTTCTGGAATCAATTCTGCCTATCTTGTGTGGTCTGCTCCTAGCCGGACTCGTAACTGGATTTTTACATCCTTGTTACGACGTTCGATCAGGTTTTCCCTGGGTTGGTAGGCGGTGGTGGTACGGCGTTCAGTTCCCCACACAGTTTGTAAGAAGGAAGTGGGGGGATTAGTGTACTATGTACCATTATCAGTCTATAGGTATTTGGGATAACCCCATCTTGGAAAACATTCAGCTTGCATTACATGTGCAACCATGTGCACACGGATGTTACGGACTGGAAAGGCCTCGGTCCATCTGGTAAACAAATCAGTTGCGACAATGAGGAATCATTTACCGCCTTTGGTGCACGGGTATGGACCCATGATGTCGAGTGAGACAGTTTTGAATGGCTCTGTTGGCAGCCTCTGTTGTTGTGGGGTGTCGCCGTCTGTTCTCCGCAACTTCCGGGTGTTGCATGTAACACCACTATTTACATGCTTACTTACTTCCCCTTGTACTCATGGCCAATGGAGAATTTTTTTGTACTTTCCTACGTGTCTGTTCGGAACCCGAGTGGCCATGCTCTAAGTTGTCATGCGTGTATGTTAGTACAAGTTCCCATGTTTCCTTAAGTACGTATGTTCGCCATTTCGTGCAATTACCGGGGGTTTTACTAGGATTTACTGGATAGTGTGGCAACAATGTTCTGCAAAACAAAAGATAGCGTGTCTGTTGTTTGTGTGGTACAGCAAGATGGTAGCACCTCTTCCCACTCAGCGTTATCTGTTACCGTTATGTTTGGACAGGGGTTCCTGGACAGTGCATCAGCGAGTTCGTTGGTTTTTCCCGCCACGTGTTCTACCTTGAAGTCGAACTCTTGTAACAGTAAAGCCCAGCGGGCAAGTTTACTCTTTCAGTTATGCATGCCTTCCAACCAAACTAAACAACAGTTATCAGTTTTCAGTGTATACTGTCTTCCTAACAGATATTGCCGGTACTTCCTCAATGTGTGTACAATTGCCACCACTCCTGTTCGTTCCCGTGATATTTACATTCTGCATCATCAAACTTCGCACTGTGGTAGTTGACGTGTTTCTCCCCTTGTTCTCCCACCTGGTACAACACTGCTCCAATGCCTTCTTGGCTAGCATCTGTCTGAACTACAACAGGCAGCTCCGGGCTAAACCTGGCTAGTGGTTTACAGTTTTGAAAAGCAAGTTTGATGTCTTTGAATGCTTGGTCGGCTTGAGGTGTACATACAAATTTACGCTTCTCACATAGCAATTCTGTCAATGGTGCAGTAATTACAGAAAAATTTGGAACGAATTCCCTCAACCATTTTATCAAACAAAAAAATTTTCAAACTGGTTTATGTTACGTGGGTGTAGGTTTTCCCTGTATCTCCTGTACGTGTTGTTCTGGTTTGTTTCCGTTCCCTGTTGCATAGTGTCCCAAAAACTCCATCTTACTCATCCCCAACTTACACTTGTGAACCTTACATGAGAGTTTGTTGCGTTCGAGCCTCTCGAACACAAGGCTCAGGTGGTGTAGATGTTCTTCCCAGCTGTGTTTGACCATACAGGTACATCGTCAAGATAGGCCATGTCTCCTATGTAACCATCTAACACATTTGCCATTAGGTTTTGAAAAGTGGCAGAGGCACATTTTAAGCAGAATGGCATTGCAACAAAAACTGAAATCTACGCTCGTTTGGAGTGTTACAGGCAGTCTTTTTACGATCGTGGGCGGATAGGTACAGTACTTACCAATACCCCGACTTAAGGTCAAGTGTTGACAAGGTGTCCTTGATGTTAATTACCGGAGGTGTCATGTTTACAGTTTCTTTGTTGAGAGGACGAAAGTCTACACAAAACCTCCATTCACCGTCCTTTTTAGGGGCTAGTATAATACCTGAATTATAGAGACACTGCGTAGATTGTTACATTATCATTGAGCGTCTTGCATACCCGCTGATTGATTATGCGTTGGAAGAAAATACATGGGTCTCGTGGCTTGGAGTACACTGGGTCCTCGTGCGTCGTGATGATGGCGTGCTCGGTGACGTCAGTACGTTGCAGCTTCCCGTCAGTGTGGAACACACTGGCATACTGGTCCAGCAGACACTGCAGTGTCTCCTGATGTTCCGGCACCTCGTTCTGGAATTCGGCGAGTGGAACGACAGCTGTCACCAGCGGCGTTGCTCCTACTGCGTACAGTGTCCACCTTCTACATGTTCCCACATGAAGACGGTCGAGATGTGACTCAATCACTGCTTGATTGTCGATCAACCATGGTAACCCCGAAATTATTTCTTCACACAGGTCCAGCACAATGTAAACATCGCACTTCGTACGGAGTTCACGTATCTCCACTGTCACGTGCATCACACCTCTTGCTTCACCCTGTTGGTTTGTGGTGGCAAACTGTAGGCGACGTGGCGGCACTCTCGTTGTTGTTGTTGCCTGTATTAACTCCTTACGTACAAAGTTGTGACTGGCGGCAGTGTCTATCACGGCGATCACCATTCTTCCCCTCAAGTTCGACATTGACCTTTAACGCCCACCTATGGTACTGTCACTGACCTGGAACACTTTGGCACTTTCATTAGGCGGATTCCTATGACCTGACAGTGAGATTGTTACAGGTGCCGTTTCGCTACCTCCTGACTCAGTTTCCCGACTGATTACCCGGATAGTAATTTTCCCGGTTGTTGTGGTGAAAGTTTCTCTGTCCGTGGTTTGGTCTCACTGGCGTGAATGACAGTGGTGGTAGCGCACCATCTGGCATCATGGTGGGTGTTGATGTGCGGTAATTCTGCCTCTGTGATTGGTATTCCTGTCCCACACGTACATCTTGCTCATAGAGGCTCGCCTCCCACGTGAATTGCTCTACACTCGCTCATATTGCTCGTCGCAGGTATGGCCTAATGTCCGGTGTTGACAGGGCTACAGTTATATCCATCACTTCGCAGGTAGGTTGACCTAGGTTTATGCGTTTGTACAGACCTAGTTTTCTCTGGATTAACTCTTCAATCCCTGTGCGTTCGCGCTGCTGCTCGTGGTACAATCGCTCTTGGGCATAGATGGATTCTCCATCCGTATCAAACCTGTCCAGTAACCTGTCACAAAACTCTTCGAATGTTACTTGATTGTTGATCGGTTGGCAGTGACCTCTGTCCAATATTCCCTATGCGTGCGGTGTCGGTTTAGTTTCTCTTCGCAAACAGCGTGAAAAATACCAGCTTCTTTTGAATTGTGCCCTGCAAAAGTACATAACGGTTTGGCCCTGTTAAGCCCTGTGGCGTGTACGTAACAACTACTGGTGGCGGCGTGGGCTTCACATCTGGTGTTGTTGGTGGCACAATCTCTACACAGTTCATCTTATGGCACTCGTCACAGTTTATAACACCATTGCGGAAGGTTACGTATTCATCAGGCCCTACGCATCGCATATGTGAGTTCCGTTTGCACTGCTGGCATTGTGTCCACTTCGTTCCCGCCCCTTCACATCCGGTGCATGCGCACAGGCGTGGTACTGACAGCGTTGACACGGTGTCAGACTTGCGTTGGCATAGCGATTGATTCCATAGTTTTCACTGAACAGGTTGACATTGCTTACCCTTCCACAATGCACGCATCGTTCGATCGGCATGTCCAGGTAGTTCACGCTCGCAGGAGTCACGGTTGCCGACGCGGATATCTTGATACCTTCTCGCGGATGATCAGACGTGGACGTGGTGTCCGCGAATGAGCACACTGGCCCCACTTGGGAATGCAAATTGACGCAGTCGGGTGAGTCATGAGACGAACGATGACAAAAATTACTTACGGTAGATGGACGCCAGCAGTGTTACCCAGTCACCGCATTGTGAGACTCTGGGATCTGTGTGTCCGTCTCACCCGAGCGTCTTTACAAAACACTGGTCAATACTAAACAACTTTATCACAGAAAAACAGACGGGATATTTGCTGTACTCACGCTACAAGTAAATGCACAGATTTGCACTGAATACATACCATTTATTGCTCTTTCATTACAAAGTCATGCAAATTGTTTGGCTCTTACCCCCAGTTCGTAATTACTCTAGCGCACTCCTGTGGACGATTTCTCCTGGGTGTTTGAAAACACAGCCCCCACAAGGAAAGAGATCTACAGCTGCTAGGTGGGACAGCAGGTTTTACCTGGAGAGAGGAGACGGAGAATTACAAAATGAGCAGTGGACACGTGTGATTATTTGGCATCGCTAATGTGGACTCTTCAGGGTGCGTCTCCTAGCACATGGCGAGTGTGGTTACTGCCTTTACATATAGCCGGCTAGGACAGAAATAATGTCGCCGTACAAATTACACAAATAAAGATGAGACAGTATGGGACACGACATGAATAGTCGCAATAAGCACGCAGATGCGCGAAAGTATGTTCAGGTGGCGCAGATGCCGCTGGATACAATGCGTAGAGGACCACGTGGTGCCGGTGTAATTGCAATAGTTTTCATAAAATTTGGCAAATTGTCATCGGACGAAGTGATAGCGGTATTGGGTAAATTATTTCCCTGAAGATTTAGGTATTTAGAGACTTGTAGCATGCCAGATGGCAGGAAAATCCAACATGAAAAAGACAGTGTGGTCCTATGTACCAAGCATCAATCACATTAAAATACACGGAACCCTGAATAAAACATTACGTAGAACCCTGAAATTAATTACGGCACATACAATATTACACAAGTAGACCCTTAAAGGGCATATATGGTGCAGATACTGACTTGGCAGCTGTTAACCACATGGTTGCAAATGATGTGGCCGTAAAACAATTTGACATGACAAAACCCTAAAATACATACATAGAAATAATGCCCTCAATATTGCACGCAACATTTAAACAGAAATTGCAATGAAACGCCTTTAGCGTAAGCAGATGGTGCCTGATTTCAAAGTTGCACGGGCAGCGTGGTCTCTGACAACTTTCCTCCTTCCTCGATTAAGTTTAAAAAGCCACAATGGCGCAAATTATTAGGTTCAGGGAATGTTTGGCAAAATGTACGCAAGGCAAATGTTAACCGGTATACTAAAAGGGAGTTATGGTAATCTATATCAGTGCAAAAGTTTGAAGTGTGTACATGACAGCATCTTACCTCATCAGCTCTCTTAGACGGGCTGCCCAGAGGCAGGGGTCGGGTGGACCTACCATGGCTGTCTAAAAGGTTCACACAAGGGGAAATGCTATGCACGGCAAGTGAAACTTTTAAATGTCAAAAAGAAATGGCACATAATTAATTTGCATACATGATCACATTAGACTTTAAAATTGTGAATTTTCTGTGTTCGTTGATTGTTCTTTATGGAAGCGTTTACGCCGGAATAATAACATCCTTATTCTTCACGTAGTTCACATTTTGAATTTTAACCAAACATTATACAACATTTTTGGAACATACATTTTTAACACTTAAAAACACTTGGACCCTGAAATAAAATAAAAGACATAGTTTACACTTTAAATAAACGTCCCGGTATGGAAAATTCCAGGTTATGGCCTCTTTGCGCATGTGCGTGCCCACGTATCACGTGAGTGGTGAGCGCCGTCATGGTCTTAACGCTGCTGACTGTTAGCCGGCGCTAAAACATGCAAATGCTAAGTACTTTTTATTTGAAAACAGTTGTAAATAGAATTCAGTTTCCCAAAAAAAATCTATAGTAATACAAATTTCTGCACATGTATAAGATGTCTTATGTTGTTAATGCTTTTGTATAAATATTTAAATCTAAACGTGGGATGGTGGGTGTGGTGTACAAACAAAGTACTATAGTTGTTGTAAACATAAATACTATTGTGTATATTTGGAATATTTTTCTGATGTGTATTACAAAGTTGTAGGTATACATGGAAGATGGGGAGTATTGTGTACTTGGTAACAGACTGCATAGTTACATGACTAATTAACTGCAACATTTGTTTACTGCATTGTAGATACACACACAACATTAAAAAATGGTGGGCAACATATTATAAAGAAACATATTTCTAATCTATTCCAGTAACTTCTGATCCATGACAACTTTTGCAACAATGGTATAGATGACTTCAGCTAATCAGTAAGCATAGCCCTGTGCCTGATTTCAAAAATGTTTCCATTGCTGACCCGCCACGAGATGTTAAGAAATTTAACTGTTTGCCTCGGCTAGAATGGATGTTCCAGCCTGCAGATTTTATTATTCACCCACCCACCAAGAGTTCCACTGCATGCCGCTAGATGGGTTCACCGGTATGTTTCGCCGCCTCTTCATCTCCAAGCCGCCGGTGACGTCACGCCTCCAAGAAGCTATACTATTGCCACCTCTCTCCAGAGACCACCCCTACCCAGCTGGCATAAGGGTTAGGCCCAGCCAGAGTATAAACAGCGGCTCGATCGGTCTTCAGTCTTCCACCACATTCGTTGCCGGACACTGGCCAGCCTGCTCAGTACTCTCAGAGCTCTACCTTTCCTTCCTACACCGCATTCGTGCTGAAGGAAAACCTACTCCTTGGTCCCCACTGCGCCTCGTCACTGGAGCCATCCTTCTCTAACTGCTTAGTCTTCACCTCATTTGTGCGAAAGAATCCAAAACTGCCACGTTGTCTACACACTTAGACACGCTGCCCCTTCTGGCCACACACATAGGTAGAGAGTTAAAGTTAATTTTAATAGCGCTAGTCTTCCTCACCATTTTTGGTTCAGGATCAGGTCGCCTCTACCTGGAGAACGTATGGTTAAGCTTCCCTAAGCTTTTGTCAGCATTAGCCGGTAGTGCAACACCACTTGTTTACTTCCTGTCTGATGGAATAAAAAAAGTTTATCTGACACAAGGTACAGCTTGCCTGTAGATATAGCACCTCTACTTGTTTACCTCACGCCGGTGAGGGAAACGCAGGTGACCTGGGAAATCTACTCATTCGAGCTAGTACATGCCGGTATATCCACACACACTAGTAGAAGCCATCCTTTCTGCATACCACGGTAGGCTGAACAGTAGAGCCCACACCCAGGTACTCAGTCTCGTAGAACAGCTTGTCAATTCGATGCTCAACCTCTCCACCACGTTTTGGTGCCGGAGGGGTTGTTTCCTGAGTTGGGAATACTTGAACAAGACATACCTCCATGTGTAGGGACTGTCGACGACAAGGCCTGACTCTGTGTTCACTGCGTTAAGGCCCCGAACACTGTGATAGGGCGGTAGGTCTTGGAGGGGGCCCCGGGAGACAAGGAATTGATATGGTTGCAGAATCTGGTGGTTGGCGTTTGTAGGTGGATATGTCCTTGAGTTGGTTTTCTGCTTCTAGAATGTAGTCTTGTTTTGTTGAGGATCACTGTGGTTGTGCCTTTGTTGGCCAGCAGTATATCATTGTGTCTGTGTTTTGAAGATTTTTGATGACTTTTCTTTCGGAAGAGGTTATGTTGCTATTGTTGGGTAATAAAGTGGCAAAATTAGGGTCTGCAATGTTGACCATTATGTATGTGATGAACTGCTCAAGGGGTTTTTGATAAAAGGTAAAAAGGGGGGGGGGGGGGGTGTGTCTCAAGTGGATGGGGGTGCAAACTTGGTCAGGGCTGGATCACTGGAGCTACTGTTTTGGCTTGGCATGGGGAGGTTGTCAAACAAGTGTTAGTCGTAGATTGTGTATAAAGCTTAGGACATCTTTTCCACTGGGGAAGGGGAAAACGTTTTGGAGGTGGAGAAGGGGAGATGTTTTTTTAGATTATTATTCTCTGCAGCATGAGGTTTCCAGCTTCACCCTAGTTCGCCACCTGGCCGCTAAGTTTACTACCAACAGCACCCTTTCACCATACTGCAGTGTCCTACAACTCACCCCCTAATGAAGCTGGCTTAGCCATCAACACATTGCGATTGCGCAACTGCGTGGAAAATGTGTCGTCCTTCTGTGTGTCTGTGTGTGCTGTCTACAATTACTACTCTGCGAGTATTTGAATTTCTAGCCTTTTATATATTTGTGGTAGCTTAGCAGCCTACTTACAATCTTAATCAACTTAAATTTAAAAATACTAGATGAACTTTAAGAAACTTTTGTTTTTAGGATTTTTTATTTATTAGTGCATAGATGCTGCGGTTTGAATTTTGGCATCTTATTTGAAAACACCTTGTAGAGGCTACAGTACCTAATAAAAAATACTTATATAAGCAATAACAGTAGAGAGAGAGAGGTTCTGATTGGAGGATTGTGGTTTTATATAATTTTGTAACTGATAAGCTTGATCAGTGAATATTTCATTACACATCATGTATTATGTGAACATGACATTCAGCCAGGGGTTGGGTTAGGATCATAGGAGAATGGGATGGTTGTTGATGTTGGAAAAGCTTTAAATGGTTTGCCAGGTTAGTGGACAGCAGTGCCGAGAGCACGAATGGTGTAGGGTCATGATGGCAGACGGCCCATGAAAGGGCTGTCTTATGATCGTCAATCTGGTTGCTGTTGATGAAGTAGAAGCTATAGATTCACATGCGTAGTCTAGTAGGTGGTGTTGTAGCGCCCCCTAAACACTTTGCTCACTCCTGTAAGGTTGTTTCAGCCACCTCAATGACTTATACACTTACATGAAAACGGGTAATGTGACACACACACAGTTAATAAATAGATATGCGTGCAAATTCATTCCAAAAACATGATTTATTTAATAAACTCTCATAAGAGGCACTTATGACAGATTTCCTCCATTGAAGGAGGGCACTAATGCGATAAAAGGGCGCGAAATGTATACATGATATTACTGTGAAAGTAAGGTCCAGCCATGAACAAACTGACCATACTGTGGAGCGGCACTCTCTCATGTTTAACAAAAAAAAACTATTTAAATGTTCCAGTCCAAGATAATTCACTATTTAACACTACATGGTTGAGAGAAAAAGAGATGACCCGGGGACGTCGCGCACGGACATCCGCTCCACCTAAGTAAGACTACGTGACTAACTGCTGGTTTGGTGCGGAGTTCTGCGAGTGGCCAAACTTTCCCATGTGTACATGAAAAAACCATGTAACTATGATTGTGAATGAAATAGGATGATTATGTGCAGTGTTGGTGGGATGAGAACATACAAAAACCCTTTCATCTTTATTAAAAATACTTAAATTACAAAAATTAAAAATATAAAAATAAATAATATCACTTAAGCCTTTGTGTCACTTAACCTAAAAAGTAATGTAATTTCGAAGAGGACGTATATTGCTCCTAGTCAATATTTTAATGTGATTGTTTCCAGCGACTAATAATCCTGTGATGTTTAGTTTAAGAATACACAATACATGTTGAATATAATTGTATTTGACATGTAAAGATTGGCAATCCTGCTTAACTTTGTTCTCATTTGTTGTGTGAACAATAATAATAAACAGAGCAGCATTGCTCTGCGTAAAGGCCCATACACAATTGAAAATTTTTATCATTTATGTTATGTTTGCTTTCCGATATGTTGTTTCTTATGGAGCTTGACACAATGGAACTGTCATAAGTAAAATCATGCACTCTTGGCTTTACGATTTCGAAAAGTTGAAATTTAAATTGAAAGTCAAGCAGCCATTTTGCCAAGAATCTAGCAAAGGTTATGTCGAAAGTGCGTTATTTATTATAGGGCGATTTTAATCTTGGTATAGTAAACAAAGCTCGCTTTAATAAAATAAATGGCAAACAAATATAATGTGATGAAGAAATATATGAATTGACATTTTAATAAAGTAAACAAAAGAGTTTTTTGTTTTGAAATAAACTCTTAATATAAATTTTAAGCCTATTTTTAAAAAAATGTATTCCTGAATAATATGACTATTTACATAACAGATACACATTTATACGAAGCTTGCAGAACCGATGTTCAATTGTCTGAACTCTGACTTTACAATTGTATTGTGTATTGGTAGTTTTGTCAGAGGAAAGGAAACATAGTCAAATGCTAAAGTTTTCTATTGTGTAAGAAGCTTAAGCCATGGACTGGTGTTGTATTCTTTCCGCATTAGTATCGTGTAAGTCAACAGGTTATGGACCCAGTTCACACAGTCAAATATATGTGATGTGACTGCAGGTAATCGCAGTGATTAAAAATATGACAAATGTAATCAGGAAGTGACCTATTGCATTGCAGTGGGCAAAAAAATAAAAACTTGTCTGCAGACATTTTCTCTTTCAAAATGTGGCGACCAGCTCAATTGCAATGGTGTATCCATAGTTAACGGACGCTGACTTCAGACTTTGGAAGTTCAGAGTGCTCTCGCTGCTTAATGAAAAAGGAGTAAAATGGATTTCAGAAGAGAATATTGATTGGATGAGTAAAGTGGAAAAGGACCTGGAAAAGGTCAGAGATGCAGACAGAAAAGCCAAGAATGTTATAATTAACTGCGTCACAGATCGCCATATTGATTATGTAAAGGATTCAAGCATAGCAGGGCAAATGTTACAATCACTTGTAACATATTTGAGAGAAAAAGTGCAATTCCCAAACTCCTAGTACGAAAAAAGTTACTTACCTGGAAATGCAACACTTCATTTCAAGAACATTTCAACAAGTACAACAACCGAGTAAGGGATTTGGGAGCGATGGGGTCTAAGCTCGGACAGGATGATTTAGAGTGCCACTTGCTATTTTCTATTCCCCAGAAATATGAAATAGTGGTGACAGTTCTAGAAGCTTTAGACACGGAGTTGACCCTAGATTTTGTTAAGTCTAGATTCGTAGATGTGGGACTAAGGAGAAGCATGTTCAGAGGAGTGTTGCAGAGCAAAAAACTTCATTTAGCGCCATCAAACCAGTTCAAACAGTGCAAAAGTGTTATGAATGTGGAGACACCAGACACATGGTGGTAGATTGTCTAATGAAGGTGTGACAAAATGCTCGGGGTTGTGGAAGAAAATGAAGCCGCTGCAAGAAACCAAGTGAACAGTCGTGGAAGAGGACAGGGACGATCAAGTTATTTGTTCGAGAATGAGGTTTCATTTGTTACTGTAACTAGTGGTGGTACTGCTTTGATGAGTAACAACTACGAACATGAAGTTGAGTTTGTTTCGGACTCAAGATGTACCGACCATCTTGTCACAACAAACCTGCTCTAACGTGCGATAGAACTGAACTAGACCATCCAGTTAAAATAAAGCTGGTTAATGGGGATGAGTTGTTAGCAAATAGGAAGGGACTCTTGAAACTGTACAAACATAGAGTAGCTATAAACATAGAAGCACTCATTGATCCTAACCTAACCTTCAATCTTCTGTCAATAAAGAAGGTGGTAACTTCCGGGAAGAAAATCATATTAAGCAAAAATCAAGCAAGAATAATAGACCGCAATGGTTTAAAAATTGTGCGCAGTGAAACGGGTAAACTGTATGTTGTGAAGTTCAATGTTCAAGAACAGTGTTGCGTATCTTTGACAGAAGATCTGCGGCATAAACAAATGGGATGCTCAAATTGAAATTGTTAAAATTAATGGGCCTTCAGACATCTGACAAGGTCGGTGATGCATGTCGCCAAGTTAAGGCAAACTGGTTACCATTTCCAAGATGTACTTTCCCAAGGTCAGAAAGAGTCGGTGAACTTTTGCATACTATAGTGGACCGGTGACAACGCAACTGGCAAAGCTGAAAGACATCAGCAAACTATCCTAGATGACTACACACATTTCTGTATAGTGTATTGGCTAAAAAGCAAGTGTGAGGCAGTGGAAAATTTGACAGATTTGATCAATTATCTGGAAGCTGAGTTTGGTACAAACTGCACTGCTAGTGTGCGATGTGACAATGGTGGGGAGTTTTCCTCAGAGAAATTAAGGGCCTTCTGTGGGGGCAAAGGTATAAGGTTGGAGTTTACTGCACCTTATTCACCCCAGAGTAATGGGAAAATTGAACGACTCGATAAAACCCTGAATGACTCAATAAAACCCTGCTGGACAAAGTTAGAGCAATGTTCGTAGAAACAAACTTGCTGAAACACTTGTGGGGAAAAAGCGATCAGAACTGCAGCATACCAGCTGAATTGTTCCCCAACCTCATCTCCGAAACTGAAAGTACAGATAAAAATTTTTCTGGGTAAACTAGATGATGTATGGAGCACGGGCCTGGGCAGTCAAATTGCCAAGAAGCTACAAACTGGAACCCAGGGCAACACCCGTGAGGTTTGTTGGGTACAGTCCTAATGGCTACAGAGTTTGGGATCCTACGAAAAACCAAGTAAGTGTGTCAAGAGATGTGACATTCAACGAGGCTGTTTTTCCAGTCTGAGACTACAGCTGAAATGTATGCCCCTGTAGCCAAGCTGTCAACCACAAGACTTGCCCTGTCCTGCACATTGCAGATAGACCGGGATACAAAACAGATGCATTTCTACATGGTACCCCTGACAGTGATGTATACATATACCGACCAGAGGGAATTAAGGGAAGAAAGAAGTATTTGAAACCACAACGGTCTCTGTATGGACGTAATGAATCACCTAGGTGTTGGAATAAGAGGTTCAACGAATTCGCAGAAACATAAGGGCTTATCTCAAGATATGATGCTTGCTTATATGCGGGACAAAATGTGTAGCTGGTCTTGTGGGTTGACGACAACCTGCTATTCGGTGAAAAGGCAAAAATTGACAGTTTAGCTAACAGTCTTAAGAGGGAATTCGAGGCTAAAGATATGGGGGAAGGTACAGTGTTTCCTAGGCACACACATCAGCAAGATTGCAGGCAAGATAGAAATCGGCCAGGTGGAACTTGTAGAAAAGATACTGAACAAGTACAACCTCCAGGATTGTAAAGGTGCGCCAACGCCCATGGAAGATCGAATTGAGGTAAGAGAGACTGGTCACATTATTGATGTGCCTTATCGTGAACTTGTTGGGAGCTGGATTTATCTCTCTCAAACTACTCAACCTATGCAACTTCATACCTAAGTGGTTTCCTGTATCGACCCACCCACACTTTGTGGATTGCAGTAAAAAGAATTCTATGCTATGTTAAGGTAACCCTAGATAAGAACTCGCCTACGAGAAACATTTGGAAAACTTTACAAAAATCACCACACAGACAGATGTTGATTGGGGTGGAGACAAGGTATACAGGAAACGTGTAAGTGGTACTGTGTCCTTTCATTGCAAGAATCCAATCTTCTTGTGTTCAAAGATACAGCCTATCGTCACTCTCAGTTCTGCAGAAGTGGAATAGACTGCTTGCAGCGTTGCAGCAACAGACCTTTTTCTAAAGGGTCTTCTTTTAGTTTACATATGGAACGATGATTCAGGGCAGTTTATTGGTAGATAAAAAGGTTGCAATTTGCATGATCAAAAATCAAGAGAACACCAACGATCAAAGCATATTGATATTACATTTCATTTTCTAAAGGACGTAGTCATAAAACATGCCGGCTGTAAGGTATGTAGTTAAACAAAAATATATCTGACCTGTTCACAAAACTTTTGAACAAAAAAACAAACAAATTTGTAGAGTTGAGAAACACCTTAGGGTTAATATAGAAATTTTTTAAATTGTGTTCACTAGGTTTTTTTCCTTCTTTGACTATTGTTAAATCTCAAGTTGTGGAGCCTGCTATGGAACTTTACTTGAATGTATTTAAAAGAATAGGATTGTACTGTGTGATTTTATGCTATAATCTTATAATATTCCAACTTGAAATTGAGAGGTGGTGTTAAATATAGGTATTTGTATTTGGCATGTAAAGATTGGCAACCCTGCTCATATTTGTTCCAATTTGTTGCGTGAATAATAATAATAATAATAATAAACGAGCAGGTGTCGCTCTGCGTAAGCCATGGATTGGTGGTGTTTTATTCTTTCTGCATTAGTATTATGTAATTCAACAATATCAACACAAATACACATCATATACAGAACTCCAAAAGTGAGGTTATCCCCCCACATGGTTAATACACGGCGAGCTATGATTTCTTATGTGGGAATATTGGCAACTACTGGCTATTGTACTGGACATGATACTGACTAAACAAATAAAACAAATATTTATGAATGAATGGAGTATGCACAAGCATTTGGCTTATGGGCACTTTGGGTAAATATTCTGAGTAACATTGTGCTGTGGTTCATGTAAAAGCGCTACATGGAAATGGACTGCTGTTGCGCACACGTAACGTAACAACTAACGCTTGAAAATAAATAACAAATACACAGACAATAAACAATAAAAAAAAAAAAAGCACTCAAACTATAAGCAACACTGTGTTCTGCAATTAAATACCAATTTTAATCATGCCGTAAGATATATCCTATGTAAACAAACTGTCGTGCACGTGGTGCGCCGCACTATAAAACACACACTACACTTACCACAAAGAAAATAACACTACATATTTTAAAATTAAAATTCAAAAGGCAGTGACAAAACACACATATTTAAATTAAAATAACTGGTGACGCACTGCACTGGTGCACACATGCGTACACGTGCAACACTGTCTTCGTGTACGCTAATGCTCTCACATGGCCAGGTGGTGAACTGAGGCGGTGCAGCTGGCGACATGGTGAACAGGCCAAGGGCTAACACATGGCACACTTCATGGTGTTTCAGAATATAATATGGATGTGCTGTTTTAGTTGTAAGTTTAGGTTAGGTTTAGTTTCAAAATCCCTGTACTCTAATGCAATTAGCCTATTGTATTAAACAAGGGATTTTATGAACAGCGGTAAAAAAAAGGCCTTAAATTGATGTAATTGCACGTCTTGGAGTTGATGCTCTGTACTTGTGCAGCAAAGTAGTGCAGTGTGGTGTTGGGTTGTGCAGGCTCTGCATCAGCAGAACCATCTTCGCGGTCATCAGCGCCACCTGTCAGCAGTTTTGTAACGAGTGTGACTAGCATCACTAGCCTGGACAATGGCTACCAAGGTGATGGGGAGTGCAGCCGGCCCGGCAGCCGTGGACCTGACCACTACTCTCCTACGGCAGGGCACCGTCCCTCCCTAGCAAGTGCACTCAGGGTGAAAGGGGGCACGACACAGGATCCTATGACAGACTCTGACTTCTTCACAGAGAGTGATGCTGATGTCCACGAAGAGGTGTCTGCCATTACAGGTGGAGGTCAGTTAATAAGCTTTTATTTAATAGTAGGTAAAATATATTAAGACTGTAATTGAACCAAAATAAAGAAGTAAAGCATTATACAATTTACATTGTCTCTTCTAGTCAATTTTTTTTAGGATTCTGAAAGTTTTCCAGCATATTTTATGTAGCTGCGAACAAATAATGTGAGAGGAAATATTTTTTCCACTGGCATTATTTTCTTATTGTGTTGGTAAAATATAAGAACATTGTAAATTTTTTATAGTTCTGAATGCATAAAAAGTTGCTTTCTCATGAAATTATATTAAATGGATAAAGGTCCGTGTCACCTTGCAGTTAATGTTGTTTGTTTATACTTAACATGAAATTTAATGTAAACCCATGTTGCCCAGCATGACCCTTGACTTGTTTTTGTTGACAGGAGCTGAAGAATACAGTCTTAAGTTAATATTTGACGGTTAATAATATATTAACTTATGCAGCATAATATTTAACTCTAGAATCTTACCACAAGAAACATGAACTTAAGCTCTGAAATGTATTTCATATTTTCTTTAATTTGAAGTTGTTGCAGTAACCTGTATTATACTGTATTTCGAAATGTTAAAAATTTAGGATAACATACCGGTACTACAAAAAAAGTGACCGTCTCCTAGATGTGAAACTAGTATAAATAAACCAGGAACTTGGGATAATTTGATGCCTGCAAATTAACGCAGTGTGTGCCCCAAGTGACGCTGTTTATATTGACAGGATATTCCAGTCCTTGACGCTCCTTTTCCAACTTGGTCTGTCAATAGTGGTCATTGTTGTGGTGAATAATCATTTTGCTTGTAGATATTGTGTAATAGCATGGAATGAGCACTTTATCTTGTACGTAACCTCGCTAAACGAGATAACATGGCACAAGGTTCAAACATATTGGATATTGCAGCATGAGGCTTTTCCTTTCTGCAGCATGTCTTATCCAATGCCCTGGTACTTGGGTTTATAGATAGTGATGGACACAGTTTGTGGAAGAGGGTGGGACTACTGTCCTGCTGAAATCAAAATGCTAGTAATTGTACTATTAGGACTACACACAGAAAAAAGGGAAATGAAAATTATCTACTGTTAATTGATACATATTTAAATTTGACTTTGCAATGGCCAAAATAACTCTGTCTAATTTGTGGTGGAAGTGGTTAACTCTGTAAGTTAAAAAGAGATCAGAAGGGTTTCTTTTCACTGAGAATGATTAGGTGTTGAGCTGTATGAATACTCCAGTTGTGTCCTGGAGACACCAGAGGGTTTGGCCAATGCCCTGGCCGAACGACTTGCTTAGTGCTCATTACGAGTAGGTACCTCGGCACGTATGGAAGGGTGTGGCAGTGCATTTTTGTGAATCTGGTTGGGGCTTGGATCTGGCAAACTCGTGTGAGCTGGACATACCTACGATAAAAGGGCATGAACCCTTTCCTTCACTAATTTGTTGGTCGAGGCGTGGTATGGCCATGTGGCAAAAAGTGCCATGATAAAATAGAAAAAATAATGGTCATAAGACTGTTACAAAGTTGTGTTATTTGTATTGTAATGGCAGAGCATCTATGTAAAATGTCTCGAGAAGAAACACATGTTCATTACTTGAGTAGAACTAAGCAGACAGAATTTATAGGTGTGAAATTTTCAGAGAGTCAGAATCACATTTCACATGGTTTTCAAAAAGTCGTGTACTACTTATCAATATGTATTGGACTGTACACCTGATGTCATTCATATAGAACAAACTATTATGAGAATAAGATTTCAGAGTTTAAATAAGGGGAGAGTGCATTTACTAACAAGCATTTTGTTGGGTTTGTATCTATGTGTGCCGATCCTACTACTAATCATCAACTTCGATTACGACTCATCGCTAAGGTTCCTACTTCCACTGCTACAGATGTAAGAAATATGTCGAGAGGATTTTCTACATGACTTCTCAGCTGCCTACTCTACCAGGCAACAGGAACTTATAAGCAAATTCTCATCACTTGAAGGTTACACAACCCAGCAGGCATGCCTCCTCCCCTACCTTGCGTTGAGAGCCTACAAGCTGCCCGGACCCTGGGCAAAGCTGAGCACTACTGAGGAGGCAGGAAGCAGAAACGCTGACTACTGCTGACGTTTTTAGACTCCCATGCCAACCAGGGCAGGATGCTCGCCCTCCCCGCAGCCCATGCCGGCAGCGTACAAGCTTCACCTATATAAGTCCGGACGCTGCCGGGCTCGGGCAGTCATTCTTGTTTCTTCTCTCGCGATACCCTCGAGCACTGCCTAGTGCTGGGACCTTCAGAAAACTTCTAAGCTTTGAGTACGCCCGTAGCAGCTACTTCACCATCGACGATCAGTAGACCCAACAACCAGCGAACACGCTTGCCAACACATATTAAATTCACTTTGTCTCCTCTAGACACCTTTACTAGAACAGTTTAGTAGTAATATATATTTTACCATCTAGATTTAATTTTCTCCTTTACAACGTAGAACCAGGTCACCTACATCTGGCCAGTGTAGTTTCCTTCAGCACTCTACTGCTTGGTAGGAGGTAGCATGCATCACATTTTTATTGACTCCTCAATAAACAGTTTGTTTCCTATACTTCAGCTATTTCTTTCATAGAGATTCTTACTGATTGTCCACTAGAACAGATTACAACGTGCACCACTGACAGGAACCGGTACTTTTTATATAATCGAATTAGCTTTTACTACAGGTGCCCTTCAGGAGCCTGTCAGTTTTCTCACACACCCATTAGACGGCTATCTGTTGCTTTCCAATTGTCGGAACACTGTCTAGTGCTGGCGGAGAGGAACAGAGGAGCCACAACCACTAGCAACACCTTCATTCAAGGAGAGACGACAAACCCAGGTTACTTGACGATAAACCCAGGTTACTTCTTTACACCAGAGCACTTTTAGTGCCAGGGTAACTGTAACTTGAGTCCTGCCACTCGTTCGTGTATGAACGCACATCCAGTGGAGGCATTGGTGACCCACACAGCTCCCAGTCTCTGATCAAGCCACATAGCATGGGGGATCAGTGGAGACTATTACAGAGTCTGTGTCAGCAAGCCAAAACCGGACATACACTGTAGGGTTGTTCTTCGTTAGGGTGCACCCCTTATATCATAAGCAGCAACTCTATACCCTACCAGGTGAGGCGCTGCAAGAAGCGTAGAGAACAAAACACAGTGTTCCTTGCCGCCATAAAGTTGACCAAGCAGTCGCGCCTGCTCCGGTACTTGTAATATATTTATCGCCTTGCTTGCGCATCCATCCATCGTGCCACCCTGTGGTAAGAGGGTTGTTCATCCATACTGAGGCACGGTACGGCTGGGCAAATCCGAACTTCTGGAGCAGTGAAGCCTACAACTGGAATCGCCGCTTCGGAGTGAGTAGAGCTCGCCACTACTGGGTGAAACCCGGATCAACCACAACACCCATGAAGACATCATAAGTAGTAACCAACACTCCTCGCCTCCCGCCGTGTAACCTGAGCCAATCACCCCGCTTTTGGTCTAGCGGAAAAATCCTCGACCAACGTGCCTGTCAGTCTAACCGGGCATGTGTCAGTACCTTTGAACCAGCCTTCAAATGAAGGAATTGCAGAAATTTGCTTGATGAGCTTGCAAAATTAAACATTACTTTGTGAAATATGATAGGCTAAGAGTATGATAATGGCTCAGATGTGAAAGAAAAAATAATGTGGGTGTATAAAAAAAAGAATGTTTGAACTGTTCTCTTTGTTCCTCGTGATAGCCATTCTTTGAATATTATACTAAATGATTCCGCCCTGTCATGTACAGAAGCAGTAAAAATAGTTTGCATTGTAAAAGAAATCTCAGGTGGGAGAGCAGCATCATTGATACACTGCTCACAGTAAGATAAAACATTGAAGTGTATGACGTTATTATATGAAGTTAATGAAAATTGTGTAATCGATCCTTTTGGCAGAAAAACTGCAGTAATCTCCAAAGGACTACTAAGCTATTTAGTAGTGATGCAGTGTGGCTGGACCAAAAGAGGTTAGGTTGGGTTTTAGGGATGGTGCAAGGTGTGAGGTTAGGAATTGGTGGTATTACCAGTCTAGGCACCAGACATTGCTCCAGGGCAGCTTATGATGGTTGGTGTGATGCATGAAGACTCCTGGTGCTCTCGGGGTGCTGCGGGCCGATTCACCCAGACGTAACTTTCCGTCTGTGATTACCACTGCCCCTATGCCTCTTCAGTGATAGTGAGACTTATTCCATTGTTTTGCTAAATGGTAACCTATCCGGGCTGGTTACAGGCCTATTTGACTGAGACATGTTTGGCAGTAAAAATATTTGTAGCTTTACTTGCATCATGCTGTGGACTGTTATGGGATGACCACATGCCCATTCACTGACATACATTGCAGAACAATACACACAATAATTACCCAAAAAACATGAACACTTGCAGGAGATGTGCAGGTATTCTAAGGGCCCATGCCCTGACATGCCTTGCGGCTTCCGAAATAAACTACACATAGATCAGTTCTCTGTTGCATTTGTTCAGTGAACATTAATACTTCCACATGAAGTAACTTACATGCTGTGGTGGCTTTTAACCTGCCATTGTAGGTGATGCTGCAAAACGATATGAGACCAGAATAATTATGGAAGTAGTTTATGCTTCCCCAGGCAATTTAAACTCTGGGGAAGTTAGGGTTGGTGTCTCAGGCGGCAATGCAAAAACTGCTCCGGAAGTACTAACCTACTGCATGTTAAATGATATCTCAAAATGAATGTATGCCACCCGGGCGCGGGAACACGTGGAGCGCAGCAGCATGCCACCAAACCTCAGATATGCTAGATGCTAACTGATTGTCCAACATGGCATGGGAGCAGGCGTTGGCGGGCTCGTGCACCACGTGGATCTACTTCCTTGCACAATTATGCTTACACATGTGGCTTACCTGCTCAGACTGACATGCCACGCTGCACAAGAAACACATACTTAACCCTTCATAATAACACTTGCAAAAATGACTGTGAACCGAAACGGACATAATGTGCTTGAGATGAAAATAAACAAAGAATTACAAGAGACAAACAAAGGGCACTGGACACTAGAAAGGATATGTGAGCTCTACGTTTTTATTATACACAACACCAAACTGCGTGGCGTGTGCCACAAACCATAAAATGCACTCCATACTCTATTTGCCCTTGTATCACTCCACACAATGGAGTCTCGAGCCAGTTGGCCGGGCAGTCTGCTCATGGCACTACACTAACTTGCCCTGGTTTGCACAGACACTCGTTACAGACACCGTGTGCACTGGTGCACACTGGCAGAGCATGGATGCTAACTGCGGTGACGTTAAGAGTGTTTGGCCGGACATACGGGCTAAGGAGAGGGATGCTGCATATGTCGGTAGATTGGTAACACGTTTTCTGCCAATACTCTATTTTGTATATATAAACATACGAGGCCTCTTTAGCCACCAGGCCTTAACCACTCCTAGCCCACCCAATCTGTTGAGTATGTAGTTCATGCTCTATCAACGTAGATGCTCCTAACTCTTGTCGATGTTGTCCAGGAACATGCTCCAGTCTAATAAATTGTTGCATCCTTCCACAAGTTCTGCCGCCCGCCCATGTGCTCGTCTGTGGTCTAACCAGGGTACTACCCAACCCCTGCTGCAAAGGATTTCCCATTTCGTCTGCCCTTTCATTCCGGCACTGCTCCATTCTTGCTTCACTTCACCCTCATCGTCTCTTAAGACCCCGTTGTTAATGCAATGTGGCAACTGCTACCACCTTACATGCCTTGTGTAATTCCACACAAGCATCCTGGATAGAATATCTTCCTTCTTTATACTGTGGCTAGCTATTGCGATATCTCAGGGTAGTGTTCTTAAAATACATACATTGGGTTCAGCCATTGCTTCAAGGGGAAACTATCATAAGTAAGACGACTTGACCCGACTTACAATTTAGAATGTTTATTAAATGTTTTATTTTGCCGTATTGCATGAAACCAAACCAAAATAAGTTTTGTGGTAATAATTTTTGCGTAATAAATTATAATTCCTAACATAATGGACAACAGTAAATAAATTTTACTTGAACTTAAAAATAAAAGCAGATTTAGCTCACCTTTTCTCATAAGAGTAATTTAGAAATAGTGCTGCTTTATTCTTCATATGTTGTGGTTCATTTTGAAAATTGAAATTAATGTTCACATTGATGGTAGTCGTTTACCTTATCTGAAGCCCATTTATTTAAATTTATTTGCCAGTTTTGCAAACAGTGTTTATAAACCGCACATAGTTGTCAAGTAAATCAGACTTGACATATTTTTAACAAATAGTTGAAGGCGTTTTGTTAACGCTTATTTAGGAGTCTTATACTAATATTTTCTTAAAACTATTAGCAATATTATTTTGGGGTTATAAAATTAACGTGCGCTCTTTGTGATAGGGGGGGGATAGGAGTTAGGGTTCTGACCACCCTCCTTGGTGTACCGGAAGAGAGGGGAGTCAAACCCCAGTGTGAGGCATATGGTGATCGTTTCCCACCCAGGGAGTTCAATCTTTCTCACGACTAGAGTTGTCAACAGGCGGGATGCCAGCTGTCCCTGGGAGTACGAGTGGTAAAAGAAATTATATTTAAGAGAGGGTGACGGTGGCGGTGGACGATCTGGCTGGAGCTATGGGGGTTACCCGCTGAGGCCTCGCCGGGTAACATGCGGGGATGTAGTTGGCAAGGGAGGGGTTTGTACGAGATTTGGGAACAACCTTAGGCGGGAGTCGAACCCGGATGAGTTTTCCCGAAGTGAACTTTATTAAATAAGAGTTTGAATGGTGCTTCTCTGGGGCCACCTGGGGAGTAGTTACACTTGCTACTGGTGGGGGAGCCTCTGGTTGATTAGGATGGAGCTGCTCAGTTTTGCTTTGTGGCCAACACACCTACTAGATAGTCGAGCGAGGATTCTTGTGTGGGTGGTAATATAATTAAGTAATTCAGGGGTGAGTCCTCCGATTCCATAAGTGGAGGTTCTACCTTACTAGTGGTAACAATGTTTAGCTCTGTGGTAATTTGGCGTTGTAAAGTACGTCGTTCTCTATACTTTATGCGGCTCTTAACACCACCTCGTTTACTCTGCATGAGTGAAGTCGTCTGCCTTTCTACTGACAAACAGTCCTGGGAGTATGACTTTAGCAGTCGTACAGTATGAATTTGGCAGTCTTACCCAAGGCCCTGTCGTGCAGTTGTGCATGGTCCGGTATTGGGACTACATCGAGGGTAAATGAGGGAACACCAGAAGCCCAGGAGCAGCGATATGTCCTTGCGAACTCAAAATATTTGCATACTTAGTGTCCTGTGGACTACGGCGCTCCGCATGGTTATTCCTGGACGGGATATCTAATTGTACAGGTTCCTAAATTTACCACAGATAATTAAATAAATGACATGGGACTGATACTAAAAGTACGGTAGACAATATTCAAATTTTCACGTAATATTCACTGCGATATGTGAAACGAGTGGAAAGTCTTGGCTGATATAAACAGTAATAAGCTTCCTATTCCAGAGAGTAAAATTATTTACTCTCTGGAAAACAGGCAAAGGAGAGCCTGGTAAAATAATTCAAATAAAATAAAATCCCAAATCTCTAATCTACGCAATTCACAGCGTATCCTTAGCAAGGGGTTCAACTAGGGGGCGTTAGTATCACGACAACCTGCTACTGCGGGAGTCAAAGGAATTTGACTGTGGTAAAGGGTAGTGGGGTGCAGGATGTCTGATTACCTCTGGGGAGATTATATATATATATATATATATATATATATAATATGCCCTTGCGGTCAGCTGGTGTGGACTAGCCTTCACTAACTGTAGGGGTTGCGCTGCCTTCTCAGGCGGCTGGGCAGGTGCTGCCTCTCAAGCTGCTGGGCAGGAGTTTGAAGCCGTCTTTAGGCTGAGCAGAGGAGAGAGGTCTTCTTGTAGACCAGGTTGAGCTCACTGACGTATGCGGCCGGTGAGCCCAGCATCTCTGCTGTAGCGTGGTTCTGGACTTCTTACATACGGAAAAATCCCTTGATCAGTGATCTTCCAGAGATGCAGGTAGAGTAGCCTTCCAATGCAGGGGTAGGTATTCAGGGTTGCAGGACAGCCGCTCATTTCTTATCTCCCCACTTGGAGGCGATGACAAATTAAAACATCTCTTTCTGAGGCTGGCAGGTTATGACATCACAAGTTCGCAGAGGTGCTACCTTCTCATGGGTTTGCTGGAACTTCTTCCGTGGCTATCTGTAGAGTGGTCGTTTATCAAAAAATATTTAATTTATTCATAGGGTTGGCACTTGCAAGCGGGATTTCAAGCGTGCTGTAGATTTTGTAATTTACCGCGTCAATTACTTTAGTGTGTTCGGCTGTCCAGTGCGTGGAGTCTCTTGTTCGATACGTGAAATTACTGTGCCACTGTTAATGACTTGCCCCAAGCTCTGGTATCTCGTAGATGGGGCAAAGTCGCCCGTAGAGCGCGTATCTGCGCTGCACAGCATGTTTTCATACATCAAAATGTAAGAAGCAAGACTATTGAGAGGAAATTTTGCTTTTTCTTCTGTATATTGTATTGTTGTCTGTTAAAGCAATGTCCAGATCCTAGCCATAAGACTTTAATTTTAGGACGTGGTTCTTGTTAAAGGGCTGGCGTGACCTTACCGTATTTCATAGTTCGCAAGGTAACAATTTTGTATGAACATTGTTAATGCTTAATATGAGCAAGAGCATAACCAGCAAAATAAATTGCAACGGAATGGTAGTAAACTTTCACAGTAATACATTGCACTGTGTAATTAACCATTGACACATCCAATACTGTACTTTCAGTACTGTCCACTGGATAGAAATAAATAAAAAATAAATCAAATTTGATAAGACTGATGTCACTCTTGACTACTGCTGATAGATAATACGTTAATCAGTATTCTCTTTTTTAGAATGGACTCTTGAAACATTATAATTTCTCATTTCCTCTTACTGTAAGACTTTTGATATGTTACTACTATGAAAACTACCAGTTCAATGTAAATATGAATCAGTTGAAATAATTTGTGTTCTCTGTAATAACTGCTTGTCATGCTAAATTGTGTAATTAATATTAGTAATGTAACCATTTTTCTTTAGTGAAAATATGTTACTGTATGCAGTTTGTTTTGTATTTTTAAATTCTATTGGGCATGTTACACTTGTATGCTTCAGGCAGAGGCGACCGCAAAGCCCAAGTAATTGATGGAACACTGTACGGTAGCGAGTCCCACTCGTCGGGGAGCCAGAGCAATGGAGGAGCGACGGTTATGTTCAGCCATGGCCCACAGCAGCAGCAGCAGCAGCAGCAGCACCAGCGCTGCCCCAGCTTCACTGCTTCCATCAACGAGGAGATGGAGTCCAGTGGGGTGTACTCCGACCTGGAGCGCAAGTCGGATGAGCAGACTGACTGCCCTCTAAAGATAGTGCCCCCTGACTCGGAGGTGCTCACTGCCACCCAGCCAGACTGCTCTCCTGATGTATCTACCAAAACTTCATCTCGCTCTGACCACAGCCAGGTGAAGGATGCCTTCCCTAGCTCTGTTTTTTCAGAAACTGCGACACTGGATACAACTGTGGTGGTGTGCAGCGTGATGACAGAAAATGTGAAAATTGGTCAGGTGGCAGCCACGATACCCAACTCTGTTACCAAGTCTCCAGAATCTATTGCTGGCACTGGTGTGAAAGAAGCCACAATGGTGGATCAAAATAACCAGGAAGTGTTTCCAAAGACAGGGCCAGTAGTCGAGAACAAACTTGTAAAACCAGACGGTCCTTACTTGTTAAAGAAGTACAAGATGCCAAAGAGAAATGTTGTGTCGAAGGTGAAGACCTTGATAGACTCTTCCCTGAGTGGTACCAAATCAACAGTGGGCAGCGACAACCTAGAAGACCGGGAGAATAAGCGACCTGCGAGGACAAAGTCGCCGAAGAAGGGAGGTAGGTGGGATGCAGTGATGAACAAGATTGCACAGGGACAGGCAGAGAACAAATGGACACCAACAAAGCTGAAGGATGTAAAGAGCAAAGTGCTGATGAACATTATGCCTCCGCCACCACCTCCAGTGTCACATCATGGCGTTAGTGGAGTGATGAGGAAGGGTAGCTTGCTTCTACCCAACAGCAGACTGAACCAAGACAGCCCACTCAAGTCTAAAAGGTAAGGATTTTCATTCAGTGTCTCTAGTTATTTTTTTTTCAAGTGCTGGAACGTAGTTTTAAACTTCCATTTCTTCTCAGAAACTAGACATAACTTGGTAGAATTAAAGTGTCTGTTCGGTGTTTGTCTTTAATAATCCTAAAACGTGTCTGGAATTTTTTGTACTGAACAATGAAAAGATAAGTTATTATTGGGTGTGTATTGATAATCTTTTTACAATATTGTAAAGAATATTTGGAAGTGTGAAACTTCATTCAGTACAGTACTTTATTTCTGTTCAGAACAAAAAAATGATAGTGTACATATTATAATCTGGGGGTAAATTATTCAAAGAAAACATTAAATGTGAATTGAATAAAATTTTAACATACAATTGAATACCATTATAATATTATAGGAACTTTGATAATTTCAAGCATTACAGTAGCATGTAACAAAGAAACCAAGTGATAAAAACGCATGCATAACCTAAAATTCACTTATGTTTACTTCATAAAATGTGTAATTAAAGTGTGTTTGAAATTTAAGGATACATTCTACACACATGAAGAGTAAATTTTGTTAATATAGGTCTACAGGTTGTTCTTTCTGGATTTACTTAGCTTTCCAGATATCTGCAATACTTTGAACACACTCTGTCCCCTGCAAAATGTACAGAACCAAAATTCTGCCACAATTCACTGCCTAGGCCTCTTGCGGTTTATCTGTCGATGTCTTCTACTTTATTGCTGTGGATCAGTTCCAGGCACGCTTCATTGTTCCGCAAGGTTCTGGAAAGCATACCAGCACCTACACATGATTGGTGGGGCCGATCCTATGGGAACATTATGTGGAATTCCTAATGCCACCTTTTGTAGTTTTGCATGATTGAACAGTCAGCGACTCGGAGAGTGATCAGCACGTCAATGTTGCCTGCTGAAAATGTTCTGGGTTAGCAGCAATCCTGAAGTGCTGTCTCATTCTGCTTGGCATCTAGTTTGGCCAAACTTAATGCTGGTCTGCCAACAAGTGCTTAATTTCACAATCAGTCCTAGCCACCTTAATTGACAAACTGTAATATTAAACTTGAAGCCAGCGTTGCATGTCATGAGGGTGGTTTTCAAATTAGTTATATGATCAGTGAAAGTAAAAGCTTGTACTTGTGGTGGTGGTTGGTGGGGGGGGGGGGGGGGGGGGGACCTTGTAGGAATGTAAATGTCAAGAGAAATAATGAATTGTCCTTGTAGTAAATTATTGACCGATTTGTTATTAGACATTTATTCATACGTTATCTTGACTAAATAGGTTACCGTATATAATATTCAAACAGTGCTTTACATTGCATATCCAACTCTCTCTGCATTTATATAATCGCTGCCACTAAAAACACAAGCATTGAAATCAACAATTACATACTGCAGTAATGTCAACTACTTCGAAAGCCTTGTATATTTATGCATTACGAGCAAACAAGCTCAAATGATCGTGCATGTGCCATATGCTCATTGTCTCTTGTACGTGCTCTCTTGCACTTTCTTGTTCTCGCTGTCGCTCAGCACACACATACAGTTCTGTGGTTGTCATGTCATGCTGGTGATGTTATGCTGTGGAGCCCATCTAGCCAGATGTGAGGGTCAACAATAATGGGTGGTGGGATGTTGCCAATATAGTATCATGCTTGCACACATGGGCTAAGCCCAAAGTATAACAAGGTTTAACAAGTACCATGATTATCCTTTCCACTGCTCCCCTTCGTGTTGTCACATGCACTCTGCCTATTGGTTGAAGGAATAATAATTGAGCACAAGTTCTACATACAAAAATACAAGAGTTTGACATAGGTAGGAGCCAAGAAAAAGCCTGGGGTTGCTTTAGTCCTGTTTGATTGCTTTGCCGGCAGGTCGTGGTATTGACCACATTGGATCTTGGCTGCGGTGTAGGGTCTTGCTAATGTTTGCTCTGGGATTCAAACTCTGGACTCTTGTTGGTAAAGCTATTTGATAATGTGATGTAGACTTGTGCGTGGATTGTCATTTAACTAAGAGTACACACATCCTCGTGATGTCAGCATCACAAAGGACATTTGTGAAATTTCAAACTGTCACGTGGAGTCTTTCCCTTTATACAATCGGGGTCTAGTTGGTTTTCGTATTGGAACAAAATCTGGTGTGGTAAGAATTATACTTGATCGATGCCTTACCTTTGTCACGCATGGTTTTGAAGCTCGCTGTTGTGAAGTCTGGCCTCCTACATCTTAGTAGCCAAACAGCGGCCGACTCAGGTTGCGGTGGAGTCATTCCCAGGCAATACTCAGGCTGTATGATGGTAATAGGTTAGGATAGGTGGCAAGAATTGGATTGTATCTCAGTAAAGCCTCGTGGTACTGATTGATAAGCAAGTGTCTCTCATGTGATCCTTCTGTTAATCTAGTGGGTGGTTCAAACAAAGTAGTAGTAGTGTCAACTTGTTTGGCTACTAGTTCTAATAACTCATTTACTGAGTTATCGACATTGATTTTCTTGCGGTACTCAACACCGCCCTTTCCAAGATAGGACATTAGTATGCTGTAAATGAACAGTACTGGGAAGTAGCTGGTGTATCACATATTTTCTGCAGTGTAGTACTGAGCACTTTACTTCCCACCAGATTTGCACACACTGACATTCCTGCCCGGCCTTTCACAGCGGTGGGTGGAACGTGCAGGATGTTAGCATCTCCATGGAATAGGAATGACAGGCGAAGTTTCACTGTGGGTCCAGTGGTCAGTGCACTCCTCTCCTTTCCTTCAGCCTTTTACAGTGGTGAGGCGGAGTAAAATGTCTGAAGGGCTTGTTGCAAATAGGATACACTTTAAGTAAAAAATTAATGCGTGCTGCTTGAGTTATACCAAATGACTGACTCATCCTAAAGTGTTATTACCAAACCAAGAAGGAACCATAGATGGCTACAGGATTGTTTCCCGTGGATGGACAGTTACAGACATGTAGAATTTCCCACTGGTTCGAGAACTGACTTTCTCACTACTCGTGTAGTTCTACGTAACCAGAGGAAGGGTCAAATCCAAAACGTTATTCACAAGTGCAAACAGGATTGCTCCCAGTCTAGTGGGCGGTTCGAGCACATTAAATGAAAGAGGTTTTCCAAGTGGTCGCAGTAACACATCAGCCTCCCCGATGCACCTGGCAGAGACAGTATGTTGCCACACCAGCGAAGCCTCCCGAAGATGGCCGAGCACCGCCGAGCACACGAGGCCATATAGCCGAGCACAGATTCTCCCACCCTGCTTGCTCCGGGCAGACGTCACCGAGGAACGTCAATCCCCACTCCAGCCCAGACATGGGCCGACCGAGTGCTCTATATAAGGCAGTGCGCAGGCAAAGACGCCAGTTAACATCTCCAGTAGCTCGCCTCAACATGGCTGTGCTGGGGCTCTACTGCCTACCAGGTCTTCTAGATCTTCAGCAACTTCCAGAGGCTGCTATCACCACCTATGAGAGGCTCCAAAGGCTTCTACCACCAATAGCTTACCAGAAGCCTGCAAGATTTTACTCCCACCTTCTACTGTTGATCCTCCTACTTGTTGGTAAGTGGCAACTACACCCACTACCCTTTAGTAAAGTTTGTAAAGTCTCTTCTAGACAACCCCAGGTTAGTGTAACTGCGTCAAAGTTGTTTTCAGCTGTCAGTCATTCTTATCCTGAGTAGTTTAGGAGCTGTTCACCTCCACCTGTAAAGCGTAGCTTACTTCCATTCTCGCTAACTTAGTTGTGAGAGTCCATGTCACCATATTTATTATTTATAATAAATACACTTTTGTTCCTATCCTGAGAGTGATTTGTTGTAGAGGTAATTCCTTTCCGATTGCTGTATACTAGACCCTGGTGTGGAGCAAGCGCAAGAGAACGGTTTTTATCAAATGTACAAATCATAGAGTAGGACTGCAGATCCCCTCCAGGAATCTGTATGTCGTATACACACACCCCTATCGATGGCTGCCCATTCTGTTTACTTTGGTGTATAGAAAAATAGAACCACAACCACTACGTACTCATTTAAGAGGGCAGGACAGCCACCCCAGGTTTTATTGCTGCCGGAGCGCCAATGGTGCTGGCAGGAGTACTTGCCTGGGACTGGAGACCCAACTGTTGTTGGACCACACCCATCAGTAGTAGAAAAATTGCCCACATGACCCACCACTTCAAGTTCGTGCACCAAGGTGCAGGACTGATTGGAGCACGGGGTTCATGCCATCAACTATTGTTGGTTATACATTCACCTAGGTACAATCAACTGCTTGCACCTACTCAGGAGATAGTTACGTGTTAACTCTGCCTCTATGCCATTTGGGGAAAGGCACAGAGCTCAAAGGGAGGAGTGAAAGGCCAAGTTATTGGTGCTAAGTGAGTGTACACCAGTAACCTCTCTGCATCTTGTGCGAACACCAGACGGGGTAGAGCCCAAGCCGCCAGTCACTTGGAAAGGCCTCCCTCTCCAGTCAGAACCCCTGTCTTCGTACACCAGTAACCTCTCTGCATCTTGTGCGAACACCAGATGGGGTAGAGCCCAAGCCGCCAGTCACTTGGAAAGGCCTCCCTCTCCAGTCAGAACCCCTGTCTTCTTCCCCACACACACACACTAGGCTTGACGTAGACTGCCATCTGGCTGCTTGTGCCCTGGTAACTGGGACGGATACCAGGCCAGGGATAACACACATCCTTCGGAACCAGCAAAGCCGCAGAGTGGAGCCGGAAGTACTGTACCATCCTGTACGGTAACTCACCCAACACTGCGAAGGAGACGAATGAAACCAGCCAATCCACTGCTTCAGCAGAGCCAAGGAAGCAGGTACCTGAATACCCTAGTAAGTCTGCCCTGCCTAAATGGGCGGGCGGTACCGTCCACACCTGATTTTGTGCCAAATTGCCAACCTACACAATCAGTGTTAATATCTAGCAGAAAACCAACCCAGAGTAAACACCAAGTTGTTAAAGCTAGAGTGTGACTGACCTAGTGCAAAGCTAAACCTCTTTGACCAAGTCTAAGCGACACATATAAAAATAATTCATTCAATTATGTGAGCTTTTATTAAAAGCTTTAAATAGCAAATAGGGCCGCACTGTCGTAGTAATAATAATATAATTATTAAATAATTAAAAGTTTAAAAGGCGTTTGACTCTAATTCAGGTGAAGGCTCCCTAAAGCAAATCGTAAGTGTAGGTGCAATTGTTAACTGTATGATGTGAATGTAAGAAGCCACAATTAAATATAAAATAAATATTTAATTTCCTTAAGAGGATATGTTCTTAGGGAACGTAGGTAAATTACGTAAGCCCCACCAGAAGGGGGCTGAAGAATGTTGTGGCTGGTACCAAGAGGGAATGTAGTCTTAGGAGGATGATCAAGGGAGACCTATAGGAAGGTTACCAAAGAAAGGAAGGTGGTTGACGGCGTTGGAAGGTTTGCATCTGTGTCCGGAAGGCCTCTGGAAATGGTCACCGAAGAGGTGGAAGACCCTCTGGACTGTTGGCGGGCTCTCCGGAGCTGCTGATGGACGTCAAAAGTTGAGGACCTTCTGGAAACTTGCGGTAACAAACGCGGTGCGAAGAGTTCTAGCTACTAGCGGACCCTGTTAGACCATCTCGTGGCAGCTACAGCAGGAGATGGTGCTGGAGCTTACTCTTGATGTTGTCAAACCTCACAATGGCCATTACAGCGGTGGAGGTGCAGCAAACTGTCGTGAGGCTCTGTTCTGGAGGTCCTTTTATAGTAATCTCTCCAGCTTGGTGGAACTCTGAAGGGTGAGGGGGAAGCTGACTCCGCCCTCTGGAGGTTGGACTTGTGAAGTCATGTACAGCCAACTGGATACTCTTGTCCGCACGGCGCTTGCCACTTGACTGGATGGTGTTGATGTATCTTGCCAGTCCATGTATTCTGGAGGCTGTGACTGCTCCAGCGGATGGCGCTTTGCTCTCCAGCGGTGGGATTGTGAGATACTGCTGCCGTCCTGAAGTAGCGGAGGGGTGATGCGATGGCTTACGACTGCTTATTTGCGTGGCATAGTGCTAATGTAGGATGACATGTTAGCCTTAATAATAGAGCTGTTCCAAGGTACTCTTGTAGACACGTGTCCCATCTCACTTTCTTCGTTCTGTAGCGAGCTAAGACTGGCCCATAAGGAGTAGTGCTTTCCAAGATGGGACGCAGTCGCAAGTAAAGTGCACTTCAAAAAACTCATTAAGCTTCAAGTTTACTAATGTGTTTCAAATGCAGGTGTGCTATTATAGGAAATGTAAAACATTGTGGTCATGAAAAAAATTTCAAACTAGCTTATTTAAATTTTAGAAATACTTTTTGACTAAAAAAGTAATCTAGTGTTGTCAAGCCTGGTTTTAAACCATTAAGTACTGAAGAAAGGAAATTTTATTTTTTAGTACTCGTATTCGACTTAAGTTACAAATATTGCTAAGTAAGGCATAACCTCCAGACCAAAATATTCTGATTTTAAATTGTGCGGAGCCATGATGTGAGAGAGTTTTATTAATGCAAGTTCAGATTAGTTTAGAATGTATATCCCTTCTCCTGTAGTTGTCCTTCTGGCATAAAAGTGTGTGTGTGTATAAGCTACCTCAAAACCGAAAAATAATTTTATTGCTTATGTTTGGGATTTTGAAAAATATAAGAAAGAAGATATTACTTCTATTGACTAAAATAAAATAAATTACATCAATAAATGTTGAAATTATAAATGAAAACAAACATGATTTGTTCATTTAACACACACTGTCCCTTAAAAGTGTATTTTAGACTTGTGTGAGGTTTATTGGTATGTTGTTACCTCAGTATTTTTGAGAACCCTGTCTAGTTTTTACTTTCTGCCCATTACACAACTTACTACGTAGTGCTCAAATTGACATTGGCATGGACATATTGCCTAATTTCCATTTGTCTAACAGGTAACACTGTAAAACCATGGAAAACACATATGTGTGTCAAGGCATTTATTATTACAAAGTATATAAAAAAATTCCCATCTCTACTCATTGTGAAAATTACATTATTAGGCTGTTAATGCTGACACATGATGGCTGTAGGGCAATAGGGAACAGCACTATGCCAAGATGGAGTTTTTGTTCGTGTGCTAGGTCAGGCACCTTCTGATGGGGGGTTCGGGTATATCTTAGTCTCTACGTGGTACTGGTGCATGTCCAGTTAGAGGACTGGCCTGGTAGCTTTATGGCAGGGCAGGAAGTCGGGCTCTGTGAGTGTGACCTTGTGTTTCAGAGGATTGGCGCAAAACGGTATACCTGGGTGATGCGTAACCTGAGGCTGCTGTTTAACCTGGGTCATCTGCAGCTGGCATGAGTGTGAGCTAAACTGATTTATGAGTAGTGGCTCAAAGGTTGTCGGCCTGCTGATTAGGTTCCACTGGCTTAAATCCCACGTAGTAGGTGTTAGCGAGTCCCAAGGACTAGTCCTGTCCGTTGATGTAGGCTGCTAGTAAGAGGTGCATTTCTTCACTCAAACGGATGGGGTCCTGGAAAAGGTCCTGAGGAATCTCTGGTATGACTGGAATCTGTAGACGGCGCAATACTTGGGTTTGATCCGAGGGGACTAAGCTCTTGCAAGCACCCAGAGGCAATTAGCACCTGTCTGACCTCCTCTCGAATACCACTCGGACGGAAGTAGGGCATCTGGTCTGAATAACACGTACGTGAAGTGACTGTAGGTGATGTGTCCTTGTGTTGTGCCACATGTAGCATCTGCCGACTCAAGCGGACTCCCTATCTCAGCACTCTGCGTCGAAACGTGGTGAGCATTGAATCGTGCCTCTCCATTAATAGTCTCTGCACATGGGTGAGCATCTCAGGAAGGAACAGTCTCCCCAGACTTGGAGAACATTAACTCCAGCGTCGAAACACCATGGAAAGAGTATATTCTACTCAGCTGGCAGGCTGGCCTCGAGACTGAGTACCTATTGTCGAGGCTCTATCGTTGTGTACTCCAGGGAGCGCAAAAAGGGTGGCCATCCAATGTGCGTGTGGGTACTCAATGGTTGTGTTTGGCTCTTGTGAGTAATTTTCACAGTCGCCTACAATCCCTTGAACAGTGTGAGGTCCACTAGGAGAGGTATTACAGCTACAAGAAAAGATACCCATGAGTTAATAAAACGTCTGAACGTCTCTTTATTCAGTTTAACAGGAAGTAAACAGAGTGGTGTCGCACTATCTCCTAACGCTGGCAAGAGCTTAGAGAAGTTTCACCTACACTGCGCCAGGTAGAGACAACTTGGTCCTATACAACAATGGCAGGGTAGACGAGCGCTATGAAAATTACTTAAACTGGTACTACTTCCTACGCATGTGTTACACAGAAGGGGCTGCAGTGTCTGTAGAAAACGTTGGGCAAGTGTGTATCTTAGGCACGGATGTGGTGAAGATAGGTTTGAAAGAAGGGCTCTGGCAACGAGTTGTGGTGGAGACCAAGGAGAGGTGGTTCCTTCGGTATGAATGCGGTGAAAGAGAGTAGGTTTCGAGCAAGGCTAGCAGGCTGGTCAGAATCTTTGGCGAGGGCTGTGGTGGAGAAAATGAAGTCTGAATGACTTGACTAGGAACAGGTTGCTTGGATTCTGTTTGGACCTTCAACACGAATGCGGTGAAGGCCGGGGCAGACTGGCATTTAAGGACGGCAGCCCGCTTTTTATACTCTGGCTGGACCTTCCCCTTCAGTCAGGTGGATATGGGGCTGCGCTAGAGGGGGTAGTTGTAGTATAGCTTCCCTGAGGCGTGACGTCACCGGCTGGCTTGGAGAATCAAGGGGCAGCAAATCTTACTAGTAGAGCCATCTAGCAGTGTGCTGTGGTACTTGGTGCCTTGGATGCTTAGCCTTGGCGGCCGGTGAATAATACAATCTCGGGCTAGAAAGTCTATTCTTGACTCGTGCGAACAGTACAATCTTGGATCCCGTGATGCATGGTAACAATGAAAACTTCGTTGGAATCAGGTGGCATGGCTTGCTCACTGATGAGGCGAAGTCGTAATATCATTGCTGGAAAGACGTTGTGTGCCATTGCAAAGACCCGCTTTACATATTTCACAGCAAAAATTAGTGTAGGTATGCTAACAAGTGTGAAAGTTAAAACATACAGTTTTTGAAAGTACTAAATTACCATGAACCACCCACATCAGCAGTTATTTGTAGCGTGTATCTATGTGGGTTGCAGCCGTCGTAACAGGACCCGTGCGTCATCCTCATCGCTGTCCCAGGCACAAGCAGGCATCCTTAACAGTTCCATGAACAGCTCTGCCCACAGCTCTGTCAGCGACCTCAGTGTGGATCATGCTCAGCGCTCGCTCTGCAAAGCATCCAACAAGTCTAACACCACACTTGGTGAGTACTCTTCACTTCTATTAGTTATATTGAATTTATTAAAACTTGATACAACACTCTTTGTTTATAATATCCTCATGAGAAATGTGTCAATATTTGGCATGAAAGCCAGGTTGACGTGTGCTGCGTATACCATTATACCAAATTGACTACGAATCATCCACACGTGCTTCATCAATTACAGAAAATGACTCCAAGATGTCTAGCAGGATGTGTTCCTGGGAAGGGACATGGAAGATACTTGGTTTTCAGTCTGTTCGTGAACTGCCCTTCTACCTCTACTAAGGAGTATTAAAACTCAAGGAAGGAGTAAACCAAGCATTGAGTTTTACGAATGCACATAGTAGTAGTTTTAACTCGTACACCTTTGATGCGTGTAAAATTCCAGGTATTCAAAGCGGCCACATGACACGTCAGCCTCACCGACGCACCCGGCAGACAGTGTCGCCACACCGCCAAGGATGGCAGAGCGCTGCCAAGCGCCTGAGCTGAGGCCATATCCCAAGTGCACAAGGGTAGTTCTCCCACCCCGCTCACTCCAGGCAGACATCACAGGGGTACGTCACGCCTCCCACCCCAGCCCGGAGCGTACTCCAGAGCGAGCCGCATATAACAGGCAGTGCATGGCCGAGGTAGCCTCAACACTTCTTGTGCTGGGGCATTATACTGATCTAGGCCCTCATAGTCCTCTCAAAGAGCTTCTAGTTCTTCACCAAATGATCAGTGGCTGCTGCCACCACCTACCAGAGGCTTCAACATCTCCTGGTAATCGCCATCACCAGAAGACTTCATCTGCAAGAAGACATTGAGCATCGACTTAACACTTCAGTTGTTGTTCCTCCTGGGTCTTCAGCTACCACTACTTGCAGGTAGTAGTCACTCCAGATAAAGTCAGGGTCTCTTCTAGGCTACCCCGTTAGGTATTAGTTAGGTCAATTAATTTAAATTCTACCTTCTCATCTTAAGTAGACTTAGGAGCGGGTCACCTTCACCCATAATTTGTGTAGCTTAAATACTTCTGCAGTACAGACCTATTGATAGCATGTACGAGTCGCCTAGTATTTATTGTTACAATAAATACCAATTCTTAACGTATCAGAGTTCTATGTTTTAGAAGTATAACCTATCTGCCCAAAGAATTAGACTTCAAAAGGGCAAGCAAGAGACCGGGTGTTACTATGAACCTAGAATAGGATGTCAGACCCCCTTCAGGGGTTTGTCAGTCAACACACACTTCTCACCTTTCGACGGCCACCCTTTATGTACACCTTGGTGCTCAGAATGGTAGTGTCTCCACCACTAGGACACACCCCACAGAGAACGGGACAGCCACCTCAAGTTGTATCACTGACCAGAGCGCCTAGCTAAGGTGCTGACAGGCGTATTTGCTTGGCATTGGAAGCCCTACCTTTGTGGACCACACACGGCAGTGGCAGGAAGACTGTTTACGACCCACATCTCCAGGTGCTTGCACTGTTTGGAGTCTGAGCGCACCACCAGCCATTGTCGCCTTACACACCTACGTTAGGGATATGTATATTGCTTGCCATTTCAAGGAAATCAAGTGTGTTATAAAATCAAGTGTGTTATACGTCTATGCTATTCCACAGCCAGCATAGAGCTTGGAGAGTGAAAAAGAAGACAGAGTTCAGTGCCGCTAAGCAGGTCTGTGCAGCAAACCCAGTCGCTTCGGGGTTGATACCCCTTGGGGGCAGGCACAAGCTGCTTGTCACGTGGGGAAACCTGCTTCTCCCATTGGGAGTTGCGTGTTTCACTTCGCCCCAATTAGGACCAGCTACGAAGTTCATCTGGTAGTCCGGGACCTGGTCACCGCAAGTGACACCAGGCTCGGGTGTGCCAATCCACACTTCAGCAGTTGGGCAGGAACCGAGTGGAATCGCAGACATCTGGATCAGTAATACAATAGCTCCGCTCCTGCCAAGGCCAGTGGAACCAAGGAGTCTGCCCACCCATCCTGCAGTGCTGCTTCTGCATCCTCAGACAAGTACACGAAGCTCTGGTAAGTCTATGTTGTCAGTGCCACTGTGAGGCATGTTGCTTGTCCAACTGTACCAGACTTTGTCCCACAAGACCAATACTTGTGACCGAGAAGAAAGGAAACTGAGTCCTTAGTGTATGCGCGACTGACCTCATGCTGTCCCAAAATTTTCTTGATGACCGATAGTTTAAGCGACACGCATCAAGGTAAAACAACTTGCACAGCAAAGGAAAAGATAAAAGATTCATATAAGGTAAGATCCATGATCAGTGTCGTTGACGCGTGCCGCTTATACAACTAATCAACTACGATTACGGCTTATCGCCAGTGTACCTACTTCCACTGCTATGAACGTAAGTGATACGTTGCGTACCCTACAGGCAACGGGAACGTATGAGCGAATTCTCTTCACCTGAAGGATACGCAACCCGGCAGGCATGCCCCCCCCCCCCCCGAGCTTTTGCTGAGAGCCTTCATGCTGCCCCGACATGGGGCAAGGCCGAGCAGAGTTTTCCCCCGCCAACTAGGGCAGAAGGACGTCACACCCTCCCCGCAGCCCATGCCGGCAGCCTTACAAGCTTCCACTTTTATATAAGTCCGGACGCAGCCGGGCACGGGCAGTCATTCTTGTTGCCTCTCTCGCGACATCCCAGAGCACTGATTAGTGGCGGTAAAGTGGATTTGAAAACACCATCCAACAAAACACAATCACCTAGGTGAGAAAACAACCCTCATTAAGGCAAAGTGAAATAAAATATGGAAGAATAATATAAAGTAGGAAAAATGCTACATACTACGAGTTGAAATGCAATACACATGAATTCTGATACTGTGTTTTGATTTTATTAATGTTTTTTTCTTTTCAGACACATTTTTCATATACGAGGTAAATTTTTGTTGCTGTCAATATCTTTCACAAATGTGAATTTTACAATTTCCAATTATAACATTTAAAATTCTGGCTTTTTAGTCTTAACAGTTACCATTTCTCTCTTTCATATTGAATGTTACAATGTATTTTCAGGCCATCTACAATTTTACCTAAAGCCATAGAAAATGCAAGAAAATTATGTGGCATATCATAATAGTCTATACTGAAGGCTACAAATTATTTTCCGTCCATATTCTAGTTACCAAAGGCCACAGAATTGCAATATATATATATATATATATATATATATATATATATATATATATATATATATATATATATATATATATATATATATATATATATAAAATTCAACGTGTTTTCTCCAAAACAATGAGAAATGTTTCATATAGTTCTCTATTCAAAACATGCTTTGTGGGCTTATCCACAATTGGAAAATTTCAATTTTATTTTCCTAAATTTAATCAGTTTCATTCGGAAAAGTCCTAAAAGACACCTACAAATTTTAACTCGGGAGCTTGCAAAATTACAACATTCTTCCGTAAACCCTAGCATTCATTTTTAAGGATTATTTTCCAGAATTCAGGGAAAACTCTAAACCACTTTCTTGGTTTATCTCGTGTACAAAACTTATGAGCATTTTCCCCAGATTGCCCATAATTTTGCTATTTGTTGATTCATATTTACTAAAAAATTCGGCATCTCATAAAAAAATCTTTTACAAAGATTTAACATTTACATTCATATTTTCAGAGGATAAAACAAAACATTTTGAGATTTAAGTAGGTTGTTTTAGGGCATCATGGATGGCCCCCTACGTTCTGCCTATTAGGACATCAAAATATGTCTTTCCATAAGGGCCGGCATGACAGCTAGTGTCATACTTACCGTGACATTCCGAAGATCTCTCGAGGCTGCTGTCTGACCTCGAGACAACTCCACTCCCAGTATATGCAGCGGAATTTGTATAATTCTCCCTAGAGGGTATTAATTAGTTATCAGCCAATGGCTGAATTTATTACCAAAAAATGAAATATTCAAGGGGCGTTGGGGGAACAGCCAATCGCCAACAATTACGTCATAATTACAAGGGAAAAATAAATCCATCAGCTACCAGTTTAGCAAACAAATGAACATCATATTGGCACACCTGCACCGCCTCCAAGGTGATTTCACTGGGGTGGGAGGTCATACGCAGTGGCCACAGATTGCAGCGCCATCTATAGACAGCGGAAAATCCAGCGTCACGTCAAAAAAATTCAGTAACAGAACAGACTCCAGGCGGAGAAACTGTGTCCGATGTCCTAGTGAACTTCCGTGTTGGTAACCAAAACATGTCATAACAAACTTCTGCACAGCTCTTCAAGTTTTCACAAACCAGGTTGGTAAAAATGTAATAATAGTTTATAAGTTCAGGCAGAAGATATTTTAACCTAAAACGGGAAAAGTTCTTTCACCTCACGTAGTTGTGTTGCGTCTTACTTGACTGGTAAGATGCAGTTGTCACATGGTTGATGAGTAAGGAGACTGCAAAACTCCATGCAGGATGTCTCAACCAGGCCAGCGTAGTAACCTTCAGCACTCAAATTGCCTGGTAGGAGGTTACACGCATCACTTGTTTGAGACTTCATAGAACATAATTTTGTTTCCTAATTTTCAGCTTTTATTTCTTAGTCTCTGTCTGTTTACCTGCTTGATACAGGTTGCTACGTACACCCTTAAGAACCGTGTAATTTATAATAACTGAAGTAACTTCTTTTACAGGCACCCTTCAGGGGTCCAACATATTCACGCCCATTTGACGTCCATCTGTTGCTTTCTAACTGTCGCAACACTATTCTTAGTGCCAGCGGAGAGGAACAGAGGAGCCACAACCACTAGTAACACCTTCACCCTGGGAGGAGCGACAGTCTCGAGTTATTGCCTTATCCAGGAGCATTGCTAGTGCTGGGATGTATCGTAGCTTGAGACCTGCCGCCCATTCCTTTGTAGATGCACAGCCAGTGATGGCATTGGTGACCCAAACAGCTCCCCGCCTCAATCAGCCCGCATAGCATGGGGGATCAGTGGAGACTTTACAGAGCCTGGTCATTAAGCCAAAACCAGACTTACACTGTAAATTGTGTTTAGTTTGTTCGCGTCAGGGTGTACCCAGTATACTGTGAGCAGAGACTCGATGCCTTACAGCAATAGGCATGGTCGAAAACTTAGGGAATGAAATGCAGCGTTCCTTGCCGCCAGACATTTGAGTGCACTTCCTCAACCCACAAAGGAAAGGCTGGCGAAATGAGACTGCACAGCCAAACTGATACCAAGCAGTTGCGCCTGCTTCGGTTGTAATCCCGAACAGCATCTCCAGCAGTAACCGGGATGATGGTGTACGTCAATTGCCAACACCCCTCGCCTAATACCGTTGAACCTAACTTAGATAACCCGCTATTGGTCTAGCAGTAAAAATCATTTACCAACATGCCAGTCAGTGTTAACCGGGCATACATCATCGTGTTGAATCATCTCCTCGTTTTCAGGGTGTCTTACATCTGTCAAAAGTTATATAAGACCATACTTGCTTGTTGAATCACCAAATTTACCCTTCACAATATGTGATTGTGCCAGTATTATTTATTTCTGTTATTGTAATGTAGCTAAAAATTTTAAATCTCTTCAGAGTCTAAAGTTTTTCGATAATATAACCACAAATTATTTTCATATTGACCATTGTATGAATTTTGTACCACTATTTGCTTTTTGCATGTAGTCAGTACATATGTAACCATGGTAAACAAAAGCTAACTATAATTGGTTGTCATCAAGGAGTCTCATCTCTTCTTTCTCCTGTGACATACAGGTTTACATAGTGACTCTTCAGCTGGAAATGAACCATTGTAGTTGGTACACGGGCATTAGAGTATCTGTGCATCAAGATGTAATGGAAGAATCAGAAACTTAAGGCATGGACAGTCCTTCATGTTGTGGGTTGTGGCTGAGTAAGTAGTACAAAAAGTTAAATTATACCTCCAAATTACTAAGTACTGTTTGGATAAACAATAATTCAAAGTAGACAGAGGTTTGAGAAAAGTAATTTTTCCTTTGGTGAGATGTGCCAGAGCTAAAAAGGAAGTAGTGTAAATTATGTAGGGAAAGACAGAATATATTGACGCATGCCTGGCTAGGATGAGGTTGTACACATTGGGCTTATTTGCATCGGGCTTGGACCAACGACTGAGGAGGTTAAACACAATACCAAATGTGGCCGAAATGCTTTAATAAAATAAGTTTTAGTCGTGGTCACTTTAATAGCTCTATATTGCGATACCAGTATCGCAAGAAACATTTGGGGAGATGGGGACCTTAATACGTGTCAGGTGCTCGGCCTGTCTTGTCACAGCCACTGTCATGTTCCTTCGCACAGACGGACCTTTTACCTGTGGTTTCCTGGGAAAAGGGATGGTCCTCCTCGATGGCTGGCTTAGCGGCTTTGCATGCGTTGGTCGGCGGTAGGCTCTGAAAGACTTGTAATAATGTAAAGTTCCGGTTGTCCGGATTTGCTGAGTGGGTATTGTCTGCCCTTGGTTGAGGACAAACCCCAAGCCTACCCAGCAGAGGTACTTCTTCTCCTTGAATTATGGCCTCAACCACTGGGCAAGGCTTACCAGGAGTTTAATTAGAGGTGGGAACAAAGGTTGTGAGTGTCCTGAGGGGTGAAGCCTCTCAGTATTGCAGGCGGGATTGAACTCTGCTCTTCTGCTTCGGTGTTCTGCTGAAGGCAGTAGAAGAAAGGACTAGGCATGCTATATTACCTTCTGAGGTATGCAAGGCCTTTTTCAAATTTCTCCTACACATTCCTTCTGAGTGTGTCAAGTCACTTCCTGACTAGAATACCCATGTGTGGTATCCACAGGGGGTCGATAAGCCTAAGGTGATTTCAGCTCCTTTCTGGCCCTTGCTGAAGTGATGGCAGAGTATGGAATATCCAGTCTGGTAGATTCACCTGGTGGAGTAATATCTAGTGCTTTTGTCTCCTTCGAACTTTACCAATTTGGCAGAGCTTGAATTACATCTTAACATGTGTGGATTTAGCTTTGTGCTGATCTGTCTGCCTGCATTTCCCCAGGAGTTGCGTCTATGCAAGAGTTAACTTGGTACTTTCAATATATTATGATACAGAGAATATATTGAAAAAAAAAAGTTTTATTAAAAGAGTAATAGAAAATTGTCTCCCCGCACTCTCTCCTAAGCTAATGCAACTTGCTTACATAAGATAAAGCTAACATGAACGGCCAGGTGAAGGCGACCTGGAGAAAAGCTAAAAGAATGTGTAGTAGGGGAATTACTTCTGGCTAGAAAAGTTACTGTTACGTTAACGTATCCAACAATGTCATGACAGCTACCAGAAGGGTAGTTGTTGGCTTTGCCACACAGTCCAGTGGGCGTACGGAGGTTCTGAAGGGACGTCATCATGAGCTGTTACCAGAAGTTCTGGGTTCAACACCAGGAGGGGGTGGAAGGAGAGAGACTTATTCAGAAGCCTCTGGAGAAGGTCCAGTCTCAGAAGCTGCAGGATCTGTAGTGGCTGCAGAGGGTCAGCAGCTGCTGAAGTGTTGAGCTTCTGGTTGGCTGCGATGTTTTCAGCTGGGTTGAGATCCCGGTCCGTGCGAGCTGTGGAGGTGCAGAGACTGAAGAGCGTTGGCCATGCCAGTCCTTTCATACTCGTCTCTTGTAGGTGCTCAGGGGGAATGATAGCCTCGGCTGCAGGGGTTGAGAATTCTAGGATGCTGAGGTAGCGCTATCATACCTTACATTGACCACGGGCGCTGGTAAAATATGTGCTGCCCTCCAGTGGCACGCTCTGACACTAGCATGACCTTCGCTGGAGGGAGCCGGTGGCTCATCAGGCAGTACAACCTTTGGCAGGGAGGGTGTTGGAATGATGACTTCTTGGCGAGTCTAGGCACACAGTAAAAGCTGGGATCATATGCCTGTAGTATCTTCTGATGTACGCCATGTGGTACCCTATAGGCATATCTCCCGCCTCTTCAGTACTGTTGTAATTAATCAACCTGCCCCGGCATGAACATTGCGCTCAAAGATGGGGCAAAGTTGTAAAGTGATGCACGCATCCTAGATGTGGGAATGCTTCATGCATTAATATACATTAGACATTGACTTTCTCATTGTTTCTGTGTTTAGCCTGAAAGATTTAGCTTGTGAATTTATTATTTACTATTGAGTAATTTTTGTGCATGGTGTAATATTTGATATTTTTCTTATTTAAGCCAGCTACATATTTAAGTGAAAATGGGTGTTCATTAGTGTATTTAATTTGTTTTAACCTGTTTGCCATAACCACCATAAAATCAGTCCTGCCAATGTGTGGTGTTGAAAGTGCACGATTCCAGCCTGGCCTATGAAAGGCAGACATTTTAAATTTTCTTTATTTAATAATATTTATACATAAGATTTTTTCATTGATTAGATTTGATATTAGGACTATAGAGCTTGTGCGGCTTCCCTTTGTTAGGTATTTTTATTGTTCGAGACCAAAGCATTTTCTTAAACATGCTATTCAAGAAATGAAGATGGGTAGTAGATTTGAAGAACAGAAGAGAGCCTTTCAAATGGTACAAAATTTTAATTTTAATAGATATATATGGGGTAATCGTGTTGTTTACTGCCATTAGTGCTAAAGAATATAGTGGTCATTATAGATATGTATAGAAGATCCCTAAGAGCAGAAAATGATTCTAAGAGGTGCTGCATTTTTTTGAGGTCCAGCAGCCAAATTTATGAACCATTACCATTGGCAGAGAAAATCTCCATGTTAATTTGGCTAGTATTTTTGATGGAACAGCGACTGACTATTTTACTCACATTTTTGCCCTAGGACTATTAAATTAATTGTACTTTAACTAGCTGAGTCGCCTAATAAAATGTTTTTAATTCGTTTTAAATTGGAAGTATTTGCTCTCATCTTATACCAGGTGTCATATGCAAATCCTTCTAGAGTACCTAATAATTACCATATTTGTGTTATTCCCTCCTCCCCTGTTTCCTTGGTTTACTAGTGTCTGAATCTTATTCTTTCTTTCCATTGAAATGTTTTTTTTACGAGGAAACCCTTTTAATGATTCTCAGCTGGTTTGCATTTGAAACCCTTTTAATGATTCTCAGCTGGTTTGCATTTATTTCCATAGAGTTAACTAGTTTTTATTGCTTTTTAGTGGGTTTTCTTTGCCAGTGTTTCATATCTAATGTTTTTGGACTAAGTGTGGCATTCAATATTTATAAATCGGTTAGAGGGTTCAGTGTATGTCACCCAAATGTAAGTTAACACTATATTTTTAACATTTTGTTATGTAGGTACTCGTGAGCTGGGCAAGTGTACAGCTTAGTTCATTCCTTTTTCTAGCCAACACCAGAAGTGATCATTCTGTACACTTCACCACACAAACATCTACATTTCTATGCTTTTCATAGCAAAGAAGCAAGTTATTGCATAATGACCATGTAATGTGACATTAGGTGGACATTGCATTTTGAGTTTGTTACGCCAAATCTCATAACTTCCGCGTAGAGTATACTGTGCGACTAAGAGAAGCTAAGATGCTCGTTTAAGTTTCAATCGACAGCTGCCGTCAAGATAAATCAATTGCATGTATAAAAACATTTGTGTAGCATGGTTATGGTGAAATTGTAAGAGTTTAATGTAATAAAGTAAGAAAACTTAACATAATGTCAGCTTATACTCGTCAAAAAGCCAAGTCGAAGTACAGAAATTGTATACGATTGAAAGGGTATCTCAAAAGCAATCCAGTGATACCTATGAGACCCCATATGATCGAGTGAAGCGGTGCCAGGAATGTAAAAAAACCAAGGCGTAAAGAGTGCGTCAGCGACGGCACCAGTACATCTGCTGCGGGGGAAATGTTCCTATCTAAACTACTACATAAAATAGAAGTATCTGTTTGTAATTTTCAATTTTTTCACATTTAGTAATTTTTTCATATAGTATAATTGATAACTAAGACATATCTAATGTTAATTTTTCTCATGTCTGTCTGTCTGTCTGTAACCAAACGGATTTAACTCAAAAACCACTGAACGTATTTACGTCAAATTTACGCAGTCTATAGATAACACCATGATCAACTTAGCCTTTGTTTCATCGAGATATCTGAAACTGTTCCGGAAAAAATAATGATCAGGAATGTAAATAGGTACTGCATTAAGCTTAGGATTGATTACTGCATAAAATAAGCATTGTTAAAAAAATATTTTTAGTCATTTCTCCTTTCTTTTTTGTCTATGGGCTGTAAACCTTTCCTTCCAAAAAGCCGTAGTGACTCAGTTGATAGATATATATCAAGTGGGGCCACAGCAGTTCAGTGGCTAAAGAACCCAATAGTGGGGCCACAGCTGGTCAGGGGCTAGAGCACCCAAAAAGGGAGCCGCAGTAGCTCAGTGGCTAGAGCCCAATAAAAAAAGTGGTTAGATAAATTCTAAATGTCATGCTAACATAAAACATGTGTGAAGCGATGGCAGGGTGTTATTTAATAACTCAATTAAACCTGAAAGAACAAATATTAGTATTTTAAAGATAAAACATTAATGAAACTATGGTGGGATTTATTTGAATAATTTTACAAAAATATCATGCGAATGAAGTTGTACGGGTCAGCTAGTTATAAATAAAACACTGAGATCTAAAGGATGTCTTAGTGTTAAAGAATGACTAACAACAGATATATAATGCGCTAACTAAACTATAAAATGGCTCGAGATAACCGACCTGGTATAAGACTACAATTCTCTCAAAGAAAATATTGCCCATTAACATTAACTTATTCACGCAAAACACACAGCAGTGTCCCCAACAGTCCATCCCATTTTTTTGTAGTGTCTCGAGCTTCGGGACTTGGCCCTCTCCAACAGATTAAAACAGCCCCATTGAGGTAAGATACTATATTAGATTATTGCAGTGTGAGTAGGGGACTCTGCCACATGGTTATTCTGCCCACAGCCCCTGAGATCTAAGAGCTCGTACTAGCCCAAACTGTCTGGTGAGTTGGTGCCCACTCAGATTTCCATCGACCCAACATCCCTCCCTAACTTTCCTGATTTTTGTACTGTTAAAAGATGCTAGAGGCATACAAGTTCATGCGGGATGGAGGTCTTAATAAAATAATACCACTAAATTTAATTTTTAACTTATTCATATTGCTATAATATTCACACAGCTGTTATTTAAAACATTAAACTCCCTACCGCAACTATTTCTCTTATTATTCTTAGTGAGTGCAATATTTAATCTCTCTCTCAATTCGACTTAGTCCTTATCAATGTCTCTATATTGGTTCAGTCACTTAATACACACTCGTTATTTACACACATCCACTCTATCTATTGCCGTCATTCCAAATGTTTGTTACTCGTACATCCACTTAGATAGTCCTGCCTAGCAGTCTCGCTATTCCAAAGTACTGAAGGCTCGCGGTTCCACTGGCATGATCTAGAAAGTTCCTTGCATCCCGCGTCTGGCTGAGGGGGAGGCGATGACCAGAAAATTCTTCTATGATAACCCCAGAAATTCAATCTGTTGAAGGGCAGTGCAGGAGACCAGATAGGCTTATCGTGGCAGCAACACTTATTTATATAGGCCATTCATGGTAAAGTGAGCACTTTCGAAAACCCTTACATTTGGAATAATAATGAAAATATTTTATTTTTACGTTAGACATAAACATAAGAGTATTGTGGAATATATACACTGTGTTTATTATTTACATAGTAATGTATTTTTTTAAATATGGTCTAAAGATAAGAAATTGCTACAAGAAAAGAGTAACTAGGGTCTCAAAAGTGCTCACTTTACCATGAACACCATATAAATCTCCGTGCACTCAAGCAAGACTGGGCAAGGGAAGCGGTGCAGACCAGCGAGCATGTAAAGCTATGCAATTAGTTTCTCATACTGTGTGTCCGCATACCTATGAACATAATCCTAACTTGGATATAGTTATTAAACTCTCCCCTCCACCTAAGTGACATTACTTTTCCAGCTTTTATTCATTCAAAACCTATTGGGAAAATATGGAACCAATAAGACAAGATGCAACAGAAAGATTGAAATAAACTCTGTTCACTGTATGGCAGTAATTCTGAAATCAACTTTTCGGCCAGGAGTGGGGGGATAATGCTGGTAACTGCATACCATACGTGCCACAGTATCAACACTGTTTTGCAGGCTGCTGGTTAAATTGGCAATGATTTAATACTCATTGTTCTAAGAACTGATGTACTGTGAATGTAATGTTTTAATTTATGACTAGTTTGGCGGAAGGATAGTAAAAGAGAATAAAAGTAGATCCTAAGCAGGGTTGTCACGAGTGCTCAATTAACTGTGAACAAGCAGCCTGCAGTAAAGTTGCTCATAACTTCATTGGGCGGGTCCATTACACTAACAGGAAGCTGGGTGTACTGAACAGAATTTTATAAAAACAATGGTTTTTCTTTAATGCTGATTAAATTAAGAAGTTATGTGGCTTTAATTATGAGAAACTAAAATTGTGCAGGTGGGCTTCTTGTGTTATAATTAAGCCACTCGACTGACTCATTAAATAAATGTACACACACTTGCAACAAAACATCGCCAATATATTATAACATGCTAAATGACAATATAAATGGTCTAATGAAAGAGCTTCTATTCCCACGTTAAGCAACAGAAAATGGACTTTGCTCTTGAAAGTTACAATAAGCAGGCCCCCATTAATTTTAAAAAGTCCCTAACATGGGAAAAAAGTCACCTATTTTATTTTTAAGGGTTTGGTAAACACCCTAATTATAGCTTATATGAGATAAGCCTGTATGTTAAGGGAAAATTGACACCAAACCTACACTCGCTCCAATATTACGTCAAGTTTGGCCATAAACAGGAAATATGAAGAGCCACAGCGTGGAGATGCCGGCCGTCGAGTGTGACATGACGTGCCTTGGCGTGGCCATCATTTGTCACAATGTGTGGCGGCATGGGGACTCATTTGAATATTGACATCAGCAACAATTACTTCCCTGAAAGTTCCTTCTTGGGGTGCAACTGCATGACAGTTGCTCAATGTCGTGGTGGCCCGCAGGCAGCAGATACACACATTCCAGGCAGTGGCATGAACGGAGAGGGAGATGCGTGCAGTACGCATCAAAGCATTAAAATGATAGGTTCAGAGACTTTAATTAAGGGTTCTTCCTGCCTGCCTGGCGCTTAACTGCTTTGGTTTGCTTGAAATCCCAATTTTTTGAAAAAACTATTAAATGTCTCCCCCCCCCCCCCTTTTTATCTTTACCTATGAAAAGATATCGCACCCCAGTGAAGAACAGAAATGTACTTTAAAGTTATCACACATGCTGTGAATAATATTTTGGAGCCCTCCAGTATAGTCAAAAACTGCTTTCAGATTGCGGTACATTAAAACATACTAGCAGGACACTAGCCAAACTACGATAGGAGCCTGTTTGAAGTATGCCAAAGACTTTTCATCAATAAAATCTTAGGGTCTCCAGCGGAAGTCCCATAGGTACACTTATTACTTTGAGAATACTTTCCTAATGACCTATGGCGAATTTTGTGTGATGGGGGTACGTCTGTGAGCAGTGAATACCCATTTTTATGCACAACGGGTGTTTTTAATGTGTTGTGATTTGGTTTTTTGTTCTTGTGTTGTTCCTCTGGAGTAATTTATCCTCTTTTGTCAGGTATTTTTGTTACTGTCCTTTTGCCTTCTGTTGAGGGTTTTATCCACGTTTTGTTTATGGCTCATGTGAAGGTTTGCCCCCCTGTGGAGGTTTTTAATGAGTTTTATTCTTCAAATTCTTGTAGGCGCTAATCACCTCATACATGTTATTGCGAGTTTGTATAAAAGCAGTAACCACAAATAAATATATGTAAATAATCTTCACCTTTGTCCATTTTTCCAGGTAGTATCTGCTGCTTTAGTTTCCTATGATTCTAACTGGCTAGACTTTAAGTTGCTAGATCAATTGCAAACTGCAACACTTAACTTTCCATCTACTTAATGACTAATCAGTAAATGTCTTAATTCTCCAGTACTATTTGATAGTAAACCAACCTTTAGGAAGACCCAAGATGAATTTCCAGTATAGCCATCCTGATTCTGATTTTTAGAGATTGCTCCAAGTGAAAGTTGTGATGGGTTTGTACTACAGACCACAGCCGATTCCTCCCCAGTTTTTCCTTTTCAGAGCACTTTGACCCCACTGTAGACATAGCATTAAGCCACAAATATTTTAAAAATTGTGCTGATATTGAAGTTAATTTGTTTGGTCTGTCAGCTGACTGCACAGAAGTGAAGCAGAACATTTGGTTTTTATTGAGTTTTATTTCAAACACTACCTATTACTACATCTAGAGTAAAACTTTTGACCGGACTGAACTCGGACTGGATTTAAAATGTAACTAACGCAGAGCGAAAGTCACGTTCAAGGTAAAGTTTTAAATCCAGATTGACATGTAATCAAGATCGAAGATGAAGTAAACATGGACTGAAAGTTGTGTAGCGACATTTTTTAGCACCTGCGTGCGTGAACTAGTAAACAAACTATATTCGAAAAAGAAACTTACAATAGTTTATTTGTTTTTGTTTCGGAGTTATTTCGAAGCCAGCAATTATCATTTCTACTCTTGCCAAATTAAAAAAAAAAAAAACACTTGTTTGCTATATTTATTTACCATCCGGTAATTTTAATATATATATTTCTCCAATATTACTCTTCCAGAAAAACTTTGCATACATTTTGTTCCAAACACTTAACTTTTTTTTTCGTGGACATAATTGGCTTTGTAGCTTTCAATTAGCTTAAAAAAAATTTTAAAACTCCGTCTCTTTTATTTGCCTTTCACTCTCAGTACACCCCTGTTTGCATAGTGTAGAGTTTACTTTAAATTTGGATTCTACACTCCAATCTACCTTGCTTACTGATGGAGTGGATCACTCACTCCAGCTCTTCTTCAGTCCAGTCCGGGTGTGTTTATGGTAATGTTCAATCTAGATTCTTCAGTATGGTAATTTTCAATCTAGATTCTTCAGTCTGGTAAAATTTCAATCTGGATTGAAATCTTGCGTACTCTAAACGTTAATACATGAAAAAATGCATTTTTTTAAGCGATAGCTGTCAGTTGTGTAAAAATTTTTATAATATAGAGAAACTAAATTTACTGGAATTATTATTTTACTGTACTAGCTTTTGTTCTTTATGCATAAACATTAATGTTAAAACTAGTTATTTCTTGTTTGATAACTGTCACAGTACTCCTAGGTGGAAGATACTCCATTGTAATTTACTGTATTTATTTATACCTGCCTTTAGATAATAGTTCTGCTGTCTATAAAATGTTAATGGTGGTGGAGAAGAAAACATAAAGATAAGGAAGAAACATGTGCATGTAAAAGTGGTTTTTCTTCAACAGAATTGTACGTTCTCTAGTTGGTAGGTTGTCGAGGGTTGAGGGGGGGGGGGCATATTATCCTAATTGTTTTTCACGTAAATAGTGAAAGCAGAAAAAGTTGAGTGCAATGAACATTATACTTTGTACGATTGTATTAATTTTGAAAATGGTGTAGTCTAACTTCACTATAAAACATGGTTTAATGTGTGTTATGCAAGCTAATTTTCTGTTCCTAGTTGGCTGTATATAAGTTTTAATTAAAGATAATGTATTTAGTTTCTTCATTCTACTTTTAACATTAGACCATAACACTTGACGCCGGCTAACAGCCAGCCACGTTAAGATCATGACTGAGCTCACCACTTACGTGACATGTGGGCATGCACGTGCTCAAGGAGGCCATAACCTGAACTTTCCACAACGGAATATTTATTTGAAGTGTAAAATTATCTCTTGTTTATTTTCAGGTTTTTCAAGTGTCTAAATGTTTAAAATGTACGTTTGCTAATATTGCACAATGTGTGCTATGAATTTAAAATGTGCGCTGCGCGAAGACCAAGAACATTATTATTCCGGCATAAAGGCCGTCATGAGACATTTAAAGAATTCAGAAAATTCTTAAGTAAAATTTAAAATGTAAATCAATATTAAAATTATATATATGCCATTTATTTTAAAATATAAAAGTTTTACTCGGTGTGCATAGCACTTCCGCTTGTGTGAACCCTGTAGGTTGCCATGGTAGGTCCGCGCGACCCCTGCCTCTGGGCAGTCCGTCGAGGAGATCTGGCGAGAAAGACGCTGTCACGTACGCACTACAAACTTTTTGCACTGATGTACATTACAAGTGTTGCACTTTAGTATACCGGTTAACCTTTGCTTTGCGTACGTTTTGCAAGACATTCCCTAGCGTTATACTTCCGCTTAACCTAATAATTTGTGACCTCACAGCTTTTTGAATATAAACGAGGAGGAGGAGGAGGAGAAAGATGTCGGAGAGGCCACGCAGCCCGTGCAACTTGAATCAGGCACCATCTGCCTATTTTAAAGGCGTTTCAGTGTAATTTCTGTATAATTGCTGCGTGCAATTTTAAGGGCTTTATTTTCATGTTTAGTGGTTTTACGGCCACATCACTTGTGACCACGTGATTAATAGCTGCGAAGTCAATGTCCGCGCCATCCATGCGCGCCATTATTATTAGCAAACTTAGGCCTTTTTAAAAAATCAAGTGGTGGATAAATTCCAGAACTAAGTGTTACCATAAACATTAGTAATAAATGTGAATACTCACGATGTTCTCAGTTCTCTTAACAATCGTACGAGGTAGTACTGGTGAAAATGTTGTCCAAACTTCACAATGCTAAATTTGCAGTGTGCCCAGTATCTGTTAATGACGCAGGGAAGTATTTGCTGATTTGTTAATGAGTGTTTATAATGAGAAGAAACTGCACCTTGACACTTCTTCCACAAATCAGTGACATAGTTGGGGCCAGTGGTTTAAAACTATTTCACGTATTTTGTCACCATGCCCCACGTCTTTCTAAATAGACCCCGTAACGATCATAATCTGTGTAGAAGTTCTCAAAAGTTGAGAGCGTGTGAAGGCAATCTCATATGCCAGCGTTAATTAATTCTATATTGGTGAAGGTTGCATGTAATTGTGTGCTAGCAGAGCATTTGAAGGCCATGGAACTCGGAAAGAGGTAGTGTGAAGACAACGAGAAACCATGTTTTCATAGTTGTATCACAGATGATCATGGCTTACGGTGATGTTGGCATAGTCTCCCAGATTACAGCGTATTCAACAGTTGACAGCTGAAATGCCCACTGCCGTGTTCCTGGTATGAACACATTGAACAGAACCATGTGTGTGGGCCAAGAGCCAACACCTCAATTAAAAATGCATTCTGGTCAAGGCTACATTAGCGTGGAATATATTTATCTGTGGTACAATAAAACCAACAAATAAAATTAAAAAAATATTGTGAGCCACACACTATTACATATTTAGGGGATTGTAAGCCACAGAGGGGAAGCGTTATGTTGTAATGAATTCCTAATATGTGATCTTATCCATACCCTCGCCTACCATTGATCACGCCTATGCACAGAACCACACAAAGAGGAGATTAAATATAAATTATCTGTGGCCGCCCCCAACCGATAAGTATTAATATCATTAAATTTTGCTCACATTTTCTTCTCGGAACTCTCTTCAGTCGCATTTCGCGTTTAAGTAGAATATGTGAAATTTTAATGCACTTAATAGTACGGAATAGCATGTGAAACAGGTTACTGTCCTGTTCTCTCGTTGTAGTTCTCAGTAAACACCAACGGACTAGCTCAGTGTGAGTTGGAGACTTTTACTACATAATAATGAAAGTTTGTTGATACCAGGATTGCCAATAAATAAGAAGTTAAATGTTTACTGGAGATTTATTGTAGTCTCAGCAAAACAAACTATTGACACTCACAGCCGACGAATAGTGATGGGTAGTTCACGAACTACCAGTTCATTTTGAACTGGTCTTGAAAAAGAACTAGCTGCATAGTTCATCGCGACATAAAAGAACTAGTCTCTTGTGATATCGGTCAGTCATTCTCTCAGTACCAGCAACTACGCCAGGCGCGCCAATGTGCCACTGAGCATGGTCGTAGTTTGTCGCTTTCTCCTCCCCTTCGATTATCACTCCCACCACGACTGGACACATCGCAACGTTGCATACTTATCTCCCTCTGTCTATCGGTATCTTTGTTTTAGCTCGTTCAGAACTGCCTCGAACTGTAGGATCGCAGAGCAGACCTACCTAGTTCAGTAGTGACATGAGTCGCAAATCGGTCGGGAACTGCAGGACACACAGCGGGAGACAGTTGGCAGACCTGTGGCCATGTAGCGATCTTTCGTTCTTTCTTTCTTTTTTCGTGCCGACCCCAATTGCGTAGTCGGTTGCACGCCAGTCTGCGGTGCGAGTGGATCCGGGTTCGATTAACTGTTCTCAAATATGACTAGTTCGGAACGACCTAGTTCATTCTTGTGAACTATATTTCCCATCACTACTGACGAACTAACAAAAAAAAAAAAAAAAGAGTGGCAGCCTTCATAAAACAAAACTTCTCTCTTCAAGACTTACGAAGACGAGAGAGAATAGTTACTTTTCTCTCCCGGCGCACTATTGACTCCTGCACATGCGGAAAATAAATTTAATAGATATTTGAATTGAAATGTCTGAAATACAAAAGAAGATTAAAGTCGCGGGCGCTGGTCTGTGCGAGTAACGTGATCACATGTTGTAGGCTGTCCCACTGACAGCTGTCAAACAATCGTGCTGCGACGAACTGTTGTGATACCCGAGAAAGGTCGTGCTTCCTTGTATATTTGTAGAAAGTTTCCTCATTGAAAACATATTGTTTTCGAGCACCGGTCACATCAGCTAAAGGTGACCTCTGTTATTTTCCTCGTTTCACCATGTTGTGCCTTGCGGTGGCGGGCGGATGTTTTTAGTTTACTAACCCAGTCAAAAGGAAAAGATGCGCTATCGTCCTATGACGTCTGTTACTACTGATTAAATGAGGAAAGAAAAATAATAAATTTGGAAAAAACGAAAATATATAGAATACAAACAAGTTGTCATTGCCACGACCTTTCAGATATTACATGAATTACTATTATTGACTGAAAAATAGACAATTGAAATACTTCCCGAATATGCCAATTTTATATATATATATATATGAGAGCTGCAATGCTACACATGGTCGGTCAGATGGTGAAATAATTCCAATAAAAAGGTGCTTGTTTTGATTCTGGATAACTTCATTCGTGGTAGGATTAAGCAAAAGTTGCCGAACACTCGCAGAATAAATCCACAGTTTATAGGGATAATTTTGGGTCGAGACAATTGTTATGGTTCACGTTTAGTTTAACACTCGTGAACGTCTTGCTAATTTTCTAGTTTTCCCACTGTGTAGACCTGTTCCTGCCTAGCCTCGGGTACAAATCCACACAACTTTTTCGCCATTTGAGGAACGTTTCGACGCTAAATTAATTTATTCCTGGGCGTACGTAAGTGCAAAAGATCCAGAAATAAGTGCACGTACAAATACAGCCTTAAACCCCACTGAATGCATGAGTTAATGCGAATGTTTGAACGATGGTTATTATTTTTTTTCCTGTGGCTTCTACAAGCTACAGTTGTTATTGGCGTAGCATGAAGACGGTAACCTGTGTACTTGAAGCGACTGCGGAGTGATCTGAGAGTTATTGGTTGAGTGCTGCGGTTCTTATGATCCTTCAAGGCAAGTGGACTCTGGAGGGGTTGACGAGAGACTGATGCCATTGGTGCATTTAATCCATTTAGAGTACTAGTACTGCTTAATTTGGTTACTATGGCTAACTTAATTATTAAATAAATGCAATAAGATATCGAGTATTGGTTTATTTGCATGGATTACTCTGTTATAGAGTACATAGTGTGAAAACATAGATGTATAGATTTTGTGGTATTTAAATAAGTTAGGAACTTAGTCCCTTCAGGGCTAGCCTAGACAGTTGCGACAATAGCCATACTCGCATTTAAAGCAAAAAAGTAACATGGCGAAACTGTTATGAAATTTATTGTTACATTGATTCCCGAGGGGCCTATCTGAGTTTGAGGGGGATAAAGGTCTTAATAACAATAAAAGAACTAAATTTTATTTTATGTCATTCACGCACCTATTATTTATGTCATTAATGTGTCTATCTCCAGTATTAATCTTTTAATTTACCAAAGTGCGCAATATTTAATGTCTACTTTTACTCTAACTAATGCCTTTCTTAATGGCTCTGGTTATAGTCAATAATCTCATACTTATCATTAACACACTTTCAGACTGTCCAGTGCCATCATTTGTAGTGCATTTCACTCACGCACACAGTCCAATAGTACAGCCTGCCAGCCGCACTCTTCACTGCTCGATACTTGTAGTCGAAGATTTCTCTTTCACTGGTCACTTCCCTCGTTGCTCGTCGTCTATCGCCGAAACCGTCACACATCTATTCAACTACTTCCGGCCCGGAGGCGCGTTTGCTCAATTTATACTCTGCTGGCCTTGACATTTAAAGCAACTAGGGCAGTAAGCCACTAGACTATCCTTCAGTTAATTACAGCAACTCAATACAATCAAGGTCAGCAACAGTGGCGTTTATTCCATAGACGCAAGGTAAGCAATGCTTGCTCTATACATGTTAGAAATGTTTGACCTTTTATAGTTTTCGCCTGAACTTTAAATTTGCACACATTTTATTCAGAGTTCCCCGTTTCCAATTCGAGAAATAGTTTTCGGAACTCCCGTACTGTACACGCACAGTGCTGCTATCTATTATTACTGCCCCAAACTGGAGCGACTAGCGATGAAGCGAACTCTCAAGCGAATTACCCTGCCGCGTTCTTTCGGCAGGGTAATCAGTCGTTCTGTTTGCATCCTCCAGTCCTCTTTTCCTTGCAAAGTGGATGAAAGTGTTTGGGAAAACGGGAGTTGTTTTATTATAATTTGTAATATGCTCTCTAAATAATGTTCAGTTTAATTATTATTACATTCATTTCGTTTCCGTTTATATAACTAATGTTAGGTATTATAAAACGGTAAATACACATGGAGGGTAAGCAATGTTGGAATTTGCGAATGTTAATAGAAATCGAAAATGGAACCATAGTTTGGCACTAGCAAATGTTATCTAAGCGTAGTACACACGGGCATCTCTCTTGTATACGCCGACTTGCATCGCGTGAACGACCGCCGAGTATGCTAGTTACTAGCACACGAGAGCTTGTATACTAGCTAGTGCCATATAGGGATGGTTCTATTTTTCACCATCTTTCTTGTGCAAGTGTAATGTAAATAAAACCTACATTTTGTTGATGCTTGCGATAAGCAGATACGGTAATGTTTTTAATACGATAAAATGTTTAATAACCTCTCTAGCATCAATAATACTTTGTATGAATAAAATAGAGAGGGTTGTCTTTTTTTTTCTGTGAATAATTTTAAATTTTCTATATTTGTATATATTTAGTGCTTTAACTATGTCTCAGTGGACTATTTTTTTTTTTCTTTTTTATGGCAGATGCTATTGATGATGCACAAATTAATCCCACATCCCCAAAAACTGCTTCCAAATCATACATAATTGACATCAACCATCCACTTTCTTGCTCACCAGCTAGTTTCGTGTGTATGGATCACACAATTCCGTGCATACTAGCTAGTAGGCACTTTAATGTTCAATTTCTTGTTCACCTTTATTTTCACTTTCTTGTACAAGAAAGATGCCCGTGTGTACTTGGCTTTAAACACTCCTATACACGGGGCTATTATATTGCTTACCCTATAAAAAAATTCACTACACTATAGCGCGTACCGCAAAAGGATCGTGTCTGCTCGCTTTTTGGTAATATATAGTGGTAGTGAAATTTCGCGACAAGATTTCAAGACAAGTTATACTTCAAAACATTGTAGGGTCGTTTATGTATCTTGATTGTCTGAATAACTTCGACACGTGTTATTTGTCTGCACACGGATAACGTAGGGGCCGTGCTGATGTTGCCGAATTCTGGGTGGCCCGGTCAAATATGAAAACGCATTATCAAGCAGACGGCAACCAATGACAATACACAAACTGACGTTATGTGCTTATAGTATTAAAGTCTACCGTGTACTAATAATTTTTCGAAAAATATCACTAGCTCTAGTAGTAGATATGTTTCTCTTGGTTTAGACCCCACCTGTAATTCAAAACATTCCATTGACTTGCCGCCGCCATCGTATAACTGCTGTCCTTCACTTCCATTCGCTCGCGCGGGATGCGAAGTAGCGAGCGCGTATAGGCCATTCACGGTAAAATGAGCACTTTTGTGGCCCTAGTTACTTTTTTCTTTCAGCCAGTTAATATTTTACCCATCTTTGTAAATAAATATTTCCATGTAAATAATGAACACAGTGTTTATATTCCACAGCACTCGTAAGTTAGTTTAAATATAAAATATAATTCTTCACTATTATTCCAAATGAAATGGCTTGCAAAAGTGCTCACTTTACCGTGAATAGCCTAAAACAGTATGTTCTATTACACCAATCATTACTACTGCTACCCAAATTCGCTGCCAACATTACTGTAGCAATGAAAGTGGTGTTTACGTGTTTGAATATGTGCTTAACGGTAGGTATCTTGTAAAATGACAAGCCACGAACCAGCTATAAATATGTAGTTGCTATCATAGGCGATATTCCGCGTTATCGATTATTATGCTTGCTAATAAGGTGGCCGCCTGGCTGAAGGTTCATTTACCGTGTCCGAATGTGAGAAGCGCATGAGCAGACTTACCATAACCAGTTTGCGCAAGGCACTGGACAGGCGCGCAGCCTTCCGGCGGCAACGCGCCTCTTGACACACACTGCGGCGACCTTATAATTTGTTGCCGTTGTAATAGTAAACACCTTGTACTCAACAATGCCGTGGTGCGTGGCTGTCTAGATGTCGTATATCACAAGCGTTTAGTACCTCTAACATTAAAGTAGCTTATTATTGGTTAAAATTGACTTTTACTTATATGATAAAATATTTCATTTATAATTAACACAAAAAGTCAGGAAATGTGCGATGGTAATGTCTAGTAAGAAATATTTCTCGTGCAGAATATTATCAGAGTGCGTGCGCACAAATGCGGCGCGTTGTCCCTTTGGTGTGATTCCCTAGACTAAAGGCTGTCAACGATAAAGTGAGCACTTTTGAAATCAACCTTATGAAAAAAAGTCACTGCTTCTAATAGCATATATTTCAACGGGCGCACTGGGTGACACGCGTCCAGTATAGTTGGTAACGATGGATGGTAAGTAGTTCCATATCTTAACGTAGAATAAAAAGTGCTAGGTAACCATTTGTCATAACATTATTTATTTGGCTTTCTGTTTTTTTTATGCACCGAAGTGTAAAAATTAGAATATTTGTAAAATATTTACTTTTCTAATGATTACACAGTTTCACTTGACCGATGCATGAATAAAATGATGAGGCCCATGGCAATGTTAATTTCGCATAAGGTGGAATAATACAGAACATGCATACAAGTAGATCTTAAGCAGGACTTTCAAAAGTGCTAAATTTACTGTGAGCAGCCTATAGCATTGTCTGTATGAGGCGGAGTACGAACTAGTCTGAAAGTAGAACTTAGCAGGGATTCAGAAGAGGTGGAAGTAGCCACGAATGGGCCATAGCACGTCTGTAGTTTCAAACCTTGCCAGCGGCGATGCAATGTCGGGCGAGAAACGAGGCCAAAAAACGTCGCCGAAAATGAACGTTTAGTGAGGGTGGGGGGAGCCGCAGGGAAACAGTTGCAGCTGTTGGGTCACATGACTGCAGCCGGCCTGGCTCCCAGCAGTAGAATAACTGCCGCAGCTGGCCTGTGACAACGGGAAAGATTGGGGATGATTTGTCGACCTGCAAAAAAAGTGTGCTAGACGGGGGTGTCCAAGCAAACAGCGCCGATCACTGCTATTAATTTGCGAAAATATGCTTCAAAAATAGCTCTGGTTCGGATTTATCATTGAAAACTATATCTGTATCCAACGATATACAAAAAAAAGTTTGTGTCAAAGCTGCAGGAGCGGGGTATAAGCTGATTTTTATGAAAAACACTAGTGCTTTACCCATAATCCGTAGCTTATATATATATACACATGGAAAGGAAAAAAACTAGGTGACGCCGTATGGACATATTGAACTCGCATTCTTAAGGATCATTTTTTCGATTCCCAGTCCGGTTTTGTATGGTTTACCGAAATAATTCCAAGCGAATGCAAGGTTGCTCCCTTATTATAGGCCATGGCAGATTCATTTCTGTTCCCGCTCATAACTGATTTGAGCAGTCGGTTCCGTCCGTAATTAACTTACCTTTGAGACAAAATTAGAAAGGAGGGAGCTGTCGCAGCATTTGCATTGACACATTATGTATACTATGCATACCACTTTGATGATAGTGTGAGCGAGTGATGAGATTTGTGCTGCTCTAAACATATATATCGCGAGAGCCGATGATGGTAAAGAGGCGAATATGGAGCAGCGCCGAAATGCAAGGGCTGGGGAAACTGGAGATATCCGAGAAAACCCGCCAAACAGCGGCATCGTCCGGCACGATACCAAAATGCGAAAATCCTGGAGTGACCTCGCCGGGAATCGAACCCGGTTCGCCTAGGCGGGAGGTTAGTAGTCTAAACACTACACCACCGCGGCCCCGAAATGTTAGTGTGATAGCGGAGCGTTGCACTATTAATAATATATTAAAGTACTATAAAACTATATAATTTTTATTAGTGTAATTCAGCAAAGCCACATTTATTTGGTTTTCGAAAGAAATTAAGTTTTAAGCATGTATAGGATGTTCCGCGACTCTACTTACATACTTAGGCAGTATGTTATAAAGATCATTGACAACAAAAAAGTCGTGTACCCAAGTAGGCTATGCAGCTCCATTTCAGAGTTACAGGCACGTAATCGTAAATGCAGCAAAAACACAAATTGGAATTACTGAATGTCTTTAGTGCAACTGACAACGTTCATGTTGAATGTTTAACATGAGCTGTTAAAATTGTGCACCATCTGACCGTAAATAGGCTGCGGTACATTGTAGCCTACCATGGCGTGTTGCCACTGCATGCCTGCAAGTTCATTTCTGAGTTGATTTGCAGCGTTGGTTATCGCCTGTAGCAACTGGTCTCGTGTGTCTGGTCGCCATACTCTTCAGGTAGCCCCGAAGAAAAAGTCAAATGGGGAGAGTTCTGGAGAGTACGTTGCCCCACCTCTTCCAATCCACCTGCACGGACACTCAGCTGCTGCACAATGCCTATTTCTGTCACAGTATCCGTAAACAAACACCATGTCTGTGTACTCTGCACGTGTAAACATTTCTGGCATTGTTCCACAACCACTCGCCTCGACGCACTAACAAAGACTGGTCACACCAGCCACACTAGCAGTGTATGCTTAGTCAGATTGTGCATATTTTGAACAGCTTGTGCAAGACTTACAACATGAATGTGGTCAATTGTATTTATGCTATTCAGTAATTACAATTTTATTTTTATTGCATTTAAGTCCCTGTAACTCTGAAATACGGCTGCACAGCCAATTTGGGTATATTACATTGTTGCCAATGATCTGTAAAACACGCTGCCAAAGTGTATTGGTCGAGTCGCGGAACATTCTGTATAAGAAGACTTCTAGAAGCTTACATACGTTGACACTCAAACCATCGGAACTCCACCTGGCTGAATTTCACGTAGTTTATTGCCCCCATTATTTCTGCATGATGGTGTGAAGTATTCGTATTTTGGACTGAGGGTGGTTGGAGGAAAATACTTTATTCTTTGTCGTAGATACAGATGAATGCCTATGCCAACCAGAAATTAAGTTCTGGAGCGTCTGGATTCGTGTCTTCAGAACGTAGTTGTAGAATTTCACTGGTATTGCTTTACCACCGAACAAATGAGATCACTGTGTAGATAGCCTATTAAAACAACTCCTTTCCATACAACTCATATCTTCTACAAAGAAATAAGCTTGACGCGCTCTTAGAGTAGGTTAAGTTTTAAGTAGTAGAAAAAAATACACATTCAATGCCGTCCCTAGCGAGGCCAAGGGCAAAACTTATGTGATGCCCTTCCCTCGCAAACTAGTTAATACCCCCTTCCGACAACGCAATCACCTTTCGAACAATGTGTTTTTCTCTTGAATACCCGCGCCTTGCGCCTAACTTTTTACATTTTAAAAATAAACATATTCAAATATATATATCATCGTAAGTAGTGTGAAATGATAGGTTCTGCATCTCCTGGCATCCTGGCTGGGAGCCATGGCGGCCATCTTGGATGACACCTCGCTGAAATTCCCTGTTCTTTCATTCCTCGTTAGCAGCGTCCATCTTGTTTTCCCCTCGAAATTTCGCTTTTTCCGCTATTCCCGACGTTCTGCTCTATCATTCCACCTTGTCTCTTAATGATCTTGTATTCCGATTCTTTTACTTCATGCTCTGGCATTCAGATTCTTTTACTTCATGCTCGATTCTTTTACTTCGTGTTCTCACATTCCTTTCTGTCTCTCTCGATCTCTCACAACCCCCCCCCCCCCCTCTCTCTCTTTTATATAATGGCCGCAGTGATGCCGCGGCACCGCATCCAGTATCCCTGGTGGTGAACCTACATTATATACAGTTTTAAGACAAAATACGGCCATACATTTTTCTTTCGAGAGATTTTTATCAAATCGTAAATGTGTTCAAAAACTTGTCACATTTTCAGATTTTGTTACTGGGATAATCCAATATAAATTATTATTTTAGAATTATTTTCATAGGAAAATATTGCTTTTATTAGCCACGCAGTCCATTACAGGAAACAGGAATAAATCTAAGGAATGTTGTAATTTATCTTCGCTTCTTTGCTAAATTCGAATTTTATTTATCAGAGATGTTTCCAGTGCAATGAAGTTTAATGCCTCTCAATTTGCAGTACTGACTATGTGCAGTATTCACGTAAAATATTATTCATGCCCAGACAGTTTCTACATTATTTCATTATCTTCATAACCTACTTTGTTGCCATTAATTGTTCGTTATTTTAAAGTTTTTTGACGTCCATTTTTGTCGTGCACACAGAAATTTTAGAACTGATCCAATTTTCAAATGTTTGATGGAAACCGAAGCTATCCAACTTTCTTAGACAAATATGGCGGCCTTTATGACTTTCAATGACATAACTGTCGAACTTGATTTGACAAAACTTATCGGAAGCAGTTTGACGGAAAAATTTGACAGTGTGACGGAGGCTTAACGGCCCTGCCTACCAAACCTGAAGCTGCGAACTTCAAATGCGGAATCAATGTTAAATTAAATTCCTTCTCATTGCATCAATTTAAAAATGACTATTTCAAACAAAAAAAAAAGTTTTGACCCTACTTCCTCAGAAAAGATCGATATCTATATAAAATTATTTATGAAAATAGTTGTTTATTAAGGTTTTTTTGTTATACGTAAATTTAAATATTACATTTTAGGAAAAAATAATTAAACAAAGCAATTTGCAAGATGTCTTAAAGTAGCGATATTCCTTAAGAAATTTCACTTTTCATTTTTTTGTGGAATAGATACCTTTAAAATTGATACAACGAGAATGAATTTCGTTTAACATTGATTCCCCATGTGAAGTTGGCGGCTACCGGCTTGGTTGTACTGCAGGGCCGCTAAGAGCGCGGGCAATAAAAAAAATATACATTATTTTATCTATGTACACTTTTAACTTGTAGATATTACTTGTAAGTAAATATTCTTCCTCGCATGAAAAAATTTAGATCGCATAATTTTTGCATAATGGTATGTCAGAATTACAAATTCTGTTTCAGAGATGTAAAAATAAAATAAATTGTGTGTACAAAAATGTTAACAAAGGCGACTAGGTGATGTCTTAATTCATTTTAAAGGTATGTAAAACCAATTTACAACAAATCATATACCGTAAAAAATAAAATATGCCAACATTTTATTTTTGAGCAATTGTGAAAAATTGCAAAACCACTATGTAGCATAGTTCGAAATATTCGTTGAAATAACTCACAGTATACTATTTCAATATGAATTCTCATTTCGCTAAGTGAGTTGGTTTTTATGATTTGTACATTCCATAAACACTGAAATTGTGATTTTGACATTATTGAAAAATTATGCCCTCAAAATGTTTGAGGTGATGAAATAGTAAAAGTAATGTCTTAAACTTGAACAGTACTTGGTAGCTAGGAATATAAAATACTGAGTTTTTTGGTGGCCAACCGGCACCTCTGAGGAGCGTTAACTTATTTTACAGGTGTATCGGTGGTACATTAGAAATGCCAAGTTTGTCAAAGAGCTTCGAAATGGCTTTTGCTTCTGAGTTCTACAAAGCCATTTCTCCCCCCCCCCCCCCCCTTACCATTCCGCGAAGAAAAACTTGACGTAATTGCGAATACTTGTAATTTTAAGATGGAAAGTTTCAAACGGTTAAGCATGGTATACTAAGCAGGCGCACACAAGGATTATAAAATAACATAAATGCTGATCATTATGTACCTAAAGTTTATTATTCACTGCACGGTTTTACATCGCCAAGTAAACAAAAAGTCTGTGAAGGAAAATTATTTATTAAGGTTACCATTTGATTAGGGTTATAAGCAGAGTAAACAGCCCCTCGACAAACACGATCATTTCGTTAGCTATGTTATGCGCTCACTGCTTCGCATTCCGTGCGAGTGAGTGGAACTGAAGGAAAGTAGTTATACGATAGCGGTGGCAAGTCAGTGAAATATTTTGAATTGCAGGCATGCGCTAAACAAAGAACAATGCATCTATTACCAATAAACAAGCCGACAAGATAGTACTTTTTGCGACGCGTGCTGCTGACTCTGGTTGTATTGATTTCTGCGTTTATCTGAAGAATTCTCTGGATTACCGACCTCTTTCTCTCAGTATGACTCGGGGTGCGTCAAACCTCCAGATGGCCAGGGCGGACACTATAGAAGTGTGACAGACCTCCGAGCCGATTTGTTGATGAGCGAATGAATGGCTGGGTTCCTAGCGATGGAAAACGAGCAGCGAGTGAAGTGACCAGCGGAAGGGAAATATGCGACTTTGAGTATCAAGCAGTGAAGAGTGCTGCTGGCAGGCTGGACTATTGAACTAGATGCGCGATTGAAAGACATTACCAATGGCGGCAACAGATAGATTGAACAGGTGTTAACAATGAATGAGTTAGACTGTAACCAGAGACAATTAAAGAGGATGCTAATTAGAGTTGAAATAGAGTATTGCGATCACTGTTAAAGAGTAATAGTGGATACAAGTAATTTAATGCTTTAAATAATAGCTGTGTTAATAAATTAGAAATCAAACTTAGTTTCTTCTCATATTATTAAGCCTCCATGCCTCACGAACTCATACACCCCTCAGGCGTCCCATGTAACATTATTTTATCTCGACAAATTTATAAAAAAAAAAAAAAATAGAGGAAAAGTTGAACCTGTTTCATGAATATGCTTAATAAACTTTATTACAACTCTCAAATAACTACTGTGAAAAAACTGTCAAATATACCGTGAATTTGATAAATAATTTCTGGAAACTGGTATGTGATGTACACGCACCTTCCCTTTGCCGTCTTTGCACTGCATATTATGTTAATCTGATGTCGTGATTCACAGAGAACCCTGAAAGTTTTAAATAATGGAATTTGCTTCTAGCCAAACTATCAAAAAATAAAGCAGTGTTAACAGCAACTGTATTTTATTAAAACCCCTTTATCGCAGTCAGTATTTAATACTTCCCTCCCACTAATCTTTTCTTTAACAAAATATAAGAGTATTTAAGAGATTGTACAACATGAGAATAAATTGTTTGTCGAGAATTTTGTAAAGAAATGAAATGGATCGCGTGATAAAGACGATGAATGCAGCGTGTGATTTGTGTGCAAGTGTGTGCAAGATGGCCGCAACAGACGGACTACAGGTTGTGTTGTTCCGTATTTAAGGTTGTTTTGGCTTGTGATAGTTCTAGCAATAGGTTTAAATATAGGTGGAGTAGTAGTTTGAGGTATAATTAGAGTTTTAAGAGTTAAGATTAGTGTTTTATGTGGTAAGGAGGGAGTAGTGTCCGATTGTGTGCACGAGGCCGAGGGCTTTGATATTGTACGAGAGTAAAGGGTGTCTGATGTAAGTTAGGCTAGTTAAGAAAGTGTGTGTATACGTAGATATTTGGTGTATGTTATAAGGGAGAGTAGTTTTAGTTTGAAGTTAGTTAAACTATTTTTTTTAAGAGAAAAAAAAATGGTAGGGAGCTGTAAGTGTAGGCTGTGGAAAAGTGTGGAGAAGGTTAGATAGTGGTGTGCAGTGCGACCAGTGTGGCGGCTGGTACCATGTTGGCTGTATAGGGATCAGGGAGGAGGAACTGGAATCACTACAGGAACATGAGTGGAAGTGTGAGGAATGTGCTGAGGGAAAGGGTTTAGTGGCAGTGGTAGGGAACAAATTAAGGGTAGAGAAGGAAACGCAAATAAGTGGAGAAGGTGGAAACTGGATTTGGGATATGCTGAGGGGAAGCTTTGTAGAGGGTGTACCAGTGCCAATGGAAGGGGCTAAGGAGGAGAGGTGGAAAGGGGAGATGGTAGATTTGATGAGCAGGAAAGAGAGGGAAATGATGCATAGGATTGAGAGGATGGAGGAAAAGGTCAGGAATGAGATGGGTAAGAGTAGAGCAGAAATGAGGGTGGATAAGTTAGAGGAGGAGTTTGAAGATGTAATGGGGGTGCTAAGGAAAATGAAAGACAGTCCACAGGAGGAAAAGCTGAGTAGAGAGGAAGAGTTAGGCAGAATGCAGATAGGGCAGTAGGCAGGAAGCAATCAGGAATAGAGGAACGGGAATCAGAAAGCAGGGAACAGGCATTGGTAGAAGGTAGGAAGCAGTATGCTGAGGCTTGCAAGTGTGCGATTAGCAAAGACCAGCAAGCAGGACAAAGTAGACAGTTCAGGGTCATAGGGGAAAGAGGAGGGCTGGCCAAAGGGACGGAAACAAGGGTGCTGCAGGAGGCTGGAGACAAGCATAGGCATGTGGTTGAAAGAGCCACAAAGCAGGAAAAGGTTGTAGGAAGGGAGCCAGAGGTAGTTTTTCTTGGCAGCTCTATTGTAAAGGGGATGGAGCTGAGGAATATCAGGAAGGAAATGACATATAAAGCAGCTTTGGGGGGGGGATATCAGGGATTTGGAGGAAAGGGTTAGTGGTATGAAAGGTACCAGGGTGGCAAAGGTCGTTCTCATTCATGTAGGGGGAAATGACCTGGCTCATAGGGAGGTAGGGCAGGAGGTAGAGCAGGACCTCAGGGGATTGCTGAGGAAAGTGCGGGAGAAGTTTCCTGGAGCTAGGGCAGTAGTCAGTGGCGTGCTGGTTAGGAAAGGAGTATCCTATAGGAAGGCAGTGGCTGCGAGTGAGGTATATGAGAGGGTGTGTAGGGATTTGGGGGCTACATTTTTAGATAGTAGGAAATGGGTAGGCTGGGAAAGTGTAGGGAGGGACCAGGTTCACCTGACCGAACAGGGAAAGAGGATTCTAGGTGACCTGCTAGGCAGAGAAGTAGCTGGCTGCATGGAGAGGGTCAGGGCAGAGCAGCAGTTGTTGAAATAGCAATCAGTTAGAAGCAAGGAAACGGAAGGGGAGAGAAATGCAGATGATAGCATTGATGATGCCGCAGGGGTGGAGATAGGAGGTAAGCAATGTAGGATGGTAAAGCAGAGTACTAGTATAAAGATAATGGTGGTGAACTGTAGGAGTGTGTACAACAAGCTGGAGGGCTTCTGGGGAAAGGTTGAAGGATATGGGGCGGATATAGTGGTAGCTGTGGAGACTTGGTTGACTGAGGAAGTACTGGACATAGTGTAGGCAGGATGAGTTCATCTTCAGAAGAGAGAGGGATGGGAGAGGAGGAATAATAGTGTGTGTAAGGAAAAGGCTAAAAGGGGTGGTAGAATGGGTTAGTGAGGATCTCGAGGTAATGGAAGTTAAATTGAGTGGTAGTAATAGTGATATTACTTTGCTGGCAGCGTATAGACCACCAGGACAGGGATGGCAGGCAATTGAGATTATCAAGGAGAGGGTCGATAGACTAAAGGACAGGCAGTGGGTTGTTGTAGCAGGGGATTTGAATATGCCAGGGGTGAAATGGGTAGAGGGTGCAGAAGGAATGGGTAGCATAATGCAGAGAATGGCAGCACAGTTAGTCAACAGAGGATTAGTCCAGGTAGTAGAAACACCTACGAGATGGAATGAGGAGGGTGTTGGGTCAGTGCTGGATGTGGTGTTGGTCAGACCTAGGAATGCTGTAGTTGGTGCAATAGTATTGGATGGTATAAGCGACCATCATATTCCGGTTGTAGAAATTGGGATTGGCAGGATGAGAGAAGTGCAAATGGCAGAAAGGTTGGTGTGGCAGTATGGGAGAGGAGACAAGAAGGGGGCAGAAATCTTCCTGAGAGACAGGTTTAAAAAATGGTCTATGCAGGAGGGTGTAGAGGGGTTGTGGAGGGAGTTTAGAAGATTAATGGAGGTTATGTTGGAGAAATTTGTGCCAATGAAAAGGTTACGGACTGGGGGAGATTCCCCATATTATGGACAGGAGATTTTGAAAATGAAGAAGTGCAGAAAATTACATGCCAAGTGGAGAAATGAAGGAATGATAAGATCTAAAGAATTGATGAAACAAATGGGTAAGGAGCTTGAAAGGAAGATCAAACAGGCAAAGAATGTATTTCTGGGGAACATGTTGGAAGAAGGAAATGGCAAGGAATGGGGGAAATTGTTTAGTTATGTTAGGCGGTTAAGGGGAGGAGAGGAAGGGATCCTTCTGCTAACAGGAAGGGATGGTAGGCATGCGACAAATGACCAAGAAAAATTGGAGAGGCTGCAAGGACAGTACTTGTCAGTGTTTGAGGCAAAGGAGGGTTGGAATAGGGGGACAAACAGGGTTCGGGGGGTGTAAAGTGAGTTTAAGATGAGGGAGTGGGGGATAGAAAAGGTAATTAGGGGTTTGGAGAGCAGTAAGGCAGGGGGGCCAGATGGGATAGGAAACGCAGCACTAAAGTTTGGTGGCAAGGAGTTGGCGAAATATTTAGAAGTGCTGTTTAAAAAGTCCTTAGGAGAGGGTAAGTTACCACAAGATTGGAAGGATGCTATGGTGGTACCTATACACAAGCAGGGAGAGGATAGGGGGAGGCCTGGCAGCTACAGACCGGCGAGTCTCACATCAAGTACAGGAAAAGTAATGGAGAGGCTGGTGGTGCAGTAGGTGGTGAGGGTAATGAACAATAGGAATTGGTTGGAGGAGTCCCAGCATGGTTTCAGAAGGGGTTACTCATGGGAGACTCAGCTGGCTGGGTTATTAGAGGATCTGGTGCAGGTAGTTGATGAGGGGAAGCAGGTGGATGCCTGCTTCATAGATTTTGAGAAGGCATTCGATAAGGTGCCCCATGGAACATTGATGAGGAAAGTGGAGGCGCTGATACCAGACAGGAGGGTAGTGGAATGGATATGGGGACTTTCTCAGGGGGCGAAGACAGAGGGTGAAAGTGGGGGAGGCAATATCGGAGGAAGAGGAGGTTACGTCAGGGGTACCAAAGGGAAGCGTGCTGGGTCCTTTGTTATTTACCATAATGGTAAATGACATGGGTTTGGGGATTGGAGGAAAAATCAGATTGTTTGCATATGATTGTGTTTTATATGCTGAGGTAGGAGAGGGGGGCGGAAATTTGCAGGCGGACATTGATAAGATATGGTTGTGGACCAGAAAAAATAAAATAAAGATAAATGTAACGAAAACTAAGGTAGTGAGGTTCACAAGGAAGAAGATAAGCAACGACATGTACAGATGGGAGGGACAAGAGACAGAAGAAGCAGCAGAATATAAGTATCTAGGGATTGTACTGCAGGGAGACCTCAGGTGGAAAAAACAGGTAGAGAGGATGCTAGTAAAGGGAAGAAGGGCTCTGGGTATGCTGGGAAGGGTGCTTAATGGAGTCAGCTGTGAAGTGAAGGAGAAGGCGTATGGCACAATGGTACGGCCAATGTTATAATATGCTGCAGCAGTATGGGACCCGTATGTGGAGGTGCAAGAACTGGAAAAGGTGCAGAGAAAGGCAGCAAGATGGGTGAAGGGTAGGAGGAGAAGGCAATGGCAGGATGATGATGAAGAAGGGAACTATAGGCCATCAGTAATGATGAAAGAAATGGGGTGGAGCTCATTGAAGGACAGGAGGCAAGTTGAACGGTTAATCAGGATGTACAGGATGGTGAATGAAGAGGGAGGGTGGGGAGGGCTACACTGCAAGCATAGTAAGGGGGTGTTTAGGGGAAGAGGAAACAACAGTGAGAAGCTTCAGAGGGTGTGGTGGAGAACGTAGCAGGGTAGGCAGTCCATGCTTGTGAGATCTGTGAGGGAGTGGAATGTGTTGAGGGAGGAATTGGTATCTGTGAGAGGGGTTGGTAAATTCAGGAAGGGAGTGGAAAAGGAGTTGGTTGGGTGAAGGAGAGTTGAGAGAGCTCGCCACCGGGCGGTAGCTTAATTGCGAGTGTATGTATGGGTATAAAGGACGTACATGACATCCTTATGTTTGCTCAGCGGCAGGTTGATAGTATTTTATTTCCCATGCGCCAGATGCTTTTGAATAAATCAGTTGAGAACTTGTGCGAATCTGAGGCGACGACAGGTCGCGGGAGTCGTGAAAATGTTAAGGCGGCCGGGCGGGGACTGAAATAAAGATCGTAGTGGATTGTCTCCGCGGCGCGGTGCGACCTCCCGTATTGAACCGGCGCGCGCCTGCAGCGCCGCGCGGTGGCAGGAGGCGGAACTACCAGCGCGCCGGCACTACTGGAGAGTGCGGAGTCTAGCGGACAGCCAGTCGTGCAGTGCGCTGTGCTCGAGACAGTTGAATGCGTTGCAGGTCACCGGCCGGTCCTTGTATCGGTTCGCGCCTATTTTTACCCGCCGTGCTTTCCGAAGAGGCCAGCTACCCCGCGCTAACAGGTTGATGCCGGACGCGAGGCTGTGGAACACGCGTGCGCTTCTTATTTTCTTCCCGGCCCACGATCTAAATATGTCCCGTGGCACGTGGACGTCTAGTTTTAGATTTACCCGGCGCGAGTTTTAAGGGGGGCGTACCCCATTACTCGCCAACGTTTCCTCCAAATATAATGTATTTAGTTAACCGTAAGAGTGGCCTGTTCAGGGAATGTGTCATTGGGTACGTATTAAACTATATTCCATTTCATTTTAATTTATATACATGCTCTTACTATAATTGCTATGGTGTAATATTAACGGCTGGAAAACGCTGCCGCCCGAAACTTGTTTAGTATCTCCGTAATGCAAACAATAAAGACGTACACATAATTACTGTACTTTTTGTTAAAATTTATTTCAAATGTCCAAAACATTAAGTGGCATTGCAATTGATAGCTATTTAATATTAAAGCTGATATAGGTTTGTCGGAGGTGATTTAAACGCCAACAGATTCGCACGTCACAGAGTTTCAAAACTCTGCGGCCTCGCGCCAAGTTCGTCCTGCTGCCAAGGCCACCTTGTCGCATAACTTTACCAAATTGGCAGTGTTTGTAAACACTTGTGTTCTGGTTCGCCCACCTATCAGCCCACGACACGCCACCTGCTTGCACTCGAAGGCTTGGCGTCGGTAGGTTGTGGGTTTGTTCGTCCATTGATATCTCCCGCCCTGGAGAGGGAGCCACTCCTCTCGCTTTCTACGCACAGCGGCTAGCGTATGTGAACAGCTGTTCGTAATGTGCTCCGGTTACGCAACATGTGCTTGCCGGCGTTCTTGCCCCGTCGCTGGTATTGTTTTTTTTTTTTTTTTTATGGTTTTCAGCAGTCAGTTGTTCGTATAGAAAGTTATTCACACTTTCTACTACTTCTACAAAATAACTGGTATTCGGCTGGTTTGCGATTTAACAAGTTAGCCCTAGCATCCTTAATTTTCTAAACTGTAACTCGAACTTGCTTTCTTTGCCGTAATGTTGTTAGCGTATTAAGAAAAGTTTTCTAACTAGGACGAATAAGGTTGGAGGTACATGTTGCAGTTTAACATTTCATGGTATATACTGCAAATAATTTGTTGTCCCTATGAAATTCGTAATATTTTTTATTAATGTTCATGTACACAATTTGCTGGCATTATTTTCCAGTTTTTCGGAAAAGCCACGACTTAACAATCACCCGCAGAGTATATAGAAACCAAACGAAAAAACAAAAGAGGGTTAACTGGTTGTAATGGTAAGCGGACAGTTTGTGATGTTAAAATGTGCTCACTTTATCGTGAACAGCCTATAAGGCCCTCTCAACAGGCAATAACCACTAATAATTGTGTTTTATTGCAGCCTCAGACATAAAATTTTGAAGTGGTGAAAGTATACATTGTACTTATTAGTCACGTGACAATGCTGATACAAAAAATGGCTTAAACATAAAAAGTGGCTTAAAAGAAAAATTGGAAGGGCCTTAAAAAGAGTTCACTTTACCGTGAACGGCATATACAAAGTTATTTTAGAAGTTTGAACTGTGAAACTTGACTCGAGATGCTGTAGAGTTGCTTCTGAAAAATAAATTATAGCAGTCGTAAACTATGAGTAATGTTAGTTTACATTGTGAAACGGATAATCTTTTGAATAGAAACCATTTTGTTTAGAGATTTACGTTGGTGGGCAATATTACAAAACAGATAGCGCTACATGTATTTACAAAATATTTATTACTTCAAAATTTTTGCAAATAGTTTGACTTTATTGATCAATTCTTTAAGTTTAATAAATTTGATTAATATTTGCTTATTTTCTATTACAAATTTCATTTTGATTATACCTTAATCGCTAATTTAATGTATTTTGGTACTAAGTAATATATTACTAAGTATTATAAATTTTCAATAGCGTAATAATTTAATACCTTGCAAATATCAAGTTTTAAGTTAATTTAATTTTGGAAGTTGGGAAATATTCTCAACGAACACAACTAGTGACCTTATTTGTTACTGTTAACACAGTACTGAAGAGTACAATAATAATAACGTACCTGTCCAATCCCAATGGTAAATGCTTTAATATGGAGGTATACTGAATATTGCATAATATTAAATTATATTTTTTTTTAACCTTTATGTGTAAGGTTTAATCATTACACTAAGAGTGGCCTATGCACCACCTCATTCGAGGGTTAAGCCCCCTTACTGTATTAGATATGATGTTTAAACTGATAAAAACGTAGTCTGTTTTACACACGGTTATAAAAAATATATTTTAATCTGTCGTGTCTCTTTGCGTTGGGCAAACAGAACGTCTTGGTACGGCTTCGCGTGACTTTCTAGGCTGCAGTACGGGCCATATCTTAATTTTGACATGAGGGTGACTGTTGACCTTATCGCCCTCGTACGCACGCACTGTGGCGATTACCTGAAGAGGAGACAGTTGCTAGGGCTGTACAAAATGAGTCCCATAACACCACAATTTGATATTGTAAATGCGTTGCATATAACTATAGGCTGTTCACGGTAAAGTGAGCACTTTTTAAGGCCCTGCTGAAATTTTCCTTTTGGCAGATTTCTATGTTCCTATCACTTTTTAATATAAACATTGCCTTGTGACAAACAAACGTAGTGTATACTTTTCTTAACGCCCAAAAGTTGAGGTCTTAAACTGTAATAAATTATATTTATTAGTAGTTAATGCCTGTTAGAAGGGCCTTAAAGTGCTCACTTTACCGTGAAGAGCCTATAGGTACCTATGCTTGCAGTCAGCACACTTCTCTTTCGTCGCTTCGATAGCGTAGCACACCCGGTGCTTAAGGCCGTACAATCTTACAAAACCTAGACTGTCGACTTGGAGGCCCGTCACGGCTGAAGGAAGCGAAGACGATGACCAGAACATTATTGCAACGATAACCCCAGACGTTCAATCCTTCCAGTGGCAGAAGGGTCCGGATTAGCTTACAGTCGCAGCGGCAATCCTTTGTAAAAATCTGCGCGTTTCTTGGGTTATTGCTCTGCCCTCTATATACTCCTTCGCTCGCTGTAGCGAGGGATACGGCAAGGGAAGCAACGCGGAGCAACAATGCATGTAGAGGCTGTTCATGGTAAAATGAGCACTTTTGAAAGCCCTGCTTAAGATCTACTTGTATACACGTTGTGTATTATTCCGCCTTATGTAAAATTAACATTGCCATGGGCTTTATCACTTTATTCATGCGTCGGTCAACTGAAAATGTGAAATGATAAGAAAACTAACTATTTAACAAATCGACTAATTTTAAGCTATCGCAAATGGTTACGTAACACTTTTTATTCGATGTTAAGATATGGAACTACTTTCCATTCATCATTACCAACTTTACTGGGCGAATGTCACTCAGTGCGCCCATTAAAATATATGCAGGCATGGGCATTGAATTTTTGTAAGGTTCATTTCTAAAGTGCTCACGTTATCGTGAACAGCTTTTAACAGTATTATTACGTTAACGTAGCCTAATATAACTGCTTAACTTACACTAAGTTGTGATTAAAATTTTGGGCATCCAACATAACAGGTTAATACAAACAGTTTTAAGTTCTTAGGGGGTTAGTTGCACTTGAATGAAATGCTGTTTCCGTTTGGTTATTGAATACTTTAAAACGTGAGTTATTCTCAGTTTATTAACGTTCGGGACGCCAGTGGTTGAATTAAATTTTGTAGTAGTTAGTGAATATTGTCAAATACTGAGGAGGCATGTGTTGCTTAAGTCACGCTAAGAGAATGTGGTAGTAAGTCCAAAAACATTCTGAATTCACATACAAATGAGCAGTTTTGAAATATACAAAATTCTGCTTGTCAGAATTTCTTCTTTTTGACATAGTATTTACATAGTGCAAATTATGATTTTAATTGCTACAGTAGAATTGCGCAACTAAGATATTAACTGAAATAATAATTTTTACACTTGATTATAGTTCTCGGTTAATTAATACATTGTAATGTCTTTGTCTTTGGATTGTGTCTTTTATTTTTTGGCCCTGAGAAAGCGAGTATTCCACATTTGTTCCCTCTTTGTCACTAGCCAACTTCATATATAGTTTCAATTTTTTGTTATTTAACAATATTTTTACTGTAATGAAAAGTATTGGTTGGGAAAGACTATGCTATTGCAACCGATAAAAAACTGAAATTTTGAAAGAAGTAGCACAGAAAAAATGGAAGCTCTGGTGTTGAGGATGGCCTCTCTAATCTTTAGAGAGTCTTGATGACTCGAATAGGACAGCCTTCCTTAGGCATTGCCTTTGGGAAGCTGTCTTTTTGGTCGGTTCACCGTTAAATTGTAGGAACGACCAAAAAAGAAAATTTAAAAAAAGTAGCACAAATATTTTTAATTTTTGTAGTGTAAGTTCGTGAAAAGTATCCGAAGATCCCCTGACTTGTCCAGGTTTTTTTTTTATTACCTCACGCCACCCTGAGCTACCTTTGATGGGGCAGAAAACCTTACTCGACCAAGCCGCGATCTAACTTGCCCCTCGCGCCCGGCTCACAAAGCAAACAGAATTTCTCAAAATTTGAAGCGGTGACCGTACACTTTTTTGGTATCATTTTGTTCTCAATTATGCAGGCTTTATTTGTACCTCTTCATATTTCAGAAATTTTTGACCAGTGAATTAGAATTCGTGCATCAAATTGCTTGTATTGAGTAATTTTTTTTGCCACTTTGTTATACTTTAACAGCGAGATGTAAAAATACATAATTTTGCTTGTCGGATTAAAAAATTAGACAATATTGTTTGCATAATTTTTTTATGCATAAAACTACGTACATGTTTTCCAAGCTTCAAGAGGAGGTAGATAGGAACCTTAAGGAAGGCATTGATGCTCAGATGGGCCCGGTGTTGGTTATGTTCCCGCGCACAGCAGCTGATAGCGCCAGCTGGCCGCCAGAGACGAGTTGTCCGAGAAGCTTTGGCTAGGCGCGAGATGGAGAGGAGGACTTTCGATCGGCGTGGCGCGCCCTGCCGTAGATCAATAAGGGCGGTCCGCCCTCCCGACCTACTCCGTCCATTGTAGACTGCGCCCCTCTCCCCTTTGTTCCACCCTTCCCAGTCTCCTCTTGCATTTAAACCACTTTGGCAGTGCCGTGCGCGGCTGCTAGTCTGAATCTTGATGGAAGGGGAAAAAAAAGGGGGGGGGGGTGAGAGATTAGTTCAGAAAAGAGCTTTGCATTAGCAAAAAATGTTCAGTGTTAAGGCACTTACACTATTGAAAACGTTTAACATTTGCCTTTACTTTTGCTTTCCGACATGTTGTTTCTTATAGAGTTTGACACAATGGAACTGTCAAAGGTAAAGTCAAGCACTCTTAACTTTGCGATTTCGAAAAGTTGAAATTTAAAGTTAGTCAAGCAGCCATTTTGCCGAGAATATAACGGAGGTTATGTGGAAAGTGCTTAATTTTATTGTAGGGTGATTTCAATCTCGGTATATTAAACAAAGCTCATCTTAAATAAATGGCAAATTAATATAATGCGAAGAGGAAATACATGAATTGACATATTTTAATAAAGTAAACAAATTAGCTTTGTTTTGCAATAAACTGTTAATATAAATATTAAGCCTATTTTTAAAAAAATGTACGTAAAATGCATTCCTGGATAATATTATTTACACAATAAGACGCACATTTTTACGAAGCCCGCAGAACCGATGTTCAATTGTCTGAACTCAGACTTTACAATTGTATTATGTATTGGTAGTTTCGTCAGAGGAAAGGAAGTGTTACGTCGAATGCTAAAGTTTTCTATTGTGCAAGAATCTTTAATCCGCACGTTGGCCGGGGCGGCTTCAGACAGCGCCACCTTGTACGAGAGAGGAATGGCGCTATTTAAAACAGGCTGCCTGCCGTTGTATGCGGCGACACTGCTACAGTAGGCTACTGGCCAGCACGGCGATTGGGCGAAGCGGCAGACGGAACGATCAGTCGTACTACCCACGTGATTCCCTGGTATATTTTGTTCACGGTAAAATGAGCACTTTTGAAAGTCCTGCTGAAGATCTGCTTGTATGGACGGTCTTGTACTTCTCCGCCTTATGAAAGTTAACGTTTTCATGGACCTCATCACTTTATTCTTGCGTCGGTCAGGTGAATCTGTTGAATTATTTAAAAAGTAAATATGCTACAAATCTGGTCATTTTTACACTTCGGCACATTATAAAAACAGTGAGCGAAAGAAATAATACATACATACACGTTATTACAAAAGGTTACTGAACACTTTTTATTTGACGTTTAAGATACGGAACTACTTTGCATCACTACCAACTTCACTGGGCGCATTTCACTCAGTGCGCCCCTCAAAATATAATGCATGTAGGAGCAGTAACTTTTTTCTAAGGTTGATTTCGAAAGTGCTCACTTTATCGTGAATAGCGTATAGAAAAATTACCTCCCGCCGGTGCCTGGGATGGAACCGGATATCTCAGCGTGTGGAACACCTTATCTAGATACACATCTTAAGACATAGCAACACACGTGCATTGTGGTACTCGAACCCGCGATCTTCCTTCTGGGAAATTTAGCGTTAATTCTACGCCCCACTTGTAAACGCAAGTTAAAAACAACGCGTAGTATCTATAAACATAGGCTGAAAAAAAATTGTAATTAACAGACACTTCCCTTTGTTTCGTCTCGTAAGTCATTAATTTAGGTATTGCATTACGAGTTTGCAAAGCAACTTTCACTAACTAAATTTTCAGTAGAGATTACGTGCTACTTGCACAAACCCTTGCAGCGCGAAAGTCTCCTCCATAAACAAGTTTTATTTGAAATAAAACTGGATTTCCTTCTTTCTGCCAGCTATATTTCCAGTTGTGTTCACAATTGTTCTGAGCAAAAATAATTATTACTAATACGTACCAGCTGTTGAGCTGTCCGCTATGCAAGCCCTTTTTTTTTTTCGTAATGGTTATAAAATGTTTGTCAGCTTAATTAAACGCCAAAACGAGTTGTGGGTGCCCTACTTGCCCATTCTACGTAGCCACTAGTTTATCATTATAAATCTTAGACAAAGTTCTTTAAACATTCATTTGCTGTATTACAGTGTTATAAATTAAATTTTTCAGAAATAAGATTTTGCAGTATTGTGTAGTTAAAACTCTTCCCGAGGTTTAAGATTGCATTAGCAGGGCTTAAATGTGCTGTTACAATCGGCATACCAAAGTGTCGCCATTTGAAGAAAACCCTTTTAACCTTAAGATAAAATACGGTTAAACGACACCCGAGGACACGTTGTAGAATATTTGCTAATGTTTTTGTGACGGCCCGTAATGAAACTCCGATCACTGTCCGCAGAGACTAGGAGTGAAAGTAAGATCCGAACCTTCGATCCGTACGTGAATTAAAATTATCTTGCACTACAGTGGATCAAATGTCGTACTTTCATTTCTTACAGTATAGAAGTTCTGCTGGCAGTTGTTAAACTAAATGATCTGCGTTGTTTATAACTTGTACTAAAGTTTGCCCCTCATCGATGAGGAAGTAATCTGCGTCATTGGTATTTGGTACAGGGTTTCACGTGAATGTTTGTGAAGTCCAGTGAACTGTATATGCTGTACCCGCGCGAGTGTGGGAGGAAGTGGGAGGTCGGTAGTGTTTCCTGTCCCATTGTTACCGTCCCTCGACATGTTGCGAAATATCATGTGTGGGCGTGGAGGATTTCGATTGTAGACCTCTGGCTTGTTGATAAAATCATAGACTTGTACTATAGTTCATTCACTGTTACTTCACACTTCTCTGAAGCCCTTCTCAAGTTCTACTTCCAGGATATTTCTCCGCCTCGTGCACACAAGGCTTAACCACCTATAGAAAACTAAACCAGAGAGACAACACGCCGCACTTGTGCGCCCTCTGTGTAGTTGTATTTTGATTAGAGGAACGATTTCTTACTAAGCTTTACCAATACCTATTTTCCCACCGTTTTTATTCATATTAATTATAACGGAATCTATTATTTATGTATAACAAATAAAAATAAATATTTATGAATAGAATATAAATAATTTATAAATGTAACTAAAAATAAAGTATATTTATGAAAAAATGTATAAAACGCCTGAGATGAGACATATTTAAGAAGCAACCAAGCACGCCCTACATGGGGTGATTTTTCAAAGGGTTGATTCAAAAAGTGTGAAAACCGCGAATACATGGCGTTCCATTTAGTGGCATTGCACATGTAGGCCTAAGATTACTTCTTCGTAACCAAGTAAAACCACTCTCTTTTATCATTCACGTATATTAAAATTTTATTCTAAAGTGACCACTTTGGAACACTGCGCCCCAGCGGGTGAAATTTTCCCTATACCAAACTCCTCCCATAAGGAAACTTGTTTCGTTCGTAACCTGAGTAGAATCAACCTTAGTGAGCCTAATACTAATACTACTAATTGTTCAGCGAGGCTCATCAACTTGAAGGCGGGAGACATGGCGTGGTGTTCGGTGTCGGAATCCGGGTAGGAACGGACTACAGCGTTATCTCGGCAGCGCCGTGCCTCGTGGTTGACCTTGACTTACTCGCCGCGCCGCCGTGATGGCGGAGTAAAAAATGGCACTGACGTGCACGGTTGCATCAGCTGCTATGCCGCGCACTTGCCAAGAAATGCGTAACATTACGTTCGACCGCGTCGTACAGTAATATAACTGAATTTAGGAAAACACTTTCAACAAAATTTACAGTAAATCTGAACAAAATCAACAATTTAAAGACACTAAACTTTTGTGAATATCCCACGAAAATTAACTTGCTCACTTTAGGAAAAAATTTTTGTGAACTTCCTAATCTGTAATGGAAGTTTTTAACCTATGCATTATATGGAAGTGGACACATCAGGCTGGAAAAAAAAACACACAAACTTGGCGTCGTTATTTTACAAAGTCGTGTTGCGTGTCACTGGTTTGTGTTGCTAACCTTGGCGCGCGAGCGGAGAGGACAGAAGTTGTGGTAGCGGCAAGAGACCAAGCAGCGTATCAGCTACACAGAGCTGGCCAACAAGATAATTTCTGTAGCGGCACCTTCTGCTTACTCTGTTTGTATAATTTTCGGCCGATATACGAAGAATGTTCTGGATAACTGACATGGTTCTCTCAGCGCAACTCGGGGTGTGTTGAACCTTCGAGATGGTCACGGCTATACTATACATTTCGCAGCAGGCCTCTGGGCCGACAGTCGGAGCTGGAGCTGGTAATGCACGAGTGGCAGAGTTCCGAGCGATAGCGGCGTGACCAGCAGTGGGAAGGCGGCGACTGCGAGTGTCAGGACGCACCTGGCAGGCTGGATTACTGGACTAAATGCATGAGTGAAGAACATTATAACTGATGGAAACAGACTGAATCCGCAATAATAAAGATTGAGTTAGTTGACCGTAACCAACAGACACAGTTAAGGACGTTAATGAAAGCTGAAATAGACATTAAATATTGTGCTCAATTTTAGATAGAAAGAGCAAAAGTGGAGACAGCTAATTAATGTTGTAGATAATAGCTGCCTGAATAAATTAGGAATCAAAGTTATTCATTTATTAATTTTAATAATACCTTCATCCCTCACGAACTCAGATACGCCCCTCAGACGTCCTCCTCTTATAACAGTTGGGAACTTCCCTACATATATAACTGAGTAAATGCAGGAACGCTACCATGTATGTACAGGAAAAATTTTTACCATTCGCAGTTTCTCACTGTTCAAATTCAATGGTATGGTTAATTTGCGAATAATTTTTTAAGGGTACGTTTTAGTCATCTCGTCCTTGAAAATTGGAATTTCAGTACCCAAGTACGTAAATTTGTAGTAGTATTCCGCGTCAATGTCTTGGTCCACACTGCATATTTCTTGGCTATAAGAAATTCTGAATTCTATTTGTAATTTACTATTAATGTCGTTAAATACGTGGTAATGACGTTGCCTAGATAATTGGTTGGCTTTCTTACTCCAGGGATAACTAACACATTACCTCAGTTTGTCATCCCGGCCACAGGAGATAATTCATGCTTTGGCGCCTAGTGTGTGCTGCCTTCACCTATGTTAACAATGGATCTCGACATTGAGCGTTTAAAGCACATATTTTCAATTTATATTTTCGTGAACTTCAAAGTGCGAGTCTGTTAGACGTAAGAAAAGGGTAGGCCGTAATTACGGCATGCAACGTTAAGATCTGAGTGAGTAACTCGTGCAAGACTGCGAGGAATATTTTACCATGGCCCAGCTGTTGATTTGTTTTGCACGAAAGTGTAATGGTCCAAAATAATTTGATAGATTACCTCTGTATATTGCGGGAGCGTAACAACTCGTGTGCCTAAGGGTACACCCCCGCAGTGAAGTTTTGACGGTGCAGTATCGTGCTTTCGAGCAGTAGATATGTCTTCGTACGGGCGGTGTGCGCTGGAGTAGAGGTGTTCGTGTCGACCTGCTGGCTGGTACAGACCCAGTTAAACTGATTAATTAAGGCGATAACCTGAAAGTCTCGCCTGCGCCAACTTAACCTAACGACTAAGTTCATTTCTTAAGCGCTGCCGCGGGACTGTGCAAGTGTTATCGTTGCAGTTTTTCCAAGTGTTTAAAGCATGTTGCCAACTTTTCGGAGAACGTTTTCTCCGTAATTGGGGAGCCACACGACTGACCTAAATGCGAAAGTCGCTTCTAGATCACCCACGCTCACAGTGGATGCTGTCGGTGCAAGGTACACGCATAAAGTAAATTGTATGCACTGTAAAAAATGTGATTTTTTAATGAGAAATTCTTAGTAGTTTTACAAATGCTTGTAACAGTACAAGTATTTATCTTGTAAAACTAAAAGGACGTGTTTGTAATATCTCAAGAAATGTTTGTACTATACTGACCCCTATCCACAAGCGTTAGCAAAATGGCGGACACTTAACGTAAAACCGTATATAGCTGTTTGTGAAAAAAACTGTGGGCGATGTAAAGCGTAGCTGCGTGCAAGAAGACATGTATTTTGCAAGTTTTAATAACGTAAAGCACTTAAAACAACTCAAATAATCATAATGAAACGAAAATTTCAATAAAACGTGACCGTATTATTCATTAACTCTTAATATTTTCTAGCTTCACAGAACTCTTAAATCGGCTCTCAATACCTTAAGGGCCGTCCAAATCTCTTAACTCAACATCGGAACTCCTAAAATGAAATTAATATACCTATTCTTACTAACCAAATACTTTAATTAATATTTTGTAGGTACTTGCAGCTATTTTACTGTATAAATAAGTCTGAAGCTCGTGAGTCAAGTTGGTGTTTTGGTTAAGGGTGCCGACTAATGAACATGGGGTGTGGGTTCTGGTTCCCGTGCTCGCTAAGTGTATTTTTTCTTAAATTATATTTTGAAATATATTTTTTTAGTTATTCTCATTTATTAATTTATTGCATTTGTTTTCTAGAAGAAAATGAGTAATTTTATGTACACTTCTCAGTAATATCAGTAGTGGTACAAGGCTATCATGTGTAATAGTATAAATAAATGCCTTGTAGATTTTACAAGAAAACTCTTTGTAGCTTTACAAAGGATTCTCTTGGCAATTGGGTTTCCAATGATTTTTATTGCAAAAGTACAAATTTTTAGTGTGTATGAGGTGATATGTTGGCATTTAGGAACTACCCTCTTTATTGTTGCAAATGGCATACCTATCTCAGGATAGAGCATTGATAAATGATAAACTTCGTAGCAAAATTTTTTCTTTGCGGCGTGAAAAGGAGTTGATGGAGTGGGAAGGGGTAGCGAGATACATTTTGTGTATATGTGCAACCGCGCATGCGTGTGTTGATCTCCACACCGTGCCTATATGTATTTATAACAGAAGTATAAATGTCTTTATTTGCGACCATTGTCATGTTTTGATACCCTATTTACTATTGCTATCGTTAAATTCGCACCACGGAAGTTAAAAATTCACAGCAATTTATGATGATATACCTTTTCCCCTCCCCCAAAATGAATAAATGAAAAAGCATTTCTGCGTAAAATGCATTATCTTTATTATTGGACGAGACGAAGTTAACCGGTCTCGTAATCCATTTTGCTACTAAAAAAAAAAAAAAATTGTCTTAAATATTTGATCGTTTCCATCGCTGTACGTACTCTTCCTGAGTGGGTCGAACTAAAATATCTTTTCAAGCAACTGTTTAAGTTGTGCATGTACGCATGGGACCTCAATACCAATCAATGTGTAACTTGGAATACGTGCGTAATGGCCAGTAACACGCTGCATTAAATCATAAAGCCAATTGCATATTAATTTCAGGAATCGGCTTGAAAATATTATCCGTGTTCTGAAGTGAAAGTCCGTAAAGTGGGTCGCAGTTTTATACTTTTTTTATTTCTCGCATTATGTTTGACTGTGCTGTTAACACCGTCTGTTCGGGTGAGACAATCATGCAGAAACCAGTCTTTTACCATGGATCGTAATAAAAACAGGAAGCAAAAACTTTCACACGGCGCTAGCGAGAAAAGATAACGACTATTTCGATGATTCGATGTTAACAGGTGCTTCACCAATTGACATTAATGGACGCGTCCAAGGTTGACTTGTTGGAGTAGATATTTCTGTGTCGAAAAAACCTGTTTCAGCCATGTACCTGAACTACTCAAAATTCGGCAGTTATTCACTACATTGTTACAGCACAAGAATACTTGGTGTGCCGTTGTTGAAGTTTTTTGAGAACGTATTTTTCGCTATGATATTCAAACGACTTTTGGTCATTTGATTTTTAGGTTGACGTTCCTTGAATCTCGGCTGATATGGGAGAACAAATGGTAACCGACGAGTATACAAGTAGCACCTTAAACTGATTAATGTTTCCACTCATAGTTCATTAATAACTATCACTATTTCCCAGTGAATGAGGACACTATGGTCGATTTGTTCGGAACGTGATGTAATTTTCAAATGGTGTGCATGAAAACATTGTGAATATACCAGTAATACACAAGTTTAGGCAGTATTTCATTTTGTATCACCACATGATTAGTTTTTCCATGTCTTTTATATTGTTACAAATTTCTCAAACTCGGTGTACTTAGGCAGATTTTTCAAGGGTGTCAAGTCACTGCACGTAGTCTCAGTACAGTCGGAAAGATTTCGCTGTTTCTGCAACGTTTGGACACAAAATGTAAAGGTAGTGTCTGCCCTGTTCAGCTCTATGAAACATTCCTCGAAGGGTCATTACCGCATTTTATCGTACCTGCAAAGTGATGTTGCGACAGCAAGGCCTCTCCAAGAGGGAAATTGCTTGCCTTGTCGGTGTATGCCATAGTGACATTGTTCGGACATACAGCTGCTATTGTGTTAACACACGCAGTTGCAGATCGTCCTCGCAGAGGTCGTCCGCGGTCAACAGATACTGATGACCGCTACATGCGAATCCTGGCTCGCAAGAACCGAGAAGACACCGCAACCGAACTGTGCAATGCCCTCCTGCAGGCAACTGGGAGGGCCCTCTACTCAGACAATCCGAAATCGCCCTCATAGGGACAACCTACATGCAAGTGATCTTTGGTGAGCATCTATACGTACACACCAACACCGTGGCGCCAGGTGCAAATGGGCAAGGAAGCACTTGGACTGGACACTGCAGAATGGCACCAGGTCCTCTTCACTGATGAGTGCCGAATGTGTCTGATGCCTGATAATCGTCTTGGAAGAGTTTGGAGAGAGCAAGGCAATGCCAGACGAGTCCTGTACACTATACCACTGATCCAGCAGGGAGGCGGATCCTTCATGTATTGGGGCGACATTATGTATGGACGTCAGACGCCACTCATCGTCTTCGAGGGGAATATGACAAGTCTAGCCTACAATACAGGGACAGAATTCTCGGGCTCTTTGTTCGGCCATAATGACAGTATATCGGTGACAGATTCGTTCTGCAAGATGACAATGCGCGCCTGCACAGCGCCCATCCCGTCAGCAACTTCCTCAAGGAGGTCCAAATCAGTAGGATGGAATGGCCTGCGGTCTCTGCGGACATGAATCCAATTGAACATGCCTGGGACCAGCTGAAACAGGAAGTGCGATGGTTCAGGAATCAACCTCTCGCCATGGCCGACCACCGGAGTGCAGCGGAGTTGGACAGGATATAGCAAGACAGCCTCAACTGCCTTGTGGACAGCATGCCACCTGCCATGAAGGGTCAGATCATGCTTCACTGCAGGGGGTGGCATAATACCATACTGAGAAGCAGAGTCTGAGTTCCTTGTTTGATCGGCGGATGCACGCTGACAAAGAATATAGTTTGTTTCACATAATCCTTAGTTTTTTCTTCAAATCAGTCATGTTATTCTTTCCAGAGAGTGTATTTTCTTCCCATACTGCCACTTGGGTCGTAAGCAACCTAGTATCTCATGACTGTAGGTGGTGCAAAACTTATTTTTAGGGTTGTATGTAGCACTCCGAATTATTAAAACAATAACTTATAAACATAAAGTGCAGTGTCTTAACACAGTAATGTATGCATATTTGACACAAAAATATTTGCATTTATTTATTTCATGCAAAGTAAATATCTTTAAAAAAAATTTTTGATTTTGATAAAATATTTTCGTGTAATGTATGGTATATAGAGGCTTTAAAATAATTTTACTGTAATGCTTCAGAAATATATTAAGTTTCACCCTCAATATTTATTGAATATAGCTGCATGTGTGAAAAACCTTTCGAAACTTTGAAGTAGAAATTAAATTTCAATTGAAGTAATCCCATTAAAGTGCATGTGAACACTTACTATTTTCAATAAGTAGAATTCAATAACATATTAGATCGTGTGAAATGGCCGTTAGAGTGGATTAGTTAAGCATTTCAGTATGACTTTCATATCGCGCTCCAGTTGGCCTTGCATTATTAAGAGGAGAATCGTGTTGATTAAAGGCCTGTTCTACACTGTCGTAGGGTACAGAGCATGGTATCGTCCATAATGACTCGGTACATACCAGAGTTAATATATTTATCGATGACTCTTAATCCAAGATAAACATAATGTCACATGGTCATGTGAACTAATGAATCAATGTGTAGTGTCCACTGAACACATCTTGTGACAAGTTAATTGTATATGGGGCCCTTACATTGCCGCCAAATTTCAATGTCGATACAACACACTGGCAAATACTGTTCGCCAGCTATCCACGAGGTCCACGTACAGTGACTCGTAACTCCACAAGATTTTCTTTCACTACTCCTAATTCCAGCGATTGTGGTATCATTCCAAACGACATTGGCATTGTTTCGCGTGATCAGTTGATTCCACGACCGTGAAAATGCTGTGCTGTCATCTCTCGGCGGATAGTATTGTCACTTACTTAAGCTTATACTTAAGCTGCGATCGAAGTTCTCCGCAATCATTGGCATGACTCTGACGATTATTTTGCATAACGCGCTCCAGAACTCGCCTGTCCCGTGTTAGTGCCTTCGATCTACCAGAGCGATGCGTGGGACCACTGCTTCCTTGAAGGCAACACTTAGACATCGCTAACAGTGGTCCTTGGCAAGTATAACTTCGTGAGATATATCTGGCGGAATGCATAAAATAATGAGCCTCTAAAGTCGCGCCGCTTTCGAACGCCCGCGTCATTATGACAAAAGCGTTTGGATAGTAGTGTTTTTTGCCTTGGCTTATACAGCGTCTTGTTGGGAAGTGTTCATTGGAAATGGAGTGTTCGACGACTTTTGGCCACACAGTATGTGTGTATAAAGATTCAAGAAGTTGGAATGTAAGGATTGAATTCGGAATTCTCCTTTTTTAAGTTAAGCTATAATTTACATTTCTTAGACAATTACTCTTGGCTTCGTCAATCGGGAAAGAAAGCAACATTTTTATTCTCGCATGCTGGCTTCAGTAGTTAGTATTGTCTCCTATAGTATATGCTGTCTGCATCACCACTAACATTGTAACTCTGCAGTGGGCGTCTTACTTAAGTCGCGAGTTTCTTACTAGTACATTTCATCTTACCTATCATTGAAAATTGTGTGTTGTCTTCAGTTTTGTCAACGTATGACTCTACTTTCAATGCAACAGGTTTCCTTTCATGATAGCTGGGATGATACAATAGTGAAGATTTACGCACCTCTTGGCCGTAGCCTTACAGAGGTTTCGCGGTTTGATTATTTTCTTTGTCCTTCCCCAGATTTCTGTTGGGAAATGATATCCACGCATATACCTAGTAAGTTTCCAGCCACAGTCAACCTGTGAATATCGGCAGAAACAAGAGCCCATAAGGAGGAATGCCCGTCCTACTGCGTTCTCCCGCCACGCCAGGTAAAAAGAGGAACGTCTTGGGCAGTTCTTGATACTTTTCATTCTCACTTACAGGTTTTCCCGCTCGCCGATACTTAGTTATGGTGTACTGAACAGCCTGGTCAATGCACTCGCCGCAGCTCTCCCCGGCCATTACCATTAAATTAAATTTCTTAACATTGAAATCCCTATTGGGTCTCAACGTTCTCATTGTAAAGTAGTCGACCAATCCGCCTCATTTTGTTGGTTACCCAACAGCTAGTACCAGCAGTGCCGCAAGGAGACAGTGGTTTCATTCGATTCATAGACTATTAAAATCTGGTGCCATAGCTACAGACTTTCTTGGGCATAAAATAAAGCCCTTCCCAGAATTATGAATCCACGCTAGTTCTGTGTCGGTTATCAAGCCCTAGTATTGCCAAGTTCTTTGGATTCGACATCACCGTTTGAAAGAAATCGTTCCTCGAGAATTCTTGTAATTTAAAGTAATCGCCATCTGGGAGCACTCGCAGCAATGCTGGAAAAGAATTGGCAACTTATTACCGTGTCATGACATCTCGTTGAAAATGTAATACTTGAATTGGTGGCCACTGACGGAAGATTCTGTTTCACACAACGCAATAAGAATGAACGTAATAAGTGTGTGTCTTAACAGTTTTACATGATCACTTGACTGGTGCATAGGGAAGACAAAGTAGGAGGTAACAATGTGTATGATCCACATGTGACTGGAGGATACGCAGTGCACACAAAGATGTTCCACAGAGAACGTGCGGAGTAATAATCCACGGCTCTCCTGTTGGTAAACGACCACGCTGGAAGCCGGGAAATGTTTCAGTAGATTACGTGTTCCGAGAGTGCATTCCCGCGTGTCCTTTGTCCTGCTTGCGAAAGCGTGTCGGACAGATAGGCACGGTAGCTGTGTTTCCTCTCATGCAGCATCCTTGCGATAAGATAGCCGACAAGACTGCTATGTTGGTTAGGGGCAAATATCTGTCCCGCTCTCTCTACACCCGGTTACTTTCCTTGCCACAGGAAGCAGCAGTTTACTGTCAGATCCTCAGCATTTTCTTCTACGGAAAGGGGTTGATTGATTTGCAGGCCACTGGTTCCTTTCAAATTTAGAAAATATTTTCTTAAACGGTTAATCTGAAAAAGCAACAATTTCTTGCCGGTTTAAACATAATTCTCATCCATGAAAACTAAGTTATCATCCTAGGTGTATGTAATTTGGAACTATAATAGAAAGGTAGCCAGTATTTCTGAAATGAAGGGTATATATTACCTATCATAACCTATCCAATTTCGTCAACACTCGTCTGTAATTTGTCATTTGATCTTAAGTAGTTACTTTTATCGTTGTGGGTCTAAGTTTCCTGCGCATTTCGTTATGCATTGGTCAGTTTACAGTGTTTTGGCGTGAAGTTAAAATTAGTCACTTAATATAGGCAACAGTTCACAGTACGTGAAGGAAGATATTGATATCTAGAAATCGAAATATTGAAAACTGAATGTCGCACAGTGCTGTCGCCGAGGTTTGTACATAACGTTTTATATTCTTGGACGCGTCCGATTTCGCGCTTCAAATCTAAGGATTTTAAACAAGCAGATAATTTATGTTTAGGATCAGCGGCGTTCCGCAAAAAGACTGATTGTACGTGGTTGTGGTGGTAAGGACACGTACTTTAGCTGTTTATTAGTCTCGCCCTCTAAGAAATGTGTGCAGCTCTTTGGTAGCGGTAAACTTTTTCAAATTCTTGCTACAAAATAGGCGATGGAGCGATAAAATAACATAAGATTCTAAAGAACGAAACAAACTAAATACATTGGAATTTTCAAAATAAATGTGCGGTACATCCAAGTATAGACCGTTCACTGTAAACTGAGCACTTTATGAAGCTGCTTCATCAGACACAATAACCGAAAAATAAATTTCATTGTAGCCTCGGAATTTTGGTTTTGGGTATGGTGAACGTATACATTGTTTATTATCACATTGCAGGGTTTACATTAACAAGTGGTGTAAGGATATAAATTGGTTGAAATAAAAACGTAACTAGGGCTTCAAAAGTGCTCACTTTACCGTGAACGGCGTATAGACCTAGGTCTTTTTTTCAGCCACGAGTACACAGTTTACTACGAAAGGAATATTTGTGCGATGGGTTGGTATAAAATTTCCGTGCGTGAATAATTACACTGTTGCGTAAACAGCGGGTATTTAGTGTAGAGTTTTAGCAGAGGTGATGTAAACTATTGGCACCCAACTCGGTGGTCTGTGCAAAGCAATGCTGGCCGAAACCACGGCTCGCTCGAGGCTGTGGACCGGGCGGGAGCAGTCCGTTACTTGAACCTGGTCCTCCAGGTCGCCGTGGCCAGGACGTGGGGCACCCAGCAAGAACAGGTCGGCGTCAGTTGCCGAGTCTCCTACAGTGATGAACGTGTTCGTTTATATCTTAATTTTTAAATGTCAATCTCTTATGTTAAGAAAATACTTTCGCCAGTTTTTAATTTAATCAAACTGCATTACACATTGATTAGAGGAAGGTATAACCCAAAATCCAAACCCCGTCATTTTCGCTAGATATTTTGGCAGAAAAGCAGCTCATTGTTGGGATACGGAGATTGGTTGTGCGCAGCCAGCGAGATGTCTACCTTATCTTTAGTCTATGCCCTGGCTGCGGCTTCAGGGTGGCGCCCCGCGTCATTCTTATTTCCGTCCATCTTGTTGCCTTCAGCCACGTGTAAGGCTCGGTCCACCATCAAAAAACACATCACAGAGCGTGGGGTATGACGGTAGAACATTGCAAACGACCAGAAAACCTGTGTAAAATTGAATCACATTTGAATATTAGTTATTATTTTTAGCCAATACAATTTTGCAGCGAGTTTAGTTTGCAGTGTTGGTAAGTGTTTTTGATCGGATTGTACTCTCAAACACAAAATACATTTTTACTAAATATTTAATTTGATATTGTGTTGAAAATTGGCAGTAATTCACGAATACGTGTATTTGCGTGTAATATAAATCTTTGCTTTTGCAATAGTAAACGTGTGGATAACCTTTAATAGTCATTCGTTTCTGCAGCATAACTGTTTTCCATTTGAAATAAACAACATTGCTAAACATTTTACACTCTGCTCCGATTGGCTACTGTCCTATACGCCTACGCAATAAATTAAATACCATTTCCTTTGCACACGATGTCCGGTTAATGACTTAACGAGTGGTTTGTAAAATTTATTTTACTAACTATCGTAGACTGCTACGAATCAAAAACGTACAAAAATTTCCTTTTGAACAATTTTTAAAAATTGCGATAGCATTTCATAGCGTGATTTTAAAGATCACGTATATTAATTCAATGTGAAATATCTAATTTTGGTAAGTGAGATACCTTCTTGCAAGTTTCAAAAACACCAAATTTATCGCTTTTAACATGTTATTATGCAAAAAAATATTTACTTAATTTTCTTATTAAAGTAATTAATACTTGTGCGCAGTGTCTAAAAGTTGAATCTTATTTCGACCAAACGTAAAATATTTTTTTTTTTGTGATAACCGCCGTTAAGGAACTTCCACGTGCTTCTCTTGGAGTGCGTATGAAAGATCAACAGGGGCGGCGAGAGGGACGCCCGCGTTGCAGGTGGTGGTGTTGGGGGGGGGGGCGGCGAGAGGGACGCCCGCGTTGCAGGTGGTGGTGTTGGGGGGGGGGGTGGAGACTCGCGACAATCTGAACGTCACTCGTGAGTCGCCACCGCATGACGAAAGCTGAATACTTTCTCTAGCCAACAATTGAAAAATATTATACTTAACAAGATTTCAGAATAGAAAAAAATGTAATTCACTGCCTGCTTTATGTCCTTGTTAGTATAAAAATACGTGAATTTATGGGCTGGGTATTTTTCAAACCTTTATTTTCAAAAGTGTTAAACTAGCTGTAAAATGATGATTACTTAGAGGTAATATCCGGCAATTTTTTAGACCAGCAAGGTTTTTGTCAGTTGGAAACCGACGTATGTAAATCCGTCATTCATTTTTGTAGTGTTTGCGGTTAGCCTCAGATCTGTGGTCGCAGGGAAGATAGGGTAGACACGTTGGTATACATTTCTTTTTGGTTGTTTGACCTTCCACCTTATTCTGGTATTCCAGGACGTTTTGATCAGGTATTTGGTTCGTACAGCCAACGCCATGTCTAGTTCTTATCTTCATTCCTGTTTGTTAAATTGCCGAGTGCTAATAAAATTGCATGCCAGTAGGAATAATACTTACGAATAAGTTGTTTTCAGGTCTCCCGTAATGAGGAAGAAATAAACTAAATTTTATAGTATCATCTGGTTGGGACGATACTAATAGTGTTACTAATAGTGTTCGAATTTTCACCTGCCTTAAAATCTTTTACTTTGTAAATAAACCAGTTTTTTTTTTTCTGAAAGAAGTGCTACCCCATAATTTGCGTGCTCCATTTTGGAATGCTGTTCAAATATTTCGAAATCATTTTTAGTACAAGATGTGTAGAAATGCGCAGTGTCTGTGGCGTAAAACTTTCAGACATGCACAGCCTTGGTTGTTTGTAAGGCCGAGTTGATTTTATTAGAAAGTCCGGCTTGCGTTGACTATAAATCTCGATTACTTACATAATTAAGTACTTAGATGAGGGTGGAGATTGATATACAAAATTCTGTGGCAAAATGAGCTCGTTCGTGCTATCATTCTACCTTTCGTAGCAGGAGCTGAGAATGTTACGATATTGGCTACAATATAAAAAAAAAAAAAAAAATGCGTTGTGCGAAATGCCAAGCTGTTGAAAATAAGATGAAAAAAAAAACTTATTCCGTGTTTCTACATTTTTTTTTAGTAGAGCGCACATAAGCATTGTTTCTTGTGTCATGGCAAGTGACTAGTAATAGTTCCGAAGTGGCTGTAATATTTACTTTACCGTATTGCAAATGCAATGAGAAACAGGAACTGGGCTGTTTATTAAATTAAGAATTGAATTGCAGCTGTTATCACGATAGCTGATCACACGTGTTGTTGCATCGAACATCTTGGACTGTTTTACAAGAAAGTTTGTTCATATTTTCATTTCTCCCGAACCAATTGCGAACAACTGACTGTCTATATATACTAGTTCCTAGAAGCACTACGAGCGCGCCACTGATGGCAGTGGAGGGAAGTTAAAATCTGTACACAGTAATAATTACAAAGACATATATACACACAGTACCAAACACGTGTGGTCGTAGTACTACGTGTGCGTGAGGCGGTGCACATTAGCTGGCATTCCAGACACTCTAGAAGCAAGTCGCACTAGTAGTTATTAAATGTATGTTCCCCGTCACCTTTGTTGCTGGCTGCGGTGCCTCGACGTCATGCTGAAACTCCTGCTATGGCAGCCATAATGTATTTCCAATTGTACCCTCGGGATTTTATTTTTCCCCTCCTGCTGTATCATTACTTCCAATCTCTTCATTCTCTTGCATTCCTCTTCGTTCTCACACTCTGGCATTGCTTCCTGCTGCTCTCCCCCCCCCCCCCCTGCATACGTCCTGGCTTGCCTGTTCTATCCCTTTGGGTGTTTTCTCATATTCTTTCCAGTCTCCGTTTTCTCTCCCACCCGTCTCTTTCTTTACGCACCCTCCATCACCGCCGTTGTCTTATGTAGGCAGCCATCTTTAATTCCCACCAACAGTGTGGGAAATTCGACCTTTCGCAGCTAGGAGCACTTGTATCGACGTGGCTATTTTTGTGTGTGTTGGTTCACTAGTCGCCTGCAGGGTCGCGCTACATCGGGGAGGCGAGTTAAAATGGTGGCCGCCAGGAGTATTGGGAATTTTTTTAGTTGGTAGCATTTCGGCGTGCAGTTTCGATTCGACTACAGTTTGATCGTCAGTCCGGTGTCTAGACCACATGACCACCATTGCCAAAGAAGTGTTAGGAGAAGAAATAACCTACGTAGTCGCATCGGCCTATGTACTACAGGCAAATTGGTAATTGCGAAAAAAAAATTGCAATTGCCATTGCAATGTTAGGAGAATAAATAAAGTAAATAACCGCATCGGCCTACGCACTCCCCAGAGAATAAACTTGCCATCACGAAGATCCAAGATAGTTGCCATTGGTGAGGAATGTCGGAGCAGGAGGTTTCGGCGTGACGTCATCCAAGATGGCCGCCGTGATGCAGCGGCACTGCAGCCAGCAGCCAGGTGGCGGGTACATACATTTAATAACTACTTGCACTACCACTCGAATAATTCTGTTTTACATATGACTATTTACCGTCGACCGAAATGGGGCACCACACATGGCTTGCGTACTATATTGCGTTGCACAATGTACATTATTGGTTCGCCATCGGCCAATTCAGTAACGAGTTAAGTACATTCAGAAGGACCTCTCTGGTTGTCGTATCGGTCTCGTAGGCAGTTCTCCATTCCAAATATAAAAAAACTACGGAATATATTTTAATGTTAATCTTTATTCAGGGGAAAAATTAGTATACCTTCTCTTAACTTATAAATGTGATTATTGGAAAATAAACGAGGGCATTGAAGAGTGTCAGTCGGCAAAAGTATCCTTCTGTTAATTATTTTTATTCTTCTGTAAAACAGTGTTTTAAACTATCGCGGTGATTCTGTATCTTTCCAGAACACATTGTTTTGTAGAAAAGTTTTCCTACTGTAGGTTATTCACAGTAAACTGAGCACATTTCAAAGCCCTGCTTAAGATGTTACTTGTGTAGTCTTCCACCACATGTAAAATTAACGTTGCAATGAGCCTGAAGACTTCATTCATGCGTTGGTCAAGTGAAGTTGTGGAGTTATTAGAAATGTAAAGTTTACAAATGTTTTTATTCTTAAACGTATTGTAATTGAAAAAACGTTAAGTAAAGTAAATAATTTCAGTAACAAGTGTTAAACTAACACGATTTATTTAAAGTTTTAAGTATGGAACTACTTTTCTTTGAGTCGTTTCCAACTAGAACTGGGCGCTTGGCAATCAGTGTACCAGTCAAAATATACGCAGGTGGGGGTAGCGACAATATTCGAAGGTTGATATCGATTGTTCACGGTAAAATGAGTACTTTTGGAAGGCCTGCTTAAAATCTACTTGTATGCACGCTGTGCATTTCCCCGCCTTATGCAAGTTTAACATTGTCATGGGCCTCATTACTTTAGTCATGCGTAGATCAAGTGCAACTGTGAAATTATTTGAAATGTAAATATCTAACATCTGTTAGTTTTTACACTTCAATGCATTAAATAAACAGAAAGCGAAATGTTTTAGGTGATCAAAAATGGGTACCTAACACTTTTTATTCAACGTTAAGATACGGAACTACTTCCCATCCATCGTTACCAACTTTACTGGACAAATGTCACTCAGTGCGGACGTTAACATATACGCAGGTAGGGATAATTACTTTTTTTTTCCAAAGTTGATTTCAAAAGTGCTCACTTTATCGTGAACAGCCTTTAGGTAGTGGTGCACGCAGTCGTGCGGTAAGTTCCCGCAACAGCCGCGAGGGGCGCGGTGCTCGCTCGCCTTGGCACGGTTTCTGCCCGGCTTTGTAGCTTCCACTTCGTGAAAGGTGAACAATCTCCGCGGCGCCGGCCGTGTGGCCGGGGCACGTAATACCGCCGCTTGCTTCCTGTGAGCGGCGCCTGCGCATTGGCGTCGAGCCGTGCAACGCCAATACCAGGTAGCCAGCGCATTTCTGGTATAGTCTGTCCACGGCAAAGTGGACGCGTTTGAAATTAACTTTAGAAAAAAATCGTTGTTAGTTTGCTACCGTGCACACAGGCATTCGGGTTCCCATCAGTTAAGTTGGCAACGCATTAAGTAAAATAGTTTTAAGTTTATATTGCGAGCGTAATGTTTAAAAAAAATTATAGTAAACCAAGTTGTGATAACACATTAGTGTGAATTGACATTCTACTAGCACATTTAGGTTCGCAACAGTTTCAAGTTTTCACTGGACTGGCGCATGAATCGAGTCACTAGGCCAATGGCAAAGTTAAGTTTACACACGACGGAAGTATAAAAGATGAAGGGCAGAGTAGATCCAAAGCTGGGCTTTCGAAAAAGCTCAAGTGACAGTGAACAACAGCAAGCAGTAGTGTCGTGGATTGTCGCCTGTAGCCAGCAGATATAACCTGTGTTCAGTAATACATTTTTTTGATCTTCCAGTGCCAAAATAATGGATTCTGATGCGTAATTTCCTTTTTTGTGGTAGCGTTTCTGCAGACCGAAGTGTCTGCGAAGAGAGAAAAAGCATGGGAACAGTGAATATAAGTGCACAACTTCAAAAATTCCTGCCGAATTTTATTGAATTAATTGTTTAACGCAAGGTTACTTTTTGTACTCTTCCCAGCATTTTTGTTATAGAGCTGTCTGATAGTGGTCTACAGTCTATACACCGACGCAATTTTGGGGAAGACTCGTATTTAGGAATCGCACAGGCTTTTGCGTAGAATGGGAACGCAGAAGCCTTTAGGAAAACAGACTTCCTCAGTTAATACTGCCGGGGTCGAATCTGCGAGTCGGTCATACAATTGTGGTAGACAGCCACATGACAAAATAAGAACGTTTATCACTTGAGGATCAACTGCATTTGTCTGACCGAAGTTTTAAAATGTAAAGACACAAAGAGTGTTGGTGTATTAAAGTTGGCAACATTTTTTAGTCTATGTTTACGAAATCTGATCAGAGCAGAGACTTCCTTGTGCCTATCAACTGTCTGGTGGTACCCTCGTTAATGTATGCGCTCTTGCAACAAAGCATGGGGTCTCTGGCATAACTGAAGCGTGCTGGCTGATCCATCTTCTTATACCGCAACAGTTCGCTCTGAGAAACGCAGTAAGAATCTTTACATACGGATTACGTGTTTTGCTTTATGGCTCCGCCCGCGACTTCCGTAGTCTGAAGACGTTTGTGAACTAAGTCGTAAAGAAGTAAGAATACTTTTTCCGGTGGCTTAACGCTCTACTTTTTGTGTACGCAGTCTCGAGCCAGGTAATGTCTCTTAAAATAAAAACTATATTAAATTGCAATCTTTTGGAATCTTAAGTGCAAACAGTATTAGTATGCGGCAGATTTCTCTGCCGCATACTACTGATTACTTCGGTTGTAATGATGGAATAAGCTTACGGTTTCATTGTCACAGTGCTCTGTACGAAAATATAATAAAACGTCTGTTATTGCCACTAGATGTACCGCACACAATTAGATACAAAATTTAAAAAAATATATATGTATGTCGACATTGCACAGAGTACACAATTTCAGGTAGGCGATTTCTTCGAAGAAAATATTTGAGTATAATAAGGTATTGTGTGTCTGTGGGTCTGCACGAAAGAACTGCTTTAAATTTTGTCTGGGAGTATGCTGTGACCTCGGAAAATTGAGTACACATAGGAGTTGGTTTTCACTACTTTCGCTTTGTTTCGTTATGTTACCGAACGAGGCACAACACTGCTGTCGGAGAGTTCGTAATCAACTTCCTTCTTGCCGACATTCTTTAGTGATGCATCTCGTCGTCGAGAGGCAGAAAAATTACAGCTTTTGCAGTCAATTATCTGCCAGGCCTCTTACTTTAGCACTGTTTAGGTGTCTTGGAGACTTCAGTATGGCTTTGGAGGTATGTGCGGGTTTCGGCGTGACCTTGAAAGATGCAACTTTTCTCCTTCGAAGCAAATTTTCGATTCTGGGAGCACAGTTAATTTAATGTCAGCCATCTTGGATTTAATATCCCCCCCGGAATATCCATTTTTGTCTCCTGCTCTATCATTCCTTCCAATCTCTCCATGCTCTTGCATTCTTTGTTCTCACGCTCTGGCATTCCTTTCTGCTGCTCTCTCTATCTCTCTCCCACATCTGTCATCTTCCGTCCATTCTTTCCCTGGGGGGGGGGGGGGTGCGTTTCTGTTCCTTCCGGCTTTCTTTATTTTCTCGTCTTCCACCATCTTCTTAGTCTACTGTAGGCAGCCATGGCGAGACTTTGGGAGTAGACTTTTTTTTATGACATTCAAAAATTGTGCTTTTGTCACGTTTGAGAATACCTGCATTTTTTTGCCCCCTCCCCTGCCCCTTTTGAATACGATTGAGGAAATTGGGAAACACATTCGTACCGTAATACACACTAAATTACGTGATTTTTTTCTGCGGTCTTTGCGACTGTCAATGTCCCTGCCCCTGTATATACTTGTGCCTTGGGTTTCGTTTCTCGGTGGGCCATTAACTGTTAGCACCGACCTCCGAACTGGTTAAATTGTTTGGTTATACCTTAAATGAATCGATTAGGGATACGGGAGTTGAAAATGTAACACGATCTTGTGTAATCTTTCCGGTATTATAAGTCTTCTCAGTAAACTTAGCACATGTTTCCCCATCAGGTAGTGAATACCGACAGGGCGAAGGGAACTGGCTTTTCTACCCTACACACCTGTGGTTCTTTGCCAGCTGGGAGAATGCTGATGGCAGACAGAGGAAGAAGAATGAAGGCGGAGATGGGACAAACCTGCTTCTCCCGAGCAAACAGTCGAGAAGTGCAGTGTCCGTCAAACACGTCCATAGTCACCTTGCAAATTATTGACCCACCTTGTCCCGTTTATGTTGTATTCTACAAAAATTAAAAAGGCTTTTTCAAATAATTACATTAAAGTTAAAACTACGTACTATGAAGTTGAACCGAAAAAGAGTATGAAAAGGGTATGCTAATCGAAATTTCCATATGACTATTTAAATGTAGAACTTCACTGAATATATAGTTGCGTTTAACCAAGTATGCAAAATGAATACTTTAAAAGAAAAGTAAAACACGTGAACAGATAAGACTGTTAGCATCTAACCAACTCGGTTTTCGGCTTACCAAATGTGTGGGCACTATTTTGTATCTGTTGCATTGCTGATATGCGGCGTCCTGGACACAGTAAAGGTTCATCTACTGAAGAAAATAGCGTTTTCACGTTGCTTTATCTCAAAATATTGACTAGATGGAGATTTTTGGACATTTGACATCTGTTATGGAAAAACACGACTGACCACGAAAAAAGAGTAACCTATGGATGAAAAAATATATATACGTACCTATAAAAGTCTGAAAAATTCCAAGAGGGAATAGTTGCATTCTGTCGCGTCTGGTAAAAGTGCTGTGTTTGATTGTTTTTTTTTGTTGAATTGTCCCATTTTGTTTTTCTACTTATTTTGTCAGTGTTGTCCTATTTTTCAAGCATGTTTCTATATCCTGTTGCTTTCTGCGTGTTGTCTGTTGTTGGTGTATACGTATACATATTTTTTCGTAACTAGTTGCTGTCCTGTTTTTTTATTCTATTTCCTCTTTGAATCTTCCATTGTTGTATGCTAATTTATTCTCTCGTCCATAGGTTACTCGTCTTTTTAAAGTGTCCAGTCTTGTTTTTACATAAGACATCTGTATCATAATGGCAAATGTCCAAATATCTCCATAAAGTTATTCACCCCCATAGCATCATTCATTCAAAGATCCCCTCAAAATATTGTCCAACGAAATTATCGGCTCACCTGAAGTCGCACAGTAGATTAGTACGACGAAAATCGTGCACATAGCCCGAAGGGACATTTGAAGAGTGTATGTTGTCCTTATGGCTGCAGGTGAGCTGCCGCCTGGTCGTGTACCTTGTTGGGGAGGGGGGCTGGGATTTTTTTTTTATCAGATGTTCATTTAAGAAGTGTTAAAGAGGCCTCCCCAATAAAAAAATTTAACGTCTCAAATTTACGTTCGGCCGCAACCACTGTGATGGAAAATACTTAAGAGTGAGTGAAGAGATTTGGGCGGCTCTTAACATGGAGGTCTTGAGAGCCAACGAGGGTGATTGATATGAGTATGGAGTGGCACCGGAATGAAGGGGTGGGGGAAACGGGATATCCCCGAGAAAACCTGCCGACCAACGGCATGCGAAAATTCAGTGTGACCCGGCCGAGGATTGAATCCTGATCGCCTTGGTGGAAGGCGAGTAGGCTAGCCGCTCAGCCACCGTGGCCCCACCACGGGATGGAGAATAGCATAAACAAGCTTCGCCCTTGTTCTGTTTCCTCAGAATTGTAAGCTGTCACTAAAGGGTTCTAATGCAGTAGTATGTTCTGGAAAGACAGCGGTGTCCCTATAGTTTAAAATACTTTTCCAGAATACGTATTGGAAACGGAGGGCTACTTACAAAGAATTTTCTGACTGACAATTTTTAACGCCCTCATTTGTGTTTCAATATCATTTATAAATTTGTGAACTGTATTTACTTTCATATCTGCAGTGAAAAAACGATTTACATTGAAGTATTCTACAGTTATTTTTTAATAGAACACAATCGCAACTGCTTAAAGTAAGAGCCACGTAACTAGTCGCGGCCACTTCAAGGCTATGGCGGTCTGTACGGCAGAGTACGGCGCGGCGTACTTACTGCTGGCACGGTGCTGTGACGTCAGCACACTTAACCGAGCAGCGATGATTGCCCTCGTCACGACCTCCAGCAGGTTGTCGTTACGAATTTCTAATCGTGCGCCGCGAGCTTTCCTTCTGCAGGCGTCCAACTATAGGCTATTGTTCATGGTAGTGAGCACTGTTGAAAGCCCCCCTCATTTGGAATAAGTCAATAAATGTTTCATTTTAGTCTTAGACGTGAATTTCATAGTCCGGTGGAATATAAACACTGTTCATTACTTACTTGGCAATATTTATTTAAAAAAATTTGGTTAAGGGATAAGAAATGACTGAAAGGTAAAAGTAACTAGACCCTCAAAAGTGCTCACTTTATCGTGAACAGCCTATACAGCCTTGCGTTCCGTGCTGTGCTGAGCCAGTGTTGCCAGATTGCTGGAATAATCCTGTGTTATAGTTTTTACAACGAACAGTGGTTGCTAAATATTTTCTAGTTACGAACGTTGGGATTATTAGAGGGGATTATAAAGCTTTTGTTGTGCACAGGCAGTTATGCAATCCGAAGTTATTCGCAAAAAAGAAAACACTATCATTGAGTTTTACTCTAATCCTGTGATGTACTGGGTGTTGGTAGATAAGCTGCAAAAACCAGATACATAAATATCCAAAAATCAGATTTCCATTTAGCATTTTTTTTTAATAAATGCATATAAAAATCTTTTATGTGTAGGCCTATCGCCAATTACTTAATTACAAATAGGAGTAACAATTCGTTTATACCTTTTTGTATGTAATTATAAAAACTTGACCTGTGAAAATTTTAAAAATTTTGTTGTTTGGCGTAGTTTTTTTATATTTAAAATGTGCAATCTAGGGAATCACTGGACTGAACGGATATTTGCCGCATTTTCGACAGGACTTGTGGTAACATTGTTCTCATATCGTTAATATAGTCCATTTACGGTTACTTCAATATTTCTGAAACCCTGCTGATGTTCTACTGCCAGCCTATTCCTCCGTCTTACGCAAACAAAGCTTAACCAAGTCTTGAAAATTTCACCAAAGGGACAATGTACCGTATTCGTGCGCGCTCAGCTTAATAATATAGGTAATTGCATAATTATATATTACTAGGCGTTGCCAATATCCTGTTGCATGCAGACACCTGAGGGGCCTATCTGAGTTCGTGAGGGATGGAGGTTTTGATAAAAAAAATGGAAGAAACTAAATTGATTTCAAATTTATTCATTGCGCTGTTATTTACAGCACTAAAATATTTATCTCCACTTTTAATCTTTTTATTTAACATTAAGTGCAATATTTAATGTATAATCCAATTCTAATTAACGCCTTTCTAAATCTTTTCTGTTGGTTGCAGTCAGTTAACTCATACTCGTTATTAACGTGTGTTCAGTCTCTGTTGCCACCATTGGTTATGTCTTTCACGCATCTAGTCCAATAGTCCAGCCTGCCAGCCGCACCCTTCACTGCTTGATACTCGTAGACGTCCTGTCCACTGCTCACTTCTCTCGCTGCTCGTCATCTATCGCTCGGAACTCGGTCACTCATTTATTCATTAACTGCAACTCAACTCTCGGCCCGGAGGCCTGTCGCAATATTTATAGCTTGGCCATGATCATCTCGAAGGTTTAACGCACCTCGAGTCGCGCTGAGAGAACTAGGTCCGTAATCCATAGCATTCTTAAGATAAACGTAGAAAACAATACAACCAGGGTCCGCGGCGCGCGTCTGTATTCGAAACCCGTCATAGCCTTGCCTCCGCGGTCGCTATCGTATAACAACTCTCTCTTTCTCTCGATTTTCTCCCTCTTTCTCCCTCCCCCCTTTCGCCCTCCCCCCTTTCTCCCTCCCCCCTTTCTCCCTCCCCCTTTCTCTCTCCTCTCCCCTTTCTCCCCCCCCTTTCTCTCTCCCCCCTTTCTCTCTCCCCCCTTTCTCTCTCCCCTCTTTATCTCCCCCCTCTTTATCTCCCCCCTTCTTCTCTCCCCCTTCTTCTCCTCTCCCCCCTTCTTCTCTCCCCCCTTCTTCTCTCCCCCCTTCTTCTCTCCCCCCTTCTTCTCTCCCCCCCTTCTTCTCTCCCCCCTTCTCTCCCCCCTTCTTCTCTCCCCCCTTCTTCTCACCCCCGCGCGCGATTGGACCAGCGACACGTATCAATAAATTCTCGATGCTTTCCTTCATCTTTCATTAAAAATGAAACAATTTAATTTATAGACAAAATATGTTTACGTTCAGTTTAACAAAAAAATTTGGTGTTAACGGAGCTATAAAAAGCTTGCGATACAAGACATGTATAGGAAACAACTAAACGCATCACATAAGGAATGGTTTTTCAAAGGCGTGATTCAAGAAACCGCGAGAGAACATTCGCACGAATTCCCTGCGGCGCCTCTGCCTGAGAGTAGTGTGTGCGGAGCGACGTTATTTCTTTGCAGTCATTAAAGTGCTACCGTGACGAAATATGTAGGCAGGGATGCTCGCTCCAGTAAACTCTGAAGTTAATAGCCGTGGCGTAGGAAACTTCCCGGGAAATTAATTACGAATAATTGTAATGTTGCACGAAAAGCTGTTACGCTGCTGTTCGTAAAGCATGCCTTCCTCTCAGCTGGCATTCTGCAGCAAGTATGTCAGTCTTGTAGCACATTTCCTGTACGCATCATTATACTGTATTGCGTTGTCAAGTTTCGTGTAGATGCTTAGCGGGATTTTCTTCAGTTTGAAAACAAAAATTGGAGACTGGTTTAAGGTATTGCAGACGCCTGTGTGGTTAAGGGCTGATTTATCAGCAGAATTAGACCACCTGACGCCTCTTTAGCCGTAACAATGGTAGGTGCCGGCAGTGGCGTGTGGTGAAGTGTTGCAAGGTAAGCTATAGTGTTTGCTCAGTGCTGTGCACACTCGGCACACGCAGCAGGAACAAGTAACCCGAGTGGAGCCGGAGGAAACTGAATGTATTGCGGCCACTCACGAGAGAGCGGCGATACATCAGATGCATTTCTATGTTCAAGTGGCCGATGTGTGAACTAGCGAACGATTATGTATAGCACACGGCAAAACACAGCTTACCTTGCAACAGTTCACAATACGCCACTGGACGCCGGAAACGTAGTGGTGGGTGGAGCAACTGCTGTTTGGCAGCTAATTTGTTCCTGTAGATTTTGCCAAATGAAATAATTGTTTCAATTTATTTCATATTTCTGAGGAACTATTTTACCAGTTTCTCTTGCACTTTTATCCCACGATCCTGTCCAGTAATTTCTTCAGTCCTTAATACTGGTGTCCCACACGTATGAAATGAATGTACCTTAATTCACTAAAAGTTTGATCAGCTTTCAAGACCTCGATGTTAAGACCCGTCCAAATCTCTTCATTCACTTCAATCTCGCTATAAGTTTTATATGATTACTTACAAATATTCTATGACGTGTCTTGTGCCTTTGCTTTTCTGGAATATTGCCAGTTTGACGGTTAACTGTGTAGAACATTGTACGTGTCTCGTACACACTTCAGTGGACAATATTTTTCCTCTCGAGGTGAAAAGCCGAGAAGGTGGAATGAACAGCTTCGCTCGAAGGAGCCTTCACTGTAGTGAGAAGTGGTAATGCCCGCTTTTAAATGATTAACTTTGTGTATTTAATAAGACTGAAATTGAGAATCTGTGTTTAATTTAAATTTAACTCCTTGCATTTCACTATTAGTCTCCCTTATGCTGCGTGAGTGCAATGCGAAACCATGAACTAATCCCCGGAATTAATAAATTCTCGTATTGAAATAATTGCACTAAAGAAACAGGGTTTTCCCCTGCATTATTAAAACTTGATTTTTTTTATTTGCGTACCAAGTGTGACACTCGCACAGTATAACAGTACAAAGTCAAATATGAAAATTTCGTGTTCAGGCAAGTTTTCAATTGTTATTTTTGTTTTTCTAATATTAAGTCAGCCTCCGGTGTGGTAGATGAGAGAGAAGTTATCGTTCGCGGTCAGTTACCGGTAAATTTGTTCGCAATGCATAATTATTTTGTTGCTTTTGATGATGTCGCGTAAAAAAAATCTCCTGCAAAAGCGCACGAGATGCAGTGTTCTATCGTACATCACAGACATACCCTAATTAGTCGTACTCTTACGAGAATCCCTGTGTTTTGGGAACACTACCTGCCTATAGGCTGTTCACGATTAAAATGAGCAGTTTTGAAAGACCTGCTTAAGATCTACTTGTATATATGTTGTGTATTCTTCCGCCTTATGTAAAATTAACTTTGCCATGTGCCTCATCACTTTTTTCATGCGTCGGTCAGGTGTAACTGATATATTATTAAGCAATCAGATAATCTTTACACCACGATGCATTAAGAAAAACAGAAAGCGAAATAAATAATTTTAAGTTAACACAAATGGTTACTGACACTTTTTATTGGACCGTAAGATATGGAACTCTTTTCCATCCATCGTTACCAACATTACTGGACGAATGTCACTCAGTGCGCACATTTAAACACGTGCATGCAGGGGCAATGACTTTTTTTCTAAAGTTCATTTCTAAGGTGCTCACTTTATCGTGAACGGCCTTTATCAGAATATCCTCCGCTGCGCCCTACTAGCGATGCTCGTGTGGTAAATGGGCGGGAAAGCGAATGAGAATCGCGCCTCAGGCCACGTGAGTGTGACGTCTGGACTTGTACGGCCGAAGTGTTGTGCAGACGGGCGTGCCCGGGTCTCCCCGCCTATTGCACTTGCTGAAGAACGGGAGATGGCACGACTGGACCACCGGCCCACAGCTTGGACAGACCCACTATATAGCGATCTCTCCCGTTTATACGGCACCGCACCAACATTCGTGTGCCCACATCTACCACGAGTTATTGCAGCTCACTTCCATCTTCGCCGGTTTACTATCTGGCATATCTGACAACTTGCCATAGGCCGTTCACGGTAAAGTGAGCACTCTTGCGGCCCTAGAAACTTTTTCCTTTCAGCCACTCTTTTTATCCTGTAACTGCCCTTTTAAATAAATATTGCCTTATAAGTAATTAACGCAGTGTATATATTCCACTACACTCGGATGTTAACGTCCAAGGCAAAATTGAAATATGTTTATTGACCATTATTCCTAATTAAGGGGCTTTCAAAAGTGCTCACTTTACCGTTGAATAGTCTTTTTAGACTGTTGTCGATAAAGTGAGAACTTTAGAAATGAACCTTAAAAAAAAAGTAACTGCCCCTGCATGCATATTTTAATGGGCGCACTGAGTGGCATTTGTCCAGTAAAGTTGGTAACGATGAATGGAAAGTAGTTCCGTATTTTAACGTCGAATAAAAAGTGTCCGTAACCATTTGTGTTAACTTAAAATTAATTCTTTCACTTCGTGTTTTTTTAATGCATAGACGTTAAAACATGAGCCCATTTGTAAAGTATTTTACTTTGTTGATAATTTCACAGTTTCACTTGACCGAGGTGAACCAAGTGATGAGGCCCATGACATTGTTGATCTTACATAAGGCGGAAGAATACACAACATGCATACAAGTATGTAGATCTTAAGCAGGGCTTTCAAAAGTGCTCATTTTATCGCGAATAGCCTACACTAAGTGTTTGTTACAGTTAAACGTTGCTGTAACTTGGTCGCAGCTAAGTACTTCTAATCCACCCTTGGATGATATACCTTAACGTTAAATGCATATATTAGTGAATACACTCACAAACTATAGTGTGCGCCCAGTAGAATTAACATCGGTGCAGGAAGAGTTTCATGTCTCAGCGTTGTGTTGAAGGTACTGTGTTGAAAGTTTTGACCAGTGAATCTAATTATTTTCAGTTTCTTTTTAATGCACGTATAGGCAAGAATTGGCATTTTTTAAAACGTGTTTCTGCTTCTAAAGCTTTCTCGATATGAATTTTTTATAACACTGTCTGTAATAATGCTAATTTCTCGTATTGCGGAGGGGTAGAAAATGGCGAAAAATTGGTCTTGAGTAGGGTTTTTAACAGCGCTTAGCGAATAACGCAGGCTATGGAAGTTACCGACGTATGGATACGTGTATCAGATCCACTGTGGCTGTGGATTGATACAGGAGAGAGAAAACAGAAATGCTTGCCGAACCGCAAATTTTCATTGAATGACTGTCAGTCGTCGTCATGGAAGGCCGTGGCAGCGAGCATATGCTTGCACAGGAAGTGTGCAACGGGTATAGCTGCACCTCCCATTGCACCATGTCATTAGGAAAATAATAATCAATCTTGCCAATTTCACATTTACACTCTGGCTGCACACAAAGCAGAGTTCGCAGCCTTTTAGACCTTGCTGTGTCCTAAACCAAGGATGTGGCAAGGCAGGTATTGCATAAACCCTAGCAAAAACCAATCGGAACACAAGAATGGCAAAAACCCATGCAAAACCCATTTTTCTGTACAGTGTAACGGTAGTTAATGTTCGCAACGATCTGTAAGAGGAACAGTGTGGTCATCTTTATTTTAATTTTAAATTTTTCTTTCAATCTTTTCTTTTCATAAACATTTCTTTTACAAATATTACACAGGGAATACTTTCTTGGTTATCTTACATTTCATATTGAAGGGTAACATTATAATTTTCCTTTCCGATATATAACAAATTTATGTATAAATACGTATACTTAAAACCCTGGTTGCCCAAAATATAGATAAAATGCTACCAATTTCAGGTACCAATACTTTCGCTGATTTTCAGCTAATACAGGTTATATTTACTGGCCATATTAATCAGTTAATACAAACTGCAAAAGGCTATCACAAAAAATATTGAGTAGGTGACCCCAATTTACTATAGTTACGAATGGTTGCTATATTTCTGTCGCACTTACATTTACCATTGACATTATTACATCATATGTAATTTCTACACTAGGAAGGACCCCATTTTTGGTAACACATTACAATAATTAAGTTTTTATTTACTCTCAATTCCAAGTGGATGGGAGCAACTGCTAAGCAACGTCAGCCTTAACTCCGCGAGTAAATTGGATTTTTGGAATAAGCCCCCAACTTCGTAAAGTTTCTCTTAAAAGTCATAAAATAAAGGAGTTTCGCATAGCTCCTCTTAATATAAGAGGTTGAGACATGATCAACGATTATTGGCAAGTGTTAACAAATGTTCACCAAAGTTTACAATAGTTTACAGATGTTTGAAAAATGTTTACAAGTGGTCGCAAAAGTTTGCCCGTGGTTCCGAGTGGTTACCACTACTTTGCGCTTTGGTGACGACAGAGCCACTAAAAACTAGTTTACAAAAGTATTGGATTTTGGCTAAAAGGCCAACATTTCGCAAAATTGTAAAAAACTTTAAAATTATTTTACTGCCATCATGGCCCCTGCCTAACGTCAAAATGACGTAAGTAACCTGTTTGCTTTGGGAGCCTACATTGGTGATTCCAAATAAAGTAATACTTATCTCATGGTAGAAGTTTGCTCCCTCGAGGTCGCTGAACTGACTGAGAGCATCGCGAGCCGGCATTAAATACACCGCACCGCCCTCTTGCGCTACCAACAATTTAATTCTCCCCTAAAAAAAAAAAGCTGTTTTTCTAATAAATCGAGGGGTGTTAAATTATTCCGTGGAGGGTACAAGCAATGTGCAGCCAATGGCTGTCGATTTTACCATTTATTACCATTTATGGTGATCGATTCAGCGAACACCAATTCCCCTTAGAGGGTATGACAGTGAATTTTTAAAACACCCAATAAGATTATAGTGCGGTCTCCACTTCCGTCCTCTTAACCAAGATGCGGGAAGTAACGTAATGAAAACGTCACATTTTTGTCGGCGTACGCATCGTCCCAAGCTGTTTACCAATGTGATCAGACTGTGCTGCACTCGCACGACGAATTACTGAAACATCAGTCCGGTGCACACTCCTTCGCTGGGCCACGATGTTGCTGCACGTATAAATTATGCACGGGCATATTGTTATTTTCCATTACTTCAGATATTTTAAAAGTGTTTTATAGTGACGTGAAGCAAGCATGAACATCACAGTTCTATTTTATTAGTGTTTTAATCTACGTCGGAAAGTTTTGCACCTCAAAACAACGTGTGTGAAAGTTCGTGCGTACCGGGTCGTAAGCTGCACAATTCAACAGGTTGCCAGACACACAGTAAGTTCTCCCCCCCCCCCCCCCCGAGGTAAATGGAGACGTGGTCTGACCTAATTAATTTTTAAAGTGTTTTTACTTATTGGCAACGTGTAAATTATTCAGACGTGCGATGACGATATTTCCGTCACTGTTTGAAATGAACAATGAATTTAAAATATGTTTAGCTTAGCATAAACTGTTTGTGGTGAATATGTTTAAATCTATTCTTACTTAGTATTTTAAATCTCCTAAATGTGGGTCTTTATTTTGCTGTTCGCGGCTCCCATTTCCTAACTTTGCGTGCATGCACGCGTATGGCGTTGTTGGAAGACTGCCAGGGCTCGGACACCCGCAGGGATAGAGTACGGCAGCAGGTAGCCGGGACGCGCCACAACTGTCAATATTGACGCTTATCCCGTCTGGCCGGCTTCTTGACGCATCACGGCATTCCACTCTTCTTCCTCCGGCACGTCGTGTTAGAGGGCGGTCACGCCCTGCTTCCGCCTGCCTGCCTGCCTGCCTGCCAGCCAGCCTATCTGTCGCCGTGCGAAACTAGGCCAGCATCGGTTACGGAGTCAAACATCTGAGAAATATTAGCCACATGCATTAAAAAACATCCACATAAAACATTTTTATTTACTATTTATATAATCAGTACCTGATCCCATTCCTTGCTATAATTCGTTCTTTACCTCCAAGAAAACAGCTATTATAGGCTAGTCACAGTAATGTGAGCAATTTGGAAAGCTCTCTTGTTTGTAATAGTAGTCTATAACTATAGTTTATTTTAGTCTTAGATGTTAACTTCCGAGTGCGGTGAATATAAACACTGTGTTACTAACATGGCAATACACGATCGACCAAAAAGTAATTGGGCACCTGTCCACAATGTTTGCTCGGTCGTTGTCACCCCGTTAGAATCTCGTAGGGCCACCTCTTGCGGCTATAACAGCAGCCACCCTGTCTGGCATGCTCTCTACGAGTGTTTGCAGGACATCCACGGGGATTCGTCGCCATTCCTCTTGCAACCATTCCATGAGTTGAGCAATGGATTTTGGCCGCGCCTGACGAGCCCTCACCGGAGATCCAATTCGTCCCAAAGATGTTCTATAGGGTTGAGGTCGGGGCTCTGGGCGGGCCAGTCCAATTGGCGAACATTGTTGTCGGCGTACCACTGCATAGTGGCCCTTGAAATATGGCACCTGGCATTGCCATCCTGGAAGTAACATGGGTCCATTCCATAAAAACCCCCCACAGTGTTGGTAGTATTTCACTATCCAGAATGTTACAATGGTCCTCTTTGTTCTTGCTATCACGGACAAACACCAGCGGTCCTACGCCGAAGGCTGTTAAACAACCCCACACCATCACTCCACCACCGAATTTCCAAGTTGGCACTATACACTCTGACAGAAGCCGTTGCTCGGATAAACGCCACACCCATACACGTCCATCGGACAGGAATAATGTAAACCTCGACTCATCACTTCACAGAACAATTTCCACTGCTCCAGTGTCCAGTTGCGATGGTGCGAACACCACCTGAGTCGCCGAGCTTTATTGCTTGTCGTGATATGGGGCTTATGTGCAGTTCTTCCGGAATATCCACGTCAGTGGGTCTCTACGCAATGTTCCAATGGAAACCGGTACTCCTGTTGCAGCATGAAAACTCCTGTCGGATGGTAGCCATGGGTTGTGCCCTATTTTTGACAATTTCATGTTTCAGGGTTCTGCGGTTTCTGTTGGTCAAGATTGGAGGTCGCCCAGAAAGTGCAGCATTAGCACAATACTCATCTACCTTCCACTTACGCAGGACGAATGCGACCGTTGATTTGGACCTGTTTACCTCCCGTGCAATCGCCCGGCTAGACAGCCCACTGAGATGGCACCCACAATCACGCCCTTATCGAAGTCCGATAGCTCTGTACCTCATGCCATCTCCTTGTCAACTGGTTCTACACCGGCCTGCAGCGTATGGCGGCCACACAAGTCAACTGAATTACCTATCTTCTCGGGTGCCCAATTATTTTTTTGTCGATAGTGTATTTATTTAGGATAATAACTGTCGAAAGGAAAAAGTAACTAGGGCCTCAAAATTGCTCATTTTACCGTGAACAGCCTATAGTTGTCATCGATGCAAATTATTGAAGGAATAGTACATAAGTTAAAGGTAATTACAAAACTCTTTACTTACAGTAACTGGTTTCCTCACACAAGCCAGTGAAAAAAAAATTATTACATTTTTACCTATCAGAGAAACTTGGCTTGCTAATACCTACGCGAACGGATAATGACGGTGTAAAGTATACCTAAGCATTATTCGGGTGGTTGAATTGTTATACATACTAAATTAACTTTTTAGGGTTCAAATATTTCAGTATAAAATTTATTTAAGCACTATACGGCCAATGATTCCACTCCTATCCGAAACAAATAGTATTTACTGTTATTTTTTTAAAGAATAATTTAATATATTTTTTACCTTTGAGTAGCAATACGTAGTGTTACTGACTTCGCAGATATACAAATAGAATGTGTCACATCGCTATGAATACTTTCCAAATATCGAAATAATAAATATCGTAGCTTGGAAACTATTTGTGTGTTCCGGTTACGGTGAAAGAAAATAGGCCTATGAGAATATTCCGATATATTAGATATATCTTTGCCGAATATTGTTTCAGTTTATCAAGCTGATTCACGTATTTTATGGCCAAGCAGTGTGTGTGTGTGTGTGTGTGTGTGTGTGTGTGTGTTTTTTTTTTATCCTGTGGTATTTTTGAGACAGATTTTCGTTCTTGTACTTCTTCCTTAGCAGACTTCCAAATTTAATTATATTATTACAAATCGCCAAGGACACATCAGATTTCCTGAGGAATGGAGGTCTTGATAAACAAAATTTTATTTTAATTTAGTCATATGGCTGTTATTTACTATTAACTATCTCCACTATTGCTCTTATTCTTTTCAGTGAGCGCAGTATTTTTCTATCTCAATTAATTCGCACCAATTATTAACACATCTTGTCTGTAGCAATCATTTTAAATGTTACCCATCCAGTTAAATATTCCCGCTTACTAGCCTCTTTCTATCCTTCTCTTTCTCTCTCCCTCTCCACTGATACTCGCTGTTCGCAGACTTCACTCCACTCCAGTCCGTCACTTCCGTCGCCACTCGATGCACTTCTGGCCCACCGCTGCGCTGTATTGTCAAGGTCTCACAATCCTCCAAACACTCGACTTTCAAACTGTCGGCTCGGAGGCGCGTCGCCTTTAAATAGTATCAGTAGCGCTTAATATGGAAGGTTCGCAGCACCCCGAGTCACGCCGAGAGAGGCTACGGCAATAACCGGAACATTCCTGGAGATCAATGCAGAAATTCAATCAGCCGAAGGTTAGGAGAGCGCGAAATACGTGGGCTTACCGCGGTGGCATGTCTTTGTTTTTCATATTCAGATGTCGCCTTCACACTTCCTTGTGACTCGCCGCCCCCCTATCGTATCACTACTATTCTCTTTTGTTCACTCGCGCGGGGCTGGTCAAGGGAAGGCGTGTAAAATGGCGCGCATGTAACAATATTTCTAAATGCGTAAGTTCTAAAACCTCGGCTTCGGGTATCTACGGTAAAGATAAGTTGTTCGTATTCAAATTTCTGGAGTCTGGTTGTATACCCGGGTGCGTTGCCGAGGATTAGTGTCCTTCGCTTCGAGAAACTGCTTTCATTGCATACAGATTACTGTTACGTTGAAACGTGTTGCACCGAAAAGAGAACCAGTAACACTGTGTTTTTAAATATTACGATAGAAATGATCACCACTGCAAGTAAAGTTTCTGACGGAAGGAATGCACGGCAGATGAAGCACTTGACGATGCAAGTACTTTCGTCGCCCTCCAACTCATCTAGGCCTCGGACACGCTAAATACCCTCTAACTGGCGACTTCTTTGACGAAGGCTGCTAACTGATTGGGCAATGCAGCGACGGCAAATTTCGCGTGTGCTTTTGCAACCAGGCGATTTGTCTGCGAACGATGCTATCCGACATAAGTGTCTCATTGCGATTCCTAAATCCAACGCACAGCGCTCTGCGCAGATGCGAACCCTTTTTTAATGTATTCATAAACCAGAGTAAAATCGTGTGATGTGTGTGAAGAGCGTTGTGCCTGCTGTTGGGTGTGGAATTGTAACGAGGCTCCGTCTTTATCGATGCAACCCCGAGCAACTATTCCTGGCCTTAACTTTGGCTACAGTCTTCTTCTGGTATCAGTCAAGTATAAAATTTTACTTCATCAAATTATTTATTTAAATTTATAAATCCCGTGAAAGATATTGCATGGGACGGGGCCCATAATAATTTCTTTCTTTCCTGTTCTGGTATTCTTGCTATAAACTGATGCACCTTTCGTGTAAGAAATTTAATTATGTCACAGGAAGTCTAATTACGCATGTCAATTACCATAGAAGTTACTAATTATCGTAGGCATAGCTTATAACAACTTGATAAGATGTCTATCTAAAACTGAACATAACTTGCACGAGACACTATTAAAATGTAAACAATTTTACAGGATAAATTTTCAAGCTAAAAGTTTCACCGTCTGAAGTTCACTTTCGTGAAATACGTAGTGTATATAAAGATTATACTGAAGGAAAAAAAAAACAGGTTTGTTACATGTAACCGTAGAAATCCGTTCATAGATATTTTGTAATTTGCAACAAAGTGCGTTTATATCAAGAACCCATCACTTAATCTATTTCCAGCTTTTTTGTCGAAACAGTTAATGGTCGCTGCTATCGTGAGACGCAGAGGAAAGCAATGTTAAGATTTTTGTTTACGCTGATTTGTTTCAGCTCGTCATGCCGCTCTGTTTTGAAAACATTTTGAAGACTTGGTTTATATTCTATTATATTTTAACGCGGATAGCATTTAAACTGTCGTAATGGATAATAAAGGTATTTAGGCACTCGTGGCCAGTTCTATTAAAATGGATATTTAAATAAATAAAACTGTTGAATTGTAGCTCCTAGTCCATCTAAAATAAAACAGGAATTTATATAGTAATGTCTTTCACAACGTACTTCCACGTTAATGTAATACAGTCGTGGGTGTAGGGGCAGCGAATTTTCACAGTAATAAATTACTATAGTAATATTTTACTGGAGTGTATTGGCAATATCGTCACATGTTTGTAATCAAACCTTTGAAAAATTGCGCCCATTTATGGCGTGTTGGTTGTTTACTTAATGCATATCACAAATGTTATATAGTTTTATTTACCAAAGTACCTAATTTTTGGTTAAATTTATCTTTTGCTTATATATTATCTATACAGCATAAGTCATATGAATAAAACCAGAAGGAAATAGGTGTTGGTAATGCCTAGTAAATAGATGAAAAAATTATGAAAGTGAGAGCACCCGAATGCTGTGCATTGGCGCTATTTTCTTAAAACTGTGCAAATGTTGCCAACTTGCATGAGAGTATATGTGGTACCACTGGCGCGACTACATTGACCAGCGAGTGTAGTCTGAGAGCACTGGGAGTGTGTGTGGAAAAAATATATATATATATATAATTAATTAGCTATATCAATAAATTTTTCAGGATGTAGCCTCTATACGCCAGATGAGCTACACTTTACAATTTAGCGTCACATAGGTTGTTTCTAATTTCTTCCAGGCTAATCAATCTTGTGCAATGCTCTTCCAGTTCACACCTGCTACTCTTCGAATGTGTGTGTCCTAGCGATCTGGAGGTCTTCCTCTGGATCTTTTCAGGTCTCTTGGTATCCAATCCATCACCGCCGTTGTCCATCTGTCATCACTTCTTCGAGCATTATGTCCAGCCCACTGCCACTTTAGAGTCTTCACTCTTTCTAGGATGTCCCTGACTTTAATTACTGATTGCATGTAGTCGGCTCTCTTCCTGTCTCTTCTTGTAAACCCAAGCATTGCTCTTTCCATAACCCCTCTGGGCAGTTCTCAGTTTTTGCTTTGCTTGAAAGTTCAGGGTCCAAGTCTGACAAGCATATGTAAGGACAGGTAATACTCGTTAATCAAATACCTGCTTTTTAAGGTACACTGACATGTTTGATTTAAAAACTATGGGATTTCTTCCGCATGCTCTCTCCAGCCTAATGTTATACGTCGATAGAGCTCAGGCATCGAATCGCTATTCATGTTGATTAGCCGACCAAGATAGTTAGTGTTCTACAGTCTGGATATCATTTTCGTTGGTGACCACCTTGTCTTTTGCTACCCATTTATTTTGCATGTTTTTAGTATTAGAAATGTTTATTTTAAGGCCTACTTCTCTTCATCCTATCTCTAGCTCATTTAACAGTTGTTTAAGCTCTTCCAAATTGTTTGAGAGTAAAACTATGTAATCAGCAAATCGTAGATTAAGACTTCTTCCATTCACCCTTAATCCTCTGTTTTGCCCTTGCCACTCGATTTTTTAAACTGCCTTTTCTAGGACCGATGTAAATAACTTCGGTGATATGGAGTCACCTTGTTTCACCTCTCTTTCAACAGAAAACTCTTTGGTCGCTTCAGCAATGTTTACAGAGACAGTAGAGGTGCTGTAGATGTTATGCAACATTTTGACAACCTGGATTCACACAAATATTTATACTAAGCTGTATATTTTATATTAATGGTACGTTATCGTTAATTGTTAAATTATGATAACGTCAATATGTTAGTAGGCTAGTTGGAATTGCAGGATAAGGCATAATCCTTAGGAGAAATTAATTCCTCACATGTTGACTTGTAATATTTTTTTTGCCACAACGTATATTTAAAAAAGAAACTAATCAAAAGTCTTAGCACTCCAGAACATAAATAATAGCTTCCGAGAAATATTGCAGATTCACTGGCTTGGTTATTTCATGGTGTGTAAATGCCGCGGAGGAGTAAATTATTTTGTGCGGGCAGTAACAGTTCCAGCACTTAAAACAATATCAACTTCACAGGATATAATACGTAGTCGTGCATATATCAGTCTTGTAGGTAAGGAAACTAAATACCAAATAAAGTATGTTATGTCAGGTTGCAGCGAAAATTCACATTCCAAAATGGGTGGAAAGAATCATTATAGGCTGTTAACGGTAAAGTGATCACTTTTGAGGCCTTAGTTAATTTTTCTTTCAGCTCTTATTTATCCTTTAACCACATTTTAAAACAAATTTTGCCATGTATGTAATAAACACAATGTGTATATTCCATCTTACTCGGAATTTAACGTCTGTTGCTAAAATAAGATATTTTTATCATCTTATTTCAAAGGAGAGGGCCTTTAAAAGTGCTCACTTTACCGTGAATAGCCTATAGCTCCCTTTCGGTCTAGAAGAATTAGTTGAGTGCAGCGAGAGACACGGAGATTTAACTGCAGCTGTGAGCAGACAGTTCTGCATTAGAACAGTTGGTGTTGCGAGTCGGCCTCGGCGACACTTCGGAGGTTGCGACCCGTGAATTGAACTAACGTAACCTTGGTTGCGCGCTCATTGGCTGCGCGTGTTGCGTCGTGTCAGTTACACGAGTACTACAGCTGATCCGCGGGAAATTGGAGAACTTTTAAAAAAGTCTGAGTAGTCCTTGCCCATTAAACTGCACATTTTAATGTGAACGTAGAGCCGTTTTTAGTTATTATAGGCATTTGACGATAAAGTGAGCACGTTTAAAAGCGCTCTCATTTGGAATCATAGTTAATAAATATATTTTATTTTAGCCTTAGATGTTAACTTCCGAGTGCGGTGGAATATATACACTGTGTTTATTACTTACACTAAAATATTTATTTTAAAATGTGGTTAAAGGCTAAAGAATGGCTGAAAGGAAAAAGTAACGAGGCCCTCAAAAGTGCTCACTTTACCGTGAACAGCCTATAGTTGCCGACTTTATCTTTATAATTTAATCGGTACACTTATACTCAATTGTGTTCATTGTCTGCCTTGTTTCTTTTGTGGATCGCGGTGGTGTAGTGGTCACACCACTCGCTTCAATGGGGCCGCGGGGGTGGGGTGGTTAGACTACTCCCTTCCCACGTACGCCAACCGGGTTCGATTCTCCGGCGGGGTCGCTCCCGGATTTTCGTACATGGAGATCGTGCCGGACGATGCCGCTGTCGGCGTTTTTTCTCGGCAATCTCCCGTTTCCCCCGCCCTTTCATTCCGGCGCTGCTCCATACTCGCCTCACGTCTCCCTCATCGGCGTTCAAGACCTCGATATTTTAAGAACTGCCTAAATATCTGAACAACACCTGCTTCAAAAGAATGCGATTCTGATCAGGCGTGTGGAAGACATGGCAGACAGGCGCGCGTTTTAGGAAGGCTGGCGCAGGATTTTCACGGAAAAGTAAGCACATTTTAAACAAACCTTTGAGAAAAATCACTGCTCATAGCGACATTGATTCTGTACTGCACACAGGCATGCAGGCTCCCAGTAAAGTTGGCAACAAGTTAATAAACCTAGTTCTCAACACTTTGTATTGCGGTTTTAATATGTATGGCCACTTAAGTTAGTATTTCTTGTTTTGCACACGAGTGTATAATTCGATATTAGTAACAAGCGCACATTCCAACAATTCTGCGGTTTCACTTTGATGAAGGGTGAATAAAAGTGGTCAGGTCCATGGCAATGGTAATTTTACACACGGTACGAAATGAGTAATTCTTGACATGGATTTCAAAGATGCGCAATAAACAGTGAACCGTGTGTACTCCCATATCCTACGCCCTATTCCTCTGCTCATCCCAGTGGTCGCTAAAGGCACAGAGAAACGTCGGGTATTATGGAATATGCGGGACGTATAGAATCTCTTTGTTTCGTAATAAGTGTCCTGATCTATCAGCAACAGTCTTTACTACTTATCCATAGCTCTAGAAACCGCTGGTAGAGACCCCCAACAGTCAGTGATAATGTATAGCCTTTCTGCGACAGTTTGTCTGTTTTTCATATTATGAAAACTTGATTATTATTTGGAGTAAGTTTTATAAGCCTCAGATATTTAATTCTGGTACTATACCGGTTTAAAGAGGTATTTTAAGTTTTGCTCTACATTATGCATTAACAAATGTGTGTGGTAATTCATTCTAACGTGAAAGTAATGCTGCAAATATCAAAATGACTAGGAGTAAAATATGGGATACTATCCCATATTACACGCTGGTTTTACCAGGTATTCCATATTATAAGAACAGTCTTCGTATTATAAAGAATAAATAAGAACCAATAGCTTATGGATACAATCTTCTATATTCACAGATTGGATCAAACATTTTATCAGCATAATGAAACTATCAAAAAAAGTCGTCTGTCTTGCTACTTTTGTACGGGAATTCTTCGCGGCAGAGGAGTATTGAAGCGATAAATATTTACAACTTACAACCACTAGATAAAATGTAATTGGGACCTATTAAAATCTATTACAGTGAGCAAATCCGTCATTGTACGAGACAGAATACTAGACAAACAAATCGGTCTAATTTGGGACATTTTGGTTTGTATGAAGCAGGTAGAAATTCATACAAATCTGGTAAAATCCTGTAAAGTAGGTAAATGGCCGTGCCTTCCCCGCTCGCACATCGCTTTCTCTCCGGGGACCAGAGTGGCGCAGATTTTGTGTGAATACACTTTTCCGGAACTTGTTGACAATCTGTAGTATAAAATCCCAGCATTTGTAAACCTCTAATAAAAACAAAATAGACGCCTACCACCATCACCAACATCAACAAAATACCTCTGTATTCACTTCGCGAATAGAAACGTCGCGAATGTCAGTTGTTATCCAGAGAAAATAGTACATTCGACCCAAATAGTTGTTGCGTTTGTACAGTGTAAATAAGAGTTTGTCGGTTTACAAAGACAACACACAATTTCGTCCTAATCGTGATGATGCTTGCAAATAATTCTTCTGAACATACACTGAAACTTATTTTATTACTTAACCGGTTGACTGTCTTAAAGGATCACTGCCCACGGCCGATTCGATTGCCGTTAACATAGTACTGTACTCAAGTATTCAATATAAAAGGCTAAACATGGCCCCAGTTAAAAAATCGGACACGTTTACGCTCAAATTTATTGATTTTTAACTCGGACACAACTTCCGCGTAGTGTTTTATATAACGTGTCACTAAAAATCACCGACAAATTCTGTTAGACGATTCTTCACATGAAATTAGGAAGGAAATGTATACATGACCTATAGCCTAAGGACTTTCCGCAAGGGTGTATACGCCCTTAAAAGCGGAGTTAAAATACATGTTTATTGCAAATAAAACATGCCGTATGCTATCCATGATAAATTGGTTTGCCGAAATCAACTCCGTCCGAGATAACATGGTTTGGTCCCGTTTGTGCATGAAAAAATGCGAAACTCCAGAATATGAGAGGATTTATTTACTGACATACGCAGTATAGTTGTTTTGTTATGCCTCACCTCACAATTTTCGAGAAATGAGTGTTTAGTATTCTAAACATTGATTTTGTTACGCCTGTGACGTAGACAACACGTAGGTTTGGTTTCTTGTGCTCAGCGGCGTGTAGTGAGTTTTTTACAGGGTAAGCGATTTCTACTAACAAACGCAACTTCTAACTTAGCTTATCCTCCACAAGTATTTACCATTTTATAATACCTAACATTAGTTGTAAAAACGGAAACGAAATGAATGTAATAATAATTAAACGGAATATTATTTTGAGAGATGTTACAAATTGTAGGAAATATCCAGCTTTCCCGAACACTTTCACCCACTTTACAAGGGAAAATGTAGGACTGGAGGACGCAAACACAATTAATGCTTACTCTGCCGAATGAACGCGGTTGAGCATGTGGCGTGTTGTTGCTCAGAAATAAATGTGTTTAAAGTTATGGCGAAAACGATAAAGGGTCAAACATTTTCAGCATGTAAAGAGTAAGCATTTATTACGTTGCGTTTATGGAATAAACGCCACTGATTGTGCTGTATAGGTATCCGAATGACACAAAATATACTAAACAAATACGGAATGTTTGTGGGCACTAAGTATAGGTGCGAAGAGGCCCTACTGTGTCGCCACTGTACAGAATTGTGGGTGGCCTGGGGGGAAAGTGATACGCCCAGGGTGGACACCGCGTGCCGTGATATTGTCGGGGGACTTGCGGCTATGCGGTGAAAGTAGTCCCGATATCGGGTGTCTCCGCCAGGCCTCGCACAGCGTTGCCGAGAAGTGCCGTCCTAGTGTGGTCTCCTCCCAGCCACTCTCCCCGAGGTCCTGGCAATATTCAGCAGATGAGATTTAGGCTGACATTCGTATTACTCTGTGGGGTATTTGACATTGCAACTGTCTGAATCGTGTTGCTAGTAGTGACGTGTGGACATTTGCGATTGTTTGGTTTTTGAAGCTAACACGTGCTTTCATACATAAAATGAGACTTCTGCAACGTAATTTCATTATAGTTTGGTCAGCAGTAATTTGCTAAACGTTTGAAAACTCGTATACAATCATAGTTGTTAACATTAGTCTAGTTTTCAACATTTGGGCTCGGTTTACGATGAAAACGCGCACACAATGAAAGTGTAGGAATCAAAATTAAACATGTTCTTTATGGCACAGTTCGTCAAAATGTACGTTAAACTGCAGCTCTGACGTGCACGGTTGACAATGGGCCGTGCCATAAAGAATACCTTTGATACGTAAATGTTCGTTATGAGTTTTCCATCGTGAACAGAAGTTTTACAGGTGCGAAACAGTCGTGTTCAGTGTTGTGACACATTTGTCACTGTGCAGTGGCGTGCGCACTCTTCTACCCTACTCGGACCAAGTTTCGTACATATATTCTGTCAGACTGTGGTGTCTGTTCGTGTCGTCTTGACTGGATCAGTAGGCTTACTTCGAGGACCGATACTCGTCAAACATAAATGTATGGGTTAGACGAGGATGACGTTGACAGACTGCGGGCTCGTACGGGGAGCACGAGTGGCGGGGTGCGAAGGAAACAAACCTTGCCGGCCAGCGGCATCGTCCGCCACGTTTCCCACTGGTGACGTTATACTTCATTCGCGGACTAGCACAGGAACGACAGAGTGAAATCCAGATGAGAAAATAATGTGAAGAAGGCCAGAACGCATCGGGAGAGTCCATTAACGCTGCACGAAGGGGTGGGGTTGTTCCATAGACCATAGATGAGGTAGACCGATCTCGCTGACTCCGCACAACCAATCTCCGTGTCCCAACATTGAACTGCTTTTCTGCCAACACGTCTGGCGAAAACGGCGTGGTTTGGATTTTAGGATAGGAATACCGATTTGTAAACAAATTCTTTCAGGTGCATGTATACTTCCTCTAACCAATTTGTTATGCATTTTTATTGAATTAAAATAGGTAAAAGTATTTTATTAACATAATAGTGCTTGTCATTAAAAAATTAAGATACAAACACACTTCCATCACCGTAGAAGACTAATGAGCGGTCTACCTAATCTTTAGTCTGAGTTGTTCAGTTCAGTATAGTGACAGCGCCGCGGCGAGCGGGTGGGGAAAGAGCTGCTCCGCGCGTGAATATTACCGAAAAACGTAAGGCCCCTTTTATTCACGCGCTCGCGTTCGCTTTTGCTCGAACGCCACGTTTTCAAACTACACTGTGTGAAATGACGCCTTTTATTCACGGTGGAGCGTATTTCCAAACGCTGCGTTCTGTAAACCGGAACGCTTGTAGTTACGATGCGCAGCGTTTGAGCGTTCGCTAATAACATTGTGTTGTATGGGACATTTTATTCACAGCGTTGCGATCAGGGCTGCCAACCCTCTCTTTCTCTTTCTCTTTCTCTCTCTCTCTTTCTCTCTCTCTCTTTCTCTCTCTCTCTCTTTCTCTCGTTTTCTCTCCCCCTCTTTCTCTCTCTTTTTTCTTTCTTTCTCTCTTTCTCTCTCTCTTTCTCTCTCTCTTTCTTTCTCTTTCTCTCTCTCTCCTTTCTCCCCTCTCTATCTCTCCTTTCCCTCTCTTTCTCTATCTCTATATCTATATCTATATCTATATCTCTATATCTATATCTCTATCTCTCTATATCTATCTCTCTCTATCTATCTCTCTCTATCTATCTCTCTATCTATCTCTCTATATCTATCTCTCTATATCTATCTCTCTATATCTCTATATCTCTATATCTCTATATCTCTGGTCACTGTCACAGTATTAGTTGCTCGATGTTTGGTGGGGACAGGCACTGAGAAATCTATGCAAAATAGTGACTTTGGTGAGTATGGAGCAGCGCCGGAAGGAATAGGCGAAGGAAGGTAAGAGATCCCCGCGGAAACAAGCCAACAGCATCATCCGGCAACATTCCCTCGTGCGAATATTTTGGATATTACAAAAGACTACAGTCTGGCCAAGCTAGGAAGAAAATAGAAAGCTACGTTTACACTGCCTAGATGTTTTTTCTGGAAGGCGTTGTAAAACTCGTTCCTACTGAGTCCTCGCCTAATGTTTCAGTTCCAGGAATAGTAGAGGAAGATACTATGAGAGGAGTCTAAGAAGGTGACGTTCCTGTAGAAACGACTAGCGGCGCTAATGAGAGTACAATAACAAGGAAGAAGAGAAGAACACTAGAGAGAAAATATCTAAAACGATTCTCTTCAACCATAACAATTACACAAAGTTGAGGAAGAGGGGGATGACTTTTTTTTTATTTTTTATATATATCATTCTTACCCGTCGTTCAGCTCTTGCCACTACGTGACAGTGACAGTGAGGTTGCGGTTGGGTACAATGGAACTTTTTATGGAACACGGAGATAGGAACCTAATACAATCTACTGTGAACCGTTTGCTTCCTACTTACCGAAATGCACCTTTCCAACACTCACTCCCGCAGCCACGTTCGGTATGCCGCAACAAAGTGTTTTCAACCAGTTTCAATATCCAGCGCCGTCACACTATGAAGAACATACTACTCAGCTACATTTTCAGTATGACAATAACGTCTCGGACCTCACTGCCGCCTCCTACACCAGCCAGAGGTGAATAATCTCCAGGCTGTGCGGTCACTGCAGTGTCTCCAGGACCTTTGAGAGAGACCATCAATATACGTCGAAACCTGGACTTTTACAAAGTGCGAGGTTACAAATCAATGAAGACTATGATTTCCGTTCCACTAACATTCCTGAGACTTGTTCTGTAGCACACGATTCTATGTCCGAACCCTCGGAAAACCTCTTATTTGAGAAAGTTTTTTTCTCAGTAATATTACTATTTTTATACCAAAGTTGATTAAACTTTAAGTGTGAACTGTAGACCAACATTGCGACATTGTAAAGTATAGATCACCAAACTTACTATTCATGTATGACTTATGCATAGTCACATAACCTTTCAGTCCGTTTTTATTGGGAAACAATAGTCTTAAATTTATTTACAACCCCTTTACCAAGTAAGAACAATTTTCTTATTTTATAAAGTTCATTTCTTTTTGAACTTTGAAAGCAATGTATTTGTATATTCTTTTTCTCAATTTCCCAAAGAAACCACACACACAATTATTCTGAATTTAATCTAACAGAAATTTATGTACTTTTATTATTATTTTTGCTTTAAAAGCAAGATATTACATAAAAATAATTTTTACTGATTTTTATGATTTAGCTTCTATAACGTAGTGGACCTCCCACTTCCGATAAAATTATTTTAATGTGTTTGGAATAATTACATTCAATAATCTCAATATGATTTGACGCATAATACAAAAAAACTTACCCCAGTGTTGCGAATAGCATTTATTCTATAGAAAAACTTAGTCCTCGTACTATTTCAGGATTGGTTTTCAAGCGCTGGCCAGCTTTCATTACTAACTCGCCAATCGACGTTACTGACATGCGTGAATAATTGAAGAATTTATCATTGTCCTCCCAAAGTCTACCGTATAAACTTCTGTAGGCACCATCTACAAACCTAGTACTGTTAATGGGGTGGGCATGCCATCTCCTTTTAAGTTTTTTGCGATTTATTAAATTGTACATGTAGTACAGGGCTACTGGATCCATCATGCACAACAAACTCAACTTAACTGAGTAGGCTTGGTTGCAATGTTGCCAGATGGCTCAACAAAATCCCCCCAAAAACATTTTGTGAATGCTATATTTTTAATTGCACTTAAATTATACGTTGTAGCTTAATCATTGACACACATGTATGAATTATACAGTTTCTAAGTGCCGGATATTAAAATTATACCAGCACATACATTTTTAGAAATTAAAACACTTAAAAAGTGTATAGAAACATAGTGAATGTGTGCTATCAGTTTGGCATAAATGAGAAAAATTACGTAATTTCAACATATTCACATAAAAGAAAATAATTACAATGTGCAAATAAGTGAGCAATAATTGCAATCACATTAAGTTTTTCTAATTTGAAGTTGGCAACTTATATTGATATTAATGATATACATACATTGCAGTTAACATCACAAACTAGTAATTACTACACGTTATCATTTGTACTGTTGAGAGTGTAGCCATGAGTGCATCGTTACCTATAACATAGCCTTTAGCTTTTGTTTGAGTCAATGTTCATTTATTCAGAAATTTTATAATTGATGATCAAAATCCCCCAAAAATTTCACACCCCCCCCCCCCAAACTTCCCCAAGAGCATAAACACTCCAGATTTGGGGGAAAACCCCCCCAATCTGGAAACACTGTTTGGTTGGTAGAACTGCTATGGAATTGTTACCGGGCCACACCTGCCACAAGCGTTCTTATACAAACGCGTGAATTAAAGCGCACAGAGTAAACGCGGCGTTAGAGTGATCAGTTCGTTATGTACAGCGCCAGCAGTGTCACGTGGTTCCTCTCTCTCCCAGCGGCAATGCCTTCGGGAAAGCCTTCCCCTACGTTCCCTCCCTCATAGCTGCTCGAAGATTGTTTTTTCCGCTTTGAACTATACTATACCCCCAAAAAGTCTAATTTTTCAACAATAAATAAATATTGTTGATAGTCTTGGTATTTATCAGCAAAACAATACTGCGGGAATGAATCCTTGAAAGTGTATTTATATCCCAGCATTCACTACTAGGCGTCCGTCACACCCAACGATATCGGCAGCGCTACAAGGCGGTAGGCATAATCCCGCTTACGTGTTTCTGAAGCTACAGAATATCGATTTCGCCGGACAAGGGAGAGTCGGTAAGCGTGAGTCACGCCAAGGAAAAACTAGCAATCTCGGCTCGCCTATCTTTCATAATGGAGATTCTAAGTGCACATCCACCGCAACCAAATTGTTTAGGGCAGTCAACAGGCTAAAGGTATTTTTTTTATATATATTTTTAGCATAGTGCATCCTTTTTCGTTGGGACATGAACTTAGTGTGGAAAAAAAAAAGTACAACAGTGTAGAAAAATGAAATCGCAAAAAAAATTAACTAGTTAATGAATTTTAAATTTATACTTTTTTTTTCTCCCACAAGTCTCAAATTGAAACATTAATACGGTAAGCTATTGCTCAAAATAGTGATTTATTTCAAAGATCATGTAGAACCTTCACTGGATATTCTTATGTGGGTCACTCGCATTTAAATTTTAACTCTGCAGATAACATTTGAAGTCTAACCTAGAAATAAAACTCGTGCGCATTGCAAAGAAACTATGATGTACCACTTACATGAATTAAACACTTAGCTGAAACCAAACCTTTTGTTGAAATAAGTTTGTGAAATTTGTAAGAATAAAGATATTAAGTTGAAATTTCCGTGTATTTTATACAAAAAAAATCATTGTAATTTTTTAAAACGGTTTGGCGTTTGTATGAAGTTCTTATCGGTATATCACGAAACCATAAAAAATCCTACATCTAGAAAAAAATATCAGCTCTTGAACAGTTTTAGCAAGTGAGTACTAAAAGTTAATATTAGGCGATTGCCCCACCTTTTACCGGAAGTGGGGGTAGAAAACCACGCGAAGCAGGCAACCGTAAAAAATAACTGACGTGCTAGTGGATTCTGTACTGTGGTTTCATCTCGTTCTGGCTGTGTACATAATAGTCGACGTTCTCTGACTTAAGGCGCCCGTCTACCCGGTGCTTGAAGTGCGTTGCAGTGTTCGAAATACACGGTTTTCTACGAAACTGTTACACGTGAGTCCAGTGTACTGGCCTATGAAAATAACACACATTTCAGACGATGGTTATTGATTGTATTCAAGACCTCACGTTAATTAGAAACGCCATTTTAGAGCACGCCAAAATGGCTTTTCCACAGCGCTGTGTCTCAAAATGTACGCGTCATATCCATACAAAACTAGTCAAGGGGAATGCATTGAAAGTCCCATAGGTACACGCAGGACGACGAGAAAACTGCACGCCATTTCAGGGCCTTGCGCTTAGCGGCGATAGGGGACTTGATGCGCGTGGCAGTGTCGTCTTTAACGCTCCCTCGCCTTCGTCTTCAGACGCGGAAAATAGCTGTAGGTAGACGGGCGTCTTAAGACCAGCGCAGCGAAGAAAGTACAAGAGGTGTGCAGATAGCGCTTACTCGGCAACTTCAGTCGTGACTTTCCGAAGGCCACCTTATTGCGGATGCTCTATCGTGACTTGGACTTTTTCATAAACACGTACACACGTAAACCCATAGGCCGTTGGCGTTCAATCGAACATGTTTGAAAATCCTACATTGTTAAGTCTTGTTAAGGACGTTGTGGCTAATAATGGTGCTTCGATCATGTGACTTTTCGAAATTTTAGGAATTATCAGCGTGTATAAAAACAAAAATCGCATTCAGTGTTATTAATTTACAAATTATACTTCATAAGAAAATGTCAGTATGAAATTATCTGCTGCCAACTTTAAATTAAAATAGTTACGTCACAAAGTGTAGAATGCAGCTCAGTCTGTATGCCGTTTTTACGTTAAAGATAATTTTTTTAGCTCCTGCTCCCTTAATTTTTCCGCATGCACTTTTCCAATGTAATACTGCCGTGTGAATGAATGAATGAATGATTGATTAAATAAATGAACAAACCATACAACAGACATTCCAGAGCTTTTGACCTCCCATAATTTTGCGCTATCTTCTTTAATTGTAGTGGACTACGCGTCTCTAACATACATTACCCTATCGTTAACCTGGTATGCCCCAGACGACCTTGGGCCAGTTACGAACTAGTGGTAAAGTTTCGTGCATGGTCATGCCATAGAGGGAAATAATGGCTTCTGGTAGCCATCGGACAGATACCTGTCCTTGAGTAGGCACAGATTTGGTCAAAACTACGAAATGGAATTGCGTCTATTTATAATCTTTACATTTCGTGGTCTACTTAAAATTTTCATATGCATATTGGGAGACATTTATATTTCATAGGTAAGATAACTGAAAGATCGTTGTATAGACGTAGCTACGAAAACAAAACTGGAAGACACAATGAAGCCAAAGTGTTTTCGCTGAAAAAAAAAAAACAGTGAAGTGAGAACAGAACAGTTCTCTAATCTGGTTTCATGTAAGCAGCAACCAGATTTTTGTACGAGCATCAAGATTCAGTTTCTTACAGTTCTGTTGCAGGAATAATCCAGATATTCGTGTAGTTCTGTAGATGGACGTATCTGTTCTGTGGGAGGAACAGAACGCGCTGTTGTAGGAAACACATTCATACCACAACATTAAGTTATGTTGCATTTACAATTTCTAACCTACGTTACAGTATTTAGATGGTACCAACACCCTCTTTATTGCTGCCCCTGTATTAAGTCTAGATAGGATGTGTGTACAGAAGTTTACTTCCTACAACAACGTTTTCTCTTCGTCTTCGTAGAGTAGTCAGATTATCTGCGTTTATCTGTGTATGCTGCCCTTACCCATTCATCAGATTACGCTACCAGTTTTTTGTATAGTTCAGTTTGTAGTGACAGACATAATTCCTTCTCCGGAATTATGCTAATTATTATATTGGATTGTTTGCGGTGTGAGGTATTGTGTAGTGTTTTGTTTTTGTGTGACATCCGACAACAGTGGTCTATGTCAAAAATAAGTTTCATTTAGTAAATTCAAACTTTTTCAAGCTGAGTTTTCTAGCTTAGGTGTCAGTTCCGCTGCATTTGACATTTGAACACCTGCTTCTTGAATGAAATAAGATTTTTGCAAGATAAATTCCCCTGTTTAATTAGGAATTCCGTTAAATGGTTGCATTATTGTTTTTGATGTATGATAGTTTGACTGGGCATGTTTTCCAATTCTGATTTCTCAAGAAATAATAATAAAATAAACTATTTCTAGGAGATTATTGGAGCAGTGGTTGCTGCTGGCTCAGTAAATGGTAACGAACTTCTACACTCAGGTTTTTTGATAATTGGAGAAGTTTATCGGCAGAGAAACATTATAACATTGAGTTATTAAATCCTTAATAAGGTTACACTAACGCTTGGAACACTTCGTTCCCTTGATGCACTAAATTTCGAACTTGCAGCCCACTCGATCATTACGCACGTGGGGGGAAAAATCTCAACATAGCACAAAAAATATATCGTAAGATGACTGCAATTAAAACTTAAAATCTTAGTTACGAACGCGCGAAAATTGGCTTTCCGTCTTGCAGCACAGGTTCTGTGTGTGTGTGTCGGACAGAACGTATATTTTTTATGGGTAATAGATATTATACTGAGACCTTGTGAAATAGGAATGAGTTATTGAATTGAACTGAAATATTTAATAATTTTCTGAAACAAAATTCAGAACTGAATAAATGAACTGGCAGGGCAAGGTATTTTTCCACCATAGAATAAACAAAAATTAATACAGAGCTAACACGCACAACAAAAAATTACTCTTGGGATAGCGAAGCTATAAAAAAATATATATATAATTCCTATTTTATATATATTTATTAAATTGAATTTTATGGGCCCCTCCTCATCCTTCCCCTTTATAGTTGGCAAGTATTTTTATGAACATTTACAACTTGGTATGCAGCTAGCGGCAAGTGTAACTTTTGACGTGGGAGTAGTTTTGTTTCCAGCAAGAGCAACGAATTTAATATTTTTAAATTTTTGGAATTCGCCCATCTGGGCTCTCCGAAACTAGCTATGCCTACGATCACCTGTCGAAGTTAGCTAGCATGATGAGAGATGTTGAAATTTGTATCCCTCGCTAGTTGGAAAACTCGTCGCGGATACGCATGGTAAAGGTTTATTTTAGAAACCAACCAGCGAGGTAGTTCACTTCGTCGGGTGGCACAAGCTCATTAACAACTGTGTTGACATAACTCGAGCTGAACGGCAATTTGTAGTATAGGGCGTTTACGGTAAAGTGAGCACTTAGTAAAGCCCTATAAAATTTTTCTTTTTAGCCAGTTTTTATATTTAAGCCATGATTTAATATCGGCATCGTCACGTGACTAATAGTACGGTGTATAATTTCACCACTCTCAAAAGTTAATGTCTGAGGCTGCAATAAAACATATTTAGTGGTTAATGGCTGTTGGGAGGGCCTTAAAAAGTGCTCACTTTATCGTGAACAGCCTATAGTGATGTTGACGGCAATGAGGTGCTGCTCGGGCCGGGAAATGAAGTGAAGTCACCGCTATAATCGCAGCTCTCGCTAGTAGATAGCGACGAAACAATGCGCCGTTCCTCCACATACTGCGGATACAGTTCCTCACTTGCTCTACGCCTCACCATTGTCACTGTCAGTCCTTCAGCTCCGCCCCACGTCTTTGGTATTTAACATTCTTCTTCACTAATTACAACATGCAATATGTAATCACATTGTCACATTGGCTGCACATACCGCCTGTACACACCTCGTGCAAGTTTCTGTTCTGCCTCTGTCACACTGTCAAATGTTCGCCTTCAACCTTTATTTGACAATAAAATTTGAAGACAAAATACGGCCATCAAATTTTCCCTTCCGACAAATTTTATCAAATAATCTTGAATGTGTTTGAAAATGTTACGCTGTCATCTTTTTTTACTGGGAGAATATAACTTGAATTATTATTTTTAAATTATTTTCATTATGAGCTATTGCTTTTGTTTTTCCACGCAGTTAATTACAGGAAGAAATATAAGGAATGTTGTAATTTATTTTCACTTGTTTCATAAATTCAAATTTTATTTGAGATGTTTCCTGCACAATGAAATTGAATACCCCTTGAGTTCGTAATGCTATGCACAATATTCATTTCAAATAGCTTTGATGCCTAGGCAGCTTTCACACAAATTAATTATCTTCATAACCTACTTCGCTTCCAGCAATTGTTCCTTATTTTAAAGTTTCTTGACATCTATTTTTGTCGTGCATGATTCTGATTGGCTGAGCCCTCAGACATCAAATACATTTTAGAACCAGTCCAATCTTCAGATGTTTAATGGAAACTGAAGCCATCCAACTTTCTCTGACAAATATGGCGGCGTTTATGACGTTTCTATGACGTCATAACTCTCCAACTTTATTTGACAACTTACTGGAAGCAGTTTGACGAGAAAATTTGACAGTGTGACAAGGGCTGTAGATAGCATGTCTGATTGGGTTACATGTAGTTTAGTGTTAAGACACTGTACTCATGATTACGGTTTTTCTATAATTTTGTGAATGTACATCAGGCATATTGGGATGATTCCTTCTAGTGCCTCAAGGTCATGCCTGGCTATAGCGGAGCAGCGATATGCACTCACGTGTAGCCCAAGTTTTCGCAAATTAGATCTGTAACAGTAGGATGATTTTCTACACGATGAAAGCTAATGAACTAATTTACAGAATGCCTTTTTGTAATTTTTTTCTTTTCTCGAAAGGAAACTGCGGAGGGAAGCCTTAAAAGTGACGTATTTTAACCATTTTATTTATCCTCCCTTTGAATGTATTTAATTTGATCAAAGTAAAAAAAAAAAAAAGATAGCTGTATACAATTTTTCTTGCCTTTCCTCGATGGGAAATTGTATTCCTAAATAATTTATTTGCCGAAATACGCATATACGCAGTTCACGGTAAAGTGAGCCCTTTTGAAGCCCTAATTAATTTTTTCTTTCAACCAATTTATATCCTTCCACCACTTGTTAATGTAAACCCTGCCATGTGATTAACAAACACAGTTTATGCATTCACCATACCCAAAACCAAAAGTCCGACTTCACAATGAAATGTATTTATTAGTTATGTCTGATGAAACCGCTTCAAAAAGTGCTCACTTTACCGTGAACGGCCTATACACAGATTTTACCAACAATGTTTTACTAGGGAGCCCTCTCAATGCAGGCAGATTCCTCTCCTAATACTTAGGCTGTGTCCGAATTTACCGAAATACATATTTGTGCATACTTGTCCCCGGAAGTGAAGTCAGGAATGCTGTCCGAATTGCAAATGAAGTATGCAAGTAACAAGTATATGAAAATATATAGGGCCTACTTCTCGCGTACGTTCTGTATATGTGCCACCATTTTGAGAAGCAATTTGTCAGTTACTATTGATATTCGACGTAATTATTTTATTTAAATTTTAGTAGGGCTACCTTTCTGCACGACAGCTTTGGATTTAGTGATTAGATGTTTCTTTAGGGTGCACCTTTCGTTAATTATTTACTCGGTTCAAAATTCTCACTAGGTCAATGTTCATAATCTGCAACAGCTACGGTAAAACAAGCAAACAATATTGCAATATTGAAATATTATTTAATACTTTATTTAGCCGTATAATTTTCTTCAATATTATCTATAGTTCATTCTCAATTGGAAGCGACTTACGAAAATCAACTTTTGAAAAAAACACTCGAGGCATAACATGTCGCCTGTTTTTTTCAATAACCTGTATTCCACAAATATATAACGCTGTGGTTAGCTTTAGAGTACTGTATTACTGAATAAATGAACCTTTACCTTAATATCTTCTATTACTTGTAATATTTATTTATTTTTTAAATATGAATTAACGATAGCAGTTAAAATATTATTTTAACCTCGATTTTTAGTATACCAATTGTAAATTAAACGATGCCTATCGAAATATTTAAATATTTAAGTAGCTGCGATGGCAACATATCACATTTTTATAGTTTAAAATAACAGCGGAAAATATCGTGAGTAGGTCGTAATGATACGGTATTGTTTTATCGAGCGAGAAAGCAATTAAAAACTATCTGCTGGCGAGGCTTGTCGCCCTCTTTCTCTTTCTTCGTCTCTTTCACAATCGGGAAAATTCACTTCGCTAGTAAGCATCGAAATTATAAATCTTTTCAATTGTAGTATATTTCATACTTATTGCAGCAAAATAATGATTTTTGAATGTGTAATTTACAACTGAAAACAGATTTTAATGTTTGAATACTTAATTTAATATATTTAGAAATGATGTGGCGGGACAGAAACAAAGTGAAGTTGGCAGACGTGGCGATCCATGACATGGCGTGTTGCTTTTTGCCGAACGAAACACAAATTATTCTTACTCCGAAAAACACTTCAAATTACCACATCACGTTTGTAGGCGTTTTGTTTTTTAAACCTACCTAGGGAAGTTACGATGTTGTGATAAATCTGTGTTTCCACGGCAGTAATAAATATGCTGTGACGTGTGTTTCGTTAATTATTGCGTATGTGAAATGGCGTGCCTTTGTGCATCGTGGTCGATACGCTGGCCCTGTTTGTGCGTGATTTCAAATATTTGATTAGCACTATTTATACGTTTTAAATGTGAACTGTTTTTATGACGTAGTTATTTTACATCCATATCTGTATATTTATCACAACGTTGTACCTTTGCCCTAAGGGGTTTGAAACACAGTTGTGTAACGTAATTTGCCATAATCCCAGAAGAAAAATACTAAGTTCAGCCTGATAAAATTCCAATAAACCTAATAAACAGTAAGTAGCAATACATAGAAATATGAGCGGAATAAAAGTTATCGTAGGCTTATTTGAGTGCATGTTCACCGCTATCTTTTGAAGTTTGTTGGACAAAAATGAGAAACACGAGATGCATGCTCGAATTCAATGTGCCTTTTTCGTTTGGTTGTTCCTTCGTTTTAATATTTATTCCAACTGAGGCAGTCCTTTTAAAGAAATGGCCCAACACATATCAATAACAAAAGATTGGTACAACCATTTACCTCACAGTTGTAACAGTGTTAAACACACAGTCGTGGCAAAATACTAACGCGCATTGCATGTATTGAGCTACGTCGTGGAAAACAAATATGTTAATGTAAAATGACAGTAAGAACTGTCTTCAATTCAGGCATTTTTAAAACGTTATAAAGCTTACCTAAATAATGTTAGAGGCCTAAAATTGTGAATATTCGTATGAAATTGTTTTTGAAATCCTAAGACACAATTCTTTGAAAAGCTGTAAACGGTAAACAACACATTTGACAGGTATAAAATTATAAGTTACATTTCAATGTTTATTTTTAGGTGTAGCGAAAGTATATGAACTTATGTGCACACACAATGGAATGTGAACATTGATTTTGACACATGCTACATGGCAATGTTTGTTTACATTTGGCGGAAGGATACGAAACTGGCCTGCAAGTAGAATTTAGCAGGGCTCCGAGAAAGTTGCTTCCAGTGGGGAATGGACTATAGTTATTTGTAAGAATACGCATTCATTGAAAGTGATCAACTGGCTAATAGCTGTTGCCAAAGCCAACGAGACTGCCTGCCCATAAAGTTTGGTGCCAAGGGTAAGTAAAGTATGCAAGGATGCACGTACAAAAGTATATACCTGAATTCGGACATGACCTTACTGTCATCCTGTTATGGCTCCCTTATGCCCGGTTGCACCAACATCTTTCCCGATCCGAAATCGAATTATCCTAGTTCCGAACCAGAATCCAAATTGATCTTGGTTCCAATGTAAGTGTTGCATCAACGAAATTGCAGGATTCTGGATCTGCGTTTCGTCGATCCTGGTCACAAATTGAGATATCGAGATTAAGTATGAGACATATTTTGCTATTGGTTCGTAATATATGACGTGAAGTAGGCGTATATTTCTCTATATATATAGAACTAGATGTGCGATCTTTTATCTGTTTTGAGTGAATTATTGTTGTACGAATTTTTCTGAATAATATTCAAGTGCGTATAATGTTCTAATTTCCCAAGGAAACAATCGAACGTAGTTTTAGCTGCTGGCGTATTTTCAAACTACATTTCTCGACAATGGCTGCCGATCTCGGATCGAGATTTCGAACTGCCAATTTCGGCGGTTCGAAATGAATTTCATCTCCATCTTCAATCCACGTCTGAACTCCAATGGTGCAACAGTTTTCTGTGTTGGTCGTAGATCCGATCTCGGATCGAGTTTTAAACCACGACTGTGCAACCGGGCATTAGAGATGTTGAGAAGCCGAGTCAAATACAATAGCGACTAATACCGGACAACAACACGGGCGAGCGTGTGAGCAGCAGCTGCGAACCTAGCGGTTTGAGGTGGCAAATACCCGCGAACTTTCTTTGAATCTGTGTATACGCACAGTGGACATGAGTGCATTTGTGCACGAATTGCAGTATTCCTACGAAGTATTTTGTTTGGAACATTTTTTATTTTTATTTTATATGGTAGTGCAGGAGTCTTAGCGTTTACAGTAATTTTTATTACAAAAAAAAAGGGTTATTTAATGACGAAAATCTCGAATAATAAGTGAACCCTGCAATCTTTACAATAATAACTGTAAATGTTCGGGATGCATCTGAAGATCTGGAACACACCGTGATGAAACATATGTTTTTAATTTTTGTACATGTTTGTATGCTACAGAAATACATTAAAAATATATGCTTGTTTTTTCTCACTAGGCCTAATACCTAACCTATAACATACATACTTTTTTACATACTTTTTCGTAACATCTATCGCGAATTAATACTATGTGTGTTGTGATTTTTGTATAAGAATTATGTTCTAAAAACATTAGTAACCTTCCTCAAAACAAAAATAAAAAGTGATAAAATAAATTTGTTGCTTTAGCAATTATGAGTATGCCTAGCCTAGTTTCTCTATCTAAATTCCGATTTAGCGTACGAGTATCAAAAATCAAAATTGAACAAATAGCTTTAGTTCCTACGCAGTACATTTTTTTTTGGAAATTAGCTTCTTGAAAGCTGCTGTTGTGCTGATTATATGTTTGTGATCCACGACTTTGTAGTCCCAAATAACAAGGGGAAATTAATCCAAAATATTTATTACTATCCTTTTTTTTAAAATCAAGGACATATTAATGCAATGTATTTTTTTTTACTGGCCAGTGTTGGAGCTAGTCACTTTTTGTGTATGATTCCGGAAGGCAAGGGGGGGGGGGGCGGTGTGTGGCTAAGTTGGCGTCTGTCCGCACCCCCTTTTTTATTTTCAATTCTAAAGTAAGGTGTAGTGTTTATACCAGAACATGAATGTCAATCTTCGGAAACTTATGTTTCATGTTGTGTGTGCTGGAAATAACGAGCAAAAAAATTACAAAGATATTTGTTAGTGGAAAAGCAAATTCGAAAATGGAATAGATTTTGCAGAACTAATGGTGTAACTGAAACAATTATACACATTGCAAATGCCAGCTGTCATGGTAATTCAATGAATGTGAAGCACTAAAATCATTAAAACCTATATAAAACGTAAGCAATTCCCAGTTTAAAACGCACGACGATAAATGTAAACAAATGTCGCCACCTGAAGCCGGTAGAGCGCAGGGCAGTCACTTTTTGCAACGAAAATTGCCAGCTGTCCGGTGTATTAGTGTGTATAGTGAAGTGGCACGTGGTGAAGGTCACCAGTGGCGGGACACGTGTCCCCTGCGTGCTCGCTCGCTCACTTACTTAGCCGTTCTCACGGTTAGAACGCGACGAGGTAAGAACGCGACGTCATTCATTCATTACGTGGCGCGGGACAGCGAGGAGGTGCGGGCGGCAGTGTTTTCCAGCCTGCTGCGGGCGCGGAACAAGTGCGTGGGCGACTGCACGTGTGTGTGTGCATGTGTGTTGGCGCAGCGCGGTGTCGTGATGGCGGCCTAGCCTGCAGCGATGGGAGCCCAGGGATCCAAGGACAGGCCCTCGGGGTTCGCCCCCCCGCCATCCAAGATGCGCCTCGGCAGCTTCAAGAGAGGTGAGTACCTGCCTGCCTATACAGTACCGTACCTTCTTCACTCTTAACTGAGCTGCTTTGAAAGCCAGGCATAGGAACTACTTCTCTCTTAGCTTTGTATCCTTCCCCCACATGCTAGCTTAACATTGCCATGGACCTTCTCACTTCATTAATGCGTTATATATTGATCTGGTATCAATGGAAATTATTTTATGGACAGTGAATGTGTGAATAATACACAAATTCGTTTTGTTGTGTATAAAACAAAGGGCAACTAAAAGCTGTAAATTTACATCATACTCTCCCTATTCGTCAAGCCGTGTATTTTTCATAAATTCTAAATATTTTTAAGTGATGTTTTGTAGGACGACGAAATTTCATCCATTAGAACTTATGATAAATAAAGGTATTAGTAATAAACACCAAAATGGACAGTAATCTTTGCATTACATATATCTTCTGTTTGAGCCAGGGATTCATATTGTCCCCCGGAGATTATTGTTTTATTAACAACTTAAAGGTAACATGAGCGTTAGCAGCATAGACGTGTTTTGTTTATCACGGTTTCCACCATAAGTTAGTTTTTTTTTTGGGGTGGGGGGTAGGGGTGGTTTACTCAATTCAAACATAGTATCTCACATTGCCACTGTGAGAACTCCTAAATTTAGGTTGGCAGTTTGTAAATATATCATGAATACTAACTTTTTATGCATCGTAGGGTCTTCAGTAATTAGTCACTTAGATCACACAACAAATGAGCCGCGACGTATATAGTAATTGAAGATATTCTAAACAGAGTAAGGACATAAAAAAACGCTGGCTACCATTTGGTTACTTTTTTTTACTCCTAGCACTAGTTACTGTGTAATGGTGAATGAAAAGATGTAGAAATTGAACTCTAATGCCGTAGGGCTTTTAAAATTTATGGTTTTATATATTGGTTATAAAAAGTCTTGTTTTTGTTTGCACGGGTTATATTGCAACCGCAGCACGTACACTGATGCGAACTTCCTGTGTTAGGTTATCAAGGCTTCAACTTCGGACTGCGAAGTTGCGGGTTCGAATCATGGATGTAATGAATGCGTGTGTCGTTTTTAGATTAAGTAATTTACTTTCTTGGCTATTAAGGGCCCTCCTCGTTTGTGTACCGGCATGAAAAACAGGTGTCATAATTATCCATGTAGTGATAAGGCTTTGCAGTGAAAGTGTGACTGTTTTCTAACCTAAGATGAATCGATTCCATCTTGAATTTATTTGTATCTCTCTGTAACAAATCAAAATTTACCTTGTGAAATTACTTCATTCTTATAAAAAATGTGGCTTTTGGCTTTTCAAGATGTGACTATATCCACTCCTAAATAAGTATGATTTAAAAATACTTTTAAATCATAATTTATGCTTCAGTGTCCCCGAATGTTGAATATAAATCAGAAATAAGCTGTGGAGAGATACAAACGTTTTCAAGATAGGGCGCGCACCCACATTACTCATGATTGCCTGCTCTCACAGGCTAATGTACTCTCATCGACAAAAATTTACTTAAACACTAACGAACTATAGTAGTAACACTGAGCCTTGTGTGTATCCAACTTGATAAAGACAAACTTTCCTTTTCTGGGAATGTGTGCGCGCGTCGATGTGTGCGCGCTGGCGCGCACACACAGTGGACACAGACCCCCCCCCCCCTCTGTATTTTTCTCTGTATCTGTGTCTGTCTCTCTATTGCAACAGTTCAGGAAGACTTGTGGAACTAGGCATGTTCCCGCTGCATCTCGTGGTAACCTCACAATAGCTAATTAACCTACCGCACTGCAACAGTACAGAGAAATAGGAATAGTATTTCGCTTGAAGTGTTAGTTTATAAAGTACCTCTCTAATTAAAAAACTGTGTTCCGATCAGAGGAGCTAAATTTCCAAAATTTTGAGAACTCCAATATAAGTTAACGATGCTTTGTTTGAACATTTACAAAAACAGAAAATCTGTTCACGAAATTATGCCGTGCCCTTTAAATATTTGTACCTACAGAGTATGTGCAGACACGAGTTATGGTGTAATTATTCTTCCTGGATGTATTGAATTTTCATTAAATTAATACGCTGATATTACCGTGTTAACGGACATGAAAATAAAATGTTTCTGGGAAAAATTATTTTCTTTTGAGGTACAAATGTAGTTAGTATAAACGGGGTCCAATTAAACATTATTAATATACTTCGATATAAGAAAAGCCGTAGGTTTCTGTTCTCTCTCGTATTTCCTGTAGTTGCTGTATCTCTTCACACAGCGGCCAAGAGAGACTGTAGTCTAATGTCGGAGTCTCACAGCCCCGACACACAGCACGACACAACAAAAGCCGCAACCACGACCATTTCAATGGGACTGCTCGAGTTCACTGACGCGACACGAGTAGAATTGTTCGGATCCATTTAGAAGACGCTGGTTAACTACGCTAGTTACAAAGGCGGTGGTAATTTGGAACATATGATGGCGACAGTTTTACAGCTAATGCGCACAAAGGGAAAATTATTTATAAGAGTTAAATACAAGATTTTCATAATTTGTTTTCTTTTAAGCTTCGTATTTCCCATTGTAGGGAAAGCTTATAAAATTTAATTTGACAAAGTAGTACAGACTGTGCGTCGTGTCGCATGACACGACGAATATAAATATTTTCTAATCCAAAACTGCTGGTCGTAAGACAGAATTGTCGGGCTTACGTCAGATCTATCTTGTATTTCATTGGTTGTTTAGTTTTAAATGTCTCGCCGTGCTTACGGTGTCTTGCTGGTCGGGGCTATGCGATTCCGGCATTAGGGATGGCATGGAAGAAGTGTTGCGGCATTACCAGGTATCTTTAGTATTTTTATTACATCTGGGTCACACATACTTCCGAAAATATTTTGCTGGGTATTTGCGTTGTAGACACTAACTGGAGTCTTAGAAGTAGGCAATGACAACGGCTAATTAGGAAAAGTTACGAAATGTTTAAAATTGTTGGCAGCTAACAATGATGTGTTTGCGTGTTTTACACATTGTTATAACTGACAGTAATAAATTACTGTTTGACAGATTTGCTCTCTGATTAGATTAAAATTTTGATCCTACAGTTCACTGTTACATGCATACTTTTGAAAGCCTCGATTCCTTTAGTCCTTAGTGTAATCTTCTCCACGCACTACCAGTTATGTTAAAGATATTAATAACAATTGATACAAACTCAATTTCAAAGCCTACCAATGCAAACATTACATTTTTAGTTAGTTACAAAATAAAATATGTTCGCGACTTCGTTTACCAGTGGTATTAGCTCGCTAGTGAAAGTTGATACTAAATATCCGTATTCTCAGGCAGGAACATCGTATGAGTGGCAGGTTGTACAGTTAAGGTGGGTTTACGATTAAATACTGTGAATTTAGAATTGTACTTAATGACTTGATAAGCACACGGAAAATGAACAGTAAGAAAATTTGCAGTTTGATTGAATTAGCAACTGCCAAGTCTAGCCAATCAAAATCGTAAGAGATGTAAGCAACCGAAATAACCTGGAAAAATGGACAATTTACATATATTTAATTATCTGTGGTTACTGCTTGTGTAATCGTTTTAAAAATCTCATGAAAGTTTGTAGAAGGGAAAGCCGATGCTAACATTAGGCATTTACATGAATAAATCTGAAAAGGTTATTAAAAACGAATTCAGTAACCTCTTCCACGAAAGGAAACATGACAATGTACTATTCTGTAAATTAAAAGGACACTGTCTCTCGATTAAAATAATTTATTTGCATACGATTTCACAAAACGACATAACTTAAATCCAAGATGTTAATACAGCTTCCCGCCAACAACAAATGTCACTGGTCTCTGATTAGGTACTTCGTCTTGACTTGTACTTAAGATATAAAATATAACGATCTCTTAAGTCACGCCAAGAATGCACACGACCCGTCAAGACCCGCACACGACAGTCTTAAACTAATACCCTTGAATACGTTGAATCATATCTTAAGCACATAGATAACTTATTCTGTTAAGTCAATCGTAAACCCACCTTTAAACGTGTTGCAGACGTATTTATCACAAACTGTGGATGTGTAGTATGGGTTCCCTTGCCTGGGCTGTCGCGAGCCTGCTGTCGACAAATACGGCGCACCGTTAGCGTAATGGCGCATGCGCGGCATGTAGCAGGCGGCTCTTGTTTTCCTATACCGGAAGTAACCGTAGACACCAGTCTGTAGTTGCTCTTCCCAGCCATGTGTTCGTAAAATAACCTCTTCCCAGCTCGAGTATTGTTCATGGGTGCCGTCTTTTTAAGAGGTAATACACTGCTTTGATACAGAGATTATTTTCGCGTGGTAAGTTGCCATTGAAAATGTTTTTGTAAATTCTATCAACAATCAATCTCTCAGAAGGTTCACACATTTCTTCTCACCGCGCTTCCCTTAATATTTTCTTGCGCCTCTAACTAAAATAGCACGGCGTTGTAGGTAACCGTTCATTGCAAATATTAAATTATTGTTTATGATAATTGCATACATATATAGTACCTTCACACTTTCGTATTTTTCCCAGTTCGGCTTTCACGTGAATACATTAGTGCCATTATTTATCCTTCTGTTCTCAGCAACGTGCAAATGGTCTCGCACAAAAAGTCCTGCACAGCATATTTCGTGCAGGTGTTGGAAATAAGACTTTTTTTTTTCGCGCTAGGCAACGTAGGTTCCAAGAAATAAATGATTTTACTGGTGTTTCTGCATTTAGGTCACATATGGTCTATATGTCTATCGTGGAGGTAGGTATATACTCTAAGTTATATAGTGTACAGAATTAAGCTGGCGGAGCCGTAATATTATTTTTCAAAATTAAATTAGAGGCCGTATTGTTATCCCAATGTTTACAAGGTGAACCTTGTACAATCCCGGTCACTTCCGGATTTTCACATGTGGGAATCGTGCTGGACGATGCCGCTGGTCTGCGGGTTTTCTCTGGGATGTTCCCTTTTCCCCGCCTTGTTATTCCGGCGCTACTCCATATCCAACTCAATCACCCTCATCGGCTCTCAATGCCTTTTATTCAGAGCCGCTCAAATTTATTCACTCACTCACTTTTAAAAATTGTTTTTAGGTACATGTATTTCAGCCACGAAAGTTATTTATTTCGCGGCTGGGCATTGTCTTCACAAGGACGCATTTGAATCGCGTAGAAGCATACATTATCGCCAACCTTTACCTCTTTCTAAAACACCGGCTAGGAATCTCTGGTTGTCGTGCTCGCCAAGGCGTCCCGCTCTTAGTGGTTCGCAGCCAACTCCCTACATAACACAGTTGATATTTGTGTATTAATTTATTTCGTGTTTTATGCGACTACGAACGGCGGAGGCATCAGTAACGGAAACGTATTTGTTCAGGTATTGGGAAGGAATACGCCAGGGCCTGTAAGAATCAGTCCCAGCATCCGTATGGAACGATTTATAAAAAACTCTGAAATCAGGGTGGCCGGACCAGGAATCGAACCTGGGTCCTCCCGAATGCGAGTGGTGGTTTACTACTGCGCTACCTCGTTCGGTGCGATGAGAGGTCCCGTCGCCTGTAGTCTGTGTACATACTGTAGCCGTGTGACGTTGCACGGCGACTTAGTACGTGCGGTATTTGGGATAAAGGCTTTTCAAGATGAAGTGAGCACTTTTGAAATTCACCTTTAAAAAAGTCACTGCACTTACCTGCATGTACTTTAACGGGTGCACTGAGCGACAAGTGCTCAGTAAAAATGGTAACGATTGAAGGAAAATATAGTCGGTTCACAACTGGAACAAACTTTTGAACACCTTAGTCGTCAGCTGTATGCATCGTTACTGCAAACAGTGACTGGCGCGGGGACAGTTAGTTCAGCAGCACGGAGAGAGAATATAGTTTGAATGTTATAACGTATTTTTTTTTTATTTGTTGCTTAAAAATGGGAGTAGGAAAGATTCCGAGAGAGCCTGTTCCAGTTGTGAACTGACTATAGTTCCATATTTCTACGGCTGTGATTTTCTTCCCTTCAGTAATTCTTGAAATAAATTTCAGTTTTAGAACTTATAAAAATAAATTACAAAATAGCTGACTAGCATAAGTAGTACATTTGTATATGAATGGATATATGTTCTGTGTGTGTGTGGTTTTGTCTCTGCATGTATGTGTTAAGAGTAATCGTGTAAGTTCACTATTAAGGTTAATTCCATTTTATGTAAGTTGCTTTTATATATTTTATATAAGCTTCATTCTAAGTTTATAGTAGACATAAAGTTTTGTCATAGTTTTATTTATTTTTATTTTCGAAAAAATAAGTATTTGGTTTTTCTATGGGAAGTGGTTAACTGTAAAAGAAGATACCTTAACATCGCCACAAAAAATAGTTGTATTATTATTATTATTAAAAAGTGTTGGGTAACCATTTGTGATAGCTTAAATTATTAATTTCGCTTTTTTTTTTAAATACATCGAAGTATAAAAATGAGAAATTTGTGAAATATTTTCTTTGACAATAATTTCATGGTTTTACGTGACAGACGCCACTAATAAAGTGGTTAATTTCACATAGACGAAGAAAATATATAACTTCATAAAAGTAGATTTTAAGAAGGGCTTTCAAAAGTGCCTATTTTACCGTGAACGGCATATAAGAGACGGTGTGGGCTGAAGGAAAGTTGGTCGTATTACGCCATCAGTCTACAAAGTCTGCAGACACGGAGTTTAAATGGGAATATTCCTTCTCAATACGTCAGTTTTAAAGATAAGTTTCGAACAAAAACGCATTCAACGCTACTTTTTTCAGAGAACACGGCCGTATTAAGGAAAACGATGTGTAAAATGTGAATTGTGATTTTAAAGTTTTAAAAAATATATTAAACATGAAAATTTTTTTAACTTGCCTGTACGGGCTTGTTTAGAATTTATGCATGGCGAAGGAATTTCTGTAACATTGATTTCTCATTTAAAATTTGTGGCAGCAAGTTTTTATAGGCAGCGCTCTTGAAGATATTGAATCAGTGGGACAGAACGGGCTTCAAAGAAAACTTTCGAGATTTGATTTTACGTTCAGATTCCTTTGACGAAATCGCCGATACAGAATATAGTCAATCGGTCCTTTAGTTTTTGTAGAAATATGTATATTGTTGCGTAAACCATGTTTCACTCAGGGATGCATTTTATGCACATGTTTTTTAATTAAGACGAAGCGTTTTTATGTTAAAATTGAAAAAAAAAAAAAAAAAAACTCGCATGTTTACTTTATTCATTAGTTTGAATTCATATATTCTCAAATGACGTAACATTCATCTGCCATTTCTGGAATTTCAGCAAGACGAGATTACACGGTCCTGGTTGACTGCTCCTAAATTAGAAATCTCTTCGCAGTACACATATACCTTTTATATTATCTGTAATGGATTCTTGGCAAAATTACTGCTTGACTTTTGACTTTTAAGTTTGAACTTATCGAAATAATATAGTGTTAAGAATACTCAATTTTAACTTCGACAGTTCCACGGTGCGAGAAGCAAATGTAAACTCGAAACGTAAAGTCGGATACTAAAGTCTTCTATTATGTACTTGCGTTAAGGGCGCATGGGCACCAACTATTCGTTATTTACAATTGTATGAAACACCGTTCAACTTGTAGACGTTACTTAAAAGTACTTCACTTGTAGAAAAAAAAATTTATATCGCATTGTTTCTGGAACGTACAAATAAAATTAACTAAATCGTTTAAGAAAATGTAACAACGGTGACTGAAATGTTATGTCGTAATACATTTTAAGGTATTCTTAGCGCGATTAATTTCACAAACAATCTTAAGACTGCTGCAAATAAATTTTCCAATAATTTCTTTATTTTAAACAAATTTTAAAAATTACGAAATTTTTTCCTAAGATACCTTGCAGTAACTCACGGTATTTCATTTCAGTATTCATTATCTCGTTTCGGGAAGAGAGTTTTTATTGTGTGTACGTCCCAAAAAAGACTAAAATTGTGATTTTGAGATAATTGTGTACAAAAATACACCCAATAAAATTTTGAATGCGAGGAAATAGTAAGTACCTGTGAGTAATGTGTGCAAGCTGGACAGTGTTTCGTGCAGATGTAAAGTAATACATTTTTGTGGTACCAGAAGCCACCAGGTAACGACGCTGTGTTGTCGCCTGCAGCTAGTGCTAGTGGCGTGTGAACGTTGCGATACAGCTCGTCTCGCCTTCTGCCGGGGATGTCTGCGGCAGTGTGGGGTCCCTCGCTCACGCACTTGACAGGTCTGAGATGCTAGCCACCGGGGGAATTTTGAAAGTATACACGAATAAAGATAAAACTAATTTTGTCCCATTTATATTCTACGGAAACGTCAGTCACTCAGATTGGTTCAAAAATGTTGGCAGTGTAGAATCTGACATACGAATGTTTGTGGGTCGTAATTTTGCCTTGTAGTCTGTTAAGATACCTTTGGGATAAGTGTATATCCAGGACCTGAGTCTACTTCGAATATGGTCACACTCGGATTTTCGCATGGGGGAATCGTGCTTGACGATGCCGCTGGTCTGCGTGTTTTCACGGGGCTCTATCGCTTCCCCCGCCCTTGCATTTCGATATTGCTCCATACTCGCCTCAAGACCTCGCTGTTGAAATCTACCCAAGTCTCTTAACTTTTGACTCACTCGCTTCGAAAAGCTGATGTTTAATACTGATGGGACGTTCGTAGATTCACCATCTCGATATAAAACTGCTTTATTTCAAATTTCAAGTTTAGGAATAGTCAATTACAACAGCAACGAAAGTAATGGCCTTTAAATAAGTATACCAAAAATAAGTGATTTATTCGGGGATTAAGGCGGAAGCTTACGTTCTAAAATAGTCGAAACACAGCCATACGTATTGCTTATGATCCCGGACTGAAACAGGAACCTTCCAGTTCGATGACTACGGAAGTCTCAGCTTTCCTACCCTAAATGCCTTATAAATTTGAGACTTGTATTTATGCTCAGAAGTCGCCCCTGAAAAGTTACTTAGTCAAATTAACTCGTTCTAAAACAATGTCCACAGACACTTCAATTAATAAGATATTTGAGGGATCGGCGCCGGCACTTGACTTACTTGAACTTCTGCCAAGCGGAATGAAATAGTTATTTACGACCGCTGGCTCGGTTCTTCAAAAAAGTTGGATGAAGCGGGGAAACCGAAAACAGTAAGATGGATACCTATCGCGACAGTTCGGTATCGTAAGAAGCGAGATTTGCCCCTGGTCGTTGGTTTGGTAGGGAGGGGGGGGGGGTGATGTCTATCTCGCCCCCGTAGCGACGCCGTGGATCGATCTGGTCACGGACTGATGGACGCCCGAACCCGCAAGCAGACAGACTTCTGCCGGCCGGTTCGCTTTGCTACTGGGATCGGCGACATGCTGAGGCCATTCGTTCCAGGAGCACTATGCAATCCGTATAGCCCATTCCACTTGAAAGCTAATTTTGCTAAAGTTTTAGCAGTAAAATTAACAATTTACGCATCATCATATTAACCCATTCAAACACAATGCACACAGTTGTGCACATAGTGTATAAGAATGTTTTTTTTCGACATTGGCAACTTAGTTTCCCGCATGATCCACGGAGATCGACAAGCATGCTTATATTAGCGGGCACTTAAATAATTTTCTTCTTGGTTTAATCACTCAGTGAGAACTGGCATAATATGCAGGCTTTTAGTTAGAGGATCTCTGATAACCGTGTTTATAGTTTTACCATATGTGAAATTAACACTCCCCATTGACCCAGTCACGTTATTCATGTGTAGATAACGTCAAAATTTTAAATAAACAACGCAAATGTGTTACTAGTATTCCATTTAGTATTTTATTGCATAAAACAAACCAACTATCCATAATGTGTTCAGAAAATTGAACTGCATGCTTTTAGTCAAGATATCAAAAATATTTTTGTGTATTGCTGCAGATTTACTGGAGGCATGGCAGCCAGTGTTCACGTTAGAGTACATGCAGTCATGGGCAGAGAATTTAGTTGTTGTTTTGAAAAGGGGCAAATTGGCTGTGAACAACTTACATATGAATACAAAGCTGGGAAGGAAGAAATTGGCCAGTTCTTGCCGGAGTTGGTGAAATAAAGCAGCGCAAGGTTAGCCAGCCTGCTCGTGGAGCTGCCACGTGGAGCTGTACAGAGGATGTAGGGTGTGTTGTGTGCTTGGTCTGATTGCGAGCATGTGTTGTGCCGTCTGGCATGTGTTAGTGCACGTGTTTGTCGCAGTGATTGCGAGCCATTACTTGCCTTAGCACTCCAGCTGCTGTATTGTCAGTTCAGGGTAGATTCCACACATACCATCCATATTGATACCGCTTGCACATTCCCGTAAACTATCGAAAGCCAATAACAATATAATTCAAATAACAATCCAATAATTAATAACCGCCGTCTTGTACCTAAAATACATCCCGTACCTTAACAACACTGCACAAAATAAAACTTCGCTATCCCTGCTTCACGACGATTTGGATACTCAAAAGCCTTTCATAATTAGTTCTTTTTGTCCATTGTGCATCCTCCCACACGAATTAACATTGCCGTAGGCCTAAAGCCGGGGACTTATTCTAGGTTTATCGTTACATTCACAGACTTATTCAGATGTCAAATTGTTTCAATCGCTCACTTGACAGAAAATACCACTATCTCGTGAAAAATAGGTCTCTTCTGTTTGCTCTTTAAGGCGTTACAATCGCTCGGATAACAACAGGGTTTGTTGACTACCTCGCTTCTCAATATATGAAAATAATCATGGACAAGTGGAGAATCTGTAAAACCTGCAAGTGATAGTTTGTGTTAAAAGAAGGGAATTTGGAGCAAAGCATTTGCATAGCAAATGAAACTAAGTTAGTATAAATAACCTTGGACATATTAACTCGGAAACACTTTTAAAATATAAAATACTGGTGAAACACTTCTACTAGACGTAAAATTATAACTCTAGTAGTTAACAATGTGTTGATAAGCTGAGTAGCTTGCTACGCATTGTGGAAAATTTTTGAGTTTGAAAATCCTTCAGTCTACCTAATTTATAATTTTTAATTTTTTTTACTCCCTGTATAAATCATTGTCATATCAAAAATTTATTCTTTTTCAATTTCTATTTGTGGGAAACGAATCTTTGACTAGGCCCCTACACTGCTTTGAGCGATTTTGATCGTTCGCTTCTGCAAATATTTACGGTCAGATCTTAAATTGCGTGGACTCAATTATATAATTTAAATACCAACTATCTGAAGAAACACACACGTTTTATTTGTAAAATACTGTTAGCACCCCTCCCCCCTTCAGTCTGAATGATATATATATATATATATATGGAGATTTATGAACCGTTAGATGGAGATTGTGGTAATATTTAAAGCTATTTTCTCGAGTCTAATTAAACATATAATACACAGGCCCCGTTCTGTAGATATGTTTGACGGTGTGTGTGTGTGTGTATATATATATATATATATATATATATATATAAACATTATACCAGCTGCAGGAAACTGAGATTAACAAGTCCCTGTAAAAAATATATCCCTTGTACAGCATTCCCATATATTTTTTGGGGTTGTGTAAACAGTGGTAAGATGTGACTGCTAACTGCATGCTTAATTTCTGCCTCCCTGCCTGCTGTGAGATAGTTTTGTAGGTTCAAAAAATATTTATCAGAACTTGATGCATTACGTGTATGAGAATTCGTATGCTCAGTCTTGAAATCATCACTCAACATTGACTTATAGCAAACATTGCGATGACGCGCCGGCTATCTTGTACGCTTTTCCCTACTGTATTTGTTTCGACAGCTCAGAGCCTATCGTTACAAAACGATAGCTGTTAAGATTATAGACATGGAAAGTGACGTAGTAGAAATGCTTGGAGTACGGGATTTTCAATAACGTGAGAGATTGTAGAAGTAACTACAGATTTAATTGTAACGAATTTAGAAAAAAAAAAAAAAAAAAAAAGTATCCATTCGTTAAGTTACACACGGGAATTTCTGTAACCAGAAATATATGCGTTGCTACCGTGAAATATTTTGTTTATACCCGAAGCGTTGCAAATGCTTAAGATTTCTTATATTTCGTTGCTATTAGTTGTATTTCTTCTCAAGATATTCGCATTGTCACCGTGATATTACGGGGGTGGTTTATGAAAACATTTTGTCTTGATCCTGAACGAACGCTTTTATCTTCAAAGGAAGGCGATAGTAGTTGTAACACATGTATGTCGTGTTTCCCCAGTTGCCTCTGTTTGCTGCAAGGACTGCCATACAGCCGCCAGTTTTTCGCAGTTTACTACAGGGCGAGTCCTTTAAGAGGCCCCGTGGGACGTGTGTAACGGAGCGAGGGAATGAGACAATACAGACCAGTGTGACAACAAAATACCTAGAGTAGGAGCCGGAAGTGGCCGCCATTGACCTCGAGGTAGGTGTGCAGACGACACCAAAAGGTGTGAAAGGCACGGGCGAGAACATACTGCAGGATGGCATCGATAGATGTGATAATGTTGGCCTGGCGTGCTTTATCCGTCTGAGATTCCTTCTTGTGGGGCGCTCTAAAGGTACAGGTCTACAGCAACAACCCGCACACACTCTAAGAACTCCAGGCCAACATTATCACAGCTATCGATGCCATCCCGTAGCATGTTCTCGCCAGTGCCTTTCACACCTTTTGGTGTCTTCTGCACACCTGCTTCGAGGTCAATGGCGGCCACTTCCGGCACCTACTCTAGGTATTTTGTTGTCACACTGGGCTGTATTTCCTCATTCCCTCGCTCCGTTACACACGTCCCATGGGGCCTGTTTTAAAGGAATCGCCCTTTAGATTCATTTTAATTATGCCCAACAATATGCGGGGTGGCACCGTCCTTACGAGGAAACATGAGATGAGGTCGTGAGTCGGAACAGCTGCGAAGTGCAAGAGCTCGGGGAAAATGGAGCACCTAGAGAACATCAGAGAAGTCAACAGCAACGTCCATGTTTTGCACATGTGAGAATCTGAGGTGACCTAGATGTGTCGCTCAGCAAAGGGTATAAGGCCGAGAAGTGAATCGCACGGCCACAGGTACCTCGGTCCAACTGATACTCGCAGGTAATCCAGTCCGGCGACTACCCACAGTGCACTGGTCCACTTGAATTCTGAAAGTCGCTTTTCCGGTTCTAAGTTGGTACCGAATCTTCGACAACCTTCCACTTCGCCACCGGCTGTGTCGGCGATATGCCAGAGCGAGGCACCCGTCTTATGGTTATGGCCGTTGGTTGTGAACGCTCCCTTTTTAAGTTATGGGGGCTGTGTTGGTCTACCACATTGCAGTATGAATCCGGTGGATAATTCACTATTGTGTCCGCGATAATATCTAATACTCCTATTCAGGTCGTCATGAATTCTATTCCACCTAGTTGCAAATGATTTCCTTTTCCCCCATTCCACGCAAATTTCGATACACGTCTCTTACGAACTTTCTGTCCTTCGCTCATCAGGTTAACCTAGTAAACCTCAGGTTACACAAGTGAATAAGATTTGAGAGTGATTTCAGTCGGCGCTTAACAGCGAGGTCTTGAACGCTGGGGAAGGTGAAATGAGATTAAGATGGAGCCGTGGCAGAATGAAAGGGTGAGGGAAACGGCAGAGCCCAAAGAAAACCTGCTGACCAACGGAAACTTCTGCCACGTTCCCCACATACAACAATCCAGGTGAAGCCGTTGAGAATCGAACCCGGTATGCTTGATGGGAGGCGAGGCGAGTAGTCTACTACTGGATGGTGCAAAATAACATCCCTAACTTTGAAGGTAGCTAAAAAAACACTATTCCAGTTAAAATAAATTTATTTCTAGATTGCAAAACAACACGAAGTTTTAATGCATCTACACTCTGAGAAATTATTCGCAAATTTAACACATCGGTGTTATACATGTGTAAGAAACCGTGGATGGTAAGGTCGTTTCCCATACATCGATGGTACCGTTCCTACATTTGCTCAGGAAAGTCAAATGGGTAGGGAAGTTCCCAACTTTGTATATAGTCCATTCACGCTTTCTTCAGCCTTTTGGAATCGAACCTTTAAAATCACCGTAGGCGTAACATGTTAACCTGGTTTGTTCAATCACTTGTATGCCACAAATGCGTAACACTGTGATTAACTCTAAAGTACTGTATTTTTGAATAAATGAAACTTATCTTAGTATCTTCTATAACTTGTAATGTTTAATTCGTATTATATACGAATTAAAAATAGCGAAAGCAGCGGTGTATTGGCAACGGCTAGTAAGGAATAGTTCTCAGTTCAAATATTGTTTCAACATAGTTTTTGGTATGCTCTTTGTAAATTAAATATTGTTATTGAAATAATTCAATATTTAGGTAGCCCCAATAGAAACATATTTCATTGTTACTGTTAAAAATAACAGTGCAAAATAACGTACATAGGCCGTAGTGACGTGGTGTTTGTTTTTTCGACCGACGAAACTGTTGGCTGGGCGGAGATTATCTCTCTCTCTCTCTCTCTCTCGCTCTCTCTCCCCTCCTCCTCCACCTCCTCCTCCCTTTCCCCCATATCTGTCGGGAAATTTTCCATCGCTAGTAAACTAAAATTATACATGTTTAAAATTGTAGCATATTTCGTACTTATTACAGCAAAATAATGGTTTTTGAATTAGGAATTTAAAACTGAAAAGCGATTTTATTGTTAAAATGCCTATGTTATTTAGATGCGATAGTACGATGCGCACGCTTACAAATCCAGCAGGTTGGCAGAAGTGGTGTGGAAGGGAGAATCTAGAACTTCACCTTCTACGCGCTTGTCCCAATATAGCGGGCAATTATCCATTTTTTACGTGGCCTTACGACCGACAGTGATGTGACGACATGTCAGTGATACGGCGTGTTTCTTAACGAAGTGTCAGGTTCATACTCGTGGTTTTTAAACATCCTAGGCAAGTTACAATGTTGTGATAAATGTGTTTCCACGGCAGAGTGAAATGTGTTGTGATCGTTGTGTATAAAAGGGTGTGGTGGCTACGTTGTAATAGTTACGCAGGCCAGGTGTGTGTGTGTTGATTTCAAATATGTGCAAAATTTATACGTTTTAACCGTGAACTGATGTGATAAACAGACGTGAATTTAAATAATTAATTTCGTCATAACTTTGTACCTTTGCGCTAGGTGTTAGTAAAACAGTTGTGTAACGCGCTTACGTTTCTGTGATTTGAATGCCTGCAACAATCTCAACGAAATACCAAGCCCACCCAGATAAAATTTAATAATAAAATAAACGTACAAACCAGTAAATACCAATGTATGTAAATATTAGCGGAATAAATGCTACGGTAGGCCTATGTGTTTGCATTTTCACCACTATCTCTTATATTTGGCGATGTGCAATCAATATGCGTCACGAGTTGCGTGCTTGAATTTACTGCATCGTTTCGTTGGACTGTTTGTCCCTTTAATTTAAATTTTTATTCCAAACACACATTATTAAAAACATGTTAAATACTACTGTTATTTCCGCCACAATTGTAACAAACGCCGTCGTGGCAAAATATTAATGTGTATTATGAGTAACGTGCTATATCGTGTGTAACAAATAGTTATAAAGCTGACCTAAATATGGTTATAGGCCTAAATTGTGAACATTCGTAGGAAATTGTTTCTGCAATATGACATTGAACAGCTGTAAACAGCAACCAACGCATTTGACAGTTATAAAAGTAGAAGTAACATGGCAGTGTTTGTTTACGTGTAGCGGAAGGATACGTAATCGATTACTAAACGTATAGGCTGTTCACGGTAAAGTGAGCGCAGAAATGTCTTGTATCATGGATAAAAACGCTGAGAAGTCATGGTAACCGCGTGGTCGTCTTTCTCGGAAATGTAAGGAACAATGATCCCAATCACCGAGAATGGGCCGTTCATGGATCTCCCTTGGGTTGACGCCACTCCAAAAATTTATGTCGTGCTTGTTTGCACAATCATAAACATGAAAATACGCTTTATCACAAAAAAAAAAAAAACTACTACGTCGTATTGAGATACCTTTTCAAGCTACTGTTGACATGCCACTCTACGTGGTTTTTCCTGTTCCGTTAAGTTCCTGAACAACAAACATCTTGTACGGATGGAATTGGAGTTCATGAAGAATGCGACGAACTAAACCATTGACAGGTCAAGTAAGGGCAGCTGCATGTTTGCGCGCAAAGCGCTTAGGTGAATGTACAACAGAACGTCTGACAACGTCGATGTTCTCGGGTGTTATGAGAGGTCCTTGGTCGTCATCCTCTGTTTACTGTCATCCCGTTCTTCTGAAGTTCTCCAGCCACAACATAATCGATTTTCGGTCATGAACATGGATCCAGGGGGGGATTGGTAGGGCTTACTGAAGTTGCCGCGTTGCACCGCCACAATAGAGCGAAGTCTTGAGGGCGAAAGCACGCTGCTTGTTTGTCCACAACATTTTTACGACTGAGAGGGGGGGAGAGTAGGATGGAACTTCCCCCATCACCCGTGCCTTTCGAGTCTACCCCCACCCTTACGAAATTCCCTTCTTTCTCAACGCCCCACTGAAAGTAGGGATGTTATCGTGCCCTGTTAACACGTACCGTGTTTCACAATCTACCCTAGACATAATGTTTTTGTAACTGGAATAGTTTTTTTTTTTTTTTTTAGTAGTTTTCGAAGTTAGGGACTTAATTTTGCCCCATTCTGTATATCACCGTGGCCCCTTACACAAGTGAAGATTATCACTGTAATAGCGGAGCGTGGAACCGTTGGTCCCTTATTCTAGCTCCTGCCCTGAAATATTCGCGAAATTTCGTGTATCTCGTTAATACCATATCGTGATTCATTTTGGTGCCGCGGTGGTTAGAACACACGCCTTCACCACGGCGAACCGTGCCCGATGCCCTTTGGGGCTGACGCAAGTCTTGCCGAATGCGGGGAACGTGAAGTTGCGAGTCCCTGGGGTTTTACTACTTAGCTCGGAGACCCGGACATTTTGCGGATTCATTTGGCAACAAGTTAACACCAATATGCGGTGTGTACTCGAACCTCAGTGGCTCATACTGCAGTTTTACCTTATATCAGGTGTGCCATGGAATGTTATTAACTGTTTCTTGCAGGTTAGTTATTGGGTTAAAGTTGTCCGGGGCCTGGCTTGTAGAAATAAATCCAGTCGACATAGAAAGTAAAAGTATGCATTTTTGAAGCCTTAACTTGTCTGTGAATGAATTTACTATATTTCCGGATCTCTATCCATCACTGCGTTGTCACCTCCACTCTCTCACTTACCAGGTTGCTCTCTGAAATTTTCTCAAAGTTGGGAACGTAATCTACCATTACTTTAAGACGACGATAAGAACTAGAAACTCCACAGGCCTAATAATTCAGACTTTTCCGTAAAGATATCCAATTACTGAAAAGCATTTGTTTGAAAGTGTTCTTGTGGGAGTTGATCACGACTTTGTTCTCAACCATTTGCATTCCAGGGATACTGTGCATCCCGCAGTAACCCTTCTTACTCAGGAGGCTAACTTCGTTAAAGAAATGGAAATAAAAATAATACAAGTTTGAACTTAACGCTTGTATCGTACTAATGGTTCAGTCCCTCTTGTCTGAAATACGTTGTTTGAAATTAGGTATGCGGAGTATTGTTTCATCAAAATCTAAGGTGCATTTAAAGATTGTGATGAAACTGTCCTGATTCTCTAGTTCGTAGTACAAAATTTTCAGCGAGATACAGAACCTTTAAAACGCTATAATGGAAGTGTGTATCTTAATAATATTTTTACTGCTTGAATCATAACTAAATCCCCCGTGAGGTTAAATTCGTTATTGCGGGTTGCCTAACACCCTTGGAACTCTGATATGACCATACCAGGAATTTCGCACGTGTGGAAACGTGGACAATAGACACTGACAGTGGAAATAGTTTTCCTAGGGCACTCCATTGCATGTAATCGCTTCTCCATTTTTTCCCTTACATTCCATTCGTCGCTCAGTTTCCCAATTATAAAATGCCACTCAAATCTCTTTCTCTTCTCATTGAAAGTCACGAGACATCCTGTGCAGTGTTTGTTTCCACTGGTGGCGGCTATACACAGTGTAGAGAGAGATGAAAGTAGAAGTTAAGCAGGCAGCTACAGAGGAGATTGCTCGCTGCATGCCAGCTGGTGCAGGAGGTCGCGGGTTGGAGGGCAGCGAGGGCCGATGAACCAGCACTCTCGCTCTCTTGCTCTGCGGCGGTCTGCGCCCAGGTTTGTACAGGCCTGCCGTGCGCTGCGTACACTTTCCACGGCGCCTGTCGGCTTTAAGCGGTGCGGTGGCTGGGCCGGTTCTCGTGTCACGTTTCACGATCTTGCTTAGTAGCCTTCTCGTGCATAAGCCTGGTCCGAGTGGGGCGGGAGATATAAGCGCTTTCCCACTTCCGACTCCGAGGCGGGGAAAGTCGTGGAAACCATGTAAATAACTAACTTGCTATCCATCAACATTTCCATTTAAATTTTCTTCCGAAAGATTCGATATTATGCTTTGTGGATTGGTATGTTGAAGAGTGGTATTATCACCGAGTAACAGAAACCGTATTGCAACACATTTCATCAGCTTGGAAAATATTCCTGGAATTAACATACTAAATTCACTACGCAAATTTTCTAATTTTTATGCCTTTTACATGCTGTCCACAAAACGTTCTATTTCGATGACGAGGCTTGTGTACTTACTGTTTTTTTTTTTTTTTTTTTTTTCAGTCAGCCCAAGCTGTGCAAAATTGTGTGCCTCTTAGGAGTACCGATGTAACAGACTTAAGTGGACTACAATACGAATTGTTCATGAATCGCTTGCATCATTGTAAGTTTCGTCGACTGGCACACGTCGTTGGAGCATGCAATTTTGTAGTGCATAGGAATTTATTGGAAGAAATGATAAAATTGTTTCCATTAAAACTGGCATTAGTTATTACATTGTGGATGTTTATTATTCGCTAATGAAGTCTTGCATTAATTGATACTTAACGTCGCGTGTACTTTATTTTGTTGTAAAAGTGCGTGTGTACTACCGGCGTCCCTGCGAAACGGTAGCGGCATCTGTATACGAGATTCTAACGGGGTGACAACCACCGAGCAAATATTGTGGACAGGTGCCCAATTACTTTTTGGTCGATAGTGTGTATGAATACATGAAGTTGATTATTTAAAACGTTCAGACGGACATGCAAAATTCTGGTTCGCGTACAGTATTTAGTGTAGTGTAAAGGGTTTGTAAGGTATATATGGATACATTTGTCATGATTCCAAAATAGTCCAAGTAGTCTTAAAAGTAAACAGTAATTATTGCCGAAAGTTGTAAAAGGGTGTTTAAAATTAGAATTTACAAAATAAAATAAATACGTTGTAAAATTTGGTAATCAACCAAATTGTCATGGTTTTTTTCTTTTCTTTTCAATAACCTCGCCATATATGTACTTAAACGTTTCAGACAGGCAGAACTAATACGGTTGCAATTTGGTAATTTGTATTATGTAATCTATCTGCTTCGAAGCTGACGAAACGCAAAACACATATTACAAACTTACGTCATAGGTTTTTTTTTTTTTTTTAGACAAAACTGGTTAGTACACGGCCTTAGTTTTGAAATTGATGCATGGATTTCTCGAGTATTGGAAGGTATCTCCGTTCAGTGAAACGGAAAGATATCAGTCCGCGTATTCCGGAAACTCGAAATGAGTGAAATAATGTGATAGCTTCAGGTTTGGTAAAAGTTGTTCACGGTAAACTGAGCACTTTTGAAATCCCTGCTTAAGATCTGCTTATATAGACATTACGTATTATTCCACCAAATGTGCAAAACTGCCATGGACCTGCACTTCATTCATTCGTCCATTAAGTGAAGCTGTAAAATTATAATAATTACACTCGCGTCCTTAAAAAAAAAAAAATGAAGTGAAACAAATAATTTCAGTATTCACAAATGTATACATAAAACTTTTAAATGAGCGCTAAAAACGTGTAACTACTTTGTTTGTCGTTGGCAACCTTACTGGGCGCGCGCCAGACATGTTTCCCATTAAAGTATACGCAGGTAGGGACAGTGACATTTTTCAAAGTTTTATTTCAAAAGTGCTCATTTCACTGTGAACGGCGTATACCTAGTACTCGTGGATGTGTGTAACCGTTTTATCGACACTGTTTTATTGTACTTCGCTTTTTGTGCCTTCGCAGGAAGGTGCTAGTGTTCAAAGGGTTACCTCGCAAACTTCGTTGATAAATTTTTTTTTGACAGCACATCTAATACTTCAAATTTTCTTGGTTTTTCCAGTGGATTTTAATGTGTAGTTTAACATGGAGACTAAGCAATGACCCCTTCTATTACAAGCGTTTTTAGACACCCGCGCCGCTTTTTTAGACTTGACAAGGGCTTTCTGTGCGGGAAAGTAGCACGAGTGGAACGTGATAAGCTCAAGTGTCGAACAATGCTCAATCTGCTTGCATGCCATAGTGCAGTCGTCGGCGAAGCTGTCTTAGACTGTAGCCCACGTCCGTGTGTGTGATCCGAGTAAAAGAGCTTGTGCCGTAGGCCGAGTGGCTTTTCCAACAACGAAGCGGTTAGAGCGCGTCAAAGAAAAGAGTATCTTAAGTACAGAACTTAGATTATCCACTTATTTTGACTTTTTTATTTGTAAGAAAAGAAAAGGCGTGCTACATGTAATGCCTGTCGAATGTCCCTTTTATTGTCGTTACCTTGTCAGTATATTACAGCTCAGTGATATGTCCTTAATAATGCCGATATCGTGTTGATTAGGTTTTCATTAATGGCTAATATATCGTCAATGGCTATGTCATTAAACCGAATAATGAGCTCGGACGATCAGGGATGGCGAAGGAACTGGACATTGCCTGTATTAAGAGGAGTGTGAACCTGCGCTTCCAAGGTCATGAAGCGAGGGAGCGATACGGGCAACACTAACACGCACGCCTAGTGCCTCATCGCTCCTACGCGCAAAGCATGTAGTGTTTCCATAGTAACGCTGTACTTGCAAATTAGATCTGTAACAGTGGAGTTGTATTACACGCGATGAAAGACAACATATTAAACTACGCCTGTATCTTTGTACTTTTATCTTGCTGCTTAAGGAAAATGTGTAGGCAAACTTTAGAAATTCGATATTTGACTGCTTTCGCGAATTTTTTTCTCCGAGAATACGCTGAATATGTTAAAAATAAAAACAGAGGCGTAGAAGTCCCCCCCCCCCCTCCCGCAAACCGTAGTATTTACAGAACATATATTCGCCGAGATACGTGAATACGCGCAAACAACGATCTCACAAAAATTGTTCAAGTTAACACTCCTCTTAAGAACTCTTGCATTCGCCTAAAGTGATTTAGGAAAAGTATACCGGTTCGGCAGCCGAATAAGAGTCGAATGTTATCACTATACGACCTCACTTGGTAGGATCAAATAACATACATCCCATGATCGGACTCTTTGTAGATATATTAGAAATTGTTTTTACAAACCAACATTGTGAGACTTGTTTGACAAATATATATGTTGAGAACATCTGCTCTTGCATTGTAAAATGGCAAAATAGCCACAACATTGCCAAATGGGTAATGCGAATGGGACGTAATACGCGTGGATATCCGCCATGATTGTCATCAATTGTTTGGAAGAGTTGCAATGCGAAATAGGCAAAGAGTCTAACAGAAGGAAATAGCGAGGTATTCCGTATGAGCAATACAGTAACTGTTCCAGTTGTGCCCTCGAGCCATCTGTGTAAGCTACCGGAATGGCATGCGTCCAGGCCGTGTATTGTGTATCTCGCGACTGTGTGTATAGTGTAAGTGTTACAGCTAGCTCGTGGATCGTTAAACAAGTTTGAAATAAGCCTTTTGCACAGTCATGGAGTAGTTACTTAAAAAGTAACGTTGACTGCGAATTAGAGCAAGCGCTACGTGTAAGTTGGTGGCACTTGCCGCCGTCTTAAGCCTCTGTCACACTGCCAAATTTTCCCGTCATACTGCTTGCAATAAGTTTGGTCAAATAAAGTTGGACAGTTATGATGTCATCGAAACGTCATAAACGCCGCCATATTTGTTTGAAAAAGTTGGGTGGCTTCAGTTTCCATCAAACATTTGAAAATTGGACCGGTTCTAAAATTTATTTGACGTTTGGCGATCTCGGCCGATCAGAATCGTGCACGACCAAAATGGACGTCAAGAAACTTAAAATAACGAACAATTGCTGGAAACGAAGCAAGTTACGAAGATAATTAATTAATGTAAAAGCTTTCTGGGCATGAATGCTATTTTAAGTGAATATTGCACATAATATTACGAACTCGGAGGTATTAAATTTCGTTGTGCAGTTAACATGTATTAATAAAATTTTAATTTAGTAAAACGAAAATAAATCAATACTACTTAAATTTCTTTCTGTAATAGACCGCATGGAAAAACAAAAGCAATATCTCGTTATGAAAATAATTATTTAAATATATTTCAAATAAAATTCTGCCAATAAAAAAAATTTGACAGTGTGACATTTTCAAACATATACAAGATTATTTGATATAATGTGTTGGAAGGAAAAATTTGACGGCCGTATTTTGTCCTCAAACTTTGTCTAATATAGTTGAAGGCAAAGATTTGACAGTGTGACAGGGGCTTAAGACAGCCAAACGATAAGCAATATTTTGGAAGAAAGTTACTCGAAAATTATTAACTTTTGTGCTATGCTTACAAACCCACATTAATGGAACTTTCCCCCGCCCTATTGAATTATTGGTTTTCTAGCTTATATAAAAAATAAAAAAATCCGAAAGTGCCTCTAAATATCAAACTAGCTGTTGACCTTGCTCATCACCGACATGACTGGATTACGAACTCTTATTACGTCACATTGATGTTCCAAATTTTGGAAGAACTAATATTGTGTCCTGGTTGCGAGTTAGTAGTTTCATCTTGTCTTTACTGCAGTCTTAAGGTCTATAATTAGTTGGGCATACAAACTGGAAAAACCAATCATCCTATATGGAGGGGGAATGTTCCCCTTAAACTGTTACGTTCAAAAACTTTCTTAAGTTTATTTCCTTCACTTTTTTTTATTAAAAGTGAGAGTCGATATAACATGCAATTCCATAAACATCTTTATGTATAAAAACTCCGGTACAGTTATTTAAAGTGGCATACATAGAAACAACGCGTAGCCCACTATTATTTCGACATAATGATGTCACTGTGCTGGAAATCTCTTGCAGGTGGTTGCCGACGAAAAGACTGCACGCCATTTCAATGTCGTACACGAAGAGGCGTCGGAACACGCAGAATGCGTGCAAATAGATGGCATCTTTAAAACAGATGCAGTGAGAATATAACACTGCACCCCAAAATTCATCACGTGGTTTCAAGAGTTTGTTTTATTAGAATAAAATATGGCTCGTACGAAAGAAATGGGGTCGCACTTACGTAGTCATAATTGAGGTGAAGAGCAATCTCTGGGAGTCGTGCACAAAATAATGACTGACAAGCAAACAAAGAAAATTCCTTTGACCAGACAGCTGAAGCTAGGATAGTAAGATCCATATAACCTTGATTCACACAGTCGTTTTCGAACCAAAACTTATTTCTGTATGTTGCAGCGTTACTTATGATAGAACCTACACAATGTAGATTTTCCGTGCGAATATTACCTGCAATAAGGGTATTATTTATTTTTAAAAAAATTTGGCGTGCATATTGTTCGTAAGTAGTGGCTTACCTGCTGATTTGTGCGTGTGCTCACGTCGTAAGATGATATATTGTTTGCTTAATTGTCATAACGTGGATTAGAGCAACGGAATGATTAACAATATGGCATTGTGATTTGTGCTCTTGGACTTCGTTTTACGATTTGCGGTAGTTTTAAATTGGAATCTTAAAATGGGAGTGTAGATGGACGTGTGTCCATAAGTCACTTTGTACGCATATTTCTCATTTTGCTAATAGTTGCTTCCCCAAAAGTAAACTGATTTTCGCAGTGTCTAAACATACAGTACTTAAAACGTTTGTCACTTAAGTATGTAATGGCAATAAATGTAATATTTCAGTTTGCAGTGTGTTATATTTACTAAAGTATACGCACCTTAAAAGTTTCGTACCGTCGGTATTCCAGGGTTACTAGGTTCACGTCACAAGAGGAAGCATGGGATGAAATTCACACTCTCCCCAGAATACCTTGCCAGACGTGATGAATGTAATTTTGTAATATACATACTGTCTCTGCGAAGATTCTTCATGTGCAACCGAATACGCAGGTGGTGCAAAACTTTTATTTCGAGGTTGTAATTTGATTTAAATGCCAGGCTATGGCAATCAGCTTTGAAATTGTTCGAGCCAATCCGCTTGATGTGAGAGAGGCTTTGTTTGCTTTAGTTATCACTGAAGTAGTCAACTTTTTGTAATCCTTCCATGCTTTGCGTTTACCACTTTCGCTTTGTGTTTCGGTATATCTTCAAAGCTTACCGCAAATACACTGAGACAAAAACCAGGGAGCTTGCGCATTGTTGCGATAAAGCGTATGGTCTGTTCCACGACCGAGTACACTTTTTTGGCATTTTAGAAAGAGTCGTGTATACAGCTGTTTCCACGACAATAGAAGTTTGTCTTCCTGTGCTCCAGATAGGGCCTTCCTGAAAATATTTTCGCGCAACTAGACTTCAGTATCGTACATGTAAGCAGTTTTGCTTGGTTGTATTGACCACGTGTTTTCCTGAGATAAATTTTCTGGCGGCATGGCTGGGCCAGTTAGAAACAAGTTAACTCAGATACTGAGCGACATTGATTTGCGAGCAGACTGCTTAGACGCGAAAAAATTAAAAACATCCAATCACGACAGTAAATCGGAGGTAAAGTGTTTTGGAGTACAGCTTGTCGTGAAATCTTTTCGCGAAAAACAGGTGTCCCTAGGCGCAGATAGTTCACAAAAATACATTCAGCAGTCAAACTGCCCAGTATTTAAACACAAATAATTCTGCCGTAGAAACAACTCTATACAGACTTAATTAAGAACTGTAAAAAAAAAAGTGCACTTATTCGTAGAATAGACTACGTCTAGCCAACGGACGGCATCCCCTCAGTAATGCATTCAGTTCATAAAAAATTTACGATACCAACTTACTTGGAGACGTGGTGTCGTTTAGCCATCATTAAGAATAAAGTAAAATAAACTATAATAACCAAATACTGAAAACCTCAAACGTACGAGTTGCGGTTAGGTTCTTTTATGTCTTCGTGCGGATGTATTTCGTGTATAGCTGTCCGGTTTTACACGGTAGCGTATATTTACCTAGCAGTCATTGTCGGCGTGTTCGTAATCACGTCACCGGGGAGAGGGTGAATTTGGGGGCGGCGGCCCGTGGTATTGGACGTCACGCCACGCGGTCGATAGGGAGGTTTGTTGGCGCCTCCGCCGTCTCGCCCTCGTGTTGCGTGTCGGCGACCACCGCTACCTTCATTCTCGCCTTCTTGTGGGAGGGCTGTTATGGGCACTTGTTTGTACGGCGCCCGCCTACTGCGCTGAGGCAGGCGCGCCGGAGCAAACCCAAGGGGCTAATATTGTTTTTTTGTGAACGACTATCATATCTGTTTAAGCACCATATAAGGCCCTTTTTTTCGTCCTTACGGGAAATAAATTCTCTCATATCATTAAGATTTAGTACACTAGTGTTCTCTCTTTGTGGACATTAAGTAGCATCACATACGTTAGACGGTTCTGCTTCATGGTAGCCCGCAGATAAATCTTCAAACGGCGGGAGGTTAGAAACTGAACAGTAATAAAATAAAAGTGATCGCACTCTCGTTCTGCACTATATAATACTCATTGTATACTTACACTGCACGTCTGCATCAACTACAAACAGAAGATTGAAGGCCGGGCGGACACAGACAAACGAACTGCTGCTGTTCACACCTGCTGAAAGAATAGTATTTCTACACAGAGGGGAGTTACGAAGCACGCGATATAAGGGATGTAGATAATGCGCAGACGCCAATGTGACTGCTTGCGAAAAGGGGAGGGGATTAGTCACGACACTGCTCGCGACTTGTGTAGAGTCAACCGCCATCTCGCTCCCGCGCCTCGCATTCGACGACTGGACAATTCTATCGGCAGCGCACGTTGTTGAGGGCCAACATGCTAAAATTAAAACTTGCATGGCTGCTTCGTGTTTTATGATTTAATGAAGGCGTAGAATCGAAGGAACGTTACGGGGTTAATGTTTCGAAATTTTTGTTTTGCCCCCTTAAAACGAGTGGTGGGTCAACTGCCCCTGCCCTCCCCCCCATATCTCCGACGCCACTGGACAGGGTACACATTGGAAAGTAGTAGAGGGAAAATGTATGTTCTACGTCGGGAGCCGGCTTCGACCACCGCCACCTTGAATTAAGTCATTTACGGCCGCCATATTGTTAGCCAGTATGTCAATTCCCATGCGCTATAATTCCGAGTATTTTCTCAGTGCACTCATTTTTCATGCTCTTGTATTCCATTCATGCGACAGCCATCTTGGATCCAGCCATTTTGGATTCCGCCATCTTGGATTCTACCAAATTCGTTCGACTAGTCGCATTCGCTCCACCACCACTTTGTGCTTGCACTTCATGCTCTATCAATCCATGGTGCTTCCCTTGCATTCCAAGGGTTTTCTCAGAGTGCTCCCCCATTTTTCTCTTGCATTCTTTCTTTTCTTTCCTCTTTTCCATTCTATATTTCTCTCCAGTTTGTTCGATTAGTTGCATTCCCTTCACGGATTACTTACCTTTGTTCGACTAGTCGCTCCACCATCTTGTAAATTTACCACCAAAAACAAATTCCAGTGATTCCATATTGGATTTACATTAATTCCGCTAGTTAACTTTGTAGTATTTTTAGTCTGCTCCATCTCTTTCGCCCAACTCTTTATCGATGGGCTATGCAGGTTCAGACAGCTTCCTCACAATCCATACTTACTGTCGCCACATTGTCTACCATGACTTGCATGTTGCGCTGTACGCCTCTCTGAAGAGGTCCATATCATATTTGTTCAAAAAATATGTAAAAGTAACCAGGATGCTTATAAGGAAGATTTTACAAAATCTTTAAAGGTCATTAATGTGTTCTTAATGTGTGTTGAATGTTTTTAATAGCAACTTAAACGTTTTTTAAAAAATAAACACCATTTAAAAAGCTAAGAAATTATTTTAAAACCAAAATTCTTCAAACAATGTATTCAAAATTAAATTGTATGTAAATTACAAACACATGTCTATTGCCGCGGTTCATGTCCATCACATATAATACTATTAGCAAATCCACATAACCACAACACATGCATTTGATGCCCATTTTGTATTATTAATGTAGCAAGGGTTTCATGCAGCTCACGCAGTTCCTGTAAAATGCCATCCATCATAGTGACTTGCTCTTTCATCACATGCCTTATGCGACATATTTCCGGATTGCAGGGGCAGTTGTCAGGACTTCTTGGTGTTGACAGGTGTGGTGATTCCCATTTACAGCATACAGCACCGTTACTCGATGGTGGGGGTATCCACGATACCGAATTTCCAGTGGTAGGTCTTCGTGCGTATGTAGTCGATCCGAAGACTTAAGCGAGATTCGAGGCAATGGCTTAAACATTGAAGGTGATGTAATTGGTGACTCTGCTGCGACCTCTGCTTCTGTGTGATCCACTTGGCTTAGGAACTGAGTTAGCTCTCCATCGAAAACCTCGTCAAGAGACATCTTGCCACGATGATGATGACGAACACAGTGACGTGAAATAACTACCCCTGATATTTATATATGTAGGCAAATGTCAAACATAGATAAAACCTGCTACTTGTCCCTTATGTTTTTCATAATCGCCCACCTCTCTTTCGATTTCGGTAGCCCCAACCATCTTGCCAGCAATTTTCCTTTCTTTCAGCATAATACCTTCTCAACCAAATACTTATAAGGAAATTTCGTGACCTTTATTTCTTCAGAGTAGAAGGCTTCACGTATAGGCATGTGATCCATATCTCCCAAATATGTGCGAGGATAGTAATGTCGTATGTGAACAACACGAAAGAGCTCCGTAGACCAGCTCCCTGCAAACCCCTTGGTAAATACACTGTTTTGTCTGCTTATGCGCACATCATCAAATTTAGCTTTTGGTTTATGAGGATCCAAAACTATTTCAACTTTATACACTGTTTTTCAGCAGCGAGTTGTCTTTCACGTCCTTGGGTCTCGTGCCTATCGTTCGATGAATAGAGGAATTATAGTCGGCCACTAGTGTGTGTGTGTATATATATTCACATAGGAAAATGTATACTTATCTAACAGATGTATATATAATTATCTTAGGAATATACATAATTGTATATAAGATAGGACTATAAATGTGTCTTCTTCTGGGTGAACATGTCCTTGGGTTTTCTCAGAGTACTCCCAATCGCGAAGGTATTGTATATTTCTGCGTATTAAAAATTTTGGTAAAATATGTCTCTTTTTGTCTTGAATGGAATATTTTAAACAGACTGTAAGGAAGTTGAAGATCCTATGAAATCATTCAAGGATAAGGTTGAGAGTTTTCATTATACAATCTTTTTCTGACCTTGTTGGGTTGTCGAGCGGTCTAAGATGTTGGATTTAAACTTTAGTGTCTTGTAAGGGTAGTGTAGGTAATTCTCTGTCTCTTACTGAGTTTGAGTGACAAGAGAATTAGGTACATCATACTAAGGTATATAAAAGCAGCATATGTGTCTTTCTACAAATAATCCAAAACATCTTTCTCTAATCGCGAAGGTAGAGTGAAAGTAAAAGGAATGAGACTAATAGAACAAATTGGAGAGAAAAATATAAAGAACAGAAAGGAAAAGAAAGAAAGAATGCAAGAGAAATGGGGAGCACTCGGAGAAAACCTTTGGAATGCAAGAGGCTACATGGATTGATAGAGCATGAAGTGCAAGCACAAAGTGACGGTGGAGCGAATGCGACTAATCGAACGAACGTTAGTAACAAGATGCGGAATCCAAAATGGCTGAATCCAAGATGGCTTCGCATAACTGGAATGATAACTTAGTCTGTAAATCAAATATGGCAGTCGGATGAATGGAATGAGAGCATGAAGTGAAAAAACAAGATGGCGGTCACATGTCTGGAATGCAAGAGCATGAAAAATTGGAGCACTTGGAGAAACACTCGGAATTTTCGAGGCAACATGGAATGATAGAACATGAAAATTGACATAATGGTTACTAAGATGGTGGTGTACTGGCTAGCAATATGCCCGGAAGAAATGACTTAATCCAAGATGGCGGCGGTCGAAGCCGGCTGCCGGCTCCTGGCGTAGAACATAATTTTCCCTCTACTGAAAGCCGCTGTGTAATGTATGGGATGTACGAGAATGTACAGGATGTACGAGAATGTACAGGATGTAATATGGAATGGATAGTACCCTCCAAAACAATGTCCCTATGAACATGTCCTAAATTCGATAGCTTCCTAGTTACAGGCCTTCTAATGTTATACTGAGCATATTCGTAATAACATTCCAGTTGGAGTAGCTGTAGCCATGTTCGTGTACCACAGGGATAGGTCATTGTATAATTGCTCAAAATGCCCACCTTGTTCCTGAATGCAGCCCTTAACATTTAGGGCATGCATTGTCTGACACGTTCAAATACTTTAGGAATTGCTTTAAAAAAAAAAAAAAAAAGTTCCACTCGCTGGCGAAACACTGTTATGTCCTGAATTGGAGTTGCATAAACAATGGACTTGATAGCTTACATAGGCTTGAACTCTGGGAAGCGTGCAGGTCAGGCAGTTCGTCTCGCACGGGCTATCTGCGTGTGCGAGACGGGTAGTCATACTCGCACCATTCCAGCTGATCACATTAACATGTATACTTCGTAAAATATCGAATTTTCCCAATATGTGTGGCAGCTACAATGTTGGAAGGTTCGTAACTCTGAAAACTATAGACTTCAAGATATATGTTTATAGACACATTTGGTGTTTTGTATGTACTATGCACTCCCCGATGACTTTCCCCATATTTGGGAACATCCTGTATTGGGAAACAGTGTGGACAAGCTTCTAAAAAGACTCTTTGTGTAGTTACTTTTGTATATCAGACTTAACATTTCGTATATCAGACTTAACATTTCGGTGAACTATTTCTAAGAATCACCACAATTAAAGTATGCCCGGAATACAGCTTCCAGCACATCCGTACAATTCAAATGATTTTTTGATCTCCTCAGCATGGCCAAAAACTGCATCTCCGTGTCACCGTATCTGAACTGTATGCAATGTACTGACCTACGGAAGATTCTATAGAACCCAGCATACTCCAGTGAATACTTGCCACCAATGAAATGGCAGGTTCTACAGTCACGCGGAATGACAATATATACCGCGCGCCGGTATGATGTTCTGAGAGTTAGTGTCGCTCCAATCGCAATTTGACTACTGTGCCTCAAAAACGGAAAACAGCTTCGTGTAGATGGGCGTCGTATTTTCGCGAAATTTGTTAAGTTGCTAAGTTGCATTTTTATTGGCCCGGTCAGACAGCAGGTTAGGTTAGGTTGCCTTCGGTTATGTTAGGTTGCCTTAGGTTAAGTTAGGTTAGGCGAGTTTGGTTAGGTAACCTTAATGAATGTAGGTGGGCTTAAGTCTTCAATCACCATACTAAATTAAAGCAAATTAACGGAACACGAAATAGCTTCATATTGCATTTTTTTTCCTTCAAAATATTCATGTAACAATACCATTTGCAATAACATAAAGTATATCACATGATGTTAAAAACTAATCTAACTGAAATAATAATAATAATACTTGTAACAATCCATTCAGCCATATACACAGCACGCAATACTGTTACCTCTTGCTGCTACCAACACCAGACAAAATGTGAGATGGCCAGTCTCATTTTGAGTTAATTTCAGTAACTTAACTGATACCAGCTGGGTGCTAGATTTCGTTCAAGGAGCTGTCCTCGAAAGATTTCAAATTCTATTGGTAAATAATTCTCAGGATTTTAGCTTTATCTTCAGCGTATATATCGAAAACAACAATGTAAAAAGATTTGAGGTAAAATTCCCTTACATGTAGAGATAATTAGCTTCCATGTAAGGGAATTTTACCTCCTAAATGTAGAGTAAATTTACATAACAAGTAAAGTACTTATTCCCTAATCGTACAGAAAATATACCTGAGAAAAATTGGGGTAAAATCCCTTACAAGTAAGGGAAAATTAACTATATTGTATAATAAAATTATATTAAAATAATATCCTGGAGTATTGTTACTGCTAATTTTTTTTATTACCTATATCTTCTGACAAACAGTAACCGAACCCTCAACACTAAAATCCTCGACACTTGGTGGTGGGCGAGTGGTCGCGAACCATAGTCCTCTATCACGATAGGCCGATGCGCTATCCATTTTTTTCTTTCGTTTTTCCTTCATTTGACATTGTCGTGACATTTTGATATTGACGAAGCTCTAGTGAGGCCGTCCCGCTGACAGATTCCCAGTGCAACAAGCGAACTGAAAATCTGCCGTGTCGGAGGCACCGGGGCGCGACACTACGACAGCTTGACATTGTTTTTTTTTCCGCCCGTCCTCCCACTTAGCTGTTGAGACAATGCTGAAGAGATGCAAGCTTCGTAAGGTAATTTTCCCATCCGTGGGATTTTCGCTGCTATGTAGGCGAATTTTACTCCAAAATGCGGTAATTTTTCCTTACCCGTACGGAAAACAGTTTCCCACACAAGGTTGCGAAAATTACCTTACACTTGTCAGATAATTTTCCCATTATTTTTACATTGAATTATTCTCACATTTTCCTCAAATTTTCGTTTAAAGCGTAGTACACCTGAATTTTCTACCAATATACCTCATTTCTCTCCATCCACCTCTAATCCTATTTGCTCACTACTTTCCTCATGCCGATCATATCCCCTATCCCTATCCGTACACACTCCACCCTAGTTTTCACTTCGTTTTAGTGTCCCTTTGCCATTCTCTGGCATTTTAGACTTTGTACTGCATACTTTACATGTATCTTATCCTCCATAACTACTTCAGCTTAAAGGGCTACTCTGTTCCTGTCCCTCTTCTCACACCTTGTTTCATTGGCTGCTGTCTCTAGACTGGATTTGATGCTCATAAGCTCCATGGCTACCGAAATGAAAGAAAAAATGTAATTCCTTTAAATATAATGGTAATTACTTGGGATTAAAAACAAAACCGTGGTATAATAGTGGTGTTTTGAATTGAAATAGGACATGTGTGAAAATCAGCTGGATATTTTCATACAATTTTATTAAGAATAATGAAACGTTACCCTACAGCTTGCATAGTCAGCAGGTTAATAACCACATATCAAGAACAATCTGGCTGAATGTTACAACACGACAGGATATTTAAACGTAATTGTGCATATCAAGCTTAAAAAAAACTTCATAGATATATTTGACATTTTTTGTATGACGTAGCAGATTTTCTAAATGAGGATGCAGTTATACATCAAAGATTTGCATTTTACAGATTTCAGTTCAAGAAAAAACTGTTAATTATGTTTCATCTCAAGTAGTTAATATTAATCAAATTAAATAATTCGAAGTATAGATATTTAAGAGGTTTATTATCCCAATACGCATACTACATTACTAATCGTACTGTTTTCTATCTCATTTTGCATGAGGAACAATTCCACATCGTTCCTATCCTGCAGTTCACAATAACCGTGTTTAGCATATTGAAGTCCAGCTCATCGATCACTAAAGCCGCGAATTCGCCCAGACGCTATAGTCTATTGCGGTTTCTTCATACTTTTTGAACCAGATCTTTGAAAAATCTCTCCACGTATGGCGCGTTTAGTTATTTCTAACATGCCATATATCACAAGCGTTTTATACTTGTGTTCGTAAGTTACTTTTTTTTCTGTTAAAATGTTATTAAAATTTAACCTATAAATTAAATACTTCATTTATAAATTTGAATAAAAAACGGGCAGACAACGTGTGTGTGGTAGCGCCGCCTAGTGTGAAGTTATTTTGATACAATATACTGTTACACTTAATGAGCACGAATTCTATTTGTTGGCCTCTGGTGTAATTTTCGAGACTGTTAAGCTTAGTTTGCACGAGGCGAAGGAATGTCTTTGAAGTAGAACTTTAGCAGGGCTTCAGAAAATTCTGAAGTAACCGTAAATGGATTATAACAGTAACTTGAGGCTGGTAAGCGGCATATACTAAATATGAGGTAGACCATACACTGCAGATGAGGTAAACCGCTTATTAGTCTTCTGTGCATGTACCCAACATTGACCTACCCCAAAAGAACACACCTGTCAAAACCACATGGTCAACAGTGATGAACGTGTTTGTTTATACCTTAAATTTTAAATGACAAGCACTCTTATATGAATAAAATACTTGTACGAATTTGAATTTAATCGAACTGCCTTACGAGTGGGTTAGAGGAAGTATACATACATATCAAAACATTTGTTTAGAAATCAGTTTTCTAACCTAACCGCCAAACCATGCGGTTTTTTGCAAGATGTGTTGGCAGAAAAGCAGTTCAGTATTGGTACACGTAGATTGGTTGTGCGCAGCCAGCGAGACCGGTCTACCTCATTTGTAGTCTATGGTAAGCGGGCACAGAAGACTGACCGTGATTGCACTCGCTCCCTTGTGCCAACATCTGTCCGCGCGCCGTCCTGTCGCGAGGAGGCATAGGCGATTCACGGTGAAATGAGCACTTTTTAAGGCCCTGCTGAATTTTTATTTTCATTATATTTCTGTCATGTCACTTTTTATTATAAACATTGCCATCAGACTAACAAACACAGTGCATTCATTTCACCACTAACAAACGTTAACCTCTGGAGCTGTAATAAGATCTATTTATTAGTGGTCAATGCCTGTCGAAAGGGCCTTAAAAGGTGCTCACTCTACCGTGAACATCCTATAGTCGCGAATTGGCTGTGTTGTGGGGCCTTGACCCCGTGTGCAGTGGCAGTGGCGGCCTGCAAGTGCCTCTGGGAGCGTTATTTTTAAACCGTGCGCCGGCAGCGTGCACGTGTGCGCGTGTATCTGGCCGCGGGCAGGTCCGACCTCCGAGCATCATTCAATTGGACCCCGGGAGAGACTAGACTTGGCCTTGAAGGGCGCCGTTGGCGGCAGTTTCCCGCGTGACTTCCACCGCCACCGAACATCTATTCGCGAGGGGAGGCGTCGCTTTCGAACCAAACACCAAACACGCGACGAGACTCGACAATTCTCAGAACACAGTCCTTTATCAAGTAGTTAAAGCTTGTTCACGATAAAGTAAATTCAACCTTATAAAAAAAGTCACTGGCCCTGCCTGCATATATTTTAACGGGCGCACTGGGTGATATGCGTTCAGTAAAGTTGGTAACGAAGGATGGAAAGTAGTTCCATATCTGGACGTCGAATAAAAAGTGTTCGGCAACCATTTGCTATAACTTAGATTATTTCTTTCCCGTCCTGCTATTTTTAATTAATAGAAGTGTAAAAATGAGCAGATTTTTTTTTTTTAACGTTTACCTTCTTAATAGTTTTACAGTTTAACTTAACTGACGCATGAACAAAGTGATGAGGGCCATGGCAATATTAATTCGACATAAGGCGGAAGAATACACAACGTGCATGTATATCTTGAGCAGGGCTTTCAAAACGCTCATTTTACCGTGAACAGCCTATAACAATCAAATATGCTAACGCTCCGAAAATTATTAGCACACACACTTTGCAGGGGCTGGTTTTGTAGTTGTATATTTCAGTAAACCCTACCTGTAACTGTTGGCTCAACATAAAATATATTTCTGCACATATTGTGTGTCCAAAACATGTATATACATACATTATAATGATCTTCTCTTTTCTGAACACACAGGCATAGGCACGCAATGAAACACCACCATTCGCTAGTACATGCGCATTTCAATAGTTAGTGTGCATACCCTTGACATTTATGACGGCTTGCAAACGCCTGTGGATCATATTCTGTATTACTGATTTGTTGATTTTGGACCATTCTCCAGGAGTAGGCCTACCATTCTCCAGGAGTGGGCCTACTCTTTGATATACCTTTTTTTTATCCTCGAACGAGCGTCGTTTTCTGGTATGTGCTATGAGATACGCACACAAAAGATAAATTCTGTTCAAATCGTGACTTAGATGACGTTCCAACTATATGTGAATTGTTTTATTGTAACAACGTATATTAACAACTCTAAGGTTTTGGAGGCTCTGTGTTACAGGTCACTGTCATGGTGGAAATGCAAAATCCCTTATTCGAAATTTTTGCACACAATCGTCTAGCCGCGCAATACTTTGATGTATTTAAATCGTCCATTGTACCTTGGATTACAGCTGGATTTCCTATTCCATAAGCCACCACACGTTCCCAGACCCTTACAGCAGCTTCTCCATATATTTAACAATTGGAATATATTTGGATTGGAGTTCCGAAACCCTATTGGCATGTTGTTGCGTACACAACTTCAAGAGTTTCTTACGCTTGATTTTCCAAACGTATAACTTCTTCCTGGGAGGTTTACAACTAATATTAGCTCCATTGAAAATATTTCGTACACTCTAAGCACTAAACTTTTTGTTGGACTTTTCCTGGATGTCTGAAGCAGTTGATTCCGCAATTTTGAAGCGTTCCTTTGCAAGATTAACGATTTGTCTACGCTCTCGGGCTGCAAGTAGACTACTCTCGGACGCCCAGATCAACGCTTGTATTCTGTTGCACCAGTCTTCTTGTATTTATTTCTTGCATTTGCTGTGATATATCTCCTATAATGATAGTTTTGTCCTTTTGAATGGAACAGCACTGTTCTTTCACATACACTGGATGTACCTTTTGCTTCGGGCTCGTGGTTACTGCGTAATGTGGCGTTGCGTATAAAACACGATAACCGATGTACAAAGAAACAGTTCTGTGCCGGTACTTTTTTCTTTTAATTAGAGGGCTTTGTTTGTTGCATTGTAATGAATAGGAAATTGGTACAACAGTGTCATCTTATGTGTAAGTCAATAACTACAGGTTTTGTTTAAGACACCTGCAGCTTTCTTCTTAACCAAATTCTAAAATGTTGGTGTGTCAATACTTTTTGGGGCGATTATAATCTCTACGTTACTCTCGTTTTAGTCCAACAGGATAAATGAAAAAAAGTTTAATATTAATGTTAAGCTAAGTAACGATAACGCACAAAGTTTTACACTTGTCCGTTAAAACAATGAACTGTCCGCAGCATTTGAGGCATAAATTAAAGTTACACACAATAAATTCAATTTAAAAGTTTCTGGCAGCCAATATAGAAAAACCAATTAAGGGCAACCCCACACAGCAAATTTTGCCAAATTTGTGAAAAAGTTTATTGCCAGCGTCATGCATTCGTACATAGCTGTATCTTGTGCTGTAAATTTGCACACGCCTTTTCAATGCAAAGTATCATGCCAAAATGATGCATCACTATTACCTAGCTTTGCAGTTTCTTTATTTTCCAAAAGCTTACTGCCTTCGAAATATCTGCAGACTTCAGCGATCATATACGGCGTTATCGCGTTATAATTTCTGATTCAGAGTAATTACTCACAATGTACGATTATAGAAAACTTGCAATTTATGATTTGTTTAATATTTTGTGCTTAATTTTAACTGTGCGTTACCTGCTAGTTAAAAAGTCATGAACATGCATATTTTTTTAAAATCTGTTCACGATAAAGGTAGCACTTAAGAAACCAATCTTAGAAAACATTCACTGCCCCTGCCTGTATATATTTTAATGGGCGCTCTAAGTGACATTCGCACAGTAAAGTTGGTAACAATGAATGGAAAGTAGTTCCGTATCTTAGCGTCGAATAAAAAGGGTTATGTAACCATTTGTGATAACTTAAAATTATTTTTTTCGCTTTCTGTTTCTTTAATGCATCGAAGTGTAATAATTTCACAGTTTCATTTGACCGACGCATGAATAAAATGACGAAGTCGGTGGAAAAGTTAATTTTAGATAAGTGGTAAGAGTACACGTGTATACAAGTAGGTCTTAAGCAGGGCTTTCAAAAGTGCTAATTTTACCGTGAAGAGTCTATCAATAAGTTTCTCCCCTTTTGCAAGCAGGAAATAAAACACAGTGGAAATTAGATACAAAAGTATTAAACCACTAGTAAATAGTAAATTTTTTAGAACCAAACATTTCCAATACTACCTCGAAAGTGAAATTGACACGAAGAAAAAACTAATTTCTGCACAATAGATTAAGCCGAGCATTATTCATTTCGTCACCTTATTTTTATCTAGAGATGTGTGAGCGAAACATGATTAAAGTTTATGCGAATTCAGTTACCACTTATTTTCGCCGGTATTATTTCGTAACATTCAGTGCAGTATAATTTTACTATAGTAAAAAAAAAAAAAAAAAAAAAACGTGAAATGCAGCTGAATTCAGTTCAAAGACAAATGTTGATATTAAATCAGAATACCGTTAGCACAGCATTAAAATACATCCGTTCATTGTCGGCGTGCACACAAAGAATATGGAGGTGGGGTATTTCAGCTGTCGACTGTCGTCAGTCAGATACCGCGCAACTATATCGTTTCATTACGTGCGATTCCTCGATGTAGTGATCGTCCACTGGAAGTATTCAGAAACAGCATACACGCTAGACAGTCAGCAGACTTGCCCGTACACTCACAACCACTGGAAGTATTCAGAAACAGCATACACGCTAGACAGTCAGCAGACTTGCCCGTACACTCACAACCACTGGAAGTATTCAGAAACAGCATACACGCTAGACAGTCAGCAGACTTGCCCGTACACTCACAACCACTGGAAGTATTCAGAAACAGCATACACGCTAGACAGTCAGCAGACTTGCCCGTACACTCACAACCACTGGAAGTATTCAGAAACAGCATACACGCTAGACAGTCAGCAGACTTGCCCGTTCACTCACAACCACTGAAAGACCCGTCTAAGCTTTATTACTTCTTAGTTTTACATGGCGAAATTAAGGCCAATACATTTCGTTACATTTAACCGTTAAGTTGACATCAATTTGTTATGTATCTAAAATATGAGTATGTACTCAATGCACTCGTCGATTTACTAACATAAAAGGTTTAACTAAACTAACTATGCAGTAAATAAGAAATGCTTCAAAATTTACACTCTCTGGCCAAACACAGAAATTGTTTTACTGAGATGGCTGTTGAATGTTACGCCTTTCACGAATTTGATTGGTAAAGAAGATTATTTTGCATAGCTTATTGCGTCTGGCAACCAGTTGCGTGCTCTCTATACCGACATCTTAAAAGATTGGCCAAAATATTTAGTGTCACAGGCTGGTAAAGACTGTTCACGGTAAAGTGAGCACGTTTGAAATCAAACTTGGAAAAAGTCACTGCCCTGCCTGCATATGTTTAAACGGGCGTACTGGGTGACATGTGCCCAGTAAAGCTGGTAACGATGAATGGAAAGTAGTTCCATATCTTAACGTCGAATAAAAAGTTTGTCAGTTTGTGATAACTGAAATTACTTTTTTTCTCTTTCTGTTCTTTAAATGCACGAGAGTGTAAAAATTACTATATCTGTAAAATATTTCCTTTTGGTTTAATAATTCCATAGTTTCACTGACCGACGCGTGACTAAAGTGATGAGGCACATGTCAATGTTAATTTTACGTAAGGCGGAAGGATACATAACGTGCATACGAGTAGATCTTAAGCAGGGCTTTCAAAAGTGCTCATTTTACCGTGAACAGCTTGTATAGATATATGAAAACGTGATCGTAAAGATGTCGTTTGGGAAAAAGAAAGTCTTGTATGTAGCCATAAAAGCGATTTAAATAATTGTATATATTATCAACGAAGTCGGTTTGGAATGGATTTTCATGAACTGCTCCACAAATGCTGGGCGGCTGCTAGCCACTCGCGACGTTGTCTTGCCTGGGAATTGTGTGTGGGTGTGGGGGGGGGGGGGATTCTCGTCACTTCTGTGCTAACATTGTCGTTCGTCGCACACAGGGATAGTCTTGCTGCGCGCCGGCGCCTGCATAATTAACGGAGTGCACGACCCGTGCACACTACTATATTCCCTGCAACCTTGTGCGACACTGATATCGGTGCCGTGGTTCCTGCCGCATTGTTTCCAGATATAGTGTCGACCGGGACCAGGGGTGTACCTGTCACTCAATCAGGCTGCAGCGTTGGTCGTTCGTGTGGAGTTGTCCTCACATGTTAAATGGATATTATTACGACGACGAACCTTCAATGGACTAGTTTTTCTGTACTTACAGTGTGAGCGACGTTTTGAATGTACGCATTGCACCTCCCACTCGCTTGTCTAAATATTTATATTTCTCGCATTCGCATCACGCACCACGTAGAGAAATTGGTTGGGTAACCACGCCTAAAGGTTGTTCCCGATAAACTGAGGACTTATGAAATCAACCGTTGAAAAATGTCTCCCTATAGGTTGTTCACGGTAAACTGAGCACTTTCGAAAGCCCTGCTTAAAATATACGTGTTATACGTGGTTATATTCTCCCGCCTTATGTCAAACGAACATCACCATGGGTTTCGTCACTTTATTCGTGCATCGGTAAAGTAAAATTGTGAAATTATTAGAAAAGTAAATAATTTACAAATCTGCTCATTTTTACGCTTCGGTAAATAAAAAAAAAAAAAAAAAAAACAAAGAACGAAATTAAGTTGTCACAAATTGTTACCTAACACGTTTTATTCAACGATAAGATATGAAACTACTTTCCCTCCATCGTTACCAACTGTACTAACCGCATGTCACTCAGTGCGCCCGTTAAAATACATGCAGGTAGGAGCAGTGACTTTTTTCTTAGGTAGATTTCAGAAGTGCTCACTTCATCGTGAACGGTCTTTACCTGCGTGCCTTTAAACGGCACAATGGCGGGTGAGCGCCCTCCAAAGTTGGTAACGACTGAGAGGAAGTACTTCCGTGTCTTAAGGTGGAACGCTAGTTGAGCAGTCGGAGATACCGACAAATTTCCGCATCTAACTGCAAGTACAACTATTTGCCGCTAGGTAACAGCAGCGTCGAAGCAGTTATGGCGACAGTTTCTTTAGGTGTCGTACGCTCTGGACGTGAACACGGGTATGTGAGGGAGGGAGGGGCTTCTCTACATGCTCTCCCCTAATCCCCTTGGTTAATTGTCATTGTATATGATTGAATACTGTATTGTACTGTCAATTGCTCTGAGGATGAGTGTGACGTGCTTAATCCTACCATCCAATCTGACACTCCTGGTAGCAACCTGGGCGTTATTTTATACACGTTCTGATGTATTTATTTATTTCTACTGTACTTTAAGCCATTATACAGCAGCTCTACGTTGTATTACTGACATACATCCTTTCGTTAGGCAGCAGCGAAGAGGAGGGGAGGGGCTGTAGACCCCTTTCAGATTCCCTTCCCCCCGTAGAACCCTTTCTTCAGTCAGGATTCTAGTGATGTGATTATCATGTTCCATTGCCAAGTCCGTATGTTTCTAGTCTCGTTCACTCTGGTTCCTTGCCTAGGGTAAGTTTTCCTCGTAAGTTGCCTGGTGTGCCTCATGTCTTCTAGCTTCTTCATGGTGAGGGGCAAGGACTGAGGTCTCGCCGCTAGAACTGCGACAACTGCCCTCGATGAAAGTGAGTGCGTTGTGACGTGCAGCGCTGGGTCGGGCGGGGCACACACTTTCCCTACGGCCATACTCTCGCTGCTGTTTGTTTGTACTGGGGCTGTAGGTAATAGCTGCACTAGGCTTTGGATGAGGGGGGGGGGGGGCTCTTGGTGTTCCCGGCACCGTGGCGTCGTAAGACACGTGCGAGATTGGGGCTGGCCCGTAAACACTGCCTTTTTACTGCCGCCTGTCGCTGCCTGACGAAACCCTGCGCTTCCACTCGGCGCGCGTCTCTTATGCGACTCTGACTATAGACTGTTCACGGTCAAATGAGCAATTTTGAAATTAACCTTTGAAACATTTCCCTGCCCCTGTATACCTGCATATAAAGATTGCTGTAAACATAATGGGAACACCTGGACGAACACGATTTGTGCAGCTCATCGGACTGTGATAGCTCAAACAGGTTGTTAGAAATGCTGATTGAGTTCTGCATTAACTCTACGGTTCTTTGTGATTATCTCCTTCAAAGTTCGGTGAACCCTGTCGCTGATTTCTTGCTCTCGATACGTGACACACTGGTAGTCTACAGTTGCTCCAACAAACTGCCCTCTTTGGTAGTCTGAGAGGTCTCCCCTTTTGTCTCTTATATGCCTGGCCGATTGCACGGGTGGCGGGAATGTTATAACACCGCCCGATGTATTGTAGACTAATGTCCTAAACTGCAATGCCAAACGACAGTGGCAGCGCACGAATGATCGGTGTTGCCACATCAAAAAAATGCTGCATGTGTTACAGAACGTACAGTGAGAGTTTACATCATTTTGATACTAAACCATTTGTATTTAGACGGACAAAATGTATGGCATGCGTCCAGGAAGTTTGTAACGACGGTGGTAACTTTGAATAAGCGTCAGGTAAACATATGTATGTGAACACTAAAAATTAAGACAAATAATTTCAATGTTTAAAAATGTAAGAATTTGCGAATAAAAATTGTGAAACTATCATAAAAGAATATGATAATTTCACAATTTAACTTGAACGATGCTCGAGTAACCAGGCCTATAGCGATGTTAATTGTACTAAAGTATAGTGGAAGAATACGCAATGTGCATTAACGTAGATCTAGAGCAGGGCTTTCAAAAGTGCTCAATTTTCCGTGAACTTTGTTCACAACAATGCTCCCTGTTCCAGTATTGAACACACTGCCCGTTTAGCGGGACGAAATTACGTTACCATCTTGGATGGATAAAATCTTCAATTGTGTAAATGCATGAACCATGCACACTTCAAAATTGCATGCTGACAAGAATGCATGAAGTTTAATGTTGCGTATTAGTAAGCCCATGCACCACCTCTTCACCGTAATGTAATACATTGCAATACAAGGACTTGAGCAATAGTAACAGTTTATTAAGAACACATTCATGAATATCAGAAGTCTTACAACGAAATATATTACGAACATCAGTTTGATATAATCAAAAGAAGGGACCAGTGAATTACGGGCCTTGCGAGAAAAAAAACTGCTGCTATACCTTGCAAGCTAAAAGGATACTAAAAGATTCACACACGACTTAATTACAGTATCCATAAAGTATTGTGTTGGTTTCTTTTTTGGCATGTTTCTAGTTAGTTGACCCTGGTGGACTTTGGGAAATGTGTGTTTTTTTTTGTGTGCCATAATTCTCCACTCCCATATGTTACTCTGCATATTGCAGCCATTTTGGTACCCTAAACTGAAACCATAAGATTTGCCATGAAACTGAAAATTTCACAGTGTGTGCTCATTTGACATACGTCTTGTCAAGTATCGAGTCAAGCTTCAGATACAAAATTCGGTCATTTTACCGTGTTCGGCGTAAGAATAGTAAAGAATGGGTCATGTGTAGGTTTTGGTGTGTAGTCGTGCGTAAATTTGAATTTGCGAATGCGCCGAATACCTAGCTTGGAAAAGTGTAACGTCCCAGAGCGTGGTACATTCACCGGGCCAGTCATCGCGTTAGCAAAGCGGTAGCAATTAGTTCGTTTCGGCGTGTAGTTTACAGAGCTCTGAGGACAGCAGTGCTGGCGAGAAACACGTGGAAATAATTGTCGCTCATTATCATATTGTGGTCAACGTACTGCAGAGGCCGCTGAAGTGTAAGGGAAAATCCGCCATGCAGAAGCACTGGTTGCTTGCTTTCGCATTCCTTGCCGAGCCCGTAGAGATGTGGGTCGGATAACGTATGCCAGCTGCACAGTAACCTAATTCTGAGTCTGGAGACTGAACGTCTCTTTCACGAAGATAACTACGCGGCACGAGGTCGTTAGCATGTTTTACTTAAGAGTGGTATGGACCCCTGCCCTTTTTGTGAAACAGTCGTATTTGCAGAACATTTATTTACCGAGATACGCATATTCGGCAAACAACTTTTTGTTAGAATAGATTTAAAAATAATTATCCATGCCTCTATTTCTTTACTTTTGTCATATTGTGTTCTTGGAGAAAAAAATTGGTAAAAATGGTCAAGTATAGCATATATAGAGCTTCCTTATGCAGTTCCCTTAAGCGGCAAGAGAAAAGTACAAAGATACGGGCGTAATTTAATCTGTGGTCTTTCATCGCGTGTAATTAACTCCCACTGTTAGTGATCTAATTTTGCTCAGTACAGCGTCACGACGGAAACACTACACGCCATTGCGCGTAGGATCGACGAGGCACTAGACGTGCGTGTTTGTGTCGCCCGTATTACTCCCTCGCTTCTTGACCTTTTCGACGGTGGTTTTGATGCAGCTGTGTGTGTGTCTGTTGAAAAACATTACGCAAACAAACGTGCACGTTGCTTGACATACGTGTGTTTGACATTTGTTGGCAATTCCTGGGATAATTTTTTAGATACGTTTGGAATTTAACATCGATTAACTTTATTTTAGATTTGTTTAGAGGATTTTTCCCCTTCCACACGTCAATTACAGTCGAGATAATGCACCCAGCACCGCGTGGTGTTGATGACACTATCCACATGTCTTAGCAAAGTGAAAATTGCCATGTGCTGTAGCAATAAATAGTTTTACACTTTATATGGTAAGAACGTATTTATACATAGTGAAAATAAGTCGTATGGTGACGTAACGAACATTTGGAACGTATAATGGTAAAACTGTTTTCGAGGGCGAGGATAGCGCGTGTTTTTCAATAACACAGGTTTCCTTTGCAGGTGGTGGTACGGTTTCTTTACATACTTCAGAACTCCTCTTCAAAGGTATTACTCCATCCCAGATGTCCTGGCCGAATTAGGCCCGCTTATGTGAAGAGACGCACACACGCGCAACCTTCCTTATATTCGCACGTAACTATTTTATATTCAAACGATGTTATATAGCCCATGCTTACCACAGGATAAGCAGAATTGATCCTATTCTTCTACTTGACATTTTCTGCCCCTTTCGATTACAATCATTCTATTTTGTTAGGTAACGTTTTTATTTTTCAACGATTTGTTACATATTGAGATTTTTTTTTTAAATTTGGTGTGTGTGTGTGTGTGTGTGCGTGTGCAGGTAAATTATTTTGTTCAATTTCCTTTCCTGTTTTGCGTAGTTGCATTGTATTAAAATATTTTCTTTAGTGGTATAGACTGTTCACGATAAAGTGAGCACTTTTTAAGGCTCTCCCAGCAGGCATTAACAGCTAATAAATATATATCATGGCATCGTCGGGCATAAATTTGATAGTGGTCAAATGTATACAGTGTGTTTATTGCTCACATTGCAATGTTTATATTTAAAAGCAGCAGGAAGATGGAAATTGGACGAAAGGAAAAATTGATGAGGGCCTTAAGTGCTCACTTTACCGTGAACAGCCTATAAAGTTTTTCTCATTAGTTTTGTTGTACTCGTAGCGCTAAATTTGATCTTTGCCCCACAGTACCTATATGGCGAAAACAGCACTATTGGAACAACTTTATTCGCCATTTCGCAACGTATGGGTAACTTTTCAGGTGCTGTGTATTTTATTCTTGTTAATTTTTATACAGTTTATTTCGCTCTTTGATCGTGTGGATTTTACTCAATTTTGAGTTACCTGTGTTTTCCTCCGCATTGAGGGGACTAGAAAGGCCGGAAAGGCGGCACGCATAATGAAATAAATTGCCCCAAACGAGGCGCATTAAGTAGGAAAATAGGTGGGCGCTGCGGTTTTTGTGCTAGTGTCCAGAGATGTTTATTCCGTACTGAAATGTTCATATGTACCACTATTGTATCAACAGGAACTATCCTGATAATTCAGTGATAATGCCTTCCTTCATTTGCCAAGAATTTTCCAATGCTTCGCATTTTTGTACTTGGGAGACGCAAAGTGCTCTTAAAGCAGTCTTGTTTTTCTACACCTTCTGAACTCAGCCGGTTATTTTTCCCTGCAGTAGACCGAATGGCAACCGATACTACAAATACATTTCCCCCATTAGGCGCCGAACCATATATACATATGTAAACAGCTATGGTAACTGTGGTTGTAATTTTCCACAGAATTCCGAGATTAAGGGTGCCACCGCGTGGCTGGGCGTTTGTGTGATAAGCGCTAAGGGTGAACCAGGCATGCTCATTCTTATGCCTCGTAAGTCTGCAATGCGCAAGCCACTGAAGTGCCGCGCAGTCTTCACATCTGCAACGCGCCTTTGAGACTTTCATTGGTGATTGTGTCGTCTCGTACTTTATAATAATAATAAGATACACTAGTTGTTCTGCGACTCTCTGCAATACTTTAAATACTAGTTGTCAAAATGTCGATTTCAGTGCCGTCCCCTTCCTACACTTAGAATACACACACACGTAAATATTAAAGGGAGACTATTTGGGCGTGAAATTTTTTTGTGCTATTCAGAAAGCACGAGTCTCTGAGAAATATTGTGCAATTTTCTTTCAGTTCATTTTATTATTTTCTTTCAGTTCATTTTATTGAAAGTTTCGTAAGTGTTAAAGAATAATTGTCACTAACAGCGACGTGGCATTTTACGAATGTGCAAAGTCTGTTTAGTTTCAAGTCTTATTTGGCGGTTGCAATAACGCGAAAACATTTGGCATGTTATTCATTATTTTCGTCTGTACTGTAGGGTAAGAGTAGAATGCTAAAGGGCTTTCTTCAGTGCCTTATAAAATTTTTCCTCGACATGAATCTGCAAGAAGTAAAAATTAAATACGGCAGGTGAGACCTGTCGTTACATTGCATTAGAGCTGAATTACGTGACGGACGGAATGAAGTACAGAATCTGATACGCACGGTACGGGGAATGAGGCAAGAGGCATGGACTCGGCGGCGATGCTGTAGCGAGCCAGGGCTAGGTACGACAGTGAGGGCGCGTGGAAGTTGCTGCTCAACACACTCGTAGGAAGGGGCGGCGCAGTTATTGCCGAGGGCGCAGCGACAGGAAAGAGCACTTGCCAGCCCTCGTCCTGTCCTTACGTATTCTGCTCCTCAGGGCAACAACTGCACAACTCCCCACCCGCGATTAGCTTCCACCTTGTTAAAGGAAGGCTGTTCACGATAAAGTGAGCACATTTGAAATCAACCTTAGAAGAAAGTCGCTGCCTCTACGTGCATATGTTTTAACCGGCGCAATGAGCGACACGAGTCAAATAAAGTTGGTAACGATGGAGGGGAAAGTAGTTCCATATATTAACATCTAACAAAAAGTATTAGGTGACCATTTGTGATAACGTAGATTATTCCTCTCTCTTTTTTTTTTTTTTTTTTTTTTTTTTTTTTTTTTTTTTTCCAATGGGCAGATTTATACAATATTTACTTTTCTAAGAATTTCGCAGTTTCACTTGAGCGACGCATGAATGAAGTGATGAGGCCCATGGCAATATTAATTTTACATAAGGCGGAAGAACAAAAAAACGTGTATACAACTAGATCTTGAGCAGGGCTTTCAAAGGTTCTTATTTCACCGTGAACAACTCATACTCACTTGTTAACTGTCAGCTGAGGGGGCTGCAACAACTATAGTCTATTCGCGGTAAAGTGAGCATTTTTAAAGGCCGTCCTACAATTTTCCTTTAAGCTAGTTTCTATATTTCATACACTTTAATATAAACATGGCCATGCGCCCAATAAGCACAGTGTACACATTCCACCACTCCCAAAAGTTAACGTTTGAAGATGTCGTAAAATATCTTTTAGTCGGTAATGCCTATTGGAAGGGCCGTAAAAAGTGCTCACTTTACTGTGATTAGCTTATACCCCACAACCATCACCGCCTTACTGAATACTTCACCTTCTGGTTATTAACATTGCTCATATTTACATATAATTGCAAGTATGCGTTAACACCACACTTTTTACTTCATTTTTGTTAAGTACATGATGGTCCACATGTCTTGCCACCCGTACATAACTAGTAAAAACGCAGTATAATCAAATACATCATAAGGTATTCTAATAATTAGACGCTGTTGGAGTGTCGAAACCATCTCGAACAATCTTGCACATACTGAATGAATGTCGTTTGTTCATGTCAGTACCTGTTAGCTTAAAGGATTTCAATAGAAGATCCTTTTTCATGTGTCTTAACATTGTGGTTGTTGGTATTGCAAGCTCGAATGCTTGTTTCCGCATCGACTTTTTGGGTGATCGGAGCACAGATGCCTCCACCGCCGCATGTGTGTCCTATCGTGAGGCTGGTTGTCCTGTCTTCCGTTTGTCTTTAATTGATCCCGTCAGAAACAACTTGTTCCCAATGCAGTATTGTCCTTTTAGGAGGGTCGTCTTTGTGGAATCGTCTCGTGAAGACTCGTCACACACCCCCTATGCTCTTTCCAGTATGTAGACGTTCATAACCCAAACATTACCAACAAGCCGCTCCTCAACACTGTAGGAGCTCGTGTCGGCCATCTGGCATAGGGAATGGAATATCCTACACAACCTCAAGGAACAGTAAGAGGGACAAGACTTTGGACCACCCTGTAGTCAATAGTTTCTGCAGGCTAAAGAATACCCAATTGTTATAAAATTCTAAACAAAGGTGATTGGAGTGTGCCATGGACAGCATATAGTGAAATTAAAGCCCCATAAATGCAAAGTGAGCACTTTTTAAGGCCCTTCTAAATGATTCCTTTCATCCAATTTCCGTCTTCCTGTTGCTTTTTAATATAAACATTGCATGTGACCAATACACAGTGTATACATTTCACCACCCTCAAAATGTAATGCGTGAGGCTGCAATAAGATATATTTATCAGTGGCTAATGCATGTTGGACTTAAGTTCTCACTTTACCGTGAACAGCCTATAGTAGTCTTACTTACGCAAATCTTTAGGACAACTTTAATCTAATTTTTTACGGATCATAAAAACCTTGACGGACACTGCATTATTGTAATCAACTTGGGGATTTTCTATTGGAGTATATCGAATCGAGGCAGATCAGGAGTTTCTAATGGTAGATTGTAGGTTACTCCTTGTATTTCTTTTTTAGAGATGATTGGGAAATGCATAGCGTTAGCCTTGGAAATAGAGATGTGGGCCGAACACAGCCAGACCGAACGCGTGTGTTTGTAATCGCTGATTTTTTTTTAGCGCACAAAATTGTTTCTATCAGTAAATTTTGTAATTGTCAAATTATGTAACTAGAATAGTCACGGAAACGATAGAAGCGTTAAAGTGCGTTTCCCGGAATAACCCACAAGATGGTTTAGTATTACCCTGGTGGTGGCAGCTGATGGACTGGGAATGTTTAGCTGGAAGATCACTGCATTTTATCACTTTTCTGTCGTATTCTTTTACATTTCAATACGGCACTATTTTCACAAAATTAGTTATATTTATTTTGAATCGCGATGCAAGGTTACCTCGTGTGGAGTAGAAAGGGCTACTGCCAAGGAAAAACAGGGTGGAAAAAAACATTTGCGTTAGCTATTACGCCTGATTCAGGACGCCATAGTTGCAACACTGGATTCGCATTCGAGGACCCGTGCTCAATAATCGGTTCGACCATCCGGATTTCAGATTTAAGGCCCGTACACAATTGAAAATTTTAACTTTTGACTTTACAATTTGACTTTACGTTTGCTTTCCGACATGATGTTTCTTATAGAGCTTGACACAATGGAACTGTCAAAGGTAAAGTCAAGCGCTCTTGACTTCACGATTTCGAAAAGTAGAAATTTTAAGTTAGTCAAGCAGTCATTTTTCGGAGAATCTAACAGAGATTATGTGGAAAGTGCGTTATTCTATTGTAGGGTGATTTTAATCTCGGTGTATTAAACAAAGCTCGTCTTAAATTAAATAAATGGTAAACAAATATAACATGGAGAGGGAATATATGAATTGACATATTTTAATAAAGTTGTTTTGAAATCTTTTAAAATTAATTTTAAGCCCATATTTATAAAAGGCACGCAAAATGCATTCCTGGATAATATAATAATCATTTATATAACAAGATACACATTCGTAAGAAGTTGACAGAACCGATTTCCAATTGTCTAAAACTCTGATTTTGCAATTGCATTGTGTATTGGAGGTTTCGTCAGAGGAAAGGAAACGTAAAGTCAAATGCTAAAGTTTTCTATTGTTGTAAGAAGCTTTACACGTTCCTTACAAAGTAATTTCAGGCGAACGCCAATACCGTAATACAACCTGTGGCCACTTTCCCCAGCCACGAGCCTCCAAACTTTCGGTTGCGTATCTGGATGACGCTGTTGTCGAAGAGCCGTTAAGGTCGCGTTTGTTGGCCGCATGAATGCAAGTTACTGCTTTACCCACGAGAATTTTCTCCGTTACGAAGTGCATGCGTGATCACGCCTAGGAGCATAGTGTTCTTGCTTGGTCACGTTTGTTAAAAAGAAATTACTAGATTGCACACCTTGCGAAGAAACTTTAAAACAATTTAACCTACTTCACCCAATTTTTCGTCTATATTCAGGCTTGCACTAATTTAGGCCAACTCTGAAAACCTTTCAGCTCCTTAACTTTAGTCACCGTGTTCACAACAGCTAGCGCCAACGTGACATTAACTCATATTATGGCATTTCCAGTCTTGCTGCAGGTGTTGAGCAAGATTGGCTGAAGTAGAACGGAACAGCCTCCTTGCACATATTGCGCCATAGTGTGTGAAACGGAATTCGGGCTGAGGCGGCTGCCTGGCGGAAGGCATTTTACGTATCTCGAGTCCATTAGCGCGGGGGCGTTTAGGGTGACTCGGGACGTGTGCAATTGTTTCCTCATCGCCCCTGTGCGCACGGAACAGAACTGGGGTGCAGTATTTCCGTCGGTAACTCGCCTCTTAGAGATTTTCAGCGGCAACCATATCATATTATGATGTAGTAATAAAAATAAAAATGTGACGTAGCCCACGCTCCTATAAAACTTTATATGATTTTATACCGTAATAGTCATTAAGTAATCACGAAAACGTCCGTTTCAGCCATTTTCGTTTTAGAGAAAAATGGTGCAACTGGAAACTATTCAAACGTTTAGGGTGTTTTAAATGCTATTCGTAAGCATACATCCCTCAGGCACGTTAAAAATATTTTTAAATAACTTTTTTTTTGCTTAAGCTCCGCAAACAGTTTGCCAGTCTAGGCAGACGGCCCCCTTAAGGCGTATCTATGCCACCGTAAGATATTGAGCGAGGTAATTGGTTCCTATCATCGAGCAGTCTATTTTTCAGCGTGACTTACTTCTTCCTCCGTACCTCTATCCTTGTGACGATTGCGTGAGTGCTTTACGTGGTCGGAGCATAATGTAAAACCGTGTTCAGCGATAAGACTTTCCCACCGGCCGTAAGGCGCCCTTGCGTAGGCCTACTCTACTGCCCAGGGGCAGTTTCACTGCTCGCGGCAGTTTTCCCCGTTAGAGGCGCAGAAGGGACGCGATGAGGGCGACGCAGGTACGCACAGCAAGTATCACGTCAACTCTACGTGTAAAGCACTAAACTGGCGAATACACTTTTTGTTGTGCAGGGTATACTTTGAAAACGGTGGCAATGGAATTATATTGGTGGAAAGTTTATAGCAAAGTTCAGTGTACAGTCTTTTATATCTGTTGTGTTTTCTTCTGCCTTATGTAAAATTACCATGCCGTGGGCCTTATCACTTTATTCATGCGTCTGTCTAGTGAAACTGTGAAATTATTAGAAAAGTAAGTATTTTTTTTTACAAATCTGCTCATTTTTACACTTCACTGCAGTAAAAAAAAAATTACATGAATCGAAAGAAATAATTTATTACAAATTGTTGCCTAACACTCTTTATTCCACGTTAAGATATGGAACTACTTTCCCTCCAACGTTCCCAACTTTACTGGGCGCATGCCACGCAGTGCTCCCTTTAAAATATATGTAGGTGGTAACAGTGACTTTTTTCCAAGGTTGATTTCGAAAGTGTTCACTTTATGGTGAACAACCGTTACATTGAAAACGTAAAGTTCTTGGTCATGTCGAAGGGCTTCGGAATAATTGCAATATGCGAGATGCATGGAAATTTGTATTCCTGATGAATCTGAAGAAATATTTCTCACAGAATGTTTTGTTTTAATAGTATATATTCAAACTCCTGCACATTACAAAGTATGTTTTCCAGCAAATACAGTACGAAGGTCTGTAGTTTTTTCAAAATTACTCTGGGAAAAAATCATAACTTTACTGTTCTTGAAACACGCTAAATAAACAGTTAACAAGTCAATTCGAAAGTTGTCTTTTTTAAATTTTTAGGTGTGGTTAGTAGACATTATTGAGCAAAAATGCGGGACAAGAAAAATTAAAATATATACAAGTGTCTCTTTAGATTCAGCAGTTTTTTAAACAAAAATGTAGACCTTTTTTCTATGCGAGAGTACATGAACATTTGAGATAAACCATAATCTTTAGTATTTATTGTTCCAAAACAATGCAGTTCTGATCTGACCTACGATTAGGCAAAAATCAGACGTACACGCACATGTCACAATTTTTTAATTTTCGTGATTTCCGACTGTTCTGGCAAGTTGGTGATTGAATTCTGAGAATATGCATTCTCAGAAGACGAAAATCCTTTTCGTCTTTAACTCTGGTGTAAAGGCTCTTTTAAGCGGTGTGAAAGTTCCTTGTCCTTTTCGTCTTTAACTCTGGTGTAAAGGCTCTTTTAAGCGGTGTGAAAGTTCCTTGTCTTTTACGTTGGCGTGGTTCCTTTATTGTGAAGTCTTCCGTAAACACTGTTTGTTATTTCTAAGCAGCAGTACTGTGTGTGTAGGTTCGTAAAGTCTGAGCGTTGGTACTTCACGTAAAAAGTTTCCCTGACTTATTGCCTCGACCTAAACAACTTACACGAGAGCGCAAGGAAACTTCAGCCCTGTAAATTCTTACATAGGCTGTTCACGATAAAGTGAGCACTTTTTAAAGCCGTCGGAATAGGCATTAACCGCTAATGAATACATCTTATTGCAGTCTGACATTAAATTTTGATGGTGGTGAAATGTACACACTGTTTATTGGTCACATTGCAAGGTTTATACTAAAAAGCAGCAGGGAGATAAAAATTGGATGAAAGGGAAAAATTATAAGAGCCTTAACAAGTGCTCAGTTTACAGTGAACAGCCTGTACACACGCATGGACAGTTAAACAGGGGAGTGTTCTGTCTACTTGTTATCCGAGAATATCTGACCACTGCCGTTGGAAATCAACGAAATGTTAAGGTAAAAGTAAGAAATAAAAACACGAAGTGAAAATCAGAAAAATAGAACCGGACAACCATTATATGTCTTGGTTTTCTAAATGTCAAAGCATCGCGGAAACGTTTGTCAAATAGAAGATGAAAGACTTATAATAGTATAGATCCGGAAACGCTTCATCCTTGCTAGAACTCCTCTCCCACAATTCACTCTACATTGTATGGTGCGCCGTATGGGTAGTTTCGGCTTGGAAAGACGCAGATTCCTGACATAAATCCACTAGACTTTTATATGCGGGGACACTTGAAACCTCTTTTTGTATGCAACTGTAGTGCATGGTATATTATGTCTATCTTACCGTGTTGTGGAAGGCTGAGAGACGTTATAAAATTTTTCCAGGAATATATCCGCGCATCAGGGAGTAAGTGCGACGACTGCGAGCTTATGCATGAATCCGTGCTAACGGAGGACAGTTAGAATCTCCCTTTAATCTTCTGTCGCAGACCCGCACCTGTGCATTTGTCGCTTTTCTGGTGTGCAGTGCACTTAGAGGGAGGAGAGATAACGGTTTCTTTTTAAAATTCGTAAACCACTTCATTACATTTAGAGGAAGAAGCTGTCCCATAACGACGGCGAAACTTTCGTTGAACGGTAATAAGCGTGGGACTCAGCACACCAGATGACAGACACGTTAGGGCCTTTCCGTGTGGTGGTGTTGCTCGTAATCATTTTATCCTAAAACACAAACTGAAAAATAATATCAAAAGTCGTGAAATACTCTGACATCATTTATCTCTCTTATGGTAAGGAAGTAATGACTTGTCGAAATAGTAACTGGTCAATATGGACCTCCAATATTTCGTGGCAAAGTGCAGTATTCATGTACTAGTTGGAAGTACTACGGTCTTCGGTGCTGTCAAAGCTAGTAGAAGGCAACTTACACGTCTGTAAGGACGCGCCTGAATGAAGAACTTAAGAAGCCGTTAGGCAAGTGTTCCACGGTCAGATTGGCAGGAACAGGAGCAATGAAAACTGTGAAAAAAGAAAAAGGCCAAGAACCCGTTAAACGCATTCGCTTCTCAAATTTAACTGTGCAGCGTAAACAGCTGTAATAGTTTCCAGTTTGCTGGCGCATTGTTCACTTTGTAAAAGTAAGTAGAGCTGCACTAAACCATAGCTATATTAACAGATAGTGCTGCGACATCCGGTTAAAGGTTGTTCACTATAAAGTGAGCACTTTCTAAATCAACCTTAAAAAATAAAACGCTGGCTCTGCCTGAATTTATTTTAACAGGTGCATTGAGTGACATGCGCCCAGTAACGTCGGTAATGATGGCTGGAAAATAGTTCCACATTTTAAAGTCGAATAAATAGTGTTAGGTGACCATTTTGATAACTTAAATTATTTCTTTCGCTTTCGGTTTTTTTTTTAATTCGCCAGAGTGAAAAAATGACCCTTTTGTAACATATATACTTTTCTGATGATACCACAGTTTCACGTGACCGACGCATGAATATAGTGATCAGGTCCGTGACAATGCTAATTTTACATAAGGTGGAGGAATACACAACGTGTATAAAAATATATCTTAAACAGGGCTTTCAGTAGTGCTCGTTTTACAATGAACAGCCTGTACTTACGCGAGTTTCTCGCGTTACGAATATCGGAGTTCTCGACCGGCCGAGCTGTCTTGGGACATGGTTGTTTTACTCTAAAGGTTACTCTCTCACATTGCAGGCGAGCGAGTGCCTGTGCAGTTGTCTGCCGGCGGCAGCTGCGAAATTTTAATAGAAAATCGCATGTTAATGAAATTTCGCCTCAGTGCGTTAATTTTAATGATAGGCTTTTCAAACAAAATGTATTCGTTACGAATTTTTTTTAAAGATTCCTACGAGCGTACAGTTTCTATATAGATTAGGCAGTATTTTTTTTTGTAAAACGTAAGTAAAAGTTCCTTGCAAACAGACTATAAATGCTATGGAAACATCTCCGCTGTAAAAAAATTTGCGAAGAATGCATTTTGTTTGAAAGCCCTATCTTTAGGATTAACGAACCGAGACGAAATTTCCTTAAAGCAAAACATGTTGTGTACAGTTTTAAAATGTATATGGCAAAATACATATAAATCATAAAATTATTTTAATTTTTTAAACAGCCTTCCCTGTGTGCACTTTCATCAAACTACTATTTAATTTAAAAAAAAGGGGAATGAGAGCTGGTAAACGCTAGCGTATATACCGCTTCGTACATACGACCGCGAGGTAATAACAGTACACTGTTAAAACATAAACTGAAGTGGCGGCTACTGACTGACATCTTCCATAATGTCTGCGATTGTTTCCCTTAGAGAAGCGTCTAGATACTCAATCAGGTCTTCTCTGGGCTCGCATAAGTGCGGAATTATCTAGGAAGTGTTAACTCGGGTATAAATACGTCCCTTTACTCCATCGAAGGAATTCTTTAGAGTTGACGAAGGTGACTAGCGAGTGTTGGTAATCCTACTAGTTACGCTGAGACAGAGGCCTGTGTGGTCAGAGCTACTGTGGCTAGTCATTGGAATACTCTGGAGTGTGGTGTAGTGTCTTCGATCTACTGTGGCTTGGGAGCGGAGGAGTGTAGATTTCATAGAGACTGCTAAGACTGGTGCACTCTGATTATAATGACACTCTAAACTTAATCTAGCCAGTTAACTGATTAAAAAGATGACTAGTAGTGTTTGTGTACCGCAAGGTCTAAAACATAGTGGAAAATCCCACGCCAGTAGGCCGGAGTAGAACTTTCAACACACACGTAGCACATTAAATTGAAATAATTAAATACTGTAGATCTAGTTGGGTATATGCATGTCTGTAAGACTTGTATTGAAGTTCGCCGCACACGCGGTGCCGGTGAAATTCGAGGAACACGACCTTATTGTAGGTGCCACAGCAACACGTGGCATGACGTCAGTCGACTGCTTGGACAAGTAGCGTTGACGGGGCTCGTGATGTTTGACAGTGTCGCCCTTACCGGCCTCCAGCTCCTGTGCTTCATGCGTGCTGACGGGTAGATACAGGCGGGCGCCAAGGCCAATGGTACATGCTATAGTATGTTTATAGTGAATGAAACAATACATATTACATTTATTAATATATTTCGTTGCAAAAAGTATATATTACAAATTTAGAAACTCGTTCTGAATTGCCATCCTACCACGGCGTAGTCGGTTGGTGCGCCGCAGGTCTGTAAATGTGTGAGGTTCTGGGTTCGAATCCCAGGTAAGGCATGGGTGTAAACTTGTCATAAGTTAAGCCCTCCCCTGTTGGTAATTTTGTCCTACATATTTGAAATCCCAGAAATTAAGATCTTTCTTGTTCACAGTAATTAAAGGCGTTGGTGCTATTAAGAGCTTGGTTTGTATGAAACTTATTTTGAAATGTATTTGCTGGATTGCTTACAAAGTAAATCTTGTACAGTTTTATCCAAAAAAAAAAAAGCCTTATTGTTGGTTTGTGGTTCCAATTACGTTTTTTTTAAAAATTAATTAAACATTCGAATCCATTATGTGTTGACTATTTGTGACATAAAATACATGTCCTGCAAAGTACGCCAAGCGTGTGTGAGTGATCGTAAGTCTCCAAGGTTGTCTAACGAATATACTAGGAACTGCTAGTCTTACCTCCCTACTCACTGTCTGGGCTCCAAGAAACATTTGTACGTTTCAGAGGTTATACTATTTGAATGTAAAATTATGCAGAGTTGTGATCATTTTGACCTTGCACCAAACGAGCTGCGATAGCGATTTGACTCGCGGGCTTGCCGAGTGCTGCGGCCCGCGCAAGACTTCCGGCCGCAAAGACTTGTACACGGATGTTCGAGGATTGTCTGAGAAGTGTTCCCTTGGCCGTGCTGTTGGCAGCACTGTCTGGCGGGAGGGCGCGCCGAGTGACCCCGGGCAGGAAGCGAGGTATTTAGGCGGCTATTATTGTAGTCCTGGCCGCACTGTTGCTTCTCAGGACCTCTGTCGCGAGGCGCAGTCTCTGCTGCTTATTGTTATAGGCTTTGAATGGTAAACAGAGCACTTTTGAAAGCCCCGCTTAGCACCAAAGGTATATAAGCTGTTAGCGGTAAAATAAGCACTTTTGGAAACCCTGCGTAAGATCTACTTGCATACACGTTATGTATTCCCCCGCCTTATGTAAAATTAACATTGCTGGGGACCTCGTCACTTTATTCACGCGTCGGTCAAATGAAACTCTGAAATTAAGTAAATACTTTACATATATGCTAATTTGTACACTTAAGAGAATAAAAAAAAAATCGAATTAAATAATTTTAAGTTATTATTAATGCTCGCCTAACACTTTTTATTCGACGTTAGGATATGGAACTACTTTCCCTTTATCGTTACCAATTTTACTGGGTGAATGTCACTCAATGCGTCCATTAAAATATGTGGTTGCAGGGGCAGTGACTTTTAAAGTGCTCACTTTATCGTGAACAGCCTTTATGCACATTGCATATTATTCCACTACATCTACAATCAACATTGCCGTGGACCTTGTCCCTTTATTCACGTGCCGGTCAGATGAAACTGTTAAATTACTGGAAAACGAAATATTTTACGAAAGTGGCTAATTCTTAAACTTAAATGTATAAGAAACAGGTGGCGAAAGAAGTCCTTTCAGATTTCACATGCTAATAAGTGTCCGTTAAAATGGAGAGGCAGTGAAATTTTTAAACGTTCTCAAAATTTCTCGAACACGAACAGCCATCTGTTGTGATATTGTTGCTTCTCGTAAATAAATTTCCATAATGTTAATAACACATAAGTTTATCTGGTAAATGTTTGGTAGACTCGCCCGAAAATGCCGCTAGTGAAAAGTGTTTTCGAGCTACGTGTATACAATATTAAATTTTTTTAACTGGCGTGCGTGATGAAAGAATTTGTGTGCCTACCATAGTGTTGGATTTACGCGACGAGTAATTTTTTAATTCTGTAGTTTACCTGAACGTTTTTTAGAATATACATTATTTATATTAAAAAATTTTGAGGTTTTTGTGAAATAAAATATTTTTATAAGTAGTAGTTTCTTTTTGATTCCTTATTGGAAAAATGTATTCAAATATCAAAGCAGATAGCAATTACTTTAAGCAATCAACTAGTTCCAATGTGGCCCATGCACTGGTGGCAGCTAAAATAACAGAAAATAAATCAATTATTTCATATTAGTGTTAAAACGACTTTTTTTTGCATAGTTTTAAAAAGCCCAGAAAAGAAAATAATTACGTCCAAAATTATTTGGAGATAAGCCTCGGTTAGTTAGGTTGAATAGCATTGGAAAATATGCTTGTGCAACGATTAAGCTTCGGTTTAACGTCAGTATTATGAAGCTGCCGAAAGTAAACGTCTGGCTTGTGATCACTAACAAAATACGCCTAAATCACTTCACGACTTAGGCATGTCCGTGCTTTTTTCCTGGTTTCATTATCATCTTTCCGAACACTATGGCGTAGCTAAAATTAAATCGGCTGCGGAAATGACACTGCCGCCTTGCCACAAAGGTCTCGGCTAAATTATTTAAATCGATTTAAATCGATGTGAAACGATTGATAACCATCAGAAAATTATAGTCAGAGACGATGATGTGGGAGGCATTAAAATAGTACTTTAATTTTAAAAACGTCAATATGAACAATCGATTAAAAATATTTCAATGCATTAAATATCGTTTTGGTAATTTAAATAATTTACTTTAGTTTCCTGTGATGACAAGATGGTCAAATTATTCTTTGTCTAGGTTAGGTCATTCTAATAAATAAAAATATGCAAAGAAGATAACATGAAATAAAACTGTATACAGCTAAATACATTGTACACATGACTCTGTATAGTATTGTAACGCGCTGCAGCCCGGCGCTGTGGCGGAGGACCCACCTCACTCCTCCGCTCCCCGGAGCTGACACGCTAGAATGTTCTGGTCAGACTGGCTGGCGTCTCGGCCGGCAGTCTTTGACGGAGGCCTCCTGGCGAGTGTGCGCGAACTAAGTGAAGTGTGGACGACGAAAGGAGATTGCGGGACGATGGCGGGCGAGGTATTTATGGCGTGAATGGACAAGGGGGTGTGAAGCCTACAGTGCGTGAGGGCGCTTGGAGGACTCTAGAACATTGCGACTGGGCGGGACATGGACTGAATTCAGGTGGGACTGAATGCAAGGGTAATTCTGATTTTACTGTAAATATTCGAACTGTCAAATATGGACGCATAAATTATAAAATGCATAGGTTGATGCACTGTCTATTGGGACTTATCTTTTATTATTTTCATTGATGTCTTTGTCGTAATTATAAATTTTATTAATTTGTTTCAATAGTGAACAGTTAGGGATATCCATTTCTTGTGAGAAGTTGAGTTGAGAGAATTTTTGCTGTAGTTATTGTAAATAAAAGTAGAAAATTTATAATTAATTCTTTTATTTGATTAAGACCTCCATCCCTTAACGAACTTTGTTTGGCCCTCTTAATTTCTAGAGAGAGATTGTAACAGTAATTGGTGTCGCGTACTGCAAGCAAGAGGCACTCTTCACCATGTCTTGCCAGTGACATGTGTAAAAAAAGAAGTACCATCAGTTCTGCACAGGTGGTTTTGAATTTTGCTATTCGCCTGTCAGTTTAGGGATTGCCAAAATGCACTATATAGCCAATGCTTGGATTATAGTTTTTAGACAGGTTTTTTTTCTGAAACCCATATAGTTTTTTTTTTTTTTTGCTCCTTGTCAGTCTGTTATTTATAATTATATTATCTATTCCTGAACCGAAAGACTAATAGTAATTAAAACGTCTATAACACTGTAAAATCGTCGGGGACATAAAATTTTCCTGTCACGCCATTTCTCTCTCTCTCTCTCTCTCTCTCTCTCTCTCTCTCTCTCTCTCAGTAAAAAAAAGTGACCGCTTTAAAGTATACACTTTGACTCTTTTTTTCTCTGTGGCGTTATGTAGTTGCAAATATCAGCAGACTACCTTCAGAAGGTTTTGCCTGCTTAGTGGGTCGTACATGTATTCCGATTTTTAAAATACTACTTATGTATGTCGTATATGTTTATTATTTAGAAAACATTCCTCAGAACTGTTTGTGATTTTAAACTTGTGTCGTAAATGTCCTGTGTATCACAACTTTGCAGCTCGAGTGTGTGATACGTAGTTACAAGAATAATTTTGTAGTACAGCTGTTCTTCCAGAGTAACAGTTATTGCTGAAAAAAGTTTAGAATGTAGAAATTTCTATTCGCTGAAAAGAAACAACCAAAATAAACACAAAGTGAAGTTGTTACGAGGAAAGTAAATAGTTAATGCGCATGCGTAAGGTTAGACAAGTTTACAGGATTTCGTTTCCTTGTACCACTGCACATTTCTAAGGTAACTATGAAACAATAGGGAACTTTCATGTCACGTTGATATATTTTAGCAAACCAAAAGAATGGGCCTAACTGCGAAAACACGCCAGATTTGTTTGCACCAGCCAAGCCACCTAAAAACTTACGCAGTTGCCCTGCGCAATGAGCCCCAAAACTATCTGCGCCAAAGAAGATGAAATCAGTGCAGAATAGTGGTGACGTCACATCGGCTGGAGAGAGACGCTGTGCAGCTTTAGTAGTTTAGTGCTGTAGCGAGTGGCTTGTGACATGCCGGCAGGCAGCGTTTACGATTGGGGGGGGGGGGTCACTGTCCCTCCCCTAGAACAGTGGGGAGGGACAGTATAGGCATTTGTCCCCACCTTCAGTTAGACACCTACATTCAATAATAAAGTAGTTAATTTTCTCTCAAACCACCTCCTGTATGGCTTCAGAATTCTACTAATGTGCATGACTCTAAGGCTAAAAATCTAGCATCATAATAAAAATGTATAAAAAATTAAATTGCGAAATAGCTACAGATAAATCTAATATTTGTTTTGTAGTCAGAAGTTTCATTCAATTTATTACTACAATGAAAACAGTGGCCCGTCCTTCAAGAAGCACCCTCCTGAATGAGTTTCTATATTCGCCACTGTCATCTGCCTTTACAGGACGTTCACCACCGTGAATTGAGCGCTGTTGTAAGTAATTCTTCGCGTTTCCTTTCAGGCCACTGTGTATCCTTACGCAGGAAGGATCTCAAGACTTGGCCATGATTCGCTCAGTTGACGTTGCAAAATACAGAAACTTGAGTAATTTACGTAATTCAGAATTTTCTTAGTTTGACGCATGTTTAAACAAAAAAGATCTAATCAGAGTGCCGTTAATTTAAACATTCCGTTTTAAGTAAGACTTTTTGCTGATTCACTCGTAATTTCAGTCGGATAACTCCAAACACATTTTTATGTATCAACATTTGCAATTGCGTGAAAGTATATCTTCGGTGATATATTTAAAAACAACGCAATGAACTAATTATAATTAACCTTGAACAGAATTTGAAGCAGAGTAGTCTTATCTAAGAAAATAACACGCGTGTCGGGCAACTTTAATGGCGTCTTGACTCCGCGCATAGTTTCGAATCCCCTCCAACAATGTTTCAAACTATATTTTCAGAGTGCTTTACCGTAGGAAAAGTGCTGACCATTAGATACGAAATTAAGGCCTAAGACTGCTTTGAACTTCGCCACTGAGTTCTCGACAGTAAAATGCTTACTGTATATGATTGTCGCTCAAGTTTCTTTGTTGCATGGTGTAGGACGAAAATGTAATTGTTATTTGTATGGACAGATGTTAACAGGCTCCAAATATAAAAAAAAGGAGTTGAGGGCAAATGGGGATCGAAACTATAATGGCCTTGAATACGGCTGGGACAAGTTGATACCGCATGACCCAACATACTCAGTTTGGATAAAGTTGCAAAGAGGTCGGTTAACTAAGCCGTTAGTCATATTATACCATCGAATGTAAATAGTACTGTAGAAATAGAAACAAAAAATTTAACAAAGTTTAGAAAACGTTGTGTATACTTACTGCCCCTGGGTAATCTTACTATTTCGAATATATAGGAGTATAATTTACTCACACTGCAACGTTACCTAACACCGGTGTCAAACATACGTGTTGTGCAAGGAAGGAGAAATGGCTGTGGATGGCGTAAATTACGTTGCTTACCGCACGATGGCGTCACGAGAAAATTTAAGCGAGTAGAGGCACAGTGTAAGGGTCCAGGAAGCAGGTGCGAAACCGCGAAGACAATATTGAATTACTTCGCAACTTCTGTAGTAGCATTTGTATAATCCGTTCACGGTTACTTCCAACTTTTCTGTAGTTCTACTTCCATGATATTCCTCCGCCTCATGAAAACCAAGCTTAACATAGTCTAGAAGATTACACCAAAGGAAACTGCACCGCATTCGTGCGCGCTCAGGGTAATATTTTGCGCAAGAACTAATTCTTGCATACTAGGCATTACTAACATACCTATTTTCTAACTAGTTTTATTAATATTAATTGAAAACGAAGTAATTTATAAAGAAAATATAAGTAAAGTTTTAATTTAACTACAAATTAGACGCCTTTATGTTAACAGAAGTATAAGGCCGGTGTATGCGTTTTCGCCGCTGCGGTTTAAACGCTCCGGTTTGACAGGATGGGCACAACACATTGATGTAAATACGAGGTAGTGAACGCCGCACTAGTGTGACACACCTCGTATTTACAACAGTGTGTTTGAGCCCATCCCGTTTAGCCGCACCCCGTTTAGCCGAAGCAACACAGACGCAAAGTATGACACCGGCTTAAAACAAGTTTGTGATACATTGCATATTTGTGACGCGTTCTCAGAAAAGGTACGTTAGGGTGAAAACGTACGTATTCCAGGAGGCCCACAAAACGGTTAAAAAATCGGCAATTATCGTTTTAGAGATATGACCGGAACATGTTGAGAGTATAAACGCTACAAGGGTGCGACTTGTTTCATTGTATCCCTCGTGTGATTGCCTGCGTAAACAGCTCAACCCGAAAATGGTTTTTCACCCTAAGGTACCTTTTCTGAGAACGCATCGCGTTTAAGAAACAACCAAACACGTCACACATGCGGTGATTTTACTAAAAGTGTGAATAAACCGCGAATAGATTAAATTCATGTGTTCGCACATGCAGCAGAGAAAGAATGCGTAGTCTTTTGTTATCCAGGAGACGCAAGAGCGCGGTCTTGCGTCTGTGCTTTTGTTTGCGGTGGCGGGGTGGGTGGGTTGGGGATCGCTGGCAGGGCCAGTGTAGTTGCTGCAGTGGCGGTGGGTGGCCCGCTGACTGCAATGTGACGTCACGGTGTGTGTTTCACGGGGAAACCCGCCGCCGTTGGCCAGGCTGCCTCGCCAAACGCAAGAATCAACATTCGAGACAATATTGAGCGCTCATGAATTATAATTATACCAGACTGTATCCGTGTATAATGCATTCAGCGTTGAGGTCCGGCTCCACCGCTTTTGCATAAATTTTTCGTTTTCGCGTCATAGTTTTGGATTCATAGTAATTACTGACAATGTAAGATTATATAAAATTGATGTTTTACGGGTTGTTTTAATATTTTTGTACGTGATTTTCATTTTGTCTGCTTGTCGTAAAAAGTCGAACGTATTTATATTTTACTAACAAGTTCTCGATTTTTTACAAGCACATAACATGCAATTAAAATTACGCACAAATATATTTTTAAAATCCCGTAAAATGTAAATTTTTTTCTATAATCGTACGTTGTCAGTAATTACTACGAATCAGAAATTATGACGCGAAAACGAAGAATTTCTGAAAGGCGTGTGGACAGCGTTGCAGCTTGTTTTGAATACTTCTTCTTAAAGGCTGTTCACGATAAAGTGAGCACTTTTGAAATCGTTAGAAAAAAGTCACTGCACACATTTAAACGGGTGCACTGGGTGATATGAGCCCAGTGAAGTGGGTAATGATGGATGGAAAGTAGTTCTATATAACGTCGAGTAAAGTGTTAGGTAACCATTTTAAATAACTTAAATAATTTCTTTCGCTTTCTGTTTTTTAATGCATCGAAGTGTAAAAATGAGAAGATTATTATAGTAATTATTTTTTCAACAATTGCACAGTTTCGCTTGACAGACGCGTGAATGAAGTGATGAAGCCCATGGCAATATTAATTTTACACAAGGCAGAAGAATGCATAATGTGCATACAAGCAGATCTTACGCATGGCTTTCAAAAGTGCTCATTTTACCGTGAACAGCATATATTTTGCGAAACTAAGTGTTCCCAGTATGTTTACCTATAAATAAACCTACACCGGTCGATGCAAACTGAGAGTTTCGAGCGTCGCACATTTGACAGCTGCGTGTCCAGCCATGTTACCTTCACATAGTTTAATCGATGCTACCGCACACTCTGCGACTTTGCTAGTTTCTCACTTCATTTTGAAACATTTTAGATGGCGACCCCCGTAGCACTGGCCGCCAGGGGGTTTATCTTACAATGGAGACACTCCGGTTTCGAATCCTGTCTAAGCCGTGTGTCTGCTGTTTTCGGATGAAAATTATTGTTATTCATTACGTAAGACTTGTCCTGCTTTATCCACCTGGCATGAAAGCGGAAACATTGAAACTAGTACTTCTTATTAGCTTGTATATTCATGTGGCAAAAATCAACAACACTGCGCTTTGGTGGTTAGTTCTAATGATTGTGATACCAGAAGACAGAAGTGTGGCTTATTTTGTCATAATGGTAGTCTAGGCAATTTACACCGCATGGCTGCAGGAACGTGGAGAAACCAAACATTCAGAATGCCCCCCCCCCCACCCCCTTTTCAAGACCCCAAGAAATAGAAAACCCACGTTAATGGTGGTAGGTATAAATACAACAGTGTTGTACCTTAATGAAGTAAGTTAATTTTACTGACTTCCTCTTTTATGCTGTTAGATAAATTTACGAATTAATCATGCGCACCATCTACTTTGAAGTAATGATAAACGTGTGAAACTTAATCTCCAAAAAATTTTACGTTCATGGAAAAAAAAAAGTTGTGGTTAGTTTCTATGTAGGCCAGTTTTTAAAATGTCCCTCCAGAATACTTGACCTACTGTTACTTCATAACAGCATTTTAAAACCGAGCACAACTGACGCTGCCCTCGAGAACTACATCGAAAACAAGATACGAAAAGAGGTAGTATAGGGACTTAACACTCGAACTTTATTAGGCCTACATCCAGAATCAGCACAGATTGTGTATCAAAGGTTCGTTTTGGAGTTTTCGTACAGATCGATATTCTAAATTCACAGAGAGGCAACAGAAAATACATACTCCCAAACTGACGCATTATTTCTATTTTCATCGCGCACAGGCGCCAAGCTGCCGATTTAGAAATGCTCAAGCCACGCCCCACTGTAACATCACTGTGCCTCCAAGTTAGACATGTATGAGCATCAAGAAAGTAATCAGTTTTTAAATAACCGTACACAAAATAAATTATTAAGGATACCTCTATTTACTTGCATACAGCCATATTAATGACGGTTTTGATAGTAAAATTTGCGTTCTGAAGTACCCAGACTGGAAATATGCTCAAATTTTGGTTGAGAATGTCCGTACTAATTTTTAAAACGTTTAAGTAAGTAGATTAGATCAAGTGTCTTCCAGTTGTCATATGAAATATGTTTATTTTCTGACAATTCATGTAGTGTGTGTACTTTTAACGAGTGTTGCTTGTTGTACAGTTGAGTGCAGTGCTCAATTGAAACCAACTCTACTCTGTGGTTACTGTGCGGGAAGGTTGGCTGACTGTATACATTATTCAGAGTAAGACGTGAACAATCTGGTGGAAGCTTCAGAAGCAGGACATTACGAAGGCAATTTTATCCTTTAATTATTTTAAAATTTATTTCTAAATAATTGCCGAGAGCTGCTTGCATAACGATGCACTCGTGATTCAAACAGCTTTTAAAACTTTTCTTTTATCTCTGGGAAATTAAAATTACACTTCATGGTTAATACGGTGTGCATAAATGTTTTCAGCCACGTCTGCAGGTCTTGGAGATACGGAAATATGGAACTCGATGGAACGAGAGACAATATCAACGATGCCTACGTAAACCTACGTAGCGCTTAAAATAACTACTTAGCCTACGTGTAGGCATCGTTGATATTGTGTGTCGTCCCATCGAGTTCCATATTTCAGTATCTTCAAGACCTGCAAACGTGGCTGAAAACATTTATGCACGCCGTATTAACCATGAAGTGTAATTTTAATCGCGAGTGTGGGCCCACAATGGACTGAGTTTTTGCGCCGATGGTTGAGAGGTTGCAGTTTTTAAACAGCTGGAGTACCTGCAGGCACCGTGTCAAGTAATCTCGGTTGCGCGGGATATAGTAGTCGACCTTGAGCATCGGTCCTTATTGGTGCTGGCTGGACTTTTATGTATGACATCAGAGACCGCGCTTGTGGGCTTCAGGTTGTGTAATCGCTTTTTCTGTTGAAGCTGGCCTTAAAGGAAGTGCAATTATTGGTCTAGTAAATAGGCTTGTGGAATACTGGAGGGTATTGTAAACGTGTCCACCATCGTAAAATTTGGAATTCATTTCTCGCCATCAGATATTTCTCTTGTAACATTCACAGCTTTCGAATGGAAATTGTCCTAATTGGTTGTAACCGACGATGGTCTGGTAGACATATTAAACGTACTTTTAAAAACTGTACAAATATCCGTGGTTCACCCGGGATTCAAACCCAATCGTGATCAGAAGAAAAAGATTTTGCGACGTCGGCTGTGGAGATTGCCCCGAACTGAGGGTCCCAGGTGGAAAATAGATTCAGTTGTTCCGCTTCGCCTTCATTGCATTGGGGGGGGGGGGGGGCTCTGTGTCTGTCCAGCCGTGATAATTGATGATCGTTCGAATTCATTTTCCCGTATGCTTATGGAAATAAAGTTGCTCTTCCGTTGTGTTTCTCTTTGTCAGAGGAATACGTCGAATTGTTCATTCAGAAGCATCGATGGGATTTCGTTCTGATAAATCATTTTGAGAATCAGATATCGATTTATCGAGCTCATTCAGCACGCTTTCTGATTGTTCATACCTCTTTTAGAAAAAGGAAATTCGTGGAGCCTTAACCTTCGCGCTGAAGATTTTCATGATTCATTATGGGGTTGCTAATGCAGCAGCCAAGTGTGAGCCACTTAAGGTGAGAATATGAGAATTTAGATTACACAGTCTGTGTTGGGAGGTTGCCAAGACCGCTACGGATCATGAGGTACCGGATTCGAATCCCGTGCAAGCAACGGTTGAGTTAATAATTTTTAGATGTTGGTGTGTAGGCTGCCTTGCCCTCTATCCTGGTTTAGCTTTCTTCCATTAAAAAAGTGTGCGTGTTACTAAGTCCTATAAACAAATTCGGCTAGACTCTAACCTTAGGAGTGCTTATTCGGTAGCAAACTTTGCAGGGAAACTGTTTCACGTACTACCGCTATGTCCAGTGGAATATTCCATACCACTAATGGGCACGTGTTTAAGTTTTTGTTGGAATAGGTAAGAGCTCGATTGACTGTAATTCTAAGGGGAGTTTGTTCCAAGTACTGGGAACGGCATAAGCATTAATGAAATTACCTTGAATGGGATGGACGAGGACTTGGTACAAACTGGTCTGCATCGAACCTATCTTTCCTTTACGCCACGCTTCATCCTCAACGGCCTCTATCGTAGGATAAACATTTACATGTAAAATAATATATTTCGCTGCTTCCCCCCCCCCCCCCTTTTTTTTTTTTTTTTTTTTTTTTTTTTTGCGAAATCTGTTTCAAACAAAACCCATTTTACAGATTTTGAAAATTACTAGCACCCACAGCACCAACATTTTTACATAATCTTTTAAAGTTTATGATACAAAAAATTGAAACATTCAAAACTTCACAGATTTTAGGCTATTGGTTAAATTTTGTGAAAAACTATGTATCAGTCTGGCTTGGTATGAGCTGCTTAAAAAATGTCTGGACGCATACACACACTCTCTTTAAGGAAAGGAGACACGTGACATTTTGTATATAAACACTTGTGCAGAAAACTTACGGCAGCGTGTAGAATGGACGAGTGGCGTGGGCAGAAGCTTGGGTTTGTGAGCAGCAGAGAGAAGGGAAACAGGTAGCAAGCAGGCGTATCTGATGTCGCATGTTTACCCAGGGAAGTTGGCGAACTGCGATTGCATTTCGGGACTTTAAAAAAGTTTCCCAACTGATAATTTAAAATGGAAGTAGTGATGCGAGTTATTACATGGTAGGTTCAGCATAATTTTTTAAAGATATATTGAACGAACATAAGTACAAATTTCATACTGCAAATGTCGAACTGACGCAGCCACATTATAATGAAGATTCACATGCAGACATTTCTCGCCCGATTAATTATAACACACATATTTAACAATGGCACAGTCACATTAGCCAGCTGCTTGGTATGAGCTAGCATCTAAGTCGAGCATTTCACCATACGGTGTTTACGTTAGATTCAAAAGTAATATTTTTTTGTAGTTTATTTTTAAAAATAGCTAATTGTGCCTTGTTTGTGCACTGTTCACTCTTCTCCACTTATGCTGTCTTTTTGGAAGGAGTAAGCGATGCTTCATTTCATCGGTAAGCTCACACATGAAACGTATTGAATGATTACTTACAAATGCAAACTTGTTTAACTTGTGTGTTTTACATTGTTTATTCGGTAAACTGAGACATCTTAATATACCCATTAGTTGTCAAACTCCTCCAAACAGGTACTGCTCAGCTGATGGTTTCACTCTTATCATATCACGTGCTTGACGTAAAAGACGTAGACTTACAAAAATGTAATCTTTTCAACACAACTGTACCCAAGTGGGTTTGTCGTCTGTAATTTACGGCTAATGAAAGTAATACCAAAAAATTTTTGGAAATAAATGTATGTGTATAATTTGATCTGTTACTGGTTGTCAAGCACGCTGACATCGGGTAAAACGAATGCAGCCGTATAGAATTCTTAGCTTTTAATGCTCGAGAACTTAGTAAATTCTAGGTAATAATTGCAAATATTACGGCGCACTGGTCAGATGCTTCTGAATGCATCAGTAGTAATTTTATAATAATTTGGGTTTGGGTTGTAGTTGTCACCATGGTATTCGGAAGTTATATTTATCTCTAACTTATGAGTATACCAAAAATTCATATAGTCGATTCAGTAATAGAAAACAAATAACTGCACTCCACCACTTTGACTGCATACTGAAGTATGAATATTAATCAGGACTTCGTGTAAGTTTGTTTCCAAGTGTAAAAAAAAAGTATGTGAACGAAAAACACACAAAATCTGTTGAAGATTTTCCTGAAACAGGGATGGGAAAAGAAGACTGAGCACGATAAAATAAGACAAGTAACCTAAGGACGAGAAAATTAATGTATGTATACAACACAATGTCATCAATGTCAAGATCGTCCCCCCAAGTGTGGGAGCAATTTGCTCTCCACCAGACTCGAAAAGGAAATGGTCTCACTGCGAGACCAATTACATTTCAATCAGTAGTTCTCCTGGTTTGCCATCCAACTGCGAGGACAGTGTTACTGCAGAACTGGTCCAAATCCATAACATTTGACAGTAAAGTCAATGACTAGTCTTTCAATGAATAGTTGTGAAGGTAGGCCCTCCAACATAGGAGGATAACCAGGTTGTGACGTAAGAGACACCGAAGAACGTGCTCGTGTTCATAGAAGTGTAAATAAATTGCATGTATGTAAATATTACCAACAAACTGTGATGTAAGATGATGTGTTGTGTATATAATTTTTTTTATTGTTAGATAAATGTGTAAATATTGTTTTGTGTATGATGGGTAGTAAAAAGTATTTCAATCTTATTGTTTCATTTATTACTTACCTTACCTTAAAATGCAACAGGGTGGACACACACAGCTTATAATTCGGTCACTCGAGAAAATAGCGAGTCAATGTTGAGTTTAACACTAAATACTACAAAATGCTTTTAATATAAGCAAAAATGGAAATATCAGAATTAAATAAACAAGAGAAGTATATATTTAACAAGGTGGGTACACGCCTAAGTGTGACTAACACTTTGGAGTGAAGTTTTTATCACTGAATAATTTTATTGATATAGTGAGAAGAAACATTAGTATTTACTGGTATGAGGTGATCAGGTAGGGAACGAGACAGGGGAGGAGCACAATCCATATTGGCCACCAGTCGCCGCAGGTTAGAATGCGTCATATATGCAAACTGGTCACTTGAGAGCTGGCTGCTCTGGTGAGATGTGCAATTATATATTATACTTTACTCTCTCAGTATATGCAAGTCTTCGATTAATTAACCAATGCAAAATTCAGTAATTCAGTGCTACATACTCAAGGGCGTACTCTCTCTCTCTCTCTCTCTCGCTCTCTCTGCACATGCAAGTGCACATATGTTATTGCACTTTTAAAATTATCTAATAAAATTAATATAATTATTTAATCATTGCATAATTCAGTTAACTATTTCACATCCTAGAAATATGAAACTTCATCCTCCCCCACTTCCTCTCTTGTCATACAGCTGCTCCACACCTAAATGCATTTCCCCCTTCAACTTACTCAGTTTTCCTCCAGTTCCCGACCTGACTACACCTAAATGCATTTCCCCTTCTATCCTCATCTGCCTCCAACTCCCGACCAGACGACATGTGTAGTGTACATACTTTCATCTCTCAAATGAAATATAAGTACCCTTCCTAATCAAGCACCGGTCGATGCAACTCCAGCCTGGCAGCCACCAATCTCACGACGCCTCGCCAAAACACCCCCTTAAATATCCGGCACTCGCGCATGGTGGTAGGGGAGAAGTAGGCCTACATGTGCAATTACAACTACACATGCAAATTCCTCTACAATTGATCGTGCACATGCAATTGCATGAGGTGAAAATGCAATTGTATCGCCGCCATTTTGAATAAATTATATCCAAATGTAACCAGTCCCCCTACTGTATGTGGTTGAGGGGTAGGTCTGGGGAGGGGGTTGCACCACCTGGTGCCCTCGCTCCCCGAGAGCCTTCCCAGGTTAAACAAATGCAGCCGCTGCCATTTTGAATAACCTGGGTGCCAGTAATTGCACGCGGCCTCTACGAATATGTTTCGTATATTTGCTCATAGTGACATTTGCATGTAATGTTACAGAATTGATCAGTGCTTAATACGAATCGGAAAAATAATTAGTTCCGCGCGCTCCCCTGAGTGGTCTTGTATGAGTGTAAAACTGTGTGCGACCACAAAATGCATCGTTCTTCAAAAAAGTTTCGACATGCGCAGCTATAACTAGGAAAGCAGTATATTGCTGGGTGGTCCTGCCTGCCTGCCGGACGACGCCGCTTGTTTAATTTATGTGCAGGTCTCCAGGACAAGACGTGCTGGCCGGGTGTTTGGCCAGCCCTGCGGTTAGGTACATGCCACGCCCACATTCTTGCCGCGTGTCTTATTATTCCTCGGTTCGAGGTGCTTGTTGAGGTCCCCGTCCGTCCTTTGTTGACGTCGGGGTGCGTGTGGTCACGACCCACGTGTGACCTGTACTTAGTTCGCCATTCAAACCTGTTCGCTGTTAACTGAACACGTTTTGAATCAAACCTTTGATAATGAGCCCATGTATGACGTCATTGGTTGTTACCCGAGTATGTCTTGTTTCATTGGCATTTTACATTTCTCTGAATATAAAAGTATCATATTTTTTGATAAATCGAAATTTTAGCGCTGTTTTATTTAGAAATTATAATATTTACAATATAATTTATATGAATAAAAATAGAAAGAAAATGTCGGTACGTAATAAGAAATAGTTCTTATGGTAATATTATTACATCCAATGCGCACGAATGCGGTGCGTTGTCCCTTTGACGTAATTTATAAACTAAGTTAAGCTTTTCTTGCATGGGGCGGAGGAATATCGTGGAAGTAGAACTTTAGCAGGACTTCAGAAAAGTTGGAAATAACTTACAATGTTTTAAGCGCTACTTGATAAATTTTTTAGTCCAGTGCACTCTCTCCCCTTCCATAGTTCCATGCACAAACTGAAACAGTGGCGAGGAGGAAGGGGGGGATGGGGGAAGACAAGCCTTTAGGTATCCTTCTTTGACATTTTTGCTTCCTTCATAAATTTCATTTTGGTTAGATGGAAAACCTTAATTGCATGCCTGTCGGAAATTAATTATAACAATTCATTAGTGTGTTTATAGTCCACTCAGTTACTTTCAACTTTAGTGAAACCCTGCTGACATTCTGCTTTCAAGGTATTTTTCTGCCTCATGCAAACAAAGATTAACAGAGTCTAGCAAACTAAACCAAAGGACAAACGCACCTTATTCGTCCGCAATTAAGTGTAAAAATATTTCCCGTAAGAACTATTCCTTACTGGGCGTTACCAACACTTTATTTTCTCTCTGTTTTTATTCTTATTATTTATAAAAGAAATATAATTGGTAGAATATAAGTAAAAGTTTAATTTAGCCAGAAATAAGGTACTTTTAACACAAGTATAAAACGCTTGTGATACATAAAATATTTAGGAAACGACGGGTGATTTTTCAAAAGTTAGAATCAGTAAGTTTGAAGAAACCGCGAAAAGACTATATATAAAATATCAACGCATCTCTGAGGACGCAAATAGTTAGGGCACCAATTTACTCCCATTCTGGCAATGCCCCCCCCCCCCACCTGCCTTTTATGTCGTTACATCAATTCAGTCACTGCGAGCATATAGTCTGGTATCAATAAGCCGATAGTTACCCCGCGAATAGTTTTATTTTATGTTACAGTTATTCCCTTTATCATTGTCTTAAAAATAAATTCGTGGCCACCATTCACACATATTAAACTTTAGACAAGACGTGTGGGTACCAAGACCACCCAAAATGGGGAGAGGACAGGCGGATACGCTCTTCTTTTTTCTCCTTTCGTGCAGGTTCAGATATGAATTACTCAAGTGATAACAATTCTAAATATTTACTCGGGTGTAATAAAATATCGTGTAGTTCAAGCCAGACTGGCTGCAGTTTGCTTTAATTTTAGTTCTACTTTTATTTCGTAACTTATCACGAAAATGCTGATATAGTTGCATAGTACTAAACCCTCTTTCCCCTGGTCGTACTTCCTGCCCCCCTGAGATGTCTGTCATAGAGCCAATGCACGTGAAAGATAAATATAGTTGTTCTATCTGCGAGTTTGCTGTCTTTGTGGAATGTTTTATGAGGCTGGTTGTTATTTTAACGGTGTGCAATGTTTGCTGGCTGTCAATTAGATGCTCATGTTGTACTTAATCACTTGCGCTTCTCTTTGACCTCGCTCAGTTTAACGTGCTTTGTGCGTGCCGCGGTACATAGGTTCACGTCAGCTCTGCCACGCCTACGCGGAGCTGCGTGCAGTCCACCTTCGCTCTAGTTCTTAGCCTTCCTCGGCTCCTCTTCTATTATTAGCTTGTTCTTCTCTTGCATCTTGTCCGCAGTTCACACACTTGACACTGCACTGTGTGGCGTGGCGTCTCCTCAGGATAGATCCACCCAAGACAGGATGAAGCCCAGTCTACAATCGGCGTCGTCCGTGAAAATGTCCTGCCCACTAGATCCCACAGTGTTATGCATCATTTCTTCTATAAGCCATTCAACGATTAATTAAAAATGTTCTGAAGCCCTGCCAAAGTTCTACTTACTCTAAATCTGAATTGGTAAGAATTTCACCGTTTCAATCAGTCAAACGTATCTGACTGGTACAACAGTCACTTCAGTGAATTCACCTGATAAACCAGTGAAAAAATGCCATATTTCCTTCACTGATTCATTCAGTGGCATTTCTCACTGATTAGTCAGTCATTTTTTCCACTGTTTTCTCAGTGGTTTATTTATTGACTGATGGACCAGTGAAAACATCTGAGCAACTTGCTCAGTCTCGTATTATTTTTGACTGGTGTATCAGTGAAACTGCGTGTAAAAATGGTCGTCGAACATAGTTTAAAAATGGCCGTTAAACAACGTGTATCAAGTAAAGTAACAACGAATAAACGAATAAAACTAATAAAAAATACTTACTAAAATGAGTTTAGTTTTTCAAATGTAATATGAACACACAGCCTTTCATTCCGTTTTTACGTATTTCGTTTTGATGTAATCGTCACAGAGCCCTGTTTGAAGGTTTGAACTGCATTTAATGAGGTAAGAGAGTACACTCGTATATACTATTCTCTTTAACAATCTCAACGGTACTAATCAAACCAAAAACAAAGTATAAGCATACAACTTCAAACTACATGATTTAACGCAATAATATAACACATCTATTTTCCTCTCACAACGATAAATTGGCGTGGTAGCTCAGGAGCCCTGCCCTCATAGCTCAGGGGTAGGGTGGCCGACCTGTAGTCGAAGGGTCGCGGGTTCGCGCCCCGGTGTCTCCGACGTGGCGGATGCTCAGTTCGATTGTCGCGCTGGGAATTCAACAAGTCGGTCTCGCTAGAGCTTCGTCAACGTCAAAAATGTTACGTCAAATGAAGGTTAAAAAAAAAAAAAAAAATCGAAGGGTGTGCGAGTTCGATCCCGCTGTAACCTACGGATTATTTTTTTACTTTTTTTAAATTACGATAAATTGCACAATATAAATGTGTTTTATTTCACGTAATTATTTGCCTACATTCAACAAGAGCAATATTTAATTCGTCACTGCAGTCGGCCGTCACATATTCAATCAGTGAAATTTTTTCACTGAAGCAATCTGTGGTTTTCCTCTGATCGTAAGTGGAGCAATTTTCACTGATTAAAATAGTTGAATTTCACTGCGAATAAGTGGTTTCCCACTGATTCGAATATAGTGTGTAAAGGATATTTCTCCGTCATGTGCAAGCAAAGTCTAGCAGTCTGGAAAATTACACCAGAGGGACAGCGCACCGCAGTTTGCGCACTGATTTGGGTGTAATAATATTTTGCACAATACGTATTTCTTACTATGCATTACCAACACACTTATTTTTCTCCCTGTTTTATTCATATTAACTATCAATGAAATATTATTTATATACGAATGTATGTAAATGTTCTATTTAATAAAAGGCGGCATTTTTATGTTCTTGTTTGTCTACCTGGAACTCGGAAAATAGCTTGAGGTAGGCGGGCTCCTTTAAGAGTACACAACCACGGGACCTGCTTTTATGCATTCAAGGCACTGCAGGAAAATACGGGCGATTATATCCTTGCATGCATAGCATCTCATCGCTCGTACGCTCATAATATCGGTAAACGATCTGCCTCAGAAAATTTAATTCTAAACACTCCCATCAGAAGTAAAATAGGGGACCATACTCGGGCAGTAAATGTTATAGCACTTAGTATTGACAAATTTTCCAAGGATTTTTAATTATCTTCTTTAAATGTACAAAGAAGGTCGCACTTTTTTACCACTTAACCCCGCTCTGTTTACGAGAATTGTTCCCCCCCCCCCCTTCCCCCTTTTTTTACCCCAACACACTGCTTCATCACCGTGATAATTTTACATCTAACGCACACACTTACGGTGGCAGTTAAATTCCTGGGATTTAGGCAACACGTACACCACACAAGTCACTCGGTTTGCCTGTGGCCACTAGTTATTGTGGGAACTGTCGTAAATATTATAACTTTCAAGTATTTTATTCTTGCTACAATAAGCTGACTAAACTTTTTCTGAGGCAGGAGATCTCTCCATCCCTCTACGGCCTGTGTTGGGTTTTGTGCGCCGGCTCTACCACAGAAAAAGGAGTGTAATGTTAAAATGCTATAATGCCGGTCGCCAGACTTTCCACATATTTATGTGGATCGGGAGTCGATTATCAACCAAAACTAAACTCGACTCGTCCCATTGTCAGCAATCGTACTTCTGTACTTTAGGATATAAAGCAATTGAAAACTACTGTTTAGATAAGTGACATATTCTCTTTTTCCTGCACTAGCGAAGTTTGTATAATAGCGATAATAAAATTTATAGCTTATTTGTGCTGAATTTGTGATATTTGAATGTGCAGGTTTCATCTCCAGATTGCCGCGAAAGCGGTCATGATCGGATAACAAGGAAAAAGTCGACTTCCTGTAGACTCTTGTATTGTTTGTACCCTGGTGCCTGAAGCTACAAGAAATACTGAAGTTGCGATTAAGGGTCCTCTGTACTCAAACGTTTTCTGTGAAATCGTTTTGTGCCTAAACGCATGTCTCGGTAAATAAATGTTCTGGAAATACGTAGTTTTGCCAGAAAGGATAGAAATCGCTATCCTTTTACTTTTATCATATTAAGTGTATTAATGAAGGAAAAAAAAATCTTGAATGTGGACAAATATCGCATTTTTAAAGCTTTCCTATGAAATTTCTTTAAGCGGTAAGAGGAAAGTAAGATCATACGCAGGTAGTTTGATCTGTGTACTTCCATAGCGTGCAATAAAATAAAACCCCGCAGTTACAGATATAGTTTATACAGTAAAGCGTTAGGACGGAAACACTGCACGCCTTGCGTGTAGGAGCTATGAGGCACTAGGAATGCGTGTTAGTGTCGCCCGTATCGCTCCCTCGCTTCTTGACCTTGGACGCGCAGAGGGGACTATGTAGCTGCACATCCAAGGTCAAGAAGCGAGTGAGCGATACGGGCGACACTAACACGCGCGCCTAGCGCGTCATCGCTCCTACGCGCAAGACTTGAAGTGTTTGCGCCGTGACGCTGTACTGTGCAAATTAGATCTGTAACTGTAAGGTTTTATTACACGCGATGAAAGCCCACAGATTAAATTACGTCCGTATATTTGTACTTTCTCTTGCCGCTTAAGGAAACTACATAGGCAAGGTTTAAAATATTGCGATATTTGACCAATTCCACGAATTTTTTCTCCAAGAATAAACTAATATGACAAAAATAGAAAAAAATAGGGCCATAGATAATTGTTTTTAGTCTTTTCTGACAAAAAGTTATATGTCCAGGACATTTATTTACCGTGATAAGCTTTTACGCGCAAATAATATTATTTGTGTTCTGCGTCTTTACGGATGTCATTTTCATGAGCCTGTACACTTCCGTTAATCCCGGGATTTTTGTAACAGTGTGGTGGATGGTTATTTGGCATCTGAAGACGGCCAGCGATGTCTTCAGCGCCAGATGCTTGGCCTGCAGCCAGACTCGTTCCCCTGTCCGCGGGGTCTTCTGGCCGCGCGATTTATGGCGGAGAAAATAGATTGGAGCTTACTGCGAACGAATGGTGAAGATTTGTCGAGCATTAAAAATTGTTTAAAAAATCGGTGCGTGCCTATGTTGGGGACATGGTCATGGGTTCTAAGTGAATAAGTCTGCTTCAGTGGGTATATATAGTCCATCCACGGTTAATTCTAACTTTTCTGAAATCCTGCTCAAGTTCTACTTTCACGATATTTCTCAGTCACATGTAAACAAAACTCAACTAAATCTAGAAAACTACATCAAAGTGCAACGCACTGCATTCGTACGCAATTACTTAATTTAATATTATTTTGCAAATGAACAATTTCTTACTCCACCCATTTTCTCACTGTTTTTATTCCTATTCAATATAACATTATTTATAGGTAAAAATCTAAGGATATGTTAAATTTAACAAAAAGTACGATTTTTATGTTAAAGGCTGTTCACGATAAAGTAAGCACTGTTGAAACGAACCTTAGAAAAATGTCACTGTCCCTGAACGAATATATTTTAATGGGCATGCTGAGTGACATTTGCCCAGTAAAGTTGGTAACGATGGATGGAAAATAGTTCCATATCTTAACGCTGAATGAAAAGTTTAAGTAACTATTTGTGATATCTTCTATTTGTTTCACTTTTTTTTTATCGCATCGAAGTGTGAAAATGAGCTGATCTGTATAATATTTACTCTCCTTAAAATTTCGCATTTTTACTTGACCGACGCATGAATAAAGTGATGAGGCCCATGGCAAATGTTAATTTTACATAAGACGGAAGAATATATAATGTGCATACAAGTAGTTTTTATGCAGGGCTTTCAAAAGTGGTAGGTTTACCGTGAACAGCCTATAGCCTGTACGAAAATAACTCTGGACGACACAAAGCACAGACGAACACATTTACGAGAGTTTAATGTACCAAAATTAGGGCATCACGAAGAAAACTCGGATAAACGTAACAGGCTTTTTACAGCTGGACCTTTCGTGATTTCCTGCCTATATACAACAGTGTACTGCAGCGGCGTATGTCCGAAATAGTTGGATTAGCCATTTACGCCCTCTGTAAGAATCCTAAGGAAAAAAGAAAAGTACAGCGTAGTAGCGTGTTAGCTATCGAGCTCTCGTGACTCTCATTGTGCGTGGACAGGGTAGGTGGGATGGTGGCATTAGTCACCCCTTACTGCGTCTAGCTTCCGGAGGGGTTTTATCCACGTCCAGCGAACCGCGGTCAGCTCAGGCCCTCGCAGTACCGACAAGGGAAAACTGGCGTTGAAAACCTGCACTTCGCGTCGTCTCGACCTTTATGCAGGAGCTTTGTTCCCGTTGCAAGTACTTTCTGCAACTGCAACACACAAAGGTGTAAAGGTGTGTAGCTAGGTACATCTTGATGAGTGTAGCAAGTGTAGAAGTAGGACAACCGAACGCCTGAGAAACAATGCCCCATAATTACAGTTTCAAGTGTTTTAACTCGTTAGGTGTAAAACTATAAAATATTTATCAAAATAAATTTAATATCCTTGCATGATTTTCGAATCATTTATTTAGTATCACAACACGAAACCTACTTGCTTCCATCAAGGTTCGGCGTAACTTCTTTTGCAGAAATGTTTAGTTTTCGCTTCATCATTTCGGATTCGTAGTAAATACACACGATGTAAGATGATCAGAAATATACATTTTACGAATTTTTTGACATTTGTGTACGTAGTTTTGTGTTTTTCTGCTGCTTGTTGTCTTTTTGAAGGCAGGAAATAACACACAGTGAAAATTAGATACAAAAGTACTAAACATCTAGTAAAATGTAAATTTTTTGTACTCAATTTCCAATGATATCTTTGAAAACTTAACTTAATGTCAAAACTGATAATGCTCGACCTCATCACTATGCAGGAATTAAGTATTTATATTGTCACTACATTATTTCAAATTAAAAAGTATTCTCTCCAGAACTCTGTATGTCTCCTGTGAATGCCTTTTTACCTTTACACTCCGTCGCTTAGGTGGATGAGACACCGCACTAGAATCACTTCCCACAGTCTGACTCCTCACTGCCACTACCCGCTGTACGCTGTTCCGCGCCGATTCACCAAGGGATCTCGCGAGCCAAAGCCGCCCATGACTCTCCAAAGCTGTCGACAGTTTAGAGGACTGTATGCATACCTGCGCTAGTCATTTATAGATTTCCCCAGCATTACAAACGCATAGAGGCGACCTAATTCATCTTGGAGGAGTTTCTCAACAGGGGAGACGATCCCGACCTTTTGGGGCGAGTCATCGCGAAATTAGAGCTGTCAGTCGAGCAGGCTCATGTCAACAGTTTCCCCTCCCTCCTCTGCACCTGATGGTGTAACTCCATGCGGCATATTGGAAACATTTGTTTTTCTTGGTTAGTAATGTGTTTAAAGAAAAAAAATTGAAAGATGTTTATAGCGAAGTAGGCATTTACCTTACTCTGCAGTACATACGTTTCTGAACTATGAACTCATAAGTCACAATATCGATTCTGATAAAATTTTTGTAGAACTGATATTGTGACAATGTGGCGGTGCATCATCTTGTTGTAACGCAACGCAAGCATGAGGCGGCACCAAACATTCACTTTTGAGCTGACCCCCTAGTGTTCAATAACTTAATGAGGTTGTTCAGCCCCCCCTCCCACATGCGCACATTGTGCATATTCACTTTACTGGTGGCGCGAAATGTTGCACCATGTGAGGAACACGCGCTGCAGATGTGCATAGTCATGTATGCGATGCAAAATTTAAGTTGCGAAAGGAGAGCGACTACGATGTTCGTACTGTAACAAGGCTTGAACGATGTGCACTTGCATAAGTCATTGGTCCCTTTTCTTTTCTGTTTAGGCCACAACAGCAAGCGTGACGGAGCACCACCACCGCATTGAGGATCAGCTGTTATGATTTCCTGAATGTAACATTTCCAGATTGTTTGCTTGGACGCGATGGTCCAACATAACTGGCCACACTATAAAAAATTATTCGGAAATTTACCATCAGTGTATACTAATAGTGAGAAAGCAGGAATGGTAATGTTTTCCCCTATACATTCATTGTAGCGTTCGTAAATTTCCTCAGGAAAGTCAAATGGGTAGGGAAGTTTCCAACTTTGTATAGTAGCGACGCTAAACATTCCTATATCTGCAGTTTGATGTATGGGGTATTATTACCATACAGTTATAGGTTTAAAAACTTCCATTACAGTGTAGGAAGTTTACGAGACAATTTTTTACAGTGCACCAAGACCACCCGACACTAGTGCCGTACATGTTTTCCTCTAGGATTATGCTAAACAGTGTCTGTGAATCACGTGTGCTCATATCAGGGCACTGATCAGGACATTGGATGCGATGCAATCGCTTCTATTTCCGAACAAATGCTAAACAAAACGTGGTGAGAAATATTGATACCGCTTAGATGTACTCCACGCAACCAACGTAGCATTATGTTGAAGTGTTATATATAGTATGATAAAAAACGAAGAAAATTTAACAAGTTATTGATTTACCATAATTTTTTTGTAAAAACTGCAGTTCTCTAACATTGATAAATACAGTCTAATTGAATTTCATAATGAAGGAACGACTATGGCCACCTTGTATTTATTTTTGAATGAACATTGATTATTTGTGTTTGTGCTTTCAATACATTTGAGCTCGTTTGACACGGAGGGGATGCGGCATGTAAACTAGATGCGAACACGTGGGAGTTCCCAACAGCTTGCTCTAGTGCAGGCTCTCTCACGATGCGGGCGAGGGCAATGAAAGCGTCCGTCCATGTCAACTGTGTGGAGGGCCCGCTCCCACACGTAGCCTACATGTATTGTCTGTGGGGACAAACGCAGGTTTTCACACGGCGGGGCTGGAAGCTGCGTCCGCACTTATCGCGAGGGCGAGGACGCGGGCCACATCAGTCACGTGTGAAAGAAGCTTTCTATGTTTTTCCCGTTTAATTTTTTAAGCACTGAATTTATAAATGTAATTCGGGAGAAGTTTTAGGGAAAATGTCGACTTTTGATAATGAGGAAAGTAGATTAATTTTTGTTCCCATCACTGCCTCTGGGTGCTGGCCGTAGACTGAAGATGAAGTGGACAGTTTTTTCGTTTTCTGCGCATGTACCCAACAGTGGCCTATCTGGCAACCAATATAACTGTCACATTGTCAGCTGTGATGAATGTGTTCATGTAAAGAATAGTTTTTAGAAGACTAACAATTTCAAAGGAAAAAGTACTTCTGGTAATATGAATTTAATCAAATTCCATTAGAAATTGGTTACAGGCAGCATTTAAACATCTCAAAGAACTCTTGTTTATGTAAGAGTTGTTTAAATCACTCAAAACCTACCGATGTCGTTTATGACAGTTCAGTGTTGGGACATGGAGAGTGGTGACCACTCTACTGCACGACTCTTGACTCGCTGGCTGGTGGTAACTTGTGGCGGTGTGCTCGTGGATGTTGCAGGCGCCTCGAAGAAGCGCGAGGTCGGCCGCTCGACCAGCCCGCTCAGCGACGGCTCCACCAACTCGGCGACGTCCCATGTGGCGCCGCGACCCGCGGCCAATCACCACCCGCCTCCTGGCCTGCCCCGCCAATCACCGCGTGAGTACTGCTCATTTCTTTCGCCTACACCAGTAGCTGCCTCCTCCCTTGTAGCTAGGCTTACTGCACTAACATCTGCGCATTGAAATATGAACATATTATATTGAAGGAACCTCCCTAGTGTGTCATATGGCTCTTGCTGTAAGCACTTCTGTATATTATAATTTTAAAAAATACTATGCAATATTTTAATGTAAATATTTTCTTTTTAGGGCAAAAATGGAAATACATATTTTGTTGCCCATCCATTAATTTGATTATTGAAACTAAATACCGTCGTTGAAAAGTGGCAGTCGGTTAAAACCTCGGCAAGTAGCTAAGTGGTTACGGTCTTTATTATTATGTGTTTTAAAATGTAGTGGCAATGCTGTCTTTTTCCCGAACAGATTGCTGTATTAAAAGCCAATAGTTACCGCTTAAAATTCTGAAGAAACTGAACACACGAGAAACTTGTTTTCACGCTATTTTCCATCGCTGTCGAAGTGTTTCCTAACGGCCGGACGTAACCCAGAGCCTGTTTTTTTTTTTTTTTTTTTTTCAACGGAGGCCTCGTTAAACACCTAGTACAGAGTTTTATAAGCCGTTCACGGTAAAGGGAGTACTTTTGAGGCCCTAGTTATTTTTTTCCTTTCAGCCATTATTTATACATTAATCACCTTTTTAAATGAATAATGACATGTAAGTAATAAACACAGTGTGTATATTCCGCCACACTCAGCGTCTAGGGCCAAAATAAATTTATTGGTTATTATTCCAAATGAGATGGCTATCAAAAGTGTTCACTTTACCGTGAATAGTCTATAGTCAAGTAACTGTGCAGGCAGCAGGCATAGTGTAGAAACCAAAGGATAAATGACTAATGCCCGGTTGCACCAACATCGCTCCCGATCCGAGATCGAATGATCCTAGTTCCGAACCAGAATCCAGTTTAATCTTTGTTCCAATGTAAAAGTGTTGCATCAACGACATTTCATGATTCTGGATCTCCGATTCGTCGATCCTTGAGAGATTGATATTAAGTATGACACAAATTTTGCTATTGGTTCGTAATATGACGTCGTGGCAGTAGGCGTATTTTTCATAATAGATCTAGATGTACGATCTTTTATCTGTTAAAAGTGAATTATTGTTGTACGAATTTTACTGAATAATATTCAAGTGCGTATAACGTTGTTTTTAATTTCCCAAGAAAACAATCCAAGGTAGTTCTATCTGTTGGCGTATTTTCAAACTACATTTGTCGACGATGGCTGCTGATCTCGGATCGAGATTTCGAACCGTCAATTTTGGCGGTTCGAAATGAACTTAATCTCGATCTCCAGTCCAGCTCTGAACTTGAATGGTGCAGCAATCCTCAATGTCGATCTTAGATACGATCTCAGATCGAGTTTCGAACCACGATGGTGCAACCGGCCCTAAGGTAGCGGTACTGAATGAAGCTGTTAAGTTTCCTGGAGCGAGTTGGTAAAACACTGTTTCAGTATGTACAGACTGTTCGTGGTTAATTGAACACTTTTGAAAGCCATGCTTAGGATCTACTTTCCCCTCTTTTTGTATCCGTCCGCTATTTGTAAAGTTAACATTGCCAAGGTCGTTTCACTTTTATTCGTGCGTCATCCAATCAAAACTGTAGTGTTTCTAGGAAGGTAGATACCGTGATGTGTAAATTCTTGCTCTTCAAAATTTAAACGTCACACTCAAAAACGTTTGTTTAGAAGTACGAGCAGTAACGGTTTTTTCCCCAAAGTTTCTATTTAAAAGTGCTAACTTTGCCGTGAACCTTTATTTAGGCATTGTCACTACAACTAATGTACTATGAATTCTGAATTTAGTCCATGACTTCTAATTCCTTATGACATTTCCTAGCAAGGGGACTATACTTTAGTATGTTACTACAGAAATTTCGGCTTCCAAGAACGACATAACTTAACATTGTAAAACAGGACAAATCAAAACGGTTTCACCGCCGAATCAGTTTTTTTTTATTGACAGAATGCAACTTGCAAAGTTACGCTATCAACATTGATAGTGTGGTTCTGTGCGATAGTTGTATTTTCACTATACTACCGGCACATTTGCAATAAAATATAGCTTGCCGGAAATAGTCCACCAAAATTATTGAAAAATAATTGTGCGATCAGCGACCAGCAAGATCGGGAAAAATCTAAAAAAGATAAGAACTTCCGTGGTGACGTGGGAAATTCAGGACCAAACTACACAATTTCGATAGCAGTCGGCGAATTTCTTGTTTTGAGGCATGTTAGTCTTACTCAAGTAGTTGTATTCTGTAGCTTCTTAGCTGTGAGAGTAGGATCGGTAAAATCTGGTAACGAGAAAAAATGTTTGTCACTGAAGAGCGATTCTTTAACTAAGATTTCCCTACAAATGTAAGTAAAATATAAAAAATGTTCGTTAACCACAATGTGGGCAACCGAGAAAATTCTATCTTACGGGTAGAGGAGACCCCACTTTAACTTTCAGGTTAGAGTTCTATTGCTAAAGTCCGTAAATAAGCAGTTTTATGTAGAACTAATTCCTTACATGCTAAACGTAAACTACGGTAAATGGAGCCAAATCAAAGGAAACGGGTGAAATAATTCGCAAATAGTTGCAGTTGGCGATAACTGTTTACTTCGTGTAACGATGTAAAATGTTGGGTATTCATTAACAACTTTAACTTCGTAGACTGAAACCACTCGAATGCAATTGCAAATCACAAAAGCTGTTCAATTTAGGACTTAAAAGCTAAGGTTTAAGAACTAACTTAAGTATACAGACTGTTAATTTATTCTCCAAAATACGGAATAATTTTTCGTCGCGAAATGCAAGCGCTTTTACATTTATAACATTCATACAGTTAGTATAATGTTGCACGCCGTTTGCTGTGGGGTAAAGGGTCAGAAGTCCGTGTTGTTCTGTACGGTATTCTGGTTAGGGGATCGATCCCTACCACCTCCAAGTGTTTTTGGAGTTTATAAATTTAATATCTTAAGCATGTAATTATGATAAATATTTTTAATAAAAATATTAAGAACGTATAAATTATGTACATGTATATATTATGTACATCGGTCGGCCAGGTTAAACAAATATAATTTTAACGTAGCGGAAAAGACTATAAACATATTATGTAGGCAAACAAGATATGCTAAATGCAATTCTTATAGTAGTTTGGTTAAACATGGTAGCCCCTATTTGAGGGATAACTGTAATCGTTGCAAAGAATATCAGTCAATTTGTGCCGAAACTTATGTTTTTAAAACACGTAACTAAGAATTTGGTAAAAGGCATTATTTTAATGAGATTCATGTTTTAATACACATTACGATATTATTTTATAAAACTGAAAAACAAATGCGGCGGACGGGATTTGAACCCGAATCGTAAAAAATCCGCATTGCAAATACCAGATATTATGGCCCGCCCAACTAACACTTATCATAGCAGCTTGCTGACACGAGCAAAAAATATATGTCTGTAATGATTTTTTTTTAGTTTTGGGGGAATCTGACAGTACACTTAAAATCAGTTTTTTTTTTTCCACACATGCATTTCAATGGGGTAGCGTTTGGAGTCTTCGTGCAGATTGAGAAAGTTGCCATGCGAACAGCAGAACTGTGTACAGTTTGTAATGCGTAGTTTATAATCAAAATTAAATCTAAAAGTAAGTGCTCATTAATGAAAAACTCCCTTATGATTAATTTAAGATCTTTTTTCGATACTATCTTGCTCACGTCTCGCAAACAATATGACAGGTTAACTGTGTTAAACGTCGTGTAGCTGAAACGATCGGTATCAGGAAATGTAACGAAAAATTTCGGTTACCCTTTTTCCATTGGTGTTGAGGAATCGCATTTTTGATGCGCGATAACAGATACTCCCCTACGAATTTCGTTAACAAGGAGGTAACGAATTTATTAGTTCAGAGTGTGAGTAACAGAAACCTGCTACATAGGGCCTCCCCGACATAAACCGGCCAATCGAAACGAAGTCGATGTGTTGTGGAGTATTATATAACACTTGTTGCCAAAATTTAATTTTCTTTATACTTTAATAAACACGTTTGCAACCCGAGTGTTACAATTAGGCGGTTAGTGTCGTATAGTTAGTTTTTTTAAATTATGGAATATGAATTATTTAAAATATAAATTATGTAGATATATAAAATCTAAATGATCTAAAGTATAATTTTAAGAAATAGCTAGACAGTATTCCGTGCAGCGATGGCCAGGGAAAATTTGTTTCAAACCTAGGTAAGTAGAATTTTTTTCTGTTTCGATAGGAAAGTTGGATTATAAATAAGTGGTATAATTTGAATCGGGTGTGTCTTCTTATAACAATATTAAAATAAATATAGCTGCTTCTAGATTAAGACTAACCTGTATCAAAGAAGCTGCTTGGTTTCTAGGAAGCTGTGCCGTGTTTTGTGCAGGTCTTTTTAAGATACTACTGCAATATACCCATCGATTTGTATTAAAATTATTTTCGGTTGAACATTGTATTCACTAACTTGTGAACGACGTAAAACTAATTTCGATTAGATCTGCCGTATTTAGAAGACCATTCTGCCGTAACGTTACGGGCTTACTGTGGGCGCTTGTTGGAGATTTTTGTTGAACATATGCGGGCGTGCTTGGTGGTTAGAATGCTCGTATTTTGGAAATACAGTCGAGTGGGAAGCATTTTTATAAGTTTCAAGGGACCACAAGGAATCGTAAAACGTAGGAAATGACAAGAGTTAAATTTATTCTGTATGTGAATTACATAGAACCGAAGAAAATAATTTAAAATAGAGGAGAGGAGCATAATAAATAATTATGGTGTATTCGTTCAGTGAGAACGTCGCATTAAAAGGTTATTTCCATACAAATGGGGAACACCCATAAAGCGTGGCAGCAGTGGTGGTAGTGAGGTAGGTCTGGGTGCGGCTGACTCACTTTCTGATGGGCCTGAAGTAGGGGTGGTGGAGGTTGCCCTCACTGTGCGTGTCACGTTGCCGATGAACTTCCGGTTGCCGGCCAGTAGCCGCCCTCCCACAACCCCCTTTGGCCCCCGCAAATGCACGGAAAACTTCCCTCCAACACGAAGCAGTAAAGGATGCAGGCCGCTATAAACAGTGAACAGAACTTTTTAGTGGGGAAGAGTGGGGCAGGGGTGAAATCCTATCGCCGCTCACCTTATCTGCGATGTACCTAGTTATGAATAGCATTTAAGAGAGATTTGGCCAAATACTAGTTCCCATCAGTATTGTCACTCTGCAACGTTGATAAATGGCAAGAACTTCTGCTGGAAAGTAATAAACTGCTCCACATGTCTGAAGGACGCAAGCACGCGTACAATGGTGTGGAACCGGCCGCGGAGAGAGGATGGCGGGTACTCTACATTTTAAATGATTTTAGACGTGTCACCTTTTACAATACCGCTTTAACAAAAAACACTTTGTATACTTTCATGAGAAGAACCTTGCTACAAGAGAGCAATTAAGAGCAAGTGTTTATGTTTTTATCTTTGTTGAGTCTACAAGTCTGACTTTACCCGCAATTTTCAGGATATAAAAAAAAAAGTTGAAATATGGTGCGGGCAAAGATGAAGTGGTGGTTGTTTGAAAGCAATGCTGTGAAAGGTTGACGAGACACGCTTAAAATCATTCGACATAAGAAACCGTATCCTTTCAGTGGGTCTGTTCCACACCAGATAGTCGTGTTAACAATATTTGACGTCTGACAACTTGGCTACGGCGAAGCAAATGAAGGGTTACCTTGAAGAATTTCTCAGTTTTTTATCAGAGTATGCTGATAAATTGCCTACAGCTGTCGTCTTATGCTCCGTAGTTGTGTTCGTAAGCATCGCCCTATGTGCCTTGGGTTATTGACTTGACATGCAGCCTAATGGAATTACCCATTTCTTCGCTCTTGATGTGTGCTTTTCAAGTGAATTGAGGCGTCAAACAGCATTAGGTTCCGAAATTGACTTAAGTTGATTTTATAAAAATTCGATATGAAGACTGGTTACACGGTTATTTTAGCCTATTAAACTTTTTCTCTTTACTGCGGTTGAATTCTTTTCCATTGCGGCTATTGAAAAATGGGTTATACCTACGCGGTTTATCTGTTTTACGTGTGGCAAAGTTAAGGCGAGTTTTTCACAGTCTTTTATCTAATCACAGAAAATCACGCGAAGGTAATTAATTCTGAGACAGGGGAAATATACGGGATGTTTTTGAACAACGCCTTTAAACTCACGAAAATAAGACTAATATGTATGCAGACTTTTCTCCTAAAAGTAATTTATAGGGCAGCTATGCGCCATCACAAAATCTTATTTTAAAATGCTTTCCTGTAATAATGGTTTTGCCTATCTATCCAATAACACATTTTGTTTTGAGAGTTAGCAAGGATTTATAGAAAACTGTTAATCGGACGGTGTTCCAACAAGACTGCGATTTTTCCAGGCATCTTACGAATCAGCAGGTCTAAATTAACGAAAATGATACACATCTTATGGTTACAAGTTTCATCCAAAAATAAGATGCCAAATCCATATCCACTATTAAGGTGGGGGGGGGGGGTAATTGCCAACCGCTATTACAGAGGTGCAAGATCTTCGATCAACAAAACCATTCAAAAATTTGTTGCTTATAGGCTGTTCACGGTAGAGCACTTTTGAAAGCCCTGCTTAATCTACTTGTATACACGTTGTGTATTCTTCCGCCTTGTATAAAATTAACATTGCTATGGACCTCGTCACTTTATTCATGCGTCGGTCAGATGAAACTGTGAAATTATTAAGTAAATACTTTGCAAATATGCAAATTGTTACACTTCGATGCATTAAAATAACAAAGTGAAAGAATTAATGTTGACACAAATGGTTACTTAACACTTTTTGTTCGACGTTAAGAAATGTAACTACTGTCCACCTATCGTTACCAACTTTACTGGGCGAATGTCACTCAGTGCGCCCATTAAAATATATCCATGCAGGGGCAGTGACTTTTTTCTAAGGTTCATTTCTAAAGTGCTCACTTTATCGTGCACAGCCCTTAATTGTAGGTAGTTTATGGCATTTTTAACTAAGTCTTTAAAATGCGAGTTTTTGGGGCCTCTAACTCCCTTAAACACTTTAGGTGAAAAGTGGTACCTACGTATATTTTCGTAAGTAATAACCCGGTGGAGTTTACCAGTGGTGGGGGAAAAAAAAAAAAAAAAAAAAAAAAAAAAAAAAAAAAAAAAAAAAAAAAAAAAAAAAAAAAAAAAACCTAGTGTATAGTAGTAAGTAGCCTACGTGGTGTGTGTGTGTGTATGTATATATATAATATATGTATACACACACGACTAAATTGACAGGAATATTAATGGTGCATGGATAATTCAGCGTTACTTTTGGCAACATCCTTTTTGAATAATCCTGTATTACATTTTTTTTGTCCTAAAAAGTTTTATTGGTATAAAAATGGTAATTTTCTTTCTCATATATATATATATATATATATATATATTCCCCCAATTTATTTTGTGATTATAAAACTATAGCTATTTGCAACACTACAAATAAGAAAATTATTTTAGATAAGCAAAAAAAATATTTAAAACAAACTTTTGATGAAAACAAAATAGAGCATTTTTTAATTCACATCCTCACAGCAATTTGTGCTTCACACACGTCACAATTAAATTTTGTTTTATTTGTCTGCTGCCTGCTTGATGAAGACTGAGTCATTAAGTCATTTGTTTTCAACTTAATTTTTCTCCTGTAGTAATAATTGCGAAAAAGAAATAACTCGTAAACCCCCTACATTTATTCTTCATGTTAAATTAAATCCAAATATATTGAAAGTAGCATAGCCACAAATTGTAAATGTTTCACTTCACACCTGAAGTGATCACCAGCTTGACTACAGCAAGCAATATAAACGCGTGCACCAGTTACCCGTCCCACGTCAGCACGTCAGCTGGTAGTCTTGCCGGCCACGTGCGCATGAAGGGCGAGACATCCCCATTTTCCTGCTATAGGCTGTTTACTGTAAAGTGAGCACTTTTGAGGACCTAGTTACTTTTTCCTTTCAGCTATTTTTCATATTGTAACAACTTTAAAAATAAATATGGCCATGTAAGTAATAGACACTGTGTGCATATTCCACCGCACTTGAAAGTTGATGCCTCAGGCTAAAATAAAATACATTTGACTGTTATTCCAAATGAGAGGGATTTCAAAAGTGCTCTATTTACATTGTATAAGTCTATACTGTCCCAGTCATGGTTTCTGTGGATGTTTTGAAACGAACCTTTGAAAAATCACCCTAGCAGTAACATGTCAATCCGTTCTTTAAACAACGTGTATAACATAAATAGGTAACACTGTGATTAACTTTAGTATTGTGTTCGTGAATAAATGAAACTTTAACTTAGTATATTCTGTAACTTGTAATATTTATTTCGTATTCAATGCAAATTAAAAACAGTGAGAGCAGCGAAGTGTTAGCAATGGCTGACAAATATTTCACAGTTAAAATATTGTCTTAAGTTTGTTTTTTGGTATGCTATTGGTAAATCAAACGTTGCCTATGGATTCATTTAAACTTGGATGTAGCACTAAAGGAAACATATTTCATTGTTACAGTTAAAAATATCAGCGCAAATGCAGTGTGTTGGCTGTAGTGACATTTGTTTTTTCGTCTGGGGAAGAAACTTGAATACCTAGGCAGAGCGGAGCTTGTGTCTCTCTCTCTCGCACTTTCTCTTTCCCCCTCTTTTTATCTCTCTTTCTATCTCTCTCGCACTTTCTCTTTCCCCCTCTTTTTATCTCTCTTTCTATCTCTCTCGCACTTTCTCTTTCCCCTCTTTTTATCTCTCTTTCTATCTCTCACTCTCTCTTTCTATCTCTCTTTCACTCTCTATCTCTCTTTCACTCTCTTTCTATCTCTCTCTTTTTTTCTCTGGAAGTTTCGCACCGCTAGTATAGGCTGTTCACGGTAGTGAGCACTTTGAGGCCCTAGTTACTTTTTCTTTCAGCCATGTATTATTATTTAACCACCTTTTTAAATAAATAATAATATGTAAGTAGTAAACATAGTGTGTGTATTCCACCATACTCTGAAGTTAACCTCCCAGGCTACAATAAAATATATTTATTGACTATTATTCCAAACGAATAGCATATTTCATACTTATTATACCAAAAACAATGGTTTTTGAATTTTTAATTTACAATTAAAACGAGATTTTATTGTTCGAATACTTATTTTAATGCATTTATATGTGATTGCGGAACGATTACAGATTCGAAGTTGGCCTAACACGAGTAAAAAAGAGACACACAAATGTTTTTGTTTGAAATGTAAAAAGAACCTTCTGTAAAAAGAAAGATACCGCAGACTTGATAGTTATAAATTATTTGTAAATGGATTTTGCGTTTTTATTTGTATATTGATTTCGTATAACATTTGTTTTCACTTGTTCGTGGCGTTCATTTGTTTGTGATACCTTTAATTCTGATTGGCTGGACTTGAGTTCGCCAACTTTTAACGCGTTGCGTTTGTCACAGCAACGTTCAGCGTAGATTGTAGGAAGGTTATTTACTGTCCTCATATTCACGACTTATTGAAACGCGTAATTGTCATAGACTAAGTTATTGTAGTGTCAACGCGATTGTAGCCAAGTCTTATGTTGACTTCGTTTCCGTTTATATTCTCCAAAAAATTGCAAAATGAATGTTTAGGCATAGTAAAAGTTAAATAAGAGGTCGGTAAAACAGTAAAAGCTCTATTGTACGCAACGCAGCAAGTGGTTGTGGTACTGTAACTATTTACAGTTTTGTAAGGACATAAAAATGTTAGCTGTTCTATTAATAGCTGTAAATTATTCTTAATGCAATTTACGTTTATTGAATTTACACGCTTATGTGTACGCATTTATAAAACAAGGTTTGTTGGTCGTATATCGGTGTTGACTGATCCATCGTAGCCGGGCAGCGTGTTGCTTGTAGTTCCAGATTCTGTCACAGCGTGGCGTTTGTTTGCAGGCTCCGCCGAGGAGCGTGCCAGAGACAGTGGCGCTACCAACCTCCAGAAGAGGCAACCACGGAACGTTCGTTCTCTTGCCGCCACTGGTTCAAAGAGGATGCAGATGTTGATGGGGCGGCGGCCTACGCAGACTGAAGGTAGCGCGTTCGAGCCTCGGGGCTGAAACTCACATCGTGGCCTGTTGGAATGATTGGAATAGTTGACGTGTAATGCATGCATAAGTGCCACGCAGAGATGTGGATTTTAACCCTGACGATTGCACGAACGAGCTTTTGGGATGGTTTCATGTCCTGGGAAGTCTGCTTGTGGCACGTGGTGGAGTCCAATAGGTTGTGTTGTGTATTTGTTTATTTCGTTGTGTCGAATGCCCTCGTACCTTTCCAGTATATCAGTATTCGTTTGTCACTTTTGTATTTTGTAACCCGTCTTCGTACAAGTAACATAATCCTCAGGCCCACCAAGAGAAATTCCGGGCCCCCGAGTACTGCGTGCTGTGGGTCTCCCTACCCCCTCCACCACAAAAATCAACCATATGCAACATAAATAGTTGTCATTCATGCAAAAGACGTTAATAAGTTTTGAGTGTCGAAATTAGATTTTTTACGTAATACTTACGGGTCAGGCCCTATCCGGGACCACCAGCGGACCTGGGCCCTTGAGTATTGCATTTCCTTGCCTTCCCCTCCCCCCCCCCCTCTAATTCCTCTTCGTCCTCTTCTCCCACTCCCTCTAGGCGGGCCTGATATCCTACGTAATATTACACTTTTCAGTTCGTTTCGCATCATTTCGAATTTCGCTGTAGTTATTAAATGACTGCAAGCTCGAATTTGTAATGTCGCGGTATCACGGGAACAGTATATTTTATCTAACGCGCATTCCATGCTTGATATTTGCACAACTTTTTAACCCCGCCTAACTTTTTTTTCTTTTTTTTTTTTGTTCTGCGCGAATTGCTTTCTAATTCCACTACTCCTTGCCTGCTTGCTTGCGCACACAAGAATTTAGTTTGCTTTTCATTCCTGTGTTGTGTGTTCGATGTGCTGTTTAATTAAGAGTGCTTATTTGCATGTTGCTTCAGTAAATAGCAAATATGTGTTGTATAAGTTTCCTGTTTTTATGGACTTGTTTCGTAGTTAAACGAGCAGTTAAGAAATAAACGTTAGAAAAAACACCTTCCCCTCGTACCGCCTATTAGTGCATATAGATTAATGTAGGCTTACACGCTAAATACTAAAAACTTTATTGATCAAAATTATTAGCGTTGGATCGGTTTGATTTAGTTTTCATTAAATTTTTAGTAAGTATTGATGTAATCACGCTTATTATAATAAATACAGAAAAAAAACGGATTCTACTACTGTTTCTCAAATCGTGCAACAAATTTTGTGACAGTCATAACTTAGCTGTACAGTAACGTATTTTTTCCCGTGGCGCCATCGTGTTGCGAGCCAGGTAATTCACGTTAACCTCGTTTCTCCCGTCACAATGGCACACTGTAGTGGCGCATGTCCTTGACCGTATTAAGAAGTTTACACAATTAAGAACGTAAGCAGTAACCAGAGAACTGCAAACGGCCGTTGCACGCAAAAGCAACATTACTGCTTAAATTCAGCAAATAGAAACGAATCTTAATAAATGGGCTTAAATCAAAATTGAAATACGTATTTTGGTCAAATTTTTGTATTTTAAATTTCTTTTTAACAGCAGAAAATACAAATAAATATTTAAGTTGGTATTTTCGAAATAGAAACATGCTTAATCTGATGTATGCTTGTACGCAATAGACTAAAAATGAGGCTTGGGACCTAGTATTTAATTTCAACTTTTTATTCTGTGAAAGATTAGGAGCCAGTGTTCATGAAATGTTTTTATTTTTACAAAAAATACGCGTCCAGTGTGCTAATAAACGAAAATAAGCAATTTATACCTGTAGATTACGTTCTAGACGTTGTACACAGTGGAAAACACTCCAACGTTGCTAAAAATGTATTTTTCAAAGTGCTGTATGTTAAAATATTCGGGTCAGAGGTAGGTGGCGTATCCGGGTGGGGGGGGGGGGAGGGGTTGAGGGTACTGCACCCCCCTCCCCCCGAAATAAATATTTCTGGATACGCCCCTAGTCAGAGGCATAAAAGCGAAAGTGATAAAAAGCATTTTCAATTTATGTTGCTCAGGTTATAATGTTGTAAGATTTAACCTGTTTAAACCGCCTCAGAGAGAGGAGCGATGGCTTGGTAAAGCTACCTGCCCACTCACGAGTGGCGCCACCGGCAAACAGAAGCGATTACGTGCCACCTTGGGGCAGGTCAAGAAACTAGCTCCACAAGCGCGTTGTAATTCTATAATGGCTTCATTCATTACAATATTATGTATATTTAATGGCGACAGTAACGTATTTGTGTGAAATTTTTCCTGATTCACGTATGCATGGATTTTGAAAACACTGTTAATTTCTATGCTTGGCTGTTAATAGGTACGCGAAGGGCAGGGCTTTGAAAAGTGCTTGCCTTGACCAAGGACTGCTTTGTAGAACTGCAGTAGTATTTATAAAGTTGAATGTAGGTATAACGTGGATGATGCGTGTGATGCAAGACTCACGCTTGTGTTGTGTATACGTTTAGGCAGTAGCTAGTGCGTTTCCGCATGGCATGTCGGAGCCCCAGGACTCTCGTAAAGAGTGGCTCCAGTAGGACCGCTTTCATGTAGGCATAAATGGCTCGTGGATGTGTGGGCAAGGCTTTCTCTCCAGGTCACACATAGTCCCGACACCGCTCCTCTTTGCCGCCTGCGCGAGCAGTTCCTTGTTCGCCAAAATTGCTACAAGGAGAAGACAGTAGAGCACTTGAGAAGACCCTGCTTAGGTAATTGTTCGACCAGTCGTGTAGCCAACATTGCCACTAGTCGCTCGAATTACACCAGATGGGGGGGAATTCAGTTTTGTGAGTGAATGAAGAGATTTCGGCGGCTCGTAACAGCTAGGTCTTGAAAGTCGATGAGGGTGATTGAAGTGAATATGGAGCGGCGCCAGAATGATTGGGCGGGGTAAACGGGAAATCCCCGAGAAAACTCGCCGAACAAGGCATCGTCCGGCACGACTCCCACTTGCGAAAATCCGTTGACCCGGTCGGAAATTGAACCCGGTTCGCCTTGGTGGGCGGCGAGCGTGCTAATCGCTCAGCCACCGCTGCCCCTGCAGTTGTTTAGTGCCATTGATCAGTTAATTTCCAAACTACGTTTATATGACAAGTGTTGCATACAAATAACGTTTATGTACACGTATTTCATTATAAATGCATACATTAAATTGTTCTATACTAGCCTATTACACTAATACAAGTTGATTATCCAAGAAATTATTGGTACTTACAAAATATGTTAACCAATTAAAACTAAGTTCTGGGGAATTTCGGCGAAGTCTAATTATGTAGTGGAAAATTTTCTTCGTATGGAAATGACATTCAAGTTACTATATCTTGAAAGTTGTAGTAAATTCAGCGAAAGAATAAAATGCGATAAATGTGTGAATTTCACACATCTGTATGAACAGCGACAATTTAAAAATTCTCAGCAATTTAACTTCACACGTAAAAACAGTTAGATTTTCAGTAAAATAAAGTAGTTGAAAGATTTAGTTTAAGGCCACGTACATTATAGATTTTGTGATAAAAATTCCGAAAAACGTTTAAAAAACACGTCAACTTACTGTTCACTTCGTAACCTCTTAACCCGTGGCGAGCCTTGCACGATTACTTAAATAAAATAACTTTTTTGGACCACTGATACGATATTATTTTTCTTCTGAGTTATTAAATTAACAAAATACTTGTGCCGTTTCTTAAAATCAACAAATTTAAACTCCAGGATGTAAATACGTTGTTCACGCTTAGCGATGGATGGTGGACCGAAGCACACAAGCGGCACTTTTACGAAGCGGCGGACACACAGATATTTCATTTCACTTGGGTGGATGGGGGGAGGGGGGTGGAACGCTTACTATGAATTACGTTTAGTGAAATATGCAAATACTAAATAATTAACTGCAGATATAATAGTCCAACACTGTCAGCAAGGAACTCTTAATAGATTATTCATCACGAAAGAAAGCTCCATGGCATTCACCAGGTGTAGGAGTTTAACATAACTGTAATGTGCGCATACTCTACCGTAATTTTTCAAAATGTTTTCAAAGCCCTTGCTCTATAGCTCAAAAATATTAGACAATATTCTAGGGCCTTAACATAAACCATAAATGGTGTAGTTATCACTAAAGTTATAAATTATTACTTTTAATGCAGAGTACTATTTTCTTCCATAATGTGGGCAAATATCGCCTACATAACAACTCACATTCTGCAACAACCATCATCTGACACAATACTTTACAAATAATGACTTTTACTGTTGGTCACGATGTCTGTCAAAATTTACGGACGTTATATGAAACTGAGAATAACTGTGCGACGTAACTAAACGTGAATCAGCTAATGGGTATTGCATTTGCAGTTGTTGTCTAGCTCATTCACTTTGCGTTATAGCGCTACGTTGATTGGAATACTTGCCGTTGCCAGCTAATGAAATAGAGTAAGCCTCCTGTGTTAATGAATGTCCGCGTTTTTTATGAAATAGTTGTTTGCGCGAATACACGTATCTCCGTAAATAAATGTTCTGCAAATACTACTTTTGTCAGAAAAGATAAACTACTATCTATGCCTCTATTTTTTTTTACTTGGAGTAAATTTCGTGAAAATGGTACAATATCTCATTTTTAAAGCTTGCGTATGCAGTTTCCTTAAGTGGCAAGAGAAAGGTACAACGATACGGGCATAGTTCAACCTGCGGTCTTTCATCGCGTGTAATAAAACCCCGCTGGTACAGATCTCATTTGCACAGCACAGCGTTACGACGGAAACATTGCACGCCTTGCGCGTAAGAGCGATGAGGCGCTAGGTGTGGTTGTTAGTGTCGCCCGTATCGCTCACTCGTTTCTTGACGAATACAAGGGTCCATCCCATCCCACTCTTAACGTCGCTGTAAGTAAAATTTTTTTAAAGATCGTGGCCACTGAATTTTCTTTGGCGGTCTGGGATATGCAGAGGCACAAGTGAAAGTTTCTAAAAAATTAATATTGTTGCTCGGTGACCGCATACAGTGATTAGGTTAGTAGTATTGTAGATGTTTACACGTACAGAATAAGTAGAAGAAAAAATCTAGTCAGAAGTTCGTGGCCAGCCTTGAATGAGCTGGCTTTTGTTTACGGCTGTACAGGAAGGAGACTTAAATGCGGTAGGGCCAGGCTTCATAGTGTGTCACTTGCTAGGCAGGGGGATCGAGTGAGGTGTGGGCGACGCGACGCAGCGTTTAGGGGCGAAAGCTGGCCGCGACATGAAGGTCGCTAACCTGGCTGGACCCAGGATGTGGAGAGCATAGCCGCCCACGTTGTGGCGTCGTCCGGAGAAAGTGTAGCTCGGCTGTAGCATGCCGGCACCGGCTACTGTCGCAAATCCCTTCGGCTAGCAGTTCTCAACCCTTAAGGTTGCAGTAAAGCAACTGCCTATGGAGCACTGCACCTGACTGTACAATGCAAATAACTCGTAGAGTAGTAGAACAGACACCATAGAAATTGTCAGAAAAGTGCAATTTAAGCTGTATATGAAAGAAGAATGTGTGTATTTTGCAACATTATAAAATATTTTACCAAAATATATTTTTAAATATAAAAAAAATAATGATCGATAGTCCGCATTCTTAACAAAATTTAAGAGCATTTCCGTTTTGGATGCTTCGGAAAGCAGAATATACAGGAAAATCTTCTTCAAGAAAGATCATTATAATATTTACCGTGATCATGTGTAATAAAATAATGGTAATAATGTATCATATACATTTTATAATTAACTTTAATTATGGCAGTTTCGGCCATAAATGTTTGTGGTATTATCGTGTTTTATGTGGCATACATCAACACGTCTTGGTCCACTGGTTTTAGTTCCTGGTCATGAATGTCAGCGAAGCAATTTCAAACTACTCGGCTGTGCCCACGGTCGACAACTATCGGAAACGGCCAGTTTTATTTGCAGCATGATGATGTATTCATCCGTGAAGGAAATGCCGTAACAGTGGCTTGGGCTTGCTATTCCAGTTCATCCATTACCTTGTCGAAGTCCTGACCTCCACTCCATTGGAAGCCTTGGGGTGAGTTGTAGCACTCGTTGAATGCCAGACCGAATTGCCGGCTAAACACCACAGATATTCGCCATGTTTGAGAATAAATTGAATTAAATTACTGCACACACCAACCGAAAATTGGTGGGAAGACTTCATCGATGAGTGGAAGTTGTGGTGGCGATAAAAGGGGACCTAAATCATACAAACACCACACTACAACCTAAGTATTCTATTCCTAATTAAGGTGACCATATAGTGGCCCTTTTTCAATGCAGTTCCACGCTACCTTCTTCCTTGTTTACGTTCTAGTTCATGATTAAAATTTTACTGTACGAATGACTCCTATTTCCAGTTCACACCCAGCCCCGTTTTAAATATACCAACCGAAACTTGTTGTTTGCCTTATTAGTTACACCCGCTCCATTTATTTACACGGAAGACCGTCTGTCGTTCCCGCCAATTGGGAAAGTGTAATGTTTACGAATGGTAACGACTCTTTAATCGTACAATCGCCACAGCGTGCAAACGTTTCAAAACGAAGGGTAGATAAGATGTCACCAAAAGGGCCAGTTAAAAATAATTCATTAACCTTGGAATATGGCCAAGTTCATGCCATAATTTATTCCTTCATCAAAAATGTGGACAATATTACTATTACGAGTGCAACTTTGAAATCGGCCAAATTGACACCGAAGTAATCTTGTTGCAGTTTGCAAGTCCAAATTCCAATGTACCTATCGTGCTACCCGAGAATTAAAATATTAAAATCATACAAAAACCACGTGATGAAATAATGTGAACACTGCGAAGGCCTTTCAATACATAGTTTTAACAGATAGGAAGATAAAGTACCGCGATATTTTTTATTGCTGGTTTTATGAACATTGCTGATGTACTTAAATTATTTTGATTACACAACTGGTAGCTATGTCTGGTTTTGGTTTGTTGGTTCAGCGTGTGTTTTTTATGTATTTTATATGCGGTATATTATGATTATCTGCACTAAGTGACGGGGGGCCGTTTCATTAGTTCTGTTTTTGTGGTTTATTGCTTTGGAATTTACCACCGCTACTTACACAAAGTAAAACTCCTGTATTATTATTTTTTAGCGCTATCGCATCTAGGCTTAGCTTTACATCTGTAGTTTGTGCAATGCAACGAGTAATGTTCTTGCTTGTTTTGTATACTGAATGTGCCAATTTAATCTACGTAATTATATTTGGTTTTGCTGGCTCGTGGTATGGGACGTGTGTCTTATGCAGGGGTTCCCAAACTTGGTTTGGATGGTGACAAGGGGAGGGAGGAAGCGTAAAATGATTTTGGAATCGGGGAATTTTATTTTGCATAACGAGTAATGTTGTAGCTCTCTGTGCGTGGTAATGAAAGAGTTAATTTAATTATTTGTATATTTGTCGGCTTAAAACACTTCTTTAACTTGTCCTTGTTAACCAAAATAAGGTTTACGTTCTTCAGAGTTGTAGAAATGTGATGTGGGGATGTAGTGACTTGCAGCATCTCAAAGGAAGACGTCAGCTGAAAGAGTTTTGGAACTATTGCGCTAATGGTTAATGTTTTAAACATTGCATTCTATCAGTTATATCGTTGATTTTGTAAAAATTAAAATAATAGTGTCTGTCGCCGTTTTGTACTGTGATGGGGCACAGCCGTATAAACGCAGTGTGCTGTATAAACGCAGTGTGCTGTGCTTTAAAAAAGGATAATTCAGACTCATTTGATTAGAGTAAATCGACAGTTTGCCCATTCCATTTATTTGATACTAAGTCGTCTTAATATCTTAAGAACGACTGCGTCTCTTACGCTGCTACAAATAAGGTAGTTAATTTTGTTATAATTTATAACGTGTAATTTGTGAAAAAATTACAGTTTTCTTTCAGGATCGGATAAACTATTAGAGGCTGAATTCTTAAAGGAAGTTTCTTCTCTACCCCTTCTCCGAGCCTCCTCCATAGATGCCATCAAGATGAAGCTACTGGTCCATTTGCCTTCTCGGCTTCTCTCCCGATTTCTCTTTAACAGTGACTGCCACAGCTTATGTAAATGTTTATCTTGTGAGCCATAGTATAAGGTGGGGGTGTTGCCACCATGGGTCACTTCCTAAAAACGTTCAGTAAGTCATCACTGGACTTTAATTAGTTATATACATTCATATATATTAAGTTGATGTTAATCAGATTTATATGGTTTTTATGGCGTGAGTCGCAGTTGGCTCATATGACTTCCGCACTACATTTTCTCTAATGTGTACTGAACCCATGTGAGCCACATGTGGTTCACACTCAAAATATATTTTTTGTGCTGCAATAAAACAAATTTTGTTATAGTGGTAAACAAGACAAACATTCAAAACCATCGTGACTGGTTAAAAAATAGTTTTTTCTTGTATATACGCATGTATGCACACCAGTTACAAAGAGGAAATTTTTTGTGCTAAATAAACAGAATTTACAATAATGTCTTTGACATTTTTTAAGCAAAACAAAGATTTCCCCGAGTTTTTAGTACTTACAAAAAGATGTTCATCACTATAACAGTCAACACACAGAATTATGTTACACCCTGAATGTTTTTTTGTTATTAAAGCCAAACTAAAAAAAGAAATGTTACTTTAGCAAAAAAAGTCATAACTGGTTTTACATGCGTTTTTTGTGCAGTCACCCCGAAATAATTAACTCAAGAAGTAATATTTTTTGCCGAATTATATAAATTTTACAATAACTAACTAGACATTTTTGATCACTTATTTACAAATGGATGTTTATCACGAAAACGGACACAACGCAAGAAGAATGTTGGCCACTGAATATCTTGTTGGTACTCGTTTCATCGTTGACAACAGAAGTACCAAATATTATGGAGGGCAATTTTTCGATACTATTTGGTTGCTCGTCTTAGGGTGGTTGAGTACAAACCCATCTGGGCTGATAAATCAATAAATAATTTCATCTTATTATATTCTACAATACTCTTGGTTTCAAAACTTCAGTTCCCCTTTTGTTGACTGCTATCAATTCATTTTTATGTCTTCTGGTAAGCATTAATACCTCACGTTTATCTTGCCATTTGATCACACCAATCTCAGTTACTTTGTGCTGATATCATCTCACTGTTTTTTATTTTTGCCTTTACTACATTTTGTGGATTACCTTTTCGTTTACTGCGGAATGTTCCTGTTCCGAATTCATTAAATGTGCGACCAAAGAAACACTCGTATACCAATTATCGCAAAAGTGTTTGTCGTCAATGCAAATATGGTTTAACTAGCTCTAAGACCACTTTTTGTGGGATTCCTACCTCTGTTTTTGCCTCTTTCCCTCCCTGCATACATTTCTTTCCCTCCCTGCATACATTTCTTTCCCTCCCTGCATACATTTTCAAACTTCCTGTGTAACCACTAGTAAGGCAGAGGTTGAAAACTTTTACACCAGGTGTAATTTCTTTTGTTTGGTACATGTTGACGAAACAATAAACGTCCTCTTCAGGGTATTGTTGCATCAAAACAGATGCCTTATTCTGGAACAACTGCATAAGGTTAAAACAAAATCTATAAAAGGTTGGACCGTGTAAAGTGTCTCCTTGAGTAGCTGTTTCATTATTAGGAGCATGACACATTCTAAGTAATATCTCGAATCTGTTTCGTGACATGGTATTGCTGACATTGTTTGGATACAGTACGTGTCGTGTGGCATTTTTTACCAAACCCATCCAAATTGCTAGCAAAAAAATTTTCTCATTTCTACTCTGTCGCTTTCCTTTTTTATTTTATTATCATTTTTTTTTTAGCCAGGACTGCTTACTATAGCTTGTAAATGTATTTTCTGGCTAGCAATACAATTGTCTCCTGAATAAGATGTGATGTGAATAAGATATGATGTAAAAAAAATGCATACACATCATCAGATTAACTTTTACTTATAGTATCAAGTCAAGAACGTCATCAGAGGAGGACTGAAGTTTGTAGGAAAAATTACTGGCTCACTTGTAAAATCACCCCAAATCATATTAACACTGAAAGCTGTTAATGGTAAAGTGATCCCTAGTAACTTTTTCCTTTTAGCCATTGTTTATCCTTTAACCACTTTTTTAAAATAAATATTGTCATGTAAGTAATAAACGCACTGTGTATATCCCAAGTTAACGTTTAAGATTAAAATATAATATATTGACGATTATTCCAAATGAGAGAGCTTTCAAAAGTGCTAATTTTACCGCGAATACCCTATACCACTATTCACACATGGAATTTATCAACAGTGGGATCAGAATCACTTCCATGAACATTGTGGTCATGTTCTGGGTAACTTAATCCGTCCAATTTAATGATCGGATTTAGACAATACATTTACGATCCCGTGAGGTTGCACAATTTTTTTTACATAGTGTTTTTAAGAGACTGGATTGCTAACACCTTGGAAAACGCACTGTGCTCCTCATGTCAGTGGATAATCTGAGAAACAGCTTGCTATAGGTTGTTCACCGTAAAGTGAGCACTTTTTAAGGTCCTGCTAAATTTTTCTTTTCGCCAATTTCTATCTTTGCGCCACTTTTAAATATAAACATGGCCATGTGACTAATAAACATGGTGTACATTTCACCACTCTCAAAAGTTAACGTCTGAGGTTGCAATAAAATATATTTATTAATGGTTAATACCTGTTGGGAGGGTCTTAAAAAGTGCTCCCTTTACTATGAATAGCTTATAAGAAATATTAAGCTGTTTTGGAGTGTGGTACTTGAAAATGTGTGTAGTGTATGTATGTATACTTCGCTATCAGACAGTGAGTCAACGTTTGGGGCATGCGAAGAAAATTCGAACGAGTCTTCTTGGCCTTGGGCAAAATATGTGCTCAAATTATAGTCTTTTGCATATGTGATCAGCATTAATGTACAGAATGCCTAGAAAACTTGATTAATTATGTGGAGGGTTAGGGGAAATTCATTGTCAACACAATAATACCGACGTAGTACAAGCCATGTGTTTTTGTGAGATTTTCGACATATCGAAGGGCAAAGATAGCCCGTTGTATGTTATAATAGGCAAAGGCATTACACAACATGATTACTGCGCTGCGCTAACTCTGCACCGAACTACCAGCAGCGACCTGGTGGTGTTGACGGCAGACTGCGAGCGTAGCAGCGGACCAAGGTCTTCGTGGTCACGATCCGACTCGCTTGGTCGGTCTTTGACATCTCTTCTTTCCTCCTCCCCGCCGTTATTATGTACCTCTTACGTTCCCTCTCGCATACATACGTTCTGTAGACAGGGACGTGGGGAAGGAGCAGGTAAGAGGGGCATTTGCCCCTCCCCCGTTCTCACTAATTGGCGCCGAAGACTTCACCAAGTATAACTTTAGATTGCCATACTTCAGCGTGTTTGGGGGCACCTTTGAGAGTTCGTGTTGCATTCGTGGATTTTTTTTTTTTATTCGCTTTACTTGTGTTCAACAATTGTGTTCTCAAAGAGATGAAGAGAATTCCACACATCAGATCAAAGGAAGTTGGGCACTGACTCCTCGCTGGTTACAGCACCGGTCATAAACGTCATGCGTGTACAACGTGCGCACGATCGTGGACCAGTGACTGAACGGGTTGATAAAGTCGGAGCTCACTAAATTATGTTTCCGGGTATTTTTGTTCTGCTATGAGGTTTTTGGTCAAAATGTGTGGATAGGAAGCAACATGGTTGCGTTTGTAAACACGGAAACCGTTTTGAAAATTGATCGTTAGGAAATGGCCTTTTATCCAGCACCAGGAAGGCCAAAATTCTCTACGTCAAATTGCCCCCACCCCCCACCCCCCTTCATCGCCCACCAAACTAACCTGACTTGGTTTCCGACGTCCTTGCTAGCAGAGTGGTGCAAATATACGCGGAGCAGACAGAACTTGAGTAGAGCTGTCAAGTGTGTTTAGTTAACATAGTCAACTATAAAACAAATCTTCACCGAAAAATAGCACACTGTGTTATTAAGGTCTGGGTACGATGAAAAATGTGTACGTGACGAACGTGTACATAGCAAAATGAAAGTGAGCTAGGTATTCTTTACGGCATGGTTCGTGGTCATCGTGTACGTAAACAGTCCTGACTTACACGATGACCGTGAACCGTGTCATAAAGAATACCTATTTTCATTTTGATACATACACATTCTTAACGTACACGAGTAGAAGGAAAATTGAGTCTGTTGCATCGGCGTCTGGCGTAGGAGCTAGGCATCGTCCAAAAAGCTCCAAAAAATTTCCATAAAAATCCCAAAAAATTTATTATTAAAAAATTATGAAAAAATTGTAGGTCACCTCTCCCCAATTACCTATTCCACTATTTTGGTAGGTGCAGCTGTCCTCAATATTGGTAGGTGCGGCCGGCAGCCATGTTGATCGGTGTTGTCCGCCATCTTGGTAGGCGTCCATAATCTTGCTAGATGCAGTTCACCACGTTTGTTTTTTTCGATTGTCATTTGTTTTACAGTTAATGTCGCACCTTTGTTTAACTGCCATATTGGATTTCCTATGTTTTCAACAACTATGTACCACCAGGTGGCAGCCACATTTGTTTGAATTTTTTAATGTATAGGTGGCACTCGTCACCCTCCATATTAGTTTATATTTTCAACACTTAAGTAGCATCAATTTCTCGATTATGCCGCCTGCTATTGACCTGTACCGAATGGCGTCATTAATTATTCCTGCAAAATACGTAAACTGTCATATTTAGTTTTTCTTTTAATTTTATTCTTAAATGCAAGTATTTTTATTTAAAAAAATTATATAAAATGGAGGAGTTTCTATAAAATAAATAAAACGCTGTATATTTTTACACACAATTTATTGTACACATAATAAAATATCAAAAATCGGCAAAAAGAGTTAATTTTTATTAATCTTCTTCGATTCGGACGATTTCGTGTCTACTCGTAGGCATCCGATTTCTGGTTTAAGGATGAGCTGCACCATTTGCGCAGCAGCTGCACATTCTTCAGTGCGCAGGCCCAGTTAGGTTCTGACCTGTCGCAGACATGACGATGTGAATCGCCGTACATTTTAAAGAACTTCCGAAGCGAAGGACATACATACTCTGCCTGCAAGTCGATATTCTCTACTTCAAATTTACACAAGTCGCTAAGCCATTTTTTCTGCTGTGCTCAAACTACATAAATTGGAGCCTTCGGGTACTGCATCAGCAAGTCGCTCAGCACATTTCTCACTTGGTAGTATGGAATCTTACTTTTGTCCCATTTCAGTTCGTGGCAGTACTTGGTTAACCAGGTGTGTGTTTTTTTGCTCTTGTCATCCAATAGTTTCCAGGGGTATGGAGGGTAGAAGGAGCGGGTTCGTGTTTTACTGTCATCGTCGTAGGACACTGCAATCTCCTTGAGCACGAAGCCATTTTGGCTCTGGAAACTCTGCATATTGCAATAACGTGTTGAAGCTGACGAAGCTCGAAGATGACTAGACAGTTATATTTATATATTCTCAGCTGCACTCACAATGGTATTTTGATGGTCTTGTCTCGGCAATTGTATGACACAAGCCGGTCATGAAGTATCGGGCAGAATGCGTACGTGGGTGGGGGGGGGGGGGGAGAGACAGACACACTACAAATCGTTTGCAATTCCTGAAGTTCCTTCGTCAAGTAAGTCCTATGCAAACTTGTTAACACTAAAACTGTATCAGCGAAGAAGTTGAATAATAATAAATAAGTTCTAATAATGTTGTTCGCTCCAATACTAATAATTTGTGGATGAAAGCTAGAATTGTTGGATGCAGAATTTTTTTATCATTAACATTAACACTGTATTTTGTTATAATTTGAAATTTTGATTTTTTTTTTTTTTTGTAAATGTCACAGAGGAGCATTTAATTTATAAACCTTTGAAATCTTTTGAAGTGAGTAATTTTACTAAAAGGAAAACAAGTCTTATAAGACTATTTAATATTAACTATGTGACAGCTGATGGTAGAAATAATAAGCTAGCTGGAGCAACTGTTTAAACTAGCATATTTATTGAAGTGAACAGTTTTAAAGTTTACTTCAATTTGAAACTGGCTGTTACATAACGCAGCCATAGGCGTAGGGTATTGTTTTTTTGGGGGGGGGGGGGGGGGTGGCTGCGCTTGCAGAAGCGATGGAGCTCTATAATCCATTCACGGTTACTTCAGAATTTTCTCCAGCCCTGCTAAAGTTCTACTTCCAGGATATTCCTCCGCCTCGTGCGAGCTACACCTAGAAAATTACTCAAGGACAACGTGCTGAATTCGTGCGCTCTGTTGTAATAATATTTTGAATGGGAACTGTTGCTTACTAGGCGCTACCAATACACAAGTTTTCTCAAGTATACTATAAATGAAATATTATAGTTTATAAATAATTTTATGTAGAACTTCAATTTAACGGAAAATTAGAAACTTTTATATTAGCAGAGGTATAAAACGCTTAAGAAACAAAGCATATTAAGAAATAGCGAAACACGTCATACATTATATGATTTTTCAAATGTTTAATTCAAAATTCTGTCACACTTATTGAACCAAACCTTTGAAAAAATCACCACGTGTGACGTGTTTGGTTGTTTCCTAAATATGGTACATATCACAAGCGTTTCATACTTAACATAAAAAAAAAAACCTCCCTTTTCTTGGTCAAATTGAAAGCTTATTTATACCTTACCTATAAATTATAAAATATATTTATAATAAATATGAATTAAAACTGAGAGAAAATAAGTGTTTTGAGAATACCTAGTAAGAAAAATGTTCTTATGCAGTACATTGTCCCTTCTGGTGTAATTATCGAGACCAGGTTAAGCTTTTTCATGAGGCGGATGAATATCCTGTAAGTAGAACTGAAGTAGGGCTTCAGAAACGTCTGAATTAACCGTGAACGGGGTATATGCGGACTATATCTCACGTGAGTCACAATCGTAGCTCCCACGACTCTAATGCGGGGAATGGTCCCAGGTGACTGCCGACGGGGTTAATTGTGGTTGGTGTGCATCGGGTCGGGGTGTGCCTTCGGCAGGGACCAGTCGCGGCCAGGCAACAATGAGCCGTAACAGGGCCGCCTCGCCCGCCGATTGTGCAGAATGCGGCCCTCCCGTGGGCTGTTGGGGGAAGGAAGGGGAGGGTGATTTTCGCGTATCTGCCGGCAGTAATTTGCCGCTCTGCTGGAGCTAACGCCCTTCCGGCACTGCAGCGCAGCCGCCCTGGGACTCGCTAACACGATACCGGGCTATCGACGGATTCGTATCGTAATCCTGGCTTCAATCACGTCACATTTACGCTCTTACAATTATGGTAAAACATTTCAATATAGATGAATAGCTTTTTACAAACTGTCCTTAAATAGAGCAAGCTATAGACTGTTCAAAGTAAAATGAGCAATTTTGAAAGTCCTGCTTAAGATCTACTTGTATTCACGTTGTGTGTTCTTCCCCCGTATGTAAAATATACATGCCATCGGCCTTATCGCTTTCTTCATGCGTCGGTCAAGTGAAACTGTGAAATTATTACAAAAGTAAATATTTTTAAAGTCTGCTTATTTTTAAACTTGTTGCATAAAAAAAAAAAACAGAAAGCGATAGAACTAATTTAAGATATCACAAATGGTTACCTAACACTTTTTATTCGACGTTAAGATATGGAACTACTTTCCCCTCCATCGTTACCAACTTTACTGGGTGCATGCCACTCAGTGCGCCCGTTAAAATATATGCAGGTAGGAACAGTGACATTTTTCTAAGGTTGATTTCAAAATTGCTCACTTTATCGTGAACAGTCTTTAGACGGTATTCATTCGTTATGTTACCGATTTTCGTGCGATGCACATGATAATTTTAGTGCTATTCGTATATAACAATTTTATACAAGTGCGTATACATTCCAGTTAATAATTTATAGCGGCTTTTATTAGTTGCCGATAGTGTAGAAAGATGAAAGATGTTAAGGTACACTCTGTTTTTATCCTTGTTTGTTAATGATTTTAGTAGTAGTTAATATTACGGATTCCTTCAATAGCTAAATAAAACTCAGTTTTTTACGAAAATGTTCATTGCTTTCCTCCTTAATTTGTCCTGAATTTCTTAAAGCTAAACTGTGCTGCCATTTTTGTCTTCGTGGCAGTACCGCATATGAAGTAATAAAATAAATACAATGTAGTACATTTTAAAGAAAATATTTGATGCAGTAGTGGAAAGGACGTGTGTCGGTTGCATAAGCTTCTTGCTTATGAATACTGTCGAACAAAGAAATGCTTGTAAACAAACTCGGAATAGTGATTACGTAGTTCTTTTTTAGGACATGGCATTCTAGTCACACATGTTCGGAAGACAGCTGTGATGGTAATATTTCGAGAGGAAGGCCCGAATGGAATACACGACATAAACGGAGTTGTAAATGTGAATAATGTGGCGCAGCTGCATTCTACTGACATTATAAAAACCAGAAGCCACAAGAAATGTGTACATGCAAATTTTATGAATATTTCTTAGTTCCAGGCTCGTAAAAACTTACTACGAATGCGGAAACATACGCGGTATGGTTACTTAATGCTGCTACTACCCCTGAACTACACTCGCCTGTGAAACAAGAGAAAACTTACGTCGTTGGCATACATACAGAAGATTATATTTGCGTATCATATGTTTGGTAGCTAAGGGTAGAACGAAAGTATTTTTTTTCTTTTTTAACGGTATGGGAACTTTTTTGTACTTACATATACCTCACGGTTTGTTGAACACGCCAGGTCATAAGAAAAAAATCTGTCCAAAATTGCATAAATGTAAATATATGAAATATTTGGGGAATTTCAGTTTGAGGTGTTACTGGAAAAATTTAATTTTAGAAAAGTTACAATTTACTAGTTAATACATTTGTATCTAATTTTCATTGTGTTATTTCTTGTTTGCAAAACGGTAGGAACTTACTGACAAAATATAAATGTTCATCGCATTTTACATCAAGCAGATAACACACAATTAAAAGTACGCACACAAATAACTTGTAAAATGCAAAATTTTCTATAATTGTACGGTGTCGGTAATTACTATTAATGCGAAATTATGACGTGAAGACGAATTTCTGCGAAAGTGGTTTAGCCGAGTCTTAATAGTAACAGTGCAGTTTTAAATAGGCAGGAAAATGTAATTGTAATTGGTGGTTGATATGCCTTGTAAGTAATTCGGAATAATTATGCAAGTTACTTAACAGAGGGTACGATTATTTTTAATAATGTAATGTATAAGAAGAAGGCAAGACGTAGAGGGCCCATGAAATGTGTAAGATGTCCTGAAGGCAGAAAAAGCCGCAGTATTTGTGTTCTAAGCTATTCACGGTAAAGTGAGCACTTTGAAGGCCCTCCCACCAGTCTTTAGCCACTAATAAGTATGTTTCATTGCAGACTCGGACATTACCTGCTGAGAGTGGTATAGGGACGCACGCAGCACGCTAGTTTCACGTTTGTACGCCGGGGCTTTCAGTGTGGAGGTTGATGTTCTGTGGTCCGTTCCTTGTCGGTGCGCACGGCTAGCCTTCGTCGTCTCTCTACGGCCTTCCTTAACCAGAGCTTTCGACCTCGCAGTGCTGTCAACTACGGCGACCCGACCATCTGCGTCGTCTTCCACGCAGTCACATATCCTCCGGGTCACTCCCGTCTACCTAACGAACAATACCGAAGGTGGGTGAGCCGGCCACATTTCCGTCTGTGGCTCGCGTTCAACGCAGTAATATCAACAGCGCGTGCGAACTCGGAGATTTGCCTTCAAGTTTAGTTTTCAACAATCATTGGTTTTATAAAATGATGCAGCTTAACTTGAGCGTACTCCAGTCTCACAAATATTATGTTGAAAGAATTGTAATCAAATAATAACACATGTGTTTATATAGACGGAATGCGAACACTCCAGTTCACTTGTTTGGTTTTCGAAAGTTATGTTGTAGAGATATAAAAAGCAGTTCATTGTAGCGACCCGTTGTGCCCCCCTCCTCTCATTTCAAAGATTCCTCCCCAGCGTGTGCACACAGACTTTTGGCTCGGTAATGTTTTGGTAGCATGGAATTTAATCCTTGCCACCCATGCACAACTGTTAATATTGTCACACAGGCCTTAACGGTAAAGTCTCTGTCAGTTCCAGGTGTGAGAGACTGATATCTAACAAATTTAACTCGTAACATCTTTAAATGTCCGAATTCAGACGTAAAAGTGTAATGATTAAAGTGTATACAAGTCTAGGTGAAAAGATCACAAAGGAACCGCCATTGTACAACATTGAAAAACAGCACTTTTCGCATCATGGGTTTTTGAAATAGGTTAATACTCGTGTAATTGGTGGTGTTAATGAATGTTTGGAACTTTTATCAGTTGCGATAGTAACGCTCTTTAAAAAAAAATTATGTTTAAAACTGGTGTAAAAACCATAACTGAAGACTTTGCTTACCACTGGGAAAATTAAAATTTCAACCTTGTTCCGAGAAGTTCCATGTAGCGGTTAGTTTTTGTTCGTAACTTGCTACTCCAGGGTTGCCACAGGTTTGGAAAACCTGAAAAACAGGGAAGTGTCGGGGAATTTCAAATAAGTTAGCTAAATGTCGGGGAATTCTGTGATATTCATGATAAAATTTCGCAGTTCTGTCATCAATCTTGCACCTCTGCCAGAATCATATAACATTTGTTAAATTATTGTGGCCTAAATGCTTAGGCATTTTTCTTTGCATTCTATGTAGTGATCAATTTTGCAAGATCTTAGACGTATTTTGGTGTAAAAGTGTGTTATAATGCAAAGGAGCCAATTCTTACAGAAAAAAAAAAATGCTTAAAAAAGGTCAGGGGGGAAAAGATGCTTTTTGTCTGGAAATCAGGGAAATGTCGGGGAATTTTTCAATTAAAAAAAGGTGGCAATCCTGTACTCGGATTTGTGTATTTGTTAACAAAGTGTGTGGAGGTGGGTGGGTGGTAGGGGGCCCATTATCTGCAACATTTTCATGGACACTGCGAGTGAACGGGATAACTCTATAAACAGGAACCTTTCATTACTTTATTTTATTTAAAAATGACGTAATGGCGATTATTTGTCTGCAATCGAATAAATTAACATCTTCGAATGTAAGTTACATTGAAGTTCTAACGAATCTCGCGTGGCACATATTCTTTAGTAGTTAATTCCTAAACATTGGGGCATGAGGTGTCGGGGAGTTAATATCTGAAAACAAAAAAAATTAGTAAGTCTTGCGAGTGGTACTAATCCATCATGAAGTAGCTACATAGTAGCTGCTGTTCTAAGTGTGTGAAGGTGCGGTGCACCTTCTCATGCACAATGTATTTCTTTGTAGGGCCATTTGCGGCTGTGAAAGTGTTGAACGGGGAGTAAAAGTCATAACAGAACCATTATTTACCTGTGGAAGGCAGCGCTGCGTTCAATTAATCCCGACAGCGACCCGTTTTTTATGTGGCGCTGTGCTATCTGATGGCGCCATGGAAGTAAACAACGTGTAAAGATAGGAAACGAAGAAAGTGGCTGTTAGTGAAAGTTTCGTTCTTTTCAGTAGCACGCGGAGAGGATCTTCTTGAAGTTTGAGTTAGCACCGTTCACAATTCTCTTAGTTTTACAAATGTGATGTTGGCTGCGTGATCTGTCATTGGATTAATATTAAGATGAAAGTAAAAAGGGCAGCGAGGCATGATACTGAAGATGAATACGTACGCGGAATGTGTTATATTTCTTTGATTGCCCCCCCCCCCTCTTTTTTATCATATTGAAAGCGCGGTCTGTTTTCACTGCACAAATAGCTTTCAATAAAACAATGAACAACCCATAACAAATTTGACAAAATAGCTTATTGTATTTCCCACGGTCAAAATACACGTGTGGCGAATAAATTAATATAATTCAGTTTCTTTCCTTTTCAAAAAGCTTTGATATTGGAAGGTTGGTGCGTTTTTGCTTAACGCCAAACACGTTGCGGTGATTACATGTTTCTTACGAGTATGCGTATATATAAGCTATTCGCGGTAAAGTGAGCACTTTTGAAAGCGCTCTCATTTAGAATAATTATTTATTAATTTTAGCCTCAGACGTTAAGTTCAGAGTGAGATGGAATATGCACACTGTTTATTTCTGAAATGACAGTATTAATTTTAAAAGGTGTTTTAAAGGATAACAAGTAGTTGAAAGGAAAAAGTAACTAGGGCTTCAAAATTTCACACTTTACCGTGAATAGGCGCTAAGAATAATTTTTCCCTGTACAGTCCGTGGGAAGTTTGCGCACGATAGAAGCTTACTTGATAGAAATTGGAAATGTTAGAGGCATCCTTAAACAAACTTTAAAGTTGTTGCAATTTTGAAATGCAACTTTTTTTTTATGCTGTGAAATAAACGCTCGCAGCAAGTTTGCGAAGTCGATGTTCTAACGGAGCAAATTGGCACATGCACGCTCGCACAAGATGACGTCCAACAAATTCTGGCCGTACATGCCTGTGGTTCGCCTAACAGACAAAAATTGGCCGGAAGGAAATATTTTGCTGGGCCTTAAAGACTTTTTTATATTTAAATATCGATTTTGATTGGGTTTTGGTTTAGCATATGCAGAAGCCTTGCGTACCGTTTTCTTTAAGTCAGTTGTTATCATTTCGCTATACGTAAATTTCTAGCGCTACCGTGGAATGCTTCGGTTGAAAGTTGTGAAATTGTAAGAAATATAAACGTGTTTCTAATTACGCTAATAATTCAATTCCAGCCACCAATTCAAACATCGCATTTGTAATATTAAACGGGGAATTACTGGTGATTATATGCTGCCAACATTGCTGTGTTGTCATTCTTCGTTAAAAATGTTAGTTGTGGGTGGAAACTTCTTTTTGCGAAAGTAGATATTTAAAAAGCGAAATTGGCAGCGAATCAGCGACGGCGTGGTGATGCTATTACAGCGTTTGTGAAACGCCACGGCAGAGGTTGTTTGTGGAGGTAGGCGGTGTGTAGCGGCTTGCGAAATGGCGGTATCTACGTGGGAACGGGGAGACCGTGTTGCGGAAACAATGGACAGGAAGTGCTCGCTCCCAACACAGATTCCTGTCCGCTCTCGAGCCAAGGAGCAAGCACCGCGAGTGGAGCAGCCTGCTGCTCGCCCTCCGTTCTACACTGCTCCTTGGCACCGCCGCCGCTGAAGGGGAAAAGAAACTTGCGTGGATTTCACGCGGCGTTCCTCGCATATCCTTAGGCCGTGGGGCTATAGGCTGTTCACGAAATAAAGTGAGTTCTTTTTAAGGCCCTCCCAACAGGCATTAACTGCTAATAAATATATCTTATTGCAGCTTCAGGCATTAAATTTTGGTGGTGGTGAAATGTATACACTGTGTTTATTGGTCACATTGCACTGTTTATATATATAAAAAAAAAGCAGCAGGAAGACATAAATTTTTCTTTAATTCTATTTCTAAGGGCCTTAAAAAGTGTTCACTTTAACGTGAACATACTATATATTCAGCTAAATACATTCGGTAGCCATGTCTGAACAAGGTTAAATACAGGACGTGTTTTCGCGGTTACACACCCAAGGTAGAATAAAATCAATGGAAAGTCTAACCTCAACAAACATGGAACTTAAATCTATGATATTTAATTATAATAGCCTCAAACATGTATCAGTATTAATCTTTTTAATTGTTATGAAACCTACACTTTTACTGTAATGACATAATGGGTGGGTTTATTACATTCAGCCTTAAACTTAAGTTAATTCAACAAGTGCAGGAATTCCCGCCATATTCAGCACAATTTATTACACTGCTTGTTTACTTCGAAGCAGCCAATAGGAGCGCAGCAGAAAAGTCGTTCGATACGACTTACGAAAACTGTTCACTTTGAACGAGAAACAACTGCGATCGGAACTTGTTTGAAGGTAATTTAACCTCTTCAGTAGCTGAACTTGTTTTAGTGAAGTAGTTTTACATCCCGTGTAACCGCGGCCTTACACTAAAGAAGAGGTAGGTAGATCTCGCTGGCTGTACATAACGTCCTTGTCCCAACATTCAACTACTTTGCTCCGTCAATGCGACTAGCAAGAAGCGACGTGGATTTTATTTGAATGTAGAACGCTGTTTAGTAAACAAGTGCTTTGAGGTGTTTCTATACTTCCTCTAACCTATTGGTAATGCAGTTCGATGAAATTCCAATTGGTGAAAGTATCTTATTGTTATAACGGCGCTTGTCACTTAACAAAAATTGAGATTTAAACACACACACACACACACACACACTCTTTCATCACTGTCGATCATGCGACTTTTACAGTTGTGTACATGACGTAAGTTGAATAAGCGGTCTATCTCGTCTGTAGATTAAGGCCACACGTGCGTGATTTCACGGCGTGAAACACGGCAAAAATATGGACTGCAGTAATTGTAGTAAGACCGGCCAGACGCAGCGAGAATTCCCTCCGAAGAAAAAGGTGGAAAGCGCGTCCTCGAGGTGTATTTATGCCCAGGTAGACTTTAAATATCTAAGACGCGTAACTGGAATTGTCCAATCATGAAAGCTGGTATGAGATATTGTTTGGTAGTAAAATTGTTGTGGAATGTTACTGCAAGCAGCACATGCCGCTGGTCCTAGTGATGTAGCGTGTGGTGATGTACGCCAGTCTCCAAGCTTCAGACACGTCAAATGTGAACTTCCAGTTGTGAAATTGCCTGTTAAATAGGCGTTTGCACGCATGTGTTCGCCAATAACCCTTTTTAAAAACTAATTTAACTTAAAGATGACTAATGTGGTGTGGTAGAATTTATGTAGGTTTTCCTCTTGTTAAACGACAATGTTCAAAATGACTTGAACAGCTTGTTCAGAGCAGCAATGCAAGGTCGCAGCTTGAATGGGAAATCAAGGTGGAAGAAATTCCTTCGTGTGCGTTTCAAACAAAGTATTCAACAAGACTTCCCGACGGTAAGAAATATAAAATAAACTTAATTTTTTAAAAATATACAAGTAAGTTATAATTTTAAATTAACAAAATAGCTTGTAAACATACACGTGTTCCTTAACGAATTGTGTGCGCGCGTGCGCGTGTGCGTGTGCGTGTGGGGGGGGGGGGGATAAATGAAAAGTAACGCCCGTCTTCATTTGGGTGTTTATTGCAACTTCAGTTGCCAATTAAGCCTTTTTTTTAAGGTGCTGTCATATGGTGTGGCATAGAAGGCTATTCACGGTAAAGTGAGCACTTCTGAAAATCTTCTCATTGGGAATAATAGTCAATAAGTATATTTTATTTTAACTTTATACGTTAACTTCAGTGTGTGGTGTGATCTACACGCTGTGATTATTACTTACATGGCAATATTTATTTCAAAAGGCGATTGAAGAACTAAAAATGGCTGAAATAAAAAAGTAACTAGGGCCTCAAGTGCTCGCTTACCGTGAACAGCCTATACCTTAAGGGGTTAAACGTTTTCCTATGACTTCGTGTTAACTGGGCGGTAGAGTGAATGAAGAAGTAGAAGCCGATGAAGGTGACGCGAGGTGAATAATATAGAGCAGTACTCTTCAACCAGCCATTCGGCACGATTGCCACGTGCGAAAATCCGGGAGCGACCCCGCCGGGAATCGAACCTTAGTGAGAGGCTAGCACACTACCCGCCAAATGACCGCGGCTCCTGGGCGGTACGTGTACTTATGACAAGTTGACAATGAAGCGTCTCGAGAGGAGAATGTATCAGAGGTGAGCACACAGGGAGATGACCGGTGCTGGTAGGAGTGGTGGAGGGGGCGAGGGAGGGGGTGTAGGGGTAGACTCGCCGGCTGCTTGTCCCAGGTTGGCCGGCAGCCTGGTGCCGCGCCGCGCATGCGTCGCATGTTCCCGTGCTCGTTCTGTTGGCAGCACTGCCTGGGGCGCCCCATGTGCTCTGACTTGGTAACCGCCGTGCGATGCTACATTCTACCCGCCACCTGAGAACATCGCCTCCCGGCCAAGCACATATTTGTTAGTCCTGTGTTGTTGACGTTCGAGCCGGTCGTACGTGCTTCGCATCTGGTCGCCGGGAAAACTCCCGACATCACTTTGACAGGTTAGACTTCAAACAAGTGGCGTAATCACGACTGTGTGATGTGGTTTTTTGTATGCTGAAAGGTTTATCTAATGAAATGCAACATATCATACAGTGTTAATGTACTAGGCTAGCTGGCACGGATTATTTCCAGTAATACTTTAAAGCCTCAAACAAGTAAATTAAATTATAAACTGGTTTAAAATAGACATTGCACTTAACGTAGCGTGCGTGTTTTTTTTTTGGTGTGGGGAGGTTGCGGATATTACTCATAATTCCGTCTTAGTTACGCCTGTGCTTTAAACACATGCGATATTAATTTACACTGTTAATTGACTCGTGGGTCAATAACAGACCTCCGAGAAAAAAAATGAATCCCGGTCTAGATGGTCCAGGATAAAACTAGCTATTTACTAACATGTTCTGACGATTAGATTAGCCTGCGGGCCACTGAACTACATAATTTTCTGGTGTGGTGTCCAGTCGTAACAAATTTAAATAACGCCGTTTATATCGCCTTACACTTTCCGGATGAGTTTTTGCTTCTTGACGCCAGACTTAAACCTTTCCCGGACATTCGCACGCAGCAATCGTGCCGGACGATGCTGCTGATTGGCGTGTTCTCTAAGGGATTTCCTTGTTCCCCGTCCTGGCCTGGCGTTCAGGCGCTGCTCCACATCTGCCTCATCGGTTCTCGATCTCGTTAAGATCTGCACAACCTCTCTTCACGCCACTCAAACATAGGTCGTTCCAGGTAAATTGAGCTTTTTTGGAAGCCATGCTTAAGATACACATTGTGTATTTTACCGCTGACTATATGTAGGTATAATTAAAATTGCCATAGGCGTGGGTCAGCTGAAACCACGAAATTAAAAATATAAATATTTAAAAAAGTCTTTAATTTTTACACTTGCTTGTACTAAAAAAAAAAATCGAATTTAAAGTTAAAACATTGAACTACATTCTCTCCATAGTGATATCAACATATGTAACTGGCATAAGCTGTAGTCTGCCCGTTGAAATATGCGCAGGCATTGGCAGTGATTTTTTCAATGTTTCGTTTTAATATTTTTGAGTGAGGAGATGTTTGAGCTGATGGTCGCATCCGCGTGAATGCTGGACGTGCAAGTATAATCCATTCATGGTTACTTCAGCCTTTTCTGAAGCCCTGGTAATGTTCTACTTCCAGGATATTCCTCCGCCTCGTGTAAACTAAGCTTAACAAGTCTGGAGAATTACACCAGAGGGACAACGCACCTTATTCGTGCGCGCTCAGTTGTAATTATATTTTGTGTAAGGATTGTTTCTCACTAGACGTTAACATACCTATTTTCTCCCTGTTTTTTTTATTAAAATTACTTATGAAGCATTATAATTTATAGATAAGATATTAATAACATTTAAATTTAACAGGGAAAAAAAGTAATGTTACGAGCACAAGTATAAAACGCATGTGATATTTAGGCGTATTTAGGAAATAACTAAACACGTCATACATGGAGAGATTTTTCAATTGTTTGATTCAAAACAAAGGCCGAAGAAACCGCGAATGGAGTTTAGCGAGATCTTCCGTCCCTCTGCAATGCTCTGTGGCGCAGTCGCTGTTCCGGACCTGCGCGCCGCCGTCTAACGGAACGTGTTTGTTCTTAGTCGCTCGACGCCCAAGTGCAGTGAAAGCCGACCCCGCATCCGGTTAGCGCGCTTTCTTCCTTGTCGTTACCCCCCCACCCCCCCCCCCCCCGACTTGACTCATCTTCGCTATGTACCAATGACTGTTAGTTCAAAAATTGACAGAAAATTATAAGTCTGGGTCCAGTTCAATGAATGGCTCGAAATAATGATGGGCGGTGCTGAAATACCCTCGCCCCCCAAGAAATAATTTTTCTGGTATGTGTAAGGAAAATACTTTCCCTGCAAGGGAAAGTGATTCTCCCTCGAGATATGAGTGGTTCTTAATTTACGTTGCATAATAGTCGTGCACTTTTTATAAATTGTATTATGGTTGCAGCTTGCTTCGCATGATTTTTTTTCTGACAGTACTTAAATATTTTAGAATCCCTGATTTTTTTTTTTTTTCCCCAAAGAAAGTTTCCTACTTTCCATATGTTATTGATACCTAAATTTGACTTTAAGGTATATAAAGTCTTAAGCACCATTATAAATTTTCACTTTTTTTTTTTTTTTTTGTAAAATTGTTTGTGAATATTTTAATTTTGGATATTCCACTGTACTAAGTTCGGTATTTTTTCATTTGTCCTTGTCTTTGTATCACCACTACAGAATTCTTGAGCTCGCCAGAAATATTTCTTGGTGGTTTGATTCGCATCCTGGTCCAATAGCATAAAACAGACCTCTTCACACGATTTAAGATTTCGTAGTTAAAGGTAAATGTGAACTACAAATGTTGCTAAGTAAGTAATTGGGGTGGCTGTTGGTTTTAGAGGAAAATTGGTTTAGTTACACAATCACTTAAAATTCGAAAAACACAACTGCAATCGGCAATCGAATGCTTACCAAAAAAAAATCTGTCTTGAAGACCGCGAGATGTGTCGGTGCACCAATTTTTAGTGTTTATGCGCGGAGGGAGCGGGAGTGAAGTAGAATTCTAGACTCGGGGAGGGGGGGGAAGGGGGCGGGCGCAGCATACACGACCTCCTGAATTAAGCTTCCTACACAGTAGAAAACGTTAGCATTTGACTTTACATTTCCTTTCTTCTGACGAAACCACGAATACACAATACAATTAAAGTCGAGAGTTCAGACAATTGAACATCGGTTCTGCGATCTTCGTAAATGTGTGTCCTAGCATGTAAACCATCATCATATTATCCAAGAATTCATTTTACTTTTTTTTTAATTGACTTAAAATTTGATATCAAAACTCTATCAAAGCAGAAAAACTTACTTGTTTACTTTATTAAAAAATATCAGTTCATATATTTCCACTTCACATAATATTAGTTTCCCATTTCTTGAATTTAAGAGCAGCTTAATTTAATATGCGGAGATGAAAATCGCAATACAATACACACACATTCCACATAACCTCAGTTAGATTCTCGGCAAAAGGGCTGCTTGATTTTGACTTTAAATTTCAATTTTTCCAAATCGTAAAGGTAAGAGTGCTTGACTTTACCTTTGACAGTTCCATTGTGTCAAGCTCCATAAGAAACGTCATGTCGGAAAGCAAACGTAAAGTCAAATGTCGAAAGTTTTCAATTGTGTAAGGGCCTTTAGTCGGACGAGTGACGTCACAACAGCAGGTTGCTATTTGCAAAGGGACGTCCTCGATCAAGGAATGGGAATAATGGTGTACGACAATAGACGTTAAAAAATTGGTCTAGATTGTATTTTAGTCTAAATGCGGTTTATTCGCACTTCCTGAATCAAACCTTTGAAAATTCGCCCCAAGTATGACGTGTTTTTGTTGTGTCCTCAATATATCCTGTATCACAAACGTTTTATACTTACGTTAATATAAAATAACAAAGTACCTTAATGTTAAATAAAAATCTTATTTATAAATGTTTAATTTATATTTAATTTGAATCAAAACAGTGAGAAAATTGGTGGATTGGTAATGCCTAGTGAAACATAGTTAATATGCAAAATATTGCACTGAGTGCGCACGAATGCGGGGCGTTGTACCGTTGGTGCAATTTCCTAGATTCGGCTAGGCTTTGTTTGCATGATGCGGAGAAATACCGGATGTCGGGTAATTCGCGGACATGACAGCACTACACTAATCTATGGTCAAAACTAAGTATAGACTATCCTTACGTTAAATTAAATTAGACGCTTCGTTTACGAGAAAAAACGCCATGTTAGTTCCAAAAACCATTGTAGCGAACATTTATTCCAATAAGATAAGGGCGAGGTGTTGTGGCGATGCTGCAATTAGTGTGTCGTCGTAAGAAATGTGGCAAGGAAAAGAGCCGAACTCGGTGTTGCCAAGGAGGCCGTGGAGTACATGCAGCGAGTACTGGGACATGGAACTGGCCATGTGCATCTACATCCGGCGGCTAAGCTCCGTGCATGCTGCTTGCACCCAACGTGCGGAAAAGTGCATTTCTATGGACAGAGCAAATTCGAACAACTTTGATGACGTATTGTATGTTGATGTACGCTATGCTTAACGTGGATTAAAGTCATTTTATCCACTTTGTGTCCTATGTACCTGCGCGTTCAATGTCAAGAAGCGAGGGAAGCGATACGGGCGACACTAATACGCACGCCTAGCGCCTCATCGCTCCTATGCGCATGGCGTGCAGTGTTTCTGTCCTAACACTTTACTGTATAAACTAGCTCTGTAACTGTGGGGTTTTATTACACGCGATGAAAGTACACAGATCAAACTACCTGCGTATAATCGTATTTTTCTCTTACCGCTTAAAGAAACTTCACAGGCAAGCTTTAAAAATGCGATATTTGTCCATATTCAAGATTTTTTCCCCTTCATTAATACACTTGATGTGATAAAAGTAAAAGGATAGCGATATAGACTATAGTTTTCTATCCTTTCTGGCAAAACTTCGTATATCCATAACATTTATTTCCCGAGCCACGCGTTTAGGCGCAAACGACGATTTCACAGAAAACGTTTCAGTGCATAGTACCCGTAATATTGATTTTTTAAATCCTTAACTACGCATTTTTACCATGAATATTTCCTACTTAGTTTTGGCCGTAGACTCGTGTGGTGTAATCCGTATCCGCGAATTACTTGGCATTATGTATACTGGAAATAGAACTTTAGCAGGGCTTCAGAAAAGTCGGAAGCAACCGTGAATGGACTACTATACGTGATCATTATTACGTAAAGTAGTCACGTGACGCATCCCTACTATCCTCTGTTCGAATCCACATGCAGGACCATTTTAACTTTCCTCGCCTTTTCAAAAGTGCATTGAAGTCTTGGCGCCAGTGTATCGCTTTCCGAATGCACTCATATAGGCTCGTCAGCCGAAGGCAAGGGCGATGGCCCCTTCGCGCTCTGCATTGAAGTCCTCGTAATTTACCCGATTATAAACACATTTTCCTCGTGTACATTTAGGTAGCGAGCAAAACAAATCATAGGTGTTCGAATTCAAGAACGCACATTTCGTCACAGTGTTCAAAGGAATGTGAGAAATTATATGCGACGAAAGGCTGATGGGCAAGTGAAGAAGAGCATGTGTGGCAGTGAATTCAGGTATAGACTGTTCACGGTAAACTGAGTACTTCTGAAAGCCCTGCTTAAGATCAACTTGTATGCTCGTTGCATGTTCTTCCGCCTTATGTAAAATTAACATTATTATAGACCTCTTCACTTTATTCATGCGTCGGTCAAATGAAATTGTGCAATCATTAAGAAAGTAAATATTTTACAAAACTGCTCATTTTTACACTTATATGCATTAAAAAAACAATGTGAAATAATTAATTGTAAATTATCACACACAGTTATCTTAACACTTTTTGTTCGACGTTAAGATATGAAACTACTTTCCATACATCGTTACCAACTTTATCGAGAGCATGTCACTCAGTGCGCCCATTGAAATACGTCCACGCAGAAACAGTGACTTTTGTTCTAAGGTTGATTTCAAAAGTGCTCACTTTATCGTGAACAGCCTTTACAGCTCTGTATTTGCTATCATCACATTTAGAGCCTGATGGCGATGTTGATGAAATATTCGTTGCCAAGGACGCGCGTGCCGACTTGGGACGTGGCCAGACATGATCTGGCATTGAACGCTCGTCAATGGCGAGAGCCGGACTTCACTGTGCTTCTGGGTTGAGAAATAGTGGAATTGTTTACTTGTGCGGGTACAGAGTAAGCAAAAGGTAACGGGTTTTGAGGTGTACAATTGTGTGTGTGTGTGTGTGTGTATATATATATATACACACACACACACACACACACAATAAATATATATATATATATATATATATATATATATATATATATATATATATATATATATATATATATATATATATATATATATATATATATATATATATATATATATATACACACACACACACACACACACACACACTTCTCTGGTTGTGTTCCAGAGCAATAGTATCGCCTAGGAACGACACTGTCAATGAAATCAACAATCTCATTATACAAAGAGTTCCCGGCCAAGTCAAAACCTATAAGTCGATTGACACAGTCACCAATGTTGACGATGTCGTCCACTTTCCTCAAGATTTTCTAAATTCGCTTAATCCTTCTGGCTTGCCACCTCACGAACTATCATTAAAAGTCGGTACTCCTATCACGCTTTTAAGGAATATAAGCCCTCCTAACATGTGTAATGGCACAAGATTGCTCATTAAAGACTTGAAAGAAAATTTGATTGTCGCGACCATCCTCACCGGTCCAGCAGCCGGCCAGCTGGCAAACATCCCGAGGATTCCCATGATTCCCACGGATTTGCCAATATATTTCAAACGGTTGCAATTTCCCGTAAAAACATCGTTGCGATTACTATTATTAAGTCCCAGGGTCAAACTTTCTCTTTGGTTGGAATCGACCTACGAAAAGAGTGTTTTTCCCATGGCCAACTATATGTTGGTTTATCACTAGTTGGAAGTCCCAAGAAACATTACATTTCGCTACCAAACAATAACAGGACGTCAAACATTGTCTACAGAGAATGTTTTAGCATAACATATTAATAATATATAAACATATTAAATACTTCTATCTCAGATAAATTGCATTGTAATATAATGTATATTAATATGAACAATTATAAAAAAAGTAAAAAAATATCAAATAATAATAGCAAAAAAACTTTAAATTATCAATTATTTAATTAATTATTAAATTATAATGTGCTTTTTTAATGCTTTAGGAGAGTTTACCCAACCTAATTAACGCCGGGTTAAGCAGTTTTTTTATCTTAATTACACCCGTGCGAAGCCGGGGTGGGTCGCATATATATATATATATATATATATATATATATATATATATATATATATATATATATGCTGTTCACGGTAAAATGAGCACTTTTGAAAGCCCTGCTTTGCTTAAGCTGTACTTGTATACACGTTGTGTGTTCTTCCGCCTAGTGTAAAATTAACATTCCCATGGGCCTCGTCACCTTATTCGTGCGTCGGTCAAATGAAACAGCGAAATTACTATAAAAGTAAACATTTTACAAATGTGATAATTCTTACACTTCGATGTATTAAAAAAACAGAAAGATAGAGAAATAATTTAAATTATCACAAATCGTTACCTAATTAATTTTATTCGACGTTAAGAAATGGAACTACTGTCCACCTATCGTTACCAACGTTACGGGGCGCATGTTACTCACTGCGCCCATTAAAATACGTGCAGGCAGGGGCAGTGACTTTTTAATTAAGGTTTATTTCAATATTGCTCACTTTATTGTGAACAGACTTTATATATCGTGTAACCGAATACATTTTAATGTAAGAATGACTGCCGTGTCTTCAGTAATTAAAATTGTCGATTAAGAGAGAGAAACTAAGCCCTAGCGTCTCGTGAAAAGGCCTGGCGGCACTACAGTTACTTTATACTAGCGTATTCTGTGATCAGCTGCTTATAATGCAGTCTTCAACGTGCCTTGTATGTATTTTCGGTATTTAATGCCTTGCCTGGTTCATGTCTATGCCGATCACGCTGGACAATGTGGAATTCTGGAACAGCCAATCAGAACTCGCCTAGTTTACCGCACGGAAAGAGCTGATTTCGTCGGTGTTTTAAAGGCTCGCGGTTTCACTTTTTATCGAAATAGTTTCTGCATTATACTGAATTACTGTCATGCGTTTATAGGCTATTCGCGGTAAAATGAGCACTTCTGAAAGCCCTGCTTAAGATCTATTTGTATACATGTTGGGTGTTCTTCCGCCTTATGTAAAATGAACATTTACATGGGTCTCGTAACTTTATTCATGCGTCGGTCAAATGAAACTGTGAAATTATTAGAAAAGTAAATATTGTACAAATCTGCTCATTTTGACACTTCAATGCATTAACAAATACAGAAAGAGACAGAAATAATTTAAGTTATCACAAATATAATTACTCAACACTATTCGACGTTAATATTCAAAACTACTTTCACCTCCGTCGTTACCAACTTTACTGGACACATGTAATTCATTGCGCCCATTAAAATATATACAGGTAAGGGCAGTGACTTTGACTAAGATTGATTTCATAAGTGCTCACTTTATCGTGAACAGCCTTTATTTTCGTGAAATACGTGACCAATGAGATCTATTGGGAACCTCTGTAAAATAAATAGTTGGTAACATGCCGGGGTAGAAAAACTTGAGCTTGCAACCGAACATCAAATGGTTAACAAAAGATCAGCTCACATGTGAGCATCTCAAAGTCTGTTCGCTCTGTTTTTGAGTGTGATCGTGGACAGGAGTAGTGAACTTCCTACAGTTAAGTGGAAAGCAGCCGTTGTGTTTGAAGTGAATTGTGGGAACAGTGCCGTCCACGCACTGATATCCGAACGTGATAACCCGCGCGAGACTGTGAAGGTTTGAAGTGTCGCACAGCCTCTCTACCACAAGGCGACTCTCAGAATGCTTATCCGCCACACCTTAATTGGGTTTAAGCAGATGAGAGCTACGCCGGGAGCAGTCTAGTGCCTTTTTGGCTTGGGCCGATAGATGGCACCAAGTCCTGATTCTCTATGCGGGGTGTTGGACTACAGTCTCTCAAGAAGTTGGGGTCCAAAATCTGAATAAATTAAAAATAATTGGCCATAACGGACACTCCAGTGTAAAACTCGCAACTGCCTTGGCGACATCCAGTGAGGCTGGACTTGTGCTGGCACTGGTGGAAATTCCTTTTTGGAGAAGACTTTGAGGGTCACCTGCCCATTGACAAGTTGACTTGGTGAGCGGGGACGTAGACCGGGCACTGTCCTGGTCAGAGGCGAGGTTAGCACCTCGGCCGGACCCGGGTTTTGTTTTATTGCATCCGTAAGATCTATTTTCAATACATAGCTGTACAAAGATATTGGGCAAGTCAAATTACAGTATTCAAAGTTTATTTATATACACTGGGCATATATATATATATATCAGATTACACGTACACGCAAAATATCTTTCTTAATAATTTGACTAATCTTCTTCCAACATGCTGTGGGGCGCCGTAGTTTTGCTGAAACAGAAAAAAAGGAAACTAGAAAAATCGGAACAATAAATGCGTACAATGACATGTTATACAGTAATTTCTTAATTTTTGTAGTTTAGATATTCATCTACACTATAAAATTTTCGTTTAGTAATAAATTATTTCAGCTGTTTTTTTATTAAGAGTTTTTTGTGAAAGCAGCAAATTTCTTGAAAGTGTAGTGGTAACTTATTAAACAGTTGGCTACAAGGGTGACTTTTGAGTGCGATGGTCTCGGTGACAATGTGGCACAACTGTACTAGTCTTAGGACTTGTCTGGTCAACTGTTATGTTAGAGGTGCCTGCGCAAGTGTTTTTCAATCCGTTGTAGGTGAGCCCCTATTGCAGATGTACTTCCAAGGCCATGCTGTTATTTCCCTGATACGTGACGCTCGGTTGCCAGCGCGTAAAATGCTTCGGCCAGACGGTGCAGTCGGCGAGATGCCAAGAAGTTTATTAGTAGGCTGTTCACGGTAAAGTGAGCACTCTTGAGGGCCTAGATACTGTTTTCTTATCGGCCATTGTTTATCATTACACCACTTTTAAAATAAATATTGCCACGTAAGTAATAAACACAGTGCATATATTTCACCGGACTCGAAAGTTAACTTGCAAGGCTATAATAAAATAATTTTATCGACTATTATTCCAAATGAGAGGGTTTCATAAATTGCCCATTTTACCGTGAATAGCCCATTGCGTGTGTCGCATCGCAGAGGTAACGCAGCCTGCTCGGGTTGTCGTACCGCTGAGGAAACTTGAGCTACTAGGACGTAGGAATATCGGCAGATGTCATGCTGTGACGTCGTTGAAGCTACGTGTCCGTCCATCGCCATAGTGTGTTACCGAAAATATCAAAGTTGGGGCAGGTTTGTGTATTTAATACACGTAAATTGTGTTTTTAAACAAATAATAACCAATGTAGCTAAACTTTCAGGTTGAATATCAACACGCTCTGATAAGTTTTCATTTAATTTAGATTAACTGTTATTAGCGGCTTCACCAGCGTACGACTCAAACCTTAATTATGACAGTGCTCAATCTTAATGGTTGGTGACATATTTTGTATATTCCCTAAGAAACTGCTCGGTTTTCCGGGATTTAAAGTACTCTATGTGCTAATACAGATTATAATCTACCCCTGTACCAATTTTCATTCAAATCCGTCTAGCCCGTTACTATGTCGTGCCCATCCACAGACAATGTCACTGCTTGGCGGAGCGGTTCCTGGATGTGTGGCTAGTAGAAGGTAGTGAGGGCGTAGTGTGCGTGATGTGTCAAAGTGGCGGGGCCCACATGTAGGCCAGTCGATAGGGCGGCGCTGGATCGGGTCGAATGCGGGCCGGGTAACGGTGCCTGGCTGCCCGCCACTGGCGTCTCGCACGTGGGAGGCCCGCGTCACCTCCCTCCCCGCCTACATTCAATATTCCGCTCCTCGCAGTTAGTTGATATTTACTTTAAGCCCCTGTCACACTGTCAAATGTTTCTGTCGAATTGCTTCCAGCAAGTTTGGTCAAATAAAGTTGGACAGTTGTGACATCATTGAAACGTCATTAACGCCGCAATATTTGTCTGAGAAAGTTTGATTGCTTCGGTTTCCATGAAACATTTCAAGATTGGACCAGTTCTAAAATTTGTTTGATGGTCTCAGCCAATCACAATCATGCACGACAGAAATTGACGTCAAGAATCTTAAAATTAAAGAACACTTTCTGGAAAGAATAGGCAATGAAGAGAATTGTTTATGTAGAAACTGTCTGAGCATGAATGTTGTTATTAGTGATTATTGCATATAATATTAAGAACTTGGAGACATTAAGTTTCATTGTCCCAGAAACATTTTTTCTGATAAATAAAATTCGTCTTAAAGCGAAAATAAATTACAACATTCCTTACATTTTTTTCCTGTAATGGACTGCATGGAAAAACAAAAGCAATATCTAACTAGGGAAATCATTTTAAAATGATAATTCAAATTAGATTCTCGGAGTAAAAAAATCTGAAAGTGTGGCACATTTTTAAACACATTCAAGTTTATTTGATAACATTTGTTGAAAGGAAAAATTTGTTGGCCCTATTTTGTGTTCAAATTTTGTAAAATTTAGTTGAAGGCGGAAATTTGACAGTGTGACAGGGACTTCAGGGTCACGGTAAATGTTTAACCGCATTTAACCATCGTTAACTTACCCGAAGAGATTTCGCAATTATACCATATGTATCGTACAAAATGCTGCCTTGCGTAGGCTTTCACTATTATCCGAGCACTTTCGAAAACCCTGCTTAGATTATGCTTTCCCTCGCATGCTATATCCTTCCACTGTATGCAACACCGTGTATCAATTGGGCCAAAGAGCTCTCTCTCTCTCGAGCTCTCGCGCTCGTGACTACATCACGTCAGAAAATGCTCCCTGATCATCCTAATTTGTTAGAGAGAGAGAGAGAGCACAGAACACGAAGTTCTGCTCCCACTGGCGCTCTCGCATTTTGACCTCGCGCTTTTTTGTTTATTTTTTCATAGTTTTAATAAAGTTGTTATAGCTTTCTGAGCCAAAACGACGTCTCATTTTACCTGCAAGTGAATAATTATGTTAACGAAATGTCTTACGTAACACGTATTTATAAATAGGCTGTATATATTATGTCTGACAGTCTCGTGTTTTTTTGTCATTTAGCTGTAACATGACGGAATTGTGTAAAACAAAATTTATATTATTATGCTGCATAACAATTATTCCGGTAATACTATAATTATTTGTGAATTATTTGGAACATACATAATTTACTTTCGATAACTATGACCGTGGTTTTAGCTTCGCACCTTTTTGACATCAGCTGCATGACGTCAGTGTTTGGTTGTCTCAATTTCACACTAGTGTTCTCAGCCCTCGCTAGGTTGTGCGATAGAGCGCTCTCTGCAAACAGCGTACTTTAAATTGGGACACGGCCTCTGCTATCGACCGTTCCACTTTATTCTTGCATAGTGAAACAGTGCAATTTTTAGGAGGGTAAATGTGTTAATGAGAAAATTCGTGCTTTTGTGTGTTAAGAAAAACTACACTAGCCAAAAGGTTATGTATATGTGGCACTAAATATAACGTCAAGTCTTACAACCATTTTTTATTCGCTGCCAACTTAACTCGCAGCCTGCACTCCAGCGTGTACTGTAGCATATGCATATATATGTGTATACCGTAGTTATGGGCAGTGATGATTTTTTCTTTCAGAGGTTTAATTTCGAAAATGCCAATTTTACCGTAAACAACTTTTATGTGCCGAAAGAAAAACACAAATGATGTAAACTGCAATGCATTTAATTATATTGTGAAGAAATTTTCCTCCGGGTAGTAGTATAACCTCATTCCCCTCCCTTTTCCCCCCGTGCATTCTTGGGAATTTTTGGCTTCGCCAATGTAATCCTCCCACATCTTTTTTACATAATGTTTTGCGTTGCAATAATAGAATATAAATTTACAGCCTAATAAATGAACAGCTTAGCAGGAATTTGGAGAAGCTGGCGAAAAATGCACATCGTAGGATTGATCTTACCTATACTTTGTAAGCTGAAATCAAGAAACGTTTTTTCCCCTTCCGCTCTTAGGCATGTGTCTGCTCAGCGCTGTTCCCCGCTGACACAACAGAGGGAGCTGCAAAGGTCACATTGGCACTCGTATCAAATGCCCCATCGCCGCAATGCGCAGTGCTCTGAACTTCCGTACATGATTTGTATTGTTCATCGGGAAGAGGGGGCCTGAATAAAATTTCGTAAATTTCAAAACTGATATAATTTTTATAAATTATACGAAAACCATGCATGAAGTTTTGCTGTATGTGGCAATTTTGTTAATTCAAACCGATAGTCAATAAAATAAACCTCATAGAAATATATAGCCCTAAGTAATTTAGCTTCGGTTGTTACTTTTTTTGGAAAAATCGCGCAGAGCGAGACACTACAATGACCCTTAAACCTACAGCAGCCTGAATATTCCGTTCCTCTTACGTTGGGCTCAAGGCCTGCAGCAGTACGCCTTGAGTTGTGTACCAGAATAGTGTAAAGTATTACTTTATGTAATTAAATTCATGAGCAGCGGTCAGCTGTGTGCATTTGGCAAGTCTCTAGATTTGAAGAAAGCGTCGGTACGGTATATAATCTATTCTCAGTTTCTTCGCACCCTATGCAACATGTTTGGTTCTCTCCTAAATATACCGTGCATAACGAGTGTTTTATACTTTTGTTAACGTGAAAGTAACTTATTTTTGTAGAAATTGAAATTTTACGTATATTTTTTATTATATTTCATTTATAATTTTTAATAATAAAACTAGAGATTAAAAAAAAGGTGTGTGTGTAATACCTATTGAGCAAATAGTTCATATACCAAATATTATTGAAGTGAGCAATAATCCGGTGCGTTGGCCCTTTGATGTGATTTTCTAGACTTGGCTAAGCTTTGTTTGCATGAAGCGGAGGAATATCCTGAAAGTAGAACTTTAGCAGTGCTTCGGAAAAGTTTGAATTAACAGTGAATGGAACACACGTGAACATATTAGTCCTGTGGATATTCTCGTAGACTAAAGATTATGTAAACCGATCTCGCTGGCTGCGCACAATCAATCTCCATGTCTCAACATTGAACTGCTTTTCTGCCAATACGACTTGCAAAAACGGCGTGGATACGATTTGAGGTTAGAACACTGTTTAGTAAAAAAGTGCTTTGTAATGTTTGTATACTTGCTCTAGCCAATTCGTAAGGCAGTGTAAATTTCAACTAGTAAAAGTATTTTCTTAATATAATGGTGGTTGTCACTTAGAAATTCACATATAAACAAACACGTTCATCACTGTTGACCATGCGATTTTGACAGTTGTGTTCCTTTTGGGTAGGTCAATGTTGGGACATGCGCGGAAGACGAATAAGTGGTCTACCTATATTTAGTCTATGGATATTCTCGGACCTATACCTATCTGCTCGTGGCCTTGTACATCTTACTGGAGGATCATCCAGAATTTCCCCCCTGTCGAAGTATCTACCTGACGCTGAAAAGGATTTCGTGCAGAACTAATTTCGGCTTGGCTCCAGTCGTGCTTGGTTGTTCTTTGTGGCATAGTACCACCGGTTTTGGCTCGTTGAGCTGTTGTGATGAATGCATGCTAGTTAGACGTCAAGAACTTGCTTCTGACCCGCTCATCAACGTACTGTGCGCCTCTGTTCGTGTTAGTCTCGTATTGCGGACCGATCACACTCTTAGCAAGTAAAACTCTGAACATATATAGAATGTTATACTGTTTGAATACTGGTATAGGCTATTCACGGTAAAGTGAGCACTTATGAAGGCCCTCTCATTTGGAATAATAGTGTCATTAAATATATTCAATTTCAGCCAGAGACGTTAACTGTCGAGTGATGTGGAATATACACTCTGTTTATTACGTACATGGAAATATTTATTTGGAAAGGTGGTCAAAGGATAAAAAATGGCTGACAGGATAAAAGTAACTAGGGTCTCAAAAGTGCTCACTTTACCGCGTGCAGCCTATAGTGATGTAGTATTCATTGCATTTTGCTGTGGGCTGCTCTGGTAAAGTAAGCACTTTTGAAATCAACTTTTGAAAAATGTCGTTGCTCCTATTTGCATATAACACGCACACTTAGTGGCGCGAGCCCACTAAAGTTGGTAATGATGGAGGGAATGTAGTTCTGTCTTGTCGTAGAGTTAAAACGTTAAGTAAACAACTTTGAATACTAAAATGATTTATTCTGCTTTGTGTTGCTTTTTAAATGCATATGTGTAAGAATGATCAAATATGTAAAACACCGATTCACTTTTATAATCTCACAGTTTCACATGGCCGACGTACAGTGATTCAAAAAAGTATTCATGCACTCACATGTTTAGTCCTAGCTTGTCTATTTGTGGCAATGTAAAGCCACAAGCCCTACGCAAACAGAGGAGCGGAATAGCATGCCCCGTGGTACTAGCTAATAGCACACCGTCAGAAGGACGAGCATAAAATGGGAAAGATGTCGTAATTAAATAAAGTTTTCATACAGCACAGGTGTAACCCTGTTTGTTCTCAAAACGCCCGTGTTATCCACCTCCAGTAGTTTTGGATATAAAGACGGGTTGTGGTAGTGGAGTGCAAGAAACGCGAGTTGTCTGTTACGCAACACGAAGAAGTTGTTTCTCTCTGTAAGTAAGACAGGAGTTATCGTGAAATTGCGAAATCCCTCTGTTTGTTTTGAAACTGCCAGTTACTTACTAAAGAAGTGCAAAGAAACGGGGACGACAGAAAATAAACGACGATCCGGATGCCCAAAAGTGCTTAGTGCCGCGAACGACGCCGCCTTGTCACTTTAGCACGTAAAGAACCATTCCGAAGTTAAACTTTGGCGGAAGAGATCGCATCAGCTTCTACAAACTCTGTAACTACTCAAACTGTACGAAATGTATTGCATAATGCAAGTTGCGATGGTGGGGCAGCCAGGAAGAAACCACATATTTCTGTAGTAAACCGACAAAAACGATTGTCATTTGCCGACGAGTACAATGATGGGCGTAACGAATATTAGGATACGGTGATTTTCTTCCGAGGAGTCAAACTTTAATATATTCCGCTCGGATGGTCGTGTGGGTGTGACGAAGTAAATACGGAATTGCAGTCGCAACACATTATACCTACAGTTTTGGGAGTGCATGGCCTCTTCTGGTGTTGGGAATTTATCTTTTATTGAAGGTGCTATGGATGCCACCAAGTATGTGTGTTGCGCTATAACGTATCAAATAGCGTGCAGAAACTGGCCCTGGCAGGGGGTCTTTCTGTTCCAACAAGACAATGACCCTAAGCACAGTCATGAAAACTAGTGTGGTTATTGTATAATGCTCCACGACTGCTTCCAACTCCACCACAGAGCCAAGATGTCAATCCCGTAGAGTATTTGCGGGAATATCTAGTTAGGCAAACAGGTACATAAACACCGCCTTTCAAGCACACAAGCTCTGCAAATACTACTTTTTGTAAGAGGGATCCAAAATCTCACCAGCACACGCCACACGTTGGTACGGTCTATGCCTCGACGACTCGAGTCAATCACCCGTGCTAAGGGTCTGCACACGAAGTATTGAATAATTGATTTGTTGCTAGAGTGTAAAAGTGTGTGTTCCGTTTGTGACAGTATGAATACTTTTTTTTAGTTCACGACAAACATGTCTGTATTGTGTCGTGTAGAGTTTTGTTGTGTTATATATCTGTACGAGGAAACTCAGAAATGTAACGTGATTTGCAAATTAATGTAACCTTGCAGCTTAGTCGTCAATCATATTGAACCTCGAGTACAAGTTATGGTTGTATGAATACTTTTGAGTGGCTGTATGAATAGTGAAGAGGTTAGACCCATGGCAATGTGCCGGAAGATGTTTGTACACGATGTACAAACGAATAGATCTTCAGCAGAATTTTCAAGCGTGCTCAGTTTACCGTGAACAGCCTTTATTAATTTTTACCCATGTGTAATGAAAAGTATGCTCGTTTATGTATCGTACTGTCTTCAGACGCGGGCTTGTGACGTAATAATTGTCGTTAACGGCACGGCACGTATCCAACGTGGACACAGCCGTGGAGACTAGGTGATGAGCGGGTAATGTAACCTCGCCGTAGGGCGGAGCAGTTGTCAGGTCGCTTCTCTCGACTAGCAGCACCTTCACCTTGCAACGGTAACCCACCGCGTGGTCGGTCGCCCTTCCCTCGCGGCCGCGCGTCGAGAACTAGTCTGTACGCTGTTCACGGTTAAATGAGCACTTTTGAGAGTCCTGTTTATGATCTACTTGTATGCACGTTGTGTATTACCCCACCTTATGTAAAATTAACACTGTAGTGGGCCTCATCACTTTATTCGATGCGACGGTCAAGTGAAAGTTTGGAATTCTTAGAAAAGTAGATATTTCACAAATATGCTCTTTTTTACACTTCGATGCATTAAAAGTACAAAGCTAAATACATATTTCAAGTTATTATAAATGGTTATCTAACACTCTTAATTGTACGTTAAGGTATGGAACTATTTTCCATCATTCGTTACCAACTTTACTGGGCGAATGTCACTCGGTGCGCCCGTTAAAATATATGCAGACAGGGGCAGTGACTTTTTTCTAAGGTCGAATTCAAAAGTGCTCATTTTACCGTGAACAGCCTATAGTAATATCTCATTGATCACTCGCCGCTTTTATGCAAAGAGTAATTCGGACACCTTCGCTCCGCTCGCAGCCGATTGATGGATAGAAAATGGCAGCCGGGACGATAATTAAATTGACAATTAAAAGAAAATCTGCGATTTTATCGGGTTACTTAAATTGAAATTTTGCGCCTAGGGGAAGTGTCTACCTGCCTCATTTATAGACTCTGAAGTGCTAGTAGCAAGCTATGTATGTATGTGCGCATGTGTGTGTATATATATATATATATATATATATATATATATATATATATATACACACGCGCACACACACACACAACTTTAAATATGGGTAGGGGTCTGTTGGAAAAAATATATATTTAATCTGATTCCTCTCCTTTGAGTTGGGTTTTGATTTTTACTTCTATAATATTGAAAACAAGGTATACATTCTGGATGAGGCGAGTATCACAAGTCAATGTAGGCTAAGAGGTGTACAGTAGTATGAAAAGCTAAAAGATTTTCCCGCCAATCAACAGGACCAATAATGTACTCGCACAGCGCAGGGAGTATTATTTTTGTAAATCATCAATGTCCCGTAAATGTTAGCGTCTCGTGATTCGATTGTACTTAATATTTAAGCACTGCAACTGAAAATGTTGTCTTGTAAAAACCATTTAAGAACATTTTGAAATCAGCATGTACCGTAGCACTAGACTTCTGTCAGTGTATCCGTGGTTTAAAGTTGTAGAAATCTGTTAGTTTTTAATTCCAAGATGGCGACTAAAAATGTGTGTGTAAAGCTTAAGTGCTTCTATTCGTTTTAAAAACAAATCACAGTAACTTAGGTGACTAAAATATTACGGCGATGTCAAAGTTCTAACTTGGGCATTGCCACTTAACATTTTCTGGAAGGCTTCCCTAAATTTGGCTCACGGGTCTGTCGCGCGGTGTTAGTCCGTATTGCACTTTTGACCGCACGGGCCTGCTTATTGATAGAATCGTCCTCATGTCTCTTGTTTTCGCCCACTTAGGACGGCCTGTTCACAAGTGCTAAACTTGACCATTATTTCCAATAATGTAATAAAAAACCTAACAGTCGGCGTCCTATTTGTCGGAACCAAAATGGCTGAAATCTCTTTGAAATAAGTAAACTTCACGTATTCAAACAAACCTGCCAATCACGAGTGTGCTAGGTTAAATATTATATGTCATAACACTACGCTGCCGTGGTAACAATCAACATGTTCAGTGACCAAGGCCTTCGTAAAAAGAACAAAACTCGCCAGCTTAAAAAGACGTATAAATATGTTGCAATCAAACATAGTTCTGCGACTGAAAAATACCTGATCAGTCAACAAAATAATTAACTAAGGTACTGCTCCAGCACAAATACATTTAAAAAATTGCATCGCGTCTTCGTCCACATAAACACATTTGAAATACTCCTGAAAGCCAGATGAAATTGTGTTGGGTCCTAACACAAAAGTTAAATTCTCTGATATTATTTAAGCTTTGCCACCAAGGTAGTCTCTCGCTAATGGGCGTGGGTATAGAAGCATAGGGGGTAAAATATCCTCTTTAAAGATGAACCACCACCCCCCCCCCCCACCATAAATATTTAACTTCACCCATGCTGTATGTTCCTACGTCTTGTCAGTATGTTCATAGCCAGGGAGGTTTCGGCCCTTTGTGACCATGTTTACTGCCTCGTTGCAGCTGCGGTCTGTCTGAATACGCGTGTGAAGATGGGCGCCCGTGGCGGGCACGACGCCTCGTAAAGGAAACGTGCTGTCCCTGCAGGCGACCCGCGACCCGGGGTCGTCGAACCACGCACTCACAGCCGTCACTGATAGCCGACGTAACCACGCTGTGAGGATATCGTTCACGTCTACTGCTTTCCCCCGACCAACTTGCTTCTTTCTCATTCCCCTGGTGCTCAACCTCGATGACGCGCCCCACATCAGCACCACTCTTCTACGTACATGAATATTAAACCTTGATGTACCTGGCATCTCTTGCCTTCAGCTCCGCTTGTTCAAGGGCGCCGTCTGTCTGGAGGTAATACGCGTACAGCGAGCTGTGTTTTGCTCCGTGCTGTACCTAATAGTTTGCTAGTTCACACATCGGCCACTTAAAAGTAGTACAGTTGACGCCACAGCACGTGTGTCTCGCCGCTCTCTCGTGAGTGGCCGCATTACATTGTTTCCTTTGGCTCCACTCCGGTTACTGGTTCTTGCTGCTTGCGCCGAGTGTGTACAGCATTGAGCAAGCACCAGCTTACCTTGCAACACTTCATCACAATGTTCGCGTGTTAAGTCATACCATGCGTTTCGAAAACACCAGGACAAACTTCGGCAGGCAGTTCCTTACGAAAACGTGCGTAAAACTGCCCCTAAAATGATTACTAAGGGATCTATACGTCCCCAAAATTTGAGTTTCAAAATGCGTTTAGTTGGAAATATCAGAAACTATTTGTGATTAAGCAACATATCGGTGAATGTATAAAGATGATCTGACACCTTTCAAAACGCGGTCGGTAATATCAACACCCCCAACCCTCCTTCCCTTTGGAAATTTTTGTTGACACACTATGATTGCGTCACAATTTGTAACACTACGTTCTAAGCGATTTTCAAAGACAACCCGTGAGTCAGCACGCTTAAATTAAGGTCGTCTTGTCGGAACGCTCTCAGATAAACAATTTGTGGTGTAATTAGTGTTGAACATTCAAAATAGAACGTGTGTTGCCTAAGAGGAAGGAAGCAAACCACAATACAGAGTAAGGCATTTTAAAAGAGTATTTTTCAGGGGCTCACAGCTACCTTAATAATCACTTGACGAGAAAAGTGGTAGGTACTTACATTTTAGTCTTATATTTTCGTCAGGAATACGCTGCCGAAGTCTGTCCCCATGTTTTACAATAACGTTGTAAACATGTGGAAGCGCTAAAGTAGGTGCGTGCATAGAATGTGTGTCCGCCTTCAAGTGTAAGGCTCTGAACTTAAGTGCAGTTTTCTTCTAGCATACTCGTCTCCATAAGACTTCTTATTAAGTTACAGCACATTGTGGCGTGTGTATTTGCTTTCTGCTGGAAAATCCATTTTGGCAATCATTAGTCCACTGCATAAAACCGGAACATGCCTAAATTATGTCTTGTTACGTGATCAATATCCACTTGAGAGATTGGGGCGGCTCTTAACGAGGTCAGAATGGAGCAGCGTAAGAATGCAAGGGTGGGGTAAACGAGAGATCATCGAGAAAACCCGCCGACTAGCGGCACAATTTCCACTTACGAAAATCTGGGAGTGACCCGGCCAGGTTAGAACTGTTCACCTTGGTGGGAGGCGATGAGTCTATGTATTTATGTATATGTGTGTGTATGTATGTACATGTGTATGTATATGTATGTATAAAAGTGCCTCTTTTTTAACGTGGGACCAATCATACTTGTAATTGAGTATAATACTAATTACAGTTCCACCGCGAGCTTAGCAAAACATGCTGTTCTCTTTTGAAGGTAAAATACCATATATAGATACAATTAGTGAAAATGCTGATAACGCATTAAAACATAACACAGTATGCATCTGCGGCGTAGTGCTTAGTGTACTCCCTTCTAACTTAAGTTTCTGGTTCGATTCTCGTCACTCCAGTGGAATTTTCAAAATCGGCGACGGGCCGATGTGTATCATTAAGTACACACATTACTTTGTAGAAGTCCAAATAATAGCCAAAATCCAAATAATAGCCTGTGATTTTACAGGAAACTAATTTGAGAATTACTACAAATTTTTGTAATTCTACACAGTACATTTTCGTACGAATACTAAATATATCCCGTACACTTTTCGAAGAAATTTCTTGCAAAGTTTACAAAGGTTTTCTTGTAGTATTACATAGAATTTTTTGGAAATTACTTTCCAAACTTTCTTTTGTAAAAGCACAGAAGAATTTTTACTGTGTAACCATATAATAGTGTAGTTTGGTATGACTGTATAACATTACTTGCCACCTGTGTCAATTGAGCACCCATGCACCCACTTCAAGGTGCAGCAACCGCTTCACATGACTTATGGATTGTCCGCCCCTGCGTAGGGGCTTGGCTTTGAAAAATTAATTTCTCACCCCTCTGGAATAGCTGTGCTCGGGGAGTGGTTACTAGAATTATTTTCCTTATTGAAATGTAATTACTAATCAAAGTAATACCTATCAATCTAATAATTGTTATTAGTATCATTTCCAAAACTAAATTAATGTTCCTCTTGGGCCTTCACTAACAATACTTCACATAGCATTATAAACGATAACATAATCTCGTGTATCGGTGTCAGACTACAAATACATCAATATTATATACACACAAAAACAAACTAAAGGTATAACACGTACACTATACAACACCTACACAAACATTACACTGACACCATCACAACGCCGACAAAGACATCACACGACGGACACCTCACGAAAACGACAGCCATCACCGTCGGCCCCCCTGTCAGCGGAGAGGATGGCGGGGCGAGGGTTAAGGGTGGAGGCAGAGGAATTTTTAACTTCTGACGCTTTTAAACTATAACGTAACTTTTTTATTTATTTTTTTAAGATTATAACAGTACAAGTCTCTGTAATTTTAAAGATTAAACCTGTTTTTAATTTTTATAATGCGACAGATTTTATGTTTAAACTATTTTCCAAATTTATTTTAAATTCTAGTTAAGGCCGGTGCCATTTTAATATGTTCCGTTCTGCTCTGTGCTCGGGACGGGAAAGAAAAGTCATTCGACAGACTTTCCAGTCATCGTGAGCACGTGCGCTGTACTGCCAGGGCAAAGCACTTTTCCCGGCGCGGGTAGCACTTTCTACATTTGGTGCCCCGAGGCTCCCACAGGCCGTCGCGACGAGACAGGCCGCATGCCACCGCCAATTACCTCACTTCACCTCGTCGCGCCACAACAGCCTTCCTGCTTCTGGTCCGCTGCTTGGCGACGAGCGTCTGTAGACAGTCTGGTCCAGCAGGCTTACTCCGTACTTTTATGAAGCCCTGTTAAAGTTCTACTTCTAGGATATTCCTCCGCCTCATGCATGCAAGGCTTAACCAATGCACCGCATTCGTGTGCACTCAGTGCTATAACACATCTTCTCTCTGTTATTCATATAAATTATAAATGAGATTGCAATTTATAAAGAAAAGAATTCAATTTAATAAAAAGACACTTATGTAAACAAGAGTATAAAAAGCTTGTCTTATTCGACATACTGAGGAAATAACCAAACATCATATTTGGGGTGATTTTTCGAAGGTTCGATTCAAGAAGTGCGAAGAAACCCGCGAATAGACTAGGTATAGTTTGCTAAAGGCTATTCACAATAAAGTGAGCACTTTTGAAATCAAACTTAGAAAATAGTCACTGCTCCTGCCTGCATATATTTTAACTGGCGCACTGAGTGACATGCGCCCAGTAAAGTTGGTAACGATGGATGGGAAGTAGTTCCATATCTTAACGTCGAATAAAATTAGTTAGATAACGATTTGTGATAATTTTAATTATTTCTTTCGCTTCCGGTTTTTTTATGTATCAAAATGTAAACATGGGTAAATTTGTAAAATATTTAATAATATAATAACTTGACAGTTTCACTTGAAAGGCGCATGAATAAAGTGATTTTGGCCGTGGCAACGTTAATTTTACATCAAGTGGAAGAATACACTATGTGCATACAAGTAGATCTTAGCAGGGCTTTCGAAAGTACTCAGTTTATCGTGAACAGCCATTACGTGTGCAAACTGTGTTTGTTTCGAGTTTTCTTCGAGAGTGATTCTGCACAATCACGTTGCGTTAGCTCTTCCGTGCATTGGACGCAAACGTGAAGAACTAACTTAATCGAATATACATGATTCTCCGAGGCTACGCGAAGACTACGGATCATTTGCAATGATCGTTTTACTGTTTTTATAAATATTGTGTAGTTTCGAAATAACCGTAGAATAATTCTCCAACTCATAACATACCTCGCATACAATTAGTTCGTTTACAGGTATGTTTTGCATTTCTTCCATGTGATCTGAACATAGGCCCTACATAGTATACAGGTAGCATCCACAACCTATCGTTGGTAGTTGAAATGTAGATAACCTCTTTGTACATCTGCAGATATGTATAGGCTATTCACGGTAAACTGCGTACTTTTTGAACCCCTCATTTATACTATATTGTATTGTAGATTGAGACGTTAACTTCCGATTGCAGTGGAATACACACACTGTGTTTATTACTTACATGGCAATATTTATTTTCAAAAGGATGGTGAAAGGATAGAAATTGATTGAAAGGAAAAAAACTAACTATGGCGTCGAATGTGCTCACTTTACCGTAAACAGCATATACTAGCTACCACCAATATACTTAGTTCATCTGTTTTAATCAATATTAAAAGCAATATGAAAAAAAATAGAACAAATTATACCGAAAATAGTCTCGTTTGATAAAATGTGATTAAATATAAAATGCTTGTGATATATGGCACGTTTAATAAACAGACATGTCTTGAGGGCAATGCATATCGGCTGGCAGCTTCGAAATTTAAATAAGAAATCTCGTGCTAAGGAAATTTCGCCTCTGTGCGTTAATATTATAGAGGCGTTTCAACGAAATGTATTCTTCAGTAATTTTTTAGAAGATCCGTACATCGGAAACGTTTTCATAACATGCAGCCTATAGCTTTGTTTGCAGGAAACTGTTAAAAACGTATGTTTTATAAAAAAAAATACGTACATTTATTTACGTGAAGATCTTTAGTTCGCCTGCCTTTAATATGGGATTTCCTTATATTAATATTTCGCAGCTGCCAGCCGGTAGGCAGTTACCTTGAATGTTCGTTTCAGAATGTGTAAACATATACCGTGGACACAATACTAAACAGTGAACTATACGCAGTGCTATTGGAGGGGGGACAGGGCCGCACGCGAGCACGGCAGCGGAGGACGCGTGTCGGGGCCGCACCTCTGGACGTCGTGGCGGGGCGCGGCCCGGGGACGCGCACAAAGACGAGGGTGGGGCGTGCCGCGAGGACGACCTCTGGCGCGAGCGGAATACGTACTGCGACTCCCGCGTCCTCCAGCTTCTCTGCCGACACGCCGCGCATCACCGCCCGCGAGACGAGTTGCCGCCAACTCTTCCACATTCCGATTAGGAATTTTCTAAATAGTATCGATATATCGAAATTACGATATTATATCAAATATATATCGAAATAAATAGATCTATTTCACTGGAGTTTATCGAAATCAATATCTATTTCCAGGTATCGGAAATAATAATTTTTAAAAATCCTCTTTTAATAAACTTTTTTAAATACAAAAATTTAATTAATACATTACTGTGTTTACTTTGGCAACGTGCACCAAAAGCAGGCGCCAAATTTCTCTAATACTTCATGTCCGTAAAATGTTATATTTTAAGCAATTTATCATTAAGTCCCTAAATACACATTGGATTCCGTTGGAACGAAAATATGTATTCTTCTTTCGATATACTACCCATAGTTTCGTAAAGCATTAATTTTACAAATATCAAATATAACATCTATATTTTTTCCGATGTCAACATTCTTACTTCGGATAATCGGAGGTGTGTTCGTTATTTCCGGATCGTCACGGAGATTCCCATCACAGGGAAAATGGGATAGTGCGCATGCCAGCTGGATCAGTGTTCCAGGGGTAGTGCACATGGGAGCAGATCCATGTTCCAGGGGTAGTGTGCATGGAAGTAAATCCATGCGTGTTCCAATACGGGACTGTCGGTAGCACTATAAAAATAACGTGGATAGGATTTGAGAGCTTACAGTTATTTGTGTATGCAGGCGCTTTGAATTGTATAGACTTCCTCCGACTTAGTTTTAATGCAAGTAGAATATATTAAGTTTTTTTATTTACATAAAAATGTGTGTTGAAAATTTCAAATGTAAACAAACTTTTTCATCGATGTTGACCATTTGACTTTTACAGTATCGGCGATGGGTGATTAAAGTCAGTGCTGCGGACATGTGCAGAAGAAAACATTTGGCCTACCTCATATTTATTTTCGGTTTCTCATATTCCTGACGATAACTGGCAGTATTTATGAGGATCTGCTGAGTAGTGCTTCGTGGGAGGCTATGGAACTCTAACCGAGAAGAATGGGAATATCGTGTAGGGCCAATGAAATTGTAAATTCAAAAATGTTTTCAAATATCAACTGAAACAGTCCTTCCGTAATTTCCGCCAGAATTGATGAAAGAACCAAAAAATTGAATTTACCATGTTAAATATTGTTGGAACTACCGGGGCGTGGGAGGGGGCCAGTGTATACATTGCGAGACTGAGAATAAATCATCACGTAATGTTTTTATTTAAATGTCTGTTTGTGATAAAGTGAACACCTTTGAAATCAACCTTAGAAAAAGTCCCTGCTCCTACTTGCATATATTTTAACCGGCTCATTGAGTGACATGCGCCCAGTGAAGTTGGTAACGACGGAGGGAAAGTAGTTCCATATCTTAACGTTTGATAAACAGTGTTACGTAATCATTTGTGATAAATTAAATTTTCTATCACTTTCTGTTTTTTTTAATGCGTTGGTGTAAAAATTATCAGATTTTAAAACTACTTACTCAAAATAGTTTTATCTGACCGACGCATGAAGTAAGCGATGAGGCCCATGGCAATGATATTTTTACATAAGGTGGAAGAACATACAGCGTATTTACAAATAGATCTTTAGCAGGGCTTTCAAAAGTGCGTATTTTACTGTGAACAGCCTATGCTGAGATGCTTTGATATATCATATACAATCTGTAGTGAATTATGTTTTTTCTAATACCTACATATATTGTTACAATTTCTCTCTAGAAATTAAGTGGGCTATCTATAACAAGTTCGTTAAGGGATGGAGGTCTTAATAAAATAAAATAATTCATTATTTGCTTATTCTATTTACAATAACTACAGACCAATTCTCTAAACTCAAAATTTCACAATAAATTGGTACCAGTTATTGTTCACAACTAATTACGCCAATTTCATACAATTTATAATTACCACAAAGAACTAAAATAAAATAATTGAAGATCAGTCACAATAGACAGTGTATAAACATATTCAAATATTCTGTAAAATATATGTCCAAATCGACAGTTGGAATATTTACAATAAAATCACAATTACACTTCCACTCAGTTCCACCTCGGTCCAGTCCATGTCCCGCCAGTCGCAATGTTCTAGAGTCCACCAAGAGCCCTCACGCACAGTAGGATTCACTCGTCGGTTTCACACCCTCTCATCCATTCACGCCACGAACACCTCGTTCGACATCGTCCCGCAATTTCCAGTCGTCGTCCACACTTAACTTCTATCACGCACACTCGCCAGGCGGCCTCAATCAGTGTCTGCCGGCCGCCGCCGATTTTTCATCATTGAGGCTAAGCCTCTCAGCGCGGGGGAAGTACAGACCGAGGCCCTTGTCTTCCCAAGCGGTAGTCATTTGAATGGATCAGGGTTAGGGGCAGCTAACCCACCCCGCCCTGATCCCCCATAGTATAGGCACTTTAAGCTGGCACGCGCGGCGCTCGCATGTCAGGAGTGTGGTTTTCTGACCCAGTATAGTCCCTGAGCCACGGTTGTTCCAATCTTTTTTCCCCTCATTTTTGCCTACAAAAATGAGGGGAAAGGCGGTGGAGTTCCGTTCCCTACTGGCACGGAATTTTGAAAATTAAAAATGTAGGTCTTTAAAAGTTAGGTAAAATCTATTAAAAAGTTGGTTTTATTAATTTATAAAATATAAAATATTCCCGTGAAGTTAAGCAAGATGTCAGGAAGAGGCAGAGGAAGCAGGGTCTTCTTCTAGCTATGACGTTAATTTTTTTTTTTTTTTTTTTTTTTTTAGAACTATGTTTGGTGTATGTGTGTGTGAGTGTGTATGTTGTTATTAAATGTTGATATATAAGGTTTTATTTGTGGGACAATGGGTTTAAGGTTTGTCGGTGGGCGGGGATTCATAGTAAAGGAATTTTCTTATTGGCTGTATCTCGGCCGAGGGCGGGGCTTCTGTCTTCCGAGGAGAGAAGGCAGCACTGAGATTTAATTAGCATGTGTTTTGTAATTAAACATGTCAAAAACTTGGACATAATTAGGGATAAAGTATTTCATCATCCAGCTCGTTGAGGAAAAGCTAGTGTGGTGGAGAGAGGTGTGTTCGCTGTGAGAGCAGCAGGCGGAGTGATGTGCGCGATGCTAGCGCCAGGTAGTTTTATTAAACTGACTGGATTTTGTCCCGGACCGATCGGAGAATTTCGGCCGGGTGTACGGGTTTAGGAGATGTTAGATTTTTATGTGGGAAGCATTTTAGGGCGTTTTATTCTTCTGTTTTTATCGGGTTCGTAGTCTCCTAGCCGTTTAATGGCGGGATTGGAATGCGAGAGTAGTTTATTGTAATAATTTATATTGCGATTTAGTAATAGTGTTTTTATAGTTGGAATTTTTAAACGTTCATGTATCGATAGGTTGGTAGTGTAGGGCGCTGCGTTTATTATGATTCTTAAATATTTGTTTTGTATGACTTGAAGAGAGTTTAGAAGGAATTTATTTAAGTTCCCCCATACTTCGTTGCCATACAAAAGGGCTGATCTAACTATTGCTGTGTAAATTAATAGTTTTAATCGTCTGGGTAGATTGGTGCTTTTTAACAATGGATAGAGTTGCGGTAGTTTACTCAGTGTTGCCTTTTTTACTGTTGAAATATGATTGGTCCAGATTAGTTTAGTCAATTGTTAAACCTAGGTATTTCGCGGTTTGTGTGAAGGGGATTGGAATATTATTTACAGTTATTTGGCGTGAAGGCTGGATTGTGCGTTGAGTTAACAATAATGCTTGTGATTTAGTAGGATCCATCTTTTCCATCTTTCAAACCAATGTTCTAAATCGTTTATTTGAAGTTGGGTTAGGAGGATAGCATATGGCAGTTTTTTATCGTGAGTGTAAATTATCGTATCGTCCGCGTACATTTGTACTGAGGCATGGGTTATGGGAATGTCTGACGTAAAAATATTATACAGAAATGGGGAAATTGCTGAGCCTTGTGGGACACCTGCTGTAATTTCGCGAGTAGTAGAGTTGGCATTATCAATACTAACAAAGAATTTTCTATTTTGAAAGTATGAGGCGAGTAAATGTATGTAGCAGTCGGGAAAATTGAAGTTAATTAATTTTTGTAGTAATCCAGGTATCCACACCTTATCAAATGCCTTAGCAATGTCTAGGAAAATGGCTATTGTGACTTCGTGTTTTTGCATTGCAGTTACGGTGTCTGTGGCGAATTTAGTGAGGGCGTGAGTGGTGGAATGTTGGGCTGTAAACCCGAATTGTGTTGCCGGGATAATCTGTTGTAATTCTGCATGTACTAATAATCTAGTTAGAAGCAGTTTTTCGAAGACTTTACTAAGGGAGTTGAGTAGGGAAATAGGCCGTCTATTTTCTGGGATAGTGATTTTTGCCTGGTTTGGGAATCGTGATAACTTTGGCTGTTCGCCATGCTATAGGAAAATAATTGAAATTTAATATTGCATTAAACAGGTTGAGTATTGCAAATAGTGCATTAGCTGGGAGGTTTTTAATAATTTTATAGGTAATTTTGTCGTGTCCTGGAGCTTTTTTGACGTTAAGTTTTTTAATTAGTACAAGTAATTCTTTAAGTGTTATTGCTTCTGGTTTTGCTGTTATGGTTCTGTTGAAAAAAGCTGTAATATTGGTTTGTACATCTCTGGAAAAATTTGGATCTCCTAGATCAGCATTGGGTGAAAACTGGTCCTGATAGCAATCCGCTATTGCATTTGCTTTGTCCTCTGGGATGTATAAGAGGGTTCCTGCTGAGTTTTTGATGGGCTGGGAGATTGATTTTTTAGTTTGACCTCGCAATGTTTTTGCGACGCGCCAGAAATCGGTGTAATTATTGTTTATGTCGGTAATGAAAGTTTCCCATTTATTGATTTTTAATGTGATGAGTTTATTATGGAGTTCTTTCTTTAATTTATAGTATTTTTCTTTGTCTCCTTGGTTTCTAGATTTTTCATAAATATGGCGGGCGTGTCGTTTTTCAGCTAAAAGAATTTCTGCTTCGGGAAAGGAGTGTTTTAAAAATTGTCGACGGTTTAGGAAATTTGTGTGTTTTTTATTTATTTTCAATATTGTATTTTGAATTAATTCAGTTGCCGAGTCGATGTGATCTTTAGATGGAATATTTATTTCGTGCGTTTCAAATAAATTTTCTAGGTCTAGTTTAAAATCCTCCCAGTTAGTTACCGGAGTTTTTAGAAGAGTGGCGTTTGGGTGTTTAAGTATGTTTGCTTCCAGCTGACAAAATATAGGTAAGTGGTCGGAATCTAATTCTGCGAGGACTTCAAATGAAATATTTACATTATCTAAATTAGTAAGTGCAACATCTAATATATCTGATTGGTATTTTGTACAAGCAGGAGAGTATGTCGGTTCTGTAGGGCCTGTAACTAAATAATTATATTGATTAGAATGATTTGCAAGTATTCTGCCTCTTTGATTGTTTTCTCTACTATTCCAGGAAGTATGTTTCGCGTTTAAATCTCCTAAGAAAAATGGGTATGGCTGTGTTGTTATTTTAGCTAAGTCAGCTGGGATTAGCGGTTTATTGGGGGAATTATAAATAGCCGCTAGAGTGATGTGACCTGCTTGTGTGCGAATGTTTATGGATGTGTATTCTAAATTTTCTAGGACTGGGACATTATTTAAATGGTGTTGTATGCGGTTGTGAACTAGTATTAATGTGCCACCTCCTTTAGATTTTCTGTCAGTTCGATATGCCGTGTAATTTTTGATAAATTTTTTCTAGGTTTTAAATGTGTTTCGTTAATTAGTGCAATTTCTACGCCGTAAGTTTCTAGAACTCTTTCTAATTCGTAAATTTGATAAAATATACTGTTGGCATTCCAGTAGAATGGAGAGGACACAGGGTCTATCTGTGTGGGTTTGATCCAGGACTAATCGAACCAGGAGTAGGTGGTCAAGGCCTGCAGGAGCAGGAGGGTTTTCATCTGTGGGTCAGGTGTGGAGTTGCCCAGGAGGATGTATGATTTCATGTGAGTCATGAATTGAAGGAAGTTCGCTTCCCGGAGGAAGCGCATAAGGTCTCGGAGGTCGGTAAGTGTGGAATTGATATCTCCGATATCGGTAGGGGCCATGGAGGGAGGGGAGGGTTGGCGTGGGGTGGGGAGGAGGGGTGGAATCGGTTGCTGGTTGGTTGGTTGTTGGATTGAGATCGGAGAGGAAGACTGTTGTATGTTGCGAGGCTGTGTTTGAGACCGTATTGCCTGTGAGTAGGAAACATTTTCCCTAACAATGTTCCTAGTTGAGATTGGGGACGGAAAGTGTTCGTGCGTGAATACAGGGGGTGCACGAAGTGTGGGGCGTCGGGATTCTCGTTTTTCTGCGGCCTCCTGTCGAAGTTGCACCAGGCGGATGTATTCTGGGCAGAGCCTTGAATTGGATTCGTGCACTCCTTTCCCCTTGCAGTTCACGCAGTTGGGGTTTTTGTTCAGGTTCTCACAGGCTGTGTGGGGGTGGGGGCCGGCGCAGTGACGGCAGACAGTTCGGAGGGCACAGAAGTTTTTTGTATGGTGGTAAAGCCAGCAATTTTGGCACTGGGGGATGTCCCCAATCCTCTTTTTGTACGGGCGGGGTTGTACTGCCGTCATGTTTATGCAAGTGAGGTTGAGAAGGGGAGTGAGGGTGTCGTTTCTTGCAGCTGTAATGCAGAAAATATCTTGTGGTTCGTCCCAGGTGTGTGAAGGGTTGTTGGGGTCTGAGATAGTTTTTTTGAATTGATACACATCGATTACAGTGTAGTGGCGCGCCTCAAGGTCTTCTTTGATGTCTGAAGTAGGGGTTGTTCGTGGGAGCCTGACTACCACTTTTTGTGGGTGTTCTGCTGCTATACTGAAGGTGTAAAAATGAACGTTGGCAATTTTAAGGAAGTCTTTTAGCGAGTGATACGCCTGTTCGTGGGTGCACGTGATCTGGAGGCAGGCTTGAACAAGGGAAATATGTGTACCTGTGATGTTCATTGAGCGTATTTTTGCGATAAGATGGTTGTATGTGGAGGTGTCAGGCACGATGAGTTTCATGGGTTTCGTATTAGTTTTTGCGGTTGGGCGCTCAGTGTGAGAGGTGGACGGGACAGATGTGCTATTTTGAGCGTCAGTCAGTGTAGCTGTTTGTGTATTTGGCATGTTGGTTAATGGTTCGAATCGGTTTTGTACCGCGATTGACTTGGGCTGCGGTTCTCGGGTGGCTCGGGATATTTTCCTTCGATTAGTTTCCAAAATCCAGGTTTCATTCTCAAACTGTTGGTCTAACAATGCTTTGCGGCGATTGTGTTTTGCCAGCAGCCAAGACTTTTGTTGTTCAGCGGTTAGATTGTGAGGCATGAGATTTTTTTGTGCTGAGTCGTGATGTTCTGTTGTGTCCATGACGGCTGCCTGGGATTCATGTGTTTGGTTTTGTGGTTGGTGAAAATGTATTATTCCTCCTCCGAGTGTGGATATAACTGCGCCGGGTGGTGTGTTATTTGGTGCTGTTATTTCCGCCCCCAGCGAGCCCACATCCCCGCCCCCGGGGGTCGAGTCAGCCAGGATCGTGTATTCAGAAGGTTGGTTTGTTAGTGTGTGTGAGTGTAAATTTATTTTTATTGTTATTTTTATTTTTCTTTATAATAAAATGTCAGGTGTTCCTATCCGCTGTAGGAAACAACCACCGCTGACCTTAACAGGCTAGGCTCGAGATGACCCGTTGACCAGAGCAACGGGTCGGCAGTTGTTTCCCTAAGTCGCGAGAGCTACAGTCGAAGGCCGCAAGGTTCGCTGAGAAGAAAGCAGAAGACGATGCTGTCCGCCCGAAGTCCAGCGACGAAGTGAAGTGAAAGTGTGTCTGCCGGCCGCTGGGTTACGGCAGTATATATAGGGCTTAGGCCGCCACCTAGAACCTTCCCTAACTCGCGTGATGCGTCGCGGAGGTCCGAGGCGCCAGCCAGTCTCACCAGAACCTTCTTGCGTCGTCGCTAAACGTATCGGAAACTCTAGCAGGCGAGAGGAGGTCTGTAACGCCAGCAAATCCCGCCGCTGTCTGCATTCACGGGATTCCCAGAAGGGGAAACCAGGATGCCGCGAGCGCATAGTTACGGCTAGGGGAGGGCGAGGTGAAACCGCGCGCGGCAACTGATTCGGCGCCAGCTGCAGAACATTATATATATATATATATATATATATATATATATATATATATATATATATATATATATATATATATTCTGGGTTGTAGACTTTCTTTGTAGCATGTTTTGATTGCAACAGAAAGGAATTTATGAAAGGAGCATAATATTGTCTGAAGAGGCCCCGGAAGGCTTGTCCACTCCATGCCTCTCCCCTTTCTCGGGTCGTTCCTGAAGTCGTGCCCCCTCCTGATTTTGATACCTTGTTTCTCCACTCGATGTGACACAATTCTAGGTTGCACGCTTTACACTTTTACCGGAATTAAAGACAGTGCTAAATTTCATGTTTATTCAGGGGCCGCGGTGTCTGGACGTTTGGCCTCCTTGCCTTCCACTAAGGCGAACAGGGTCACTCCGTATTTTCGCAAGTGGGAATCGTAGCGAACGATGCCGCTGGTCGGCGGGTTTTCTCGGAGATGTCCCGTTTCCCCGCTCTTGCATTCCTGCACTGCTCCATTCTCGCCTCATTTCACCCTAATCGGCTTTCAAGATCTCGTTAAGAGCTGCCCGAATCTCTCAACTCGACAACTTGATGTTAATTTGGTTTTTATGCAGTTTGCTTTTGCTAGTTGTGGGAAAGGGTAAGACTGTGTTGCTTTACTTGGAATTCTCACTGGTGAGTACAAGCTTCGTGGCCGGCGTGTTAACAACTGCATCGTGGAGGTTGGCTCCGAATACATTGGTATTGTCTAGCCGTTGTGTTAGGCGTGCTTAAAGACGTAAACACGAACTACACGCGTGTGTGTTGAGATGCTATGCGCAGCCGTCTTCCCCCCCCCCCCTCTTTCTATCTCCTCCCCCCCCCCCCCGTGAACCTCACACACACTAACGTTCTGCGTAATGCCCCCACCCTGCAGTGCCGCACGACGCGCACGTAGAAAGCAATGCGTAAGTAAAGCATGCTCGTATTTGTTACAAAATTGTACGAGAAACAGTGCGAGACATTGTATAGACTATTCACGCTAAAATGAGCACTTTTGAAAGTCCTGCTTAAGATCTACTTGTATGCACGTTGTGTATTCTTCCGCCTTATGTAATATTAACATTGTCATGAACCTTATTGCTTTATTCATGCGTCGGTCAAGTGAAACTGTGACATTACTAGAAAAGTAAATATTTAAAAAATCTGCTAATTTTTACACTTCGATGCATTAAAAAAAACCGAAACAAATAATTTAAATTATCAAATCGTTATCTAAATTTTTTTTTTGTTCGACGATAAGGTATGGAAAGACTTCCCATCCCCAGTTACCAACTTTACCGGGCGCATGTCACTCAATGCACCCGTTATAATATAACTCACGTTTTCGTGAATAGCCTTTACGTGCATGTCACCATTGTTGGCATTTATTCGGTGACGTAAATGTGCTTGCGCGCTATTCGTCGGTATCGTTAGCAGTTTCGTCCGTATCGTTAGCAGTTCCGTACGCTCTGTTATTTGTTTCGTAGAAATGCGAAGTTGTAAGGTAAATGCACCAATAGTAGACACTGGTGTAAAATGTAGTAGAAGCTTGGAACTTCCATCGTAGGATGGCAGTCGCGCGTTATTTTTCAGGTTGTGTGGAAGTTTGTGTTGGTTTCTAGGCAATGCCATTAAACATTTATTGTAAGGAGATTAATTCTGTCTTTAATTTGTAATTACTCGGAGCTCGGAAGTGTTTGTGCAAGAATTATAGATTGTCTTTCTGACTTGCAAGGAAACTTTGTATATTCATGTACGTCTATTTTATTTCCATGCTCATCATTTTTTTCCCGAAGATAGACTTCGTGCATCATCCATAGACAGTGTACTAAAGCCACGAGTTATTATTTTTTATGTTTGGCACGGGGATAAGTTTGTGCGCAGATGGCATGCGCTGTAACCCATTTTTCCCTGTACAAGTTTTCCCATGAGGTCACTCCTCGCGCTGCTGTGCGGAGTGTAGAGGAACCGCTGACGTCAGCGAGGCTCGGGGCGCCCCGCTTAGGAAGTGACGATTCTCTCTCTCTTTCTCTCGCTCTCTCTCTCACTCCCCCTTCACACTACACCTTACCTTCTCTAGAAAGATTGCTTGAAACTCGCTCCAGTGTTTTATATGTTCCACAGATATCGGAGCCGCCTATCTAAGCCGCCAAATATCGAGCATAGTCACGTATTATGCCCCCCCCTTTTTTTTTTCTACCGCCCCCCCCTTTTCTATAAATGCTTAACGTGAGTGATACCTGCTTACGGATAGCGTTAAGAAATATTTCACCTGCGGAGACACTTTCCGTTTACTGTTTAGAGTTCTGCGTTATTGAAAGTGAAAATGCAAAAAAAAAAAAAACTTGCTGATTATTTTAAAGTATAAAAATACCAGTACAGGAAATTCAAGAGACATGGGCGTGCATCATTCCGTATTATTACACCGTTAAAAGGTAGGATCATCAGTTAGTGTCTCATAGGGGCGAGTTGCCGTCGGTGAGGTTATGCAAGACATGTGATTAGCATTCCCTAGGCCCCCCTCTCCTCGCGGCGGCGATGTGATACTGTAACATTGATTCTTACAGTGATGTACTAATAGTGTGGTAGCTTCAGTTCATGTCCATTTGTTTTGCGAAAACTGATTCTCCTAATCCGCCCGCATTAGTAGACACGCTAGTGGTGGTCATGTCAAAATTAATGGTGGTTTTTTTCCTGTCAGTGGTTGGTTTCAGAGGTGGTCTTAACCTGAATTCACACTCCGGAAAATGAGTTTAGTTCGAAAAATATAATGCATACTCTCGTGAGAATACAAAGCAAATTTCATACGGAACAATTTAATTTGCTTAGATAGCTCGCAGAAAAACTATGCTGAGCACTGCGGCATTTAATCTCATAAATACTCAGCTTAATAAAACAGGGGTAATTAAACAGGCTTGGCGTATTTTCCTAATCGTTTAACAGTCCAGCAACACTATCTGTATCGTACATTATTAATTTTTTAATGGTAGCATTATTTCGTCAGATGCCCGTACATCTTAAATTTTGAATTATTGCTGTATCTCTGATTCTTACATACTTGGTCACATGACCAACTTACTAGGCATAGCAGGTCTCATTGGTTGTGGAACATGCCGTTGTTTTTTATGCAAGTATACGCCTCTATCTCGGACGAGGTCTTGCGTTGCACGAGAGAGTCCCTTGCGATTTGATGAAAAAAAAAAAAACAATTAGCATTATTTTGGTACGCATCTTACATCGTGTAAATTTTGCCTGAGGTTCTAACGACTCTAGAAGTCATTTTCAACGGTTATCGTACCGTAGCCGTCGCTTCTGGCAAGAGTTCGCCGTTTATCACTGTGACGTTTCCCACACATCTTTGCCCGCTGTCGTCTACCATAGCCGGTATACCTTCCATGCTTCTGGGCCGGGAATACTCCAGTTGCCAGCGAACATTCATTTGCACGGCTATTTAATTGAACTTCTAACTAAAAATCATCCTCTGTACTGGCTCATCCTTTGGTTCAATGCGTACATGACATCTGTTAAACATCGTTGTCCTGTCCTTTTCGCTACGGCATTCATTCAAAAAATTAAAGGAACGGCACACGTAGCAACAAACTATACCTAATTTAATTCCAACGGTACATGACGCCGGAGTCTGCCGCAGTGCGTGCTTCACAACAGACGCTTAGAGAAACACGCACTTAAAAAAAAAAAACGGGAATCTGGTGCGGGTTCCTGAAGCCGTTTGATGGGATGGGAGAGCCAGGAGGTTGGCACCACTGCAGTGGTGGTTCGCAGCCGGCAGACACCACCTGCCTCGTGCTCACCACCTGCCCCACAGCCTGGTCTGGAGTTCATTATCGGCCTCCAACACTGTCAAAAAACGAAGTCGCAGGTTTGTGTTTGCTGTCTGGCCATACGTGACCTTCATGTTACCATGGGCTTTAAACCACACGATTACTGGCTCGGTACTTAAGGCGCTGCTCGCGTGCTGGGAGCCCCCCCCCCCCCCCATCCCGAGTTTGGGGCCGAGAAGCGCAATAGCTGTAAAGGCGACACTGCCACACGCTAAAAGTGCGCTATTGCCGTTACGCGCAGGGCTCTGACATGGCGCGCAGTGCTCTTGTCGTTTACCTGTGGGAATTTAAGTGGTGACTCTATAATTGTATTGTGTGGAAAGTTTGTAGCAAGCTTCAGTGCATATCTCTGTAAGCTATTTACGGTAAAGTGAGCGCTTTTGAAAGCCCTCCTATTTGGAATTATAGTCAATATATTTTATTTTAATCGTATACGTTAACTGGAATATACACATTGCATTTATTACTTAAATGGCAATATTTATGTAAAAAAAAGTGGCTTAAGGAAAAAATTGCCTTGAAGGAAAACGTAATTAGGTATTTGGAAGTGTTCACTTTACCGTGAACAGCTTATATATTACTGTGTATATACCGCGTATATTTTGAGACACAGCGCTTTCAAAATGCCTTTTTTGAACAATTTGGAATGCTCTGAAATGGTGTTTATCATGTGAGTGGCGTTTTAAAAGTGATCTACAGGCATAGTCTGAATTGTGCGTTTTTTTTTTTTTTGATCACGTTGGACGCGCGTTTAATAATTTCGTAGTAATACGTGACTTTGAAACACTCCACAACGCAGCCCGAGCGCGAGGCATGCGGACGCGCCACGTATTGTCAGTAAATTTTGACAGTTTTAGAAAAGTAGCACTGCCACAATGCATTCTTCCACCGCAGCTGTTTTGTCACTGAAGGGAAAGACGTTTGTAAATAAATGTGGAGTCTAAGGCACACTTCCATTTTCCTCCTTCCTCGTGTTCCATGTAATGGCAGGCACTGAATATCTGACGGTAGCGAACTTCCGTCCAGTAATTAATGTAGGATATTATAGCTAGGTTGGCATTTCAACTTGTTTTACTTGTGTAATTACCGAGTTAAATTTTTTAGGGTTCTGTTTATTTCGAGGGAAAATGAAACAATGGGGGGGGGGGGGGGGGTAGCTTTAGTTTTTTTTTTTTTTTACATGAGACTCATTATTTTGATGTTCTTACGAGTGTGTAGCATTTTGAGTTGCATATTGTTTTGATGGAGCAGTGGAAAATTTTGCTCGTATGGAAATAACATTTAAATTATTTAACTTCGAAAATTATAACTTTAATGAAAATACAAAACGCTATACATAAGTCGCTGTTCGTATTCGTACAGATGCAGCAATATATACACGACACACTTTGGCCGAAGTTAACCTTACACTCGAATTTACGATGTAGACAAACAAATATTATTCACTCACTACAAAAGTGTGGAAAGTGCGGCATTTTTCAGGCCACCTTTATTTCAATAATTATATTAACGGTTTACAAATAAATTTACAAAACACGCAAACTTACTGTTGTGACCTCTTGAACACGTGTTTTTCTATGGCAATCCTTGCGAGTTTGCTTCATTAAAATCACGCCTGTTTGTCACTAGCATTAAATAATTTATTTGCAAAATAATTAAATAAAATCAACACTGCGCACGTTTCCTAATACAAACAAACTTAAACTTATGTACGAAAATTATATTTGTGTCACTTCATAGTGGAAAGCGGTTAGGTAAATGGCGGAACGAGCAGTTTTAAAGACGTGCCGATTAATATTACATTTCACTCAACAAAACGCACTACAACGGTACCTACAACCAACTACATTTGGAGAAAGCAAATATAAAATAATTAGCTACCTATTAAGTATTCCGACAACATCAATAAGATATTCGTATAATAAACACGATGAGAAAAAACGCGCTCGCACAACTTCCTTCAGCGGGCTGGAAACATTTGCTGTTCGTACGTGTCAACATACTCTGTCATAAATGCTGAAAATGTTTTTAAAGTCCCGTTACAAATAGCCAAGAAAACTTAATATTGCCGTAGAAACATAATTTAAACCATACATGTTTGAAGTATAATTACAATTTTAAATTGCAACTTTTAGTTCCGAGTACTGTTTTCTTCCAAAGACAACATCAAAATAGCCCACCTAACAACACGGATCCTGCAGCAGTTCATCAGCTGATACAATCCTGTAGGAGTGAGAGCATTTACTGTTTACATAGTGTGTAGATTGGTCACATTGTCTGTCAAATATGAGACCACTTATATGAAATGGACTATATGCATATTAATCACTTAGTCCACGACGGTGTTAATTTTTATGGTATGTTTGTTTGTGTTTGTTAATGAGCCGTATATCTCTAAACGAGTTAAACTCGTTGATGTATGTATATCTTGTCCTAGTATAGATGCTACAGTATATGCACAACATAAACATAGGCAGTAGTACGTACAAATATGCTAGGCAGTGCGAATAACATGGCTCTGATAGGCTAACATGGCTTCAAAAGCATTCTAGCCGTATGTTTCGTGATAATTGTTTGGTAAATGCTGTAAAATAAGTGTTAATACTTTGCGGTGGAGGAGGAGAAAGGGATTGTTTATTCTAAGCCCCCCTCCCCCCTTTCGAGACAACAGCTAAATGAACTCTCCCCCCTTTCGAGACAACAGCTAAATGAACTCTCCCCCCTCATGCTGGCTGGTGTGTGCATGTTGGGGAATGCCGGCAGAGGAGTGACCTGAGTGTGGTGTGTGTGTGTTGCAGAGAAGAACGGCGTGAGCGCCGCGGCGCCCGCCGACATGAAGACGCCGGTCAGGAAGGTGGCGTCGCGACGTCCCGCCCCCGCCGCCGTGCAGAAGCCGCCCACGCCGCTCAGAGGTGAGTACCTACCCACACTTCTCCGCGCCTAGTCGGTCCCCGCCATCTCGGATTTGTACTTTTTATGTTCTCTCGCACGTTACTCTTAAGAATTGTCTGCAAGCCGTTCGAGGTCACTGGACCATATTTGGTATCAAACTTTGAAAATTGCGATAACTGACGAGCACCTTGACGAGCGTGAAGGCTGACATGCGTCCAGTGAAGTTAAGGACGGAGGGATAATATCTCCCTGCCTGAACGTTGAATAAAAGTGAAGGGTAAACATTTGCGAATACTGAAATATCTATTTCGCTTTTGTTTTGTTTTGATGCTTGAAAGTATAATAATTAGCAGATTTGTGAAATATTAACTTTTCTAATAATTTCACAGTTTTACACCTGATGCATGATCATCAGGGTTAATTTTACGTACGGTGGAACACTAGACAACGCGCATGTGCTTTCAAAACTGCTCAGTTTACTGTGAACTGTCTATAACAAAATGTTTCGCATGACACCATAAACAACAGTTTCTCAAGCGCTGTTTAATGACGAAGCTGCACTGAATTCATTAACTTTTGACTGAAGATTGCTGGGAAGAAATAAGCACTTTTCCGACGGCCGATTACCGAATTAATGATTTATAACAGGAGCAGCAGTAGTCAAGCAATACAGAAATTAGAATATGTGAAAAATAATGTCCTATGCCCTTTCGTTGCCTACAATTACAAATGTGAAGCTGGAGTGGCGAAAATTCTATAAATCATGATGGCGAGGACTGATCTCCCGCTTCTCCCGCACAATGCAGAACTGGATTTCGTACGAGACCTTGTGTGCAAATCTTTGTATCAGAATATCGAGCTGTTTCCATAAGAAACGAGATTATGCACAGTAATAAGTGCACACAAAAATATTGTGCAAAATATTACCTTGACAGAGTATCTGTCGGCTCCTGTTTTTATTAATATATCTACAGTGTTAATATAAAAGCTCCAGCATGCTTTGTTTTGTACATTAGTGGCTCGATAAAGAATTTCAAAGTAAGGGCTTAAACTTTAGCAATCATATAACAGGGTTTTATTAGCAAAGATGATCTCCTGTTCTCTTGGTATTTAACACACTGTCGTGGCCTAAATTAGTATATATTCTTCTAATACATTAAGCCTATTATTTTTACCAACAATAAGCAAATCTTTGATAAGACAAAAAACCTAAGATCATGCCTATGTATACTAAAGTCAATATGGCAACGAACACGTACGAATAATCGAGTCTATGGGGTCACATTAGCATTCGACTCGAAAACATGAGACCTAAAATATGACACTTGGTATATTTACGTACACACTTCTATGTTTACAAAATTCAATATGGCGCTGGTCATCGCCTAATCACGTTTTCTGACATAATATTCGAATTCTCTTTGAAAATACGAATCTTAGACATGCTGCTCGATATGCTAATTTAAAAGTTTGATAAAAGTGTATCGTTTAATACACGACCTTTATTTATAAAATTATGCTTTCCATAATTTATGGTTGTGGCATCATGTACTACAAATCCGTCTTGGAAATACAAAAAAGATTATGCCGAGCAATGTGTATGTAGATTTGTAAGTTTGAAAAGTGAAATGAAATATATTACTTTAAATACATGACTTTAATTTATAAAATGTTTTTGTATAACTGGTGGATATTACATCATAATCAAATTATTTTTGAAAATACGAATCCATAGACAGGTCGCTCGACACACTTTTGTACGCAGTTTAAAAGTTAACCTCATATTTATAAATTTATACATTTTCAGTGTCTTGTCAACATAACTGTTGTATAAGTTAACATTATGTCCATATCTAACATGTACCTCTCGAACTCGTGCATATAACATTTCGGAACAAATTTTTTTTTTCCGTATGCATTCATCATTCGCATATTGTCATAACACTTTAATTATCTCGCACATAATACTATTTCCCGAATAGACATACCCTCCTCACGACTATAACATTCTTAGAATAAATTCATCTCAACGCTTATATTTTTGTGTGTCATATTTATGACCAACATGATACAATGCTTACTGGCACCCATGTCCTGATGGCCTAGTATACTAGGGCGTCTGTCCACCAATCCAAGGTCCGGCAGTTCGCCGCTCCTCACCTCCACAGCTTTTTATACTATATTAAATCATATCACGTTGATAGAGGCGAGTGTCCGCATACAGCACATGTATCACCCTTAGCCTCAGACACCAGCGCTCCTAGCAGACATTGTAGAAACCAAGATGGCGCTCCTGGTGGGCAATAAATTAAACTTCCAAGATGGCGGCTAGCACCACCTAGCAGACGATGGGAGAACCAAGATGGCGGGCTACAGGCATCCAAGATGGCAGCCAACAGCAGATGATATTCAGTTGGTGAGAAAGCAGGCGAGGAGGAATGATAGAGTAGTAGTTACCAAAGTGAAATGACTGAGCATGGACCGGAAAATCCTAGAAACAAGATGGTGGCATGGAATGACATAACATGAAGTACCTATTGGATTGAGGTCAAAGGTCGTCATCCAAGGGGCGGCCTCCTCTGGTCCTCTGTCCAGATACCATGCAGCGAGTCCACTGGCCCACACCCACGACCCATTGTCCTCGAACCTACGAATTCATACTACTCCCATTCATTGATCCGTTTACCAAACGTTAAAATTAACTTAATTAAGGTCCTTTGTGCCGGTATTTCTGCTACGATGAACACTATGAAATCAATAGATATTCACATAGTTTAATTTAAAATTACGCCAGTTTTCGTTGCGTAGCAAGTGAAATTCAAATAAACCAATATCGGTGACAGCCAATTATTTACACTTATAGTAAAACTTTTAGAAGGGAAAATGCTATTGCAGTTAGGTGCAGTAATGTATTTCAAAAGGTTGCATTAACACGATTTTAATTACAGGTGTCCACCCACAGGGAAAACGGGGAAAAAATAGGGAATTTCATGTAACAGGGAATTTTCTTCTGGGCCAGGGAAAATGTTAATTTATTTCCTGCAAAAGTTGTTAGTTGTGTGAATACAGGATAATTTATTTAGGATCATGTTTATTTTAAAAATTAAATTTTTAAGTTTGTGAGCTAGCAATAATGCACGCACTCGCACGCACGCACGCGCGCACGCACATTAAAGTTTTTGCGTGTTTGTAACGTGCACTCGTGTGATGTCAATAGCATGTATCACGAGAAATATCGATAGACTGAATAAAATATTGGCCCTGCTTGCTTGGTCTGCTGCAGTGTAATTTAATTCAACGTCACCGATAGCATCTTTGCTCTGTCGGTGGTGAAAAAATATAATAATTGGAGGTTTGTTCAAATAATATGCCAGGGAAAAAGTCAGGGAATTCTAAAATGGAATTTCAGCGGACACCCTGAATTAAGGGACTCTGGTTAGGGTTATTGGTAGTAGTAGTTTTTTTTTTTTTTTTTTTAAAGAAAATCTTGCTTGTAACTGCAACAGTTAGCAACAATGAAAACATTTTTTTTACCTTTGTTACGTTTTGATCTGTTGGTATTTAAAAAATTATTACCTTCGGTTTCTGCGTGCGTGAAAATAAGAATTGGCAACTAAAATTTTCAGAGTTTTGATTGATCGAGGCGTGAGTCCGTCGCAATGTTAATTAGACACGTGGCCATGGAAGGACACAAAACTGCCAGAAAAGTAATTTTCTAGCAGGTGGTACCCGCAAACCGCAAATGGTAGCATGCTGACACTGGCGATAGCGTGAGAGTTCTGCCCACAGTTTAACTTGACTGGAGGGAAAGACGGCGCTGAGAAAATAGACGAGAAACTGTGTAAACTAGGCGGGCGGACAATGGCTTGCTACAAGATAACATCTCTTTCTCTCTGACGTGTATGGGATTCATTCTTTGCAGCCTTTACTCTCCCAACACTCTAAAATCCTTTTGAGATCCTGTCTTACCTCACACGAAAGTTGCTGTACTGGTCTCGTATTTCTATTTCCTGTCTGAGACGGTGTCTAGCCCTTCGGTTTCTTTCTGTACCTTTTCTAAAAGTGAAATTACTTACAGTATTTTTTTTTGCAATTAGTTTTAAGTATAGTCAATTCACGGTTTTATCGGATGTTTTGAAACGAACCTTTGAAAAATCGCCCTAGGTGTAACATGTCAACCTGTTTTTTCAATAACTTGTATTCCACAAATATGTGATTAACTTTAAAAGTACTGTACTCTTAAATTAAGGAAACTTTAACTTTATCTTCTATAACTTGTAATATTTATTTCGTATTAAATACAAATTAAAAATAGTGAGATCAGTGATGTGATTGCAACGGCTAGTAAGAAATAGTTCACATATAAATAATGTATTAATCTAGTTTTATGGTGTGCTATTTGTAAATTAAACGTTGCCTTTTGATATATTTGAATTTTTATGTAGCACTGAAGGAAACATATTTCATTTTTACAGATAAAAATATCACCGCAAATTATTGTGCGTAGACCGTAGCGACAGGTTTTTTTTTTTCGTCCGAGGAAGAAAATTCAGTAGGCGGAGCTTGTGTGTGTCTCCTTCTCTCTTTCTCTCTATCTCTCTCTAGCTCTTTCTCTCTATCTCTCTCTATCTCTCTCTATCTCTCTCTCTATCTCTCTCTATCTCTATCTCTCTATCTCTCTATCTCGCACTCTTTTCGTAGCGCATGTAGTAGCAGAAAAATTATACGTTTTCAATTTTAGCATATTACATACTTAGAGTTAATACAGTAAAAATAATGATTTTTGAATTTGTACTTTACAACTGAAATGAGATTGTATTAATTGAATACTTGCTATAATATATTTGTATGTGACGGTGGGACGGTTACAAATCAGAAGCTGGCAGAAGTGGCGACTGGCGACGCCGAAATGACATGGCGTGTTTCTGAAAGAAGTGTTAAGTTCGTACTCGTGTTTTTTAAACCTACCTAGGCAGGTTAGGATGCTGTGCTAAATATGTTTTTCTACGGCAGGAATAAATATACTTTAATGTCCGCCGTGACTGCTGTGTGTGTGTGAACTGTTTTTTTCGACGAGATTGTTTGAAAGTCACATATTTTTATCACAACGTTGTAACCTTGCCCTACGTGTTTAAAACACAATTGTGTAGCGTGCTTACGTTTCTATGATTTGAAAGTTTGCAACAACCTCAACAAAATACTAAGCCCAGTGATATAAATTTAAATATGTAATTAAATAAACCTAGAAAACGGTAAGTACCAATGCATAGCAATAAGAGTGGAATAAAAGTTACAGTAGATCTATTTGTGTGCATGTTCACAACTATTTTTCAAGTTGGTCGTTTCTACGTACTAAAAATAAGTCACACAATTTGCATGCTTGAATTTACTTTGTCTTTTCATTGGACTGGTTGTTCTTTCTTTTTAATTTTTATTCCTACTTTTTACGAAGTAACCCAACACACATCAAGAACAAGAGGTGAAATACTACAGTTCTCCCCCCCCCCCCCCGCATTTATAACAGGGTTAAACAGAGTTGGTGTATCCTATTTGTAAAGCGGGCCAAGTCCTTCCTAACAGAATTTTGGTAAATGAGGAAAAACTGATTTCTGCTCTTACAGCTAAGCTACAATCGTTAAACTTGATTTGATGCAGGATTTATGAAAAAAGGGGCCGGGGGGGGGGGGGGGTTGGTTGAACGTGTCTAGTTGTAAAATCTATGGTCTGAAGTGAATGTAATATTTTAAGTTCAAAATTGGAGGTAGCCCATTTTGCAACCGAACAATGAAGTTAGTCTATTTTGCAAATGCCTAGGCAAACAGTTTACTGCAAATCTTCTTGTTTTTCGGGAGGTATACTGAGGAAAGTTTGCAACGAAAGCTATAATAGTATCCTTTAATTGTAAACATAGGAAACATTTTAATACAATATTATGTTCTAATGGTGACTTGGTTTTAGGCACATTATAGTGCAGATAGTTATTTTAAAATCAGTGTACAAACAACCGAATACTTACATTATCACAAACAAAAAGAAAACGGTTTGATCGTGTTCACTTTATCATAGCGTTGATGATGAAACCTTTAGCAAAAATATTAATTTATATATATATATATATATATATATATATATATATATATATATATATATATATATATATAAAGAAATATTACCCTTACGTTGACATTAAAACAGTCATCTACGAAGATTCATCTTTGGGAATTAGTCTTTGGTGGAAAAGGAAACTTGTAACAAAAGACGTAGCTTCGTGAAACATTTTGTGCATAGTTTTTCACCCATAAGTTCGAAATAGAACTCGTCAGCATAATTTTTGCCATTTGGTGCTGCATCTGACAAGAATTCTTGCTGCTGGAACATGTTAAATAAATCCAACTTGTCATGGTGTGGCTATTCATCATCAAAGGTACAGTTCTAGAAGCCTCTTGATGTCTCTAAGTTTGTTTTGCTTCAAGATGATCCCCTTCGGAATCGGAGCAGGGAAGGAGTCTTTATGGAAACGTTTACCTTTTTTCATAAGGCTTTTCGGCTCTCCGCATTTGAAGTTGTAGAAAGGCTCCCCTTGCACAAGGCATCAATTATTGTTTTTGTTTTGGCGATGTATATTTTTCGATTTTTGTAATTGTAAATGCAAACTTCGTGGATTCTTGATGACATCGTTGGCAAAATGCTTACAGTCTCTTATTTCACAACTTTCCGCCGCCAAAGGAACTGTCGATGTCGATGTAGACAGTCTGGTTTTCAACCACACTTAGTTTCCTAAATTTCCTTTCCATGTTACCAAAGACCATATTTCGATTTTTTTTTCCTCTCTCCTGGAACTTCGTACAGAACCAATACATCACCATTCCAATCATCGTTGTATTCTTATTTTGACCACATCCATCTGAGAATAGTCGTATTGTGGCGGTACCTTCCAAATCCGTGTGCACTAGGTGGTGATATACAGCATACGCTATGGCGCTCCAGCCTTTAGCAAACTCGTTCTCCAAACAAACTTACGATGCGACATATTTGTGTGGTCTGAATGCTCGTCGATGAACTCTGGCAAACTCCTAAGTTGCATATGTACATTTGCCTTGAATAATAAGTGGCTGTGTCTGGAACCGTAGGTAGCGCTAAACTTTTATGGCAGTCTTAGCTCAGCGTAACTTCGCCGTCGTTGTCTGCCTTCAGCCTTTCATAGAAAACGTTGCTTCGAATTTTGTGAGCTCTAAGTTGATGCTGCTAAGCTGCTTTCTCCAACTGTCTATTTTCTAAGGTAATTTTACTTTGGATGGCCGAGCGAGTAGAGCATGTCAACTTATTGTGCTCTGAATCCAATATTAAAATTATCTAAAAATATTGTTGTGTGGTAATCATACGTGACCTTTAAACCAGAATGTGTCTCGCACAAAAGTCCCACTTTTTCCTTACGCTTAGCTAGCTGCTCAAATATTGCCGATCACGCATCTTCCCCCTGGAGTAATGACTGTAGATAGGCTTGACTTCTTGAATGTGTTTCATAACAGCGTATTTCCTTTCTGCATACAGTTTAAATTGTCTATCACCACCCCTTGTTTCGGTCGGTGGTGTATTCCCCACTGGAAGCGACTTTCTCGGAGCCCTGCTAAATATCTACTTGCAGGCCCGTTTCGTATCCTTCCGCCAAATGTAAAACATTGCCATGTGACTGCCATGTAGCATCTGTCAAAACCAATGTGTACATGCCATTGCGTGTGTACATGTGTTCGTTTACTTTCGCTACACCTAAACATAAACGTTAAAATGTGACTTCTACTTTTATACTTGTCAAATGCGTTTTTTACTGTTTACAGCTTTTCAAAGAATGCGGTCATATTCCAAAACCATTCCGTATGACTATTCTGTTTAGGCCTCTAACATTATTAGGCCAGCTTTATGACGTTTTAAAAATGCCTTAATTGAAGACAGTTCTTACGGTTATTTTACATTAATATATTTGTTTTCTACGACATAGCACTTTAAATGTATTGCACGTTAGTATTTTGCTCGACTGTGTTTAACACTGTTACAATTGCGGGAAATGAACTGAAGCATTTTTAACTTTTTGTTATTGATATGTTTTGGATTATTTCTTTAAACGGACGGTCTCAATTCGAATAACGAAGGAATAATCAGTCCAACGAAAAAGCTACATTAAAATCAAGCACGCAACTCGTGCCGCTCATTTTTTGTCATACAAACTTAAAATATAGCGGTGAACATGCACACAAATAAGCCTACCGTAACTTTTATTCCGCTCATATTTATATGTATTGCTACTTACTGTGTATTAGGTTTATTGCAATTTATTGGGGCTGGGCTTGGTTATTTTGTTGGGGTTGGTGGTAAATCAGTTTACACGACTGTGTTTCAAACACCCAGGGCAAAGGTACAACGTTGTGATAAATAAGCAGACGTGGATGTAATTAAATAACTTCGTCATAAAAACAGTTCACATTTAAAACGTATAAATAGTTGAAATCAAATATTTGAAATCACGCACACACCCACAGATCCAGCGTAACTATCACCAAACAGCCACGCCACGCTATTTCACACGCAGCGGTTAACGAAAAGCACCGTAACAGTATATTTATTACTGCCGCGGAAACACAAATTTATCACAACATCGTAACTTGCTTAGGTAGGTTTAAAAAACACAACGTCTAAAAACGTGATGTGGTAATTTGAAGTATTTTTCGGAGTGAGTATAATTTACGCTTCATTTGGTAACAAAGCAACGCGCCATGTCATGGCTCGCCACGTCTGCCAACTTCTTTGTTTCTGCCCTGCCATCATATCTAAATATATTAAAATAAGTATTCAGACATTAAAATGTCTTTTCGGTTGTAAATTACAAATTGGGCAAAAGTAATTATTTTGCTGTAATAAGTATGAAATATGCTACATTCGAAAACACGTATAATATCCTTGATTACTAGCGAAGTGAAACTTCCCAAGTGTAAAAAAAAAAAAAAAAAAAAAAAAAAAGCGCCAAGCCTCGCTCAACAGACACTTGCTTTCTCGCTTGATAAAACAACACCGTACCATTACGGCCTACTCACCATATTTTCCGCTGTTATTTTTAACTGAAAAAATGAGATGTTGCCATCGGGGCTACCTAAATACCAAAATATTTCAATATGCATCGTTTAATTTACAAATAGTATACTAAAAAACTAGGTTAAAATATATTTTAACTGTGAACTATTTCTTACCGGCCCGTGCCAACATGCCGCTGCTCTCACTGTTGTAATATTTATTTCTTTTTAAATATGAATTAACAAGTTATAGAAGATGATATTAAGGCAAATGTTCATTTATTCAGTAATACAGTACTCTAAATCTAACCACAGTGTTATATATTTGTGGAATACAGGTTATTGAAAAAACAAGTGACATGTTATGCCTAGAGTGTTTTTTCAAAAGTTGATTTTCATAAGTCGCTTCCAATCGGGAATGGACTATAGTCTGGTTATTCTCATTTTCTTGACTTGAAGAATTGTCAAGAAGTTTGCCCGGCACACACTAACATTGGTGACAACACTCTCCCGGCGTTTTGGAAGCACAAATTTAGTAACCAGTCTGCTTTTTGCATCGTAGTCAGGTGTGCGTGGTACGGCAGGTGAAGATACACACACTTGCTGCAAAATGTAGTTATATTGCCACTGATCACGTTTTTTTTTTGTCTGGTGAACGTGCCTTATATTCTGCATTGTCAGTTCATTGCATCGCATTGTCCCAGGGTGATGTTAGCATTTGGGTTGCTTAGGGAGGTCCTTTGGCTGGTACCTAGAACAGAACGTACCAATCGGGCGTTAGTCTGATAGTCAATGTTTGAACAATGTAACTTAAAATTAAATCAGAATCTGACACTATTGCTACTTCAATATTAATATCATACGACCTCATCATAATTCAAGAAGGGGTGAACTTCAATATTATTCTACCCCGTGATAGTGGCCAAATGATGATAAATTATTTTGAGGCATGACTTCCTTAAAATGAATTGAACTTCCACATTTTCAATAATTAAAACGGTAATATCAGTCATTATTAGGGGATGTTATATTAACGTAGCAGGCAAGACACAGGTAAAAATAAGTGCGTGTAGGGTGGGTGAAAAAAGAAGGCAGGTTTGGAGAGGTTATCGAGAGGTTATGTTACTGAAATGCGCTTGGTTAGATTATAAGATAGATAAAATCATTACTTTACAATGCTGTACTTTCCTTCGTTTCTTTTGAACACTCGTTTTCCATTGAGCTGGCCGCCTCTTTTTTTTTTATTTATATGTAGGATTTACTGTTTTTGCTAAATTTCCGTGTTTGTACCGATGTGAGGTGTGACGGTACGACTTGATGAAGACCCCGTAAATGACAGGTGTTGAATTATTATGTTAATTGATAAGTGTACTTGACGATAAGAATTAGTAGTTGGCACGAATAGCTTCAGATTAGTGCCAGAGTAGGAATGGTAGATTTGGAATCAATATTGGAAGTGATTATAAATTAACAGGATTTTGTAATAAATTGAGGAACTGAAAAACGTACAGAGGCGCGCAACGTCTCTTCAATGCTATTTGTAAGCATACCTCACCCAGACGCGTTGGGCGGTTTTTCAATAAAACGTTTTCTGCTTGAACTCTGCAGGCCATTCGGCGGCCTACCCTGGCAGTTATTTTAAGAGGGAGAGTTGATCACCACCTTGGATTCGTATATTTGTTGTCATTTGAATTTATTTTTGGAAAGTGTGATTTTAGGGCACACAACACAATTTTAGATGTAAGTAGAGGCCTGCAAAATTCGTTTTATTTATCATAAGGCTAAACTTCCCACTGCTGTATATACTCACGTCTGTGAGGAGTTTCTCCATTGGCTGCCACATAGATGTGAAGTCACGCCCTTTCTGCCTGAACTACACGATTGTCAAGTGTTCATTTATTGGCGCAGTTACCGAGGACATTTCAAATATAGTATTGCAGGTTTCTAGATAAAAGATTATCTGGTGAATTTTTGTACCACTCGTGGCGGTATTTATGGGGCAAGGTAGTGGCAGGGATTAGCCTACCGAAACCATTCTCCCCTCAACAACACCACAAGAAAAGGAAACGCCCGAGGGCCAGGTTGCGGTGCGATTATGTATAATTAATGTTAATAACGTAAAACTAAGGCCTAAACCAAAATTAAGTTTCTTACAAATTATTCCACACTATAAACACTTGGTATGTATCAGCAGAGGCATAAGTTTTTATGCAACAGAGGTGTTAGGTATAGCTACCTTATTCATGAAGAAACACAAGCCTATGTCGGGTGACATCAAACGAACTTTATTCTTACTAAAAAAAAAAATCTTACCTTTTTGCAAACAACCATAAATGCTTTCAAGTACAGTAACAGTCTATAACAGAATAGTATTTAGTGTGAGTGTTATTTGTTTCACATGTTTGATTTGTTTATTAATTTTTTAGTTATTAGTAGATGCAAATCTGTATTTTGCATATTTTGTTTTTTATATACTTTAATTTTCCTACTTCGGGATCCCGCGATAAAATTTAATTACACATTTATTCATAGTTAGTGGCCATTTTGGCCAAGAAACAGAACACACACACTACAATGACTTTTGGCTTTCAAAACAAATTGTTATAATTTTGGTACTTTTACTGTGAAATCGTCCAAAAACTTATACCTAATTTGCGTAAGCGTAGTATGTATATATCTAGGCTCTTAACAATATACAATATAGAACGTATATCACATTTGTGTAAGCATTGGAAGCACATATCGTGCTTAAGGCCCTTTGACTATTCGTGCCAAGCTTTTATATACTAAATGGAAATTGATACAAACATATTAATTTGTAGTAGAGTTTATTACGGCTGTTCGACCACATCTTACACGTTCTGCAAATTGTGTAACTGTTATAATAATTTTTCTATTTTTAGTGCATTTATAAATAAAAAGTACGTTTTAAACGTGCTTTTACATTTATTATTTTTTTCTGATACTTCTCAAATCTTTGATGTACTGGTTAACATAGCTTGAAAACAAAATATAAAGTCTTTAATATACAAAGAATATTGGTGGTAGTTAATACACCATTTACTTATTGAACCAATGATACAGTTGTCATAAATATTATGTTTTTTTTTGTATATAATTCAAAATAAGTTTAAAAAATAATTGTTTTTCTGTACCTTATACTTAACCAATACTCTGGCAGAAGATGGGATAATTGGAACTGTATTTCGCGGTTTTACAGATTCCTAAAAGCGGAATCAGTCACAGATTCCCACAAAAACAAGAAATTAGCAAATTTGGGAGCATGGGCCAAGGCGGCACACACTATCGCGTCTGTTGTTCTTGCAAGGTAATCGATTATTCCCATTTACTCCACATTATAAACAATTTAATGTACTCCATTGGTATTAGTGTAGACTACGCCTTGTCGGAGAAGAAATTTTAATAATGAATGCTGAATACGTTTTATGGCTCAAAAACTGGCCTCACCGCCACGGTTTATCTCTTCCCCCTTTAATGAATGACAGGAGAAACTTTAAGTTATCGCTGGGGATGCAGCAGCACGCCCAACTTTCAAACGTAGCGGGAAAATAAATAAAAACTCGATAAGAGAAAGCCCGTGCCAAGCTGTGTTTTATGCAAGTTTCCAGCGAGCGCAGAAAACTTAGCGCCGATATCTTATGGGCAGTATCAGCGAAATAGGCCATCGCATCTTGGGTTGTAACAACGAACTCCTCACAGAAGAAACTTGATATTGAGAATCTACTCTCTTGAATTTTTTTGCAGCGGGGATGTGTGTGCAGAAGTAATATACTTAGAACTTCTACTTGACGAGAATATACAGCTGATCTACATGCAGTGTGTATAGATATTCAAGAAACGCGTATGCCGTTCGTTTTTTTTAAATATATATAATCACGGTAGCGAAGCAATGTTTGACTACATCTGTATTTGTGTGTTTTATAAATATTTTCAACGAATTTTCATTAAATAGCATTTTAGCGACCATGCTTTTGTGACATGAAATAACTTTTGAAGTTGCGGCACAATTCCGAAAATTAGTACAGAAAACGTAGTTTGAAAGCGAAATGTAGCCTTGAGATACCATGCACATGATGTACGAACATAAGGTAAATATTGTGGTTTCATGTGTGTGCATACAGTTATTGGTGCCGTGGAATGTACATAGGTAAACACAGCTGTCTGTACCTATATACCGTCGAGTTGCAACTCTTTTTTCTCGTGTATGCCTGGTTGCGAATTGAGCAGAATACCAAGGCCAGCGCAGCTTTGGGTCTCTTTGATTTCGGCACTTTAAATATGCAAGTCCTGTCGAAGAGACTAAGCTGTAGAATTTCTGTGCGTCATGCCATCCATTATCCGGGCCGACACGACGTTACCATTTTACCCGTGATGCCATTGTACTTAGCGTTAAAACCGTTTTGTTATAACCATCACCAGTGGCTAACAACTTTTTGGAAGGGATGGGGTTTAGATTATACATTCTCTTCCCAAATTCTGTAAAGGGAGCTGAAATTAGAGTAAATGGACACTCGGTTATTTACTTGTTACAATGTAGTTCTGTTATGCAAATATTTGCTCTTTTTCTCATTATAAAAGTATCAATATCACTAGTGTGATTGTTGGGAGAGGACTATAAAAGTGGAAATAAACTTTTAAGTACATGTATGAGGTTTTCGTATATTATAGTTGCCGTCGAACTACGTGGACACAGACGCTGTGCTAAGAGGAATTTTTGGAGTAATGCCAAGAGGTTTCACTCTAATTATTTGCGGCTAGGCCTCATCGCTAGGGGTGTGCGATATAGCGGTGCATCATTCAAGAGTTAATATTTTTGAAATCTTGAAACTGCGATAAGGTCCAAAAGTGTACAGCACTATGGTAAGTATGGCAATACATGCGATTTTAGCGACATTACTTTATTAGCGAGCATTGCAATCTCACTTGCAATATTAGCACCGCAATATTTGCGAGCATGGCGGTATTCATATTTGTATTCTTGATATTTCTGGGACAAGCATTTCAAACATCGATATTATCGATGTCTGATATCAGAGATATTTGCGATGTTTGTATTATAGATATATGTCGACATTCGTGGTACCAGTAAGTTACTTGCGATACATCACAATTATTTTTCTTAAGCACTTAACGGAAGCAGTATATCGCATAGATATCAGTATTAACGTATATCGCAATAGTATCGAAAAGGAGACATCGCACAGTTGTACCCACCGCGTGAGCGTGCTCTAGCGACTCCGGAGACGAAATGACCCCGCTCATATGTGGAATGTGCGCTGTTTTCTCTCTTTCAACAGAGCATTTTGAGCGTGGATCGTTGTCAGCCATAGCAAACTCCCCACATGTGGAGAAACCTTGACTAGTATTGGACTGTTCTGTAGAACGATGGTAAACAGCCACTTTGAAGACTATGGACGTGGAAATGTGCACAGCCAACATTCCAGAACCAACTCCTTCGCGGAGACATGAAACCACCAACACGTGTGTTTGTCAACGCAGCATATAGTAATTTAACTTTCACACGCGGATTGGTATCCGCCCAGTAAAGTTGGCAATGACGCTGGGAAAATAGTTCCCGGTCTTAATGTTAAATTATAAGTGCTAAGTAAACGGTTGTAAATACTGAAATGACTTAACTTTTAGTTTTTTTAATGCATTTAAGAGTAAGAATTGATAATTTGCAAGATAATTTCTTTCCTAATAATTTCACAGTTTCACTTCACGGACGCAGGCCCAGATCAATGCTAATTTTGTATATGGCGGAAGATTACAAAACGTTAATACAAAAAGGTCTTAAGCAGGGTTGTGAAAAGTGTCAAGTTTACCACGAACGACCTATAGTTTAACTTTCCATTGATAACAATTTCGTTAAACTGGCCACGAAAAGAGTAAGCTCTTTTAAATTTGTTCGCAGCTGTAGTAGTTCACTAGAAATAATTGGAACATGTTTAAAATATGTTTACTCTAAAATAAGTCGTTGTATTTTTAGTGTTTAAAATATACGCCGTTTATAACGGAATGCGTTTAACCTGCAGTGGATACATATTTGTGATCATCAAAGATGTTGTATTACCACCTCAATTGAAATAAATGGGATACTTTGCTTTGCACAGATTAATATGTTTGGCCAGAAATAGTTGGCAAAGTCGTTAGAACTGTTATAGATGAAATTATTTTTGTTTGTAAATTTTGAATGACATTTAATGCCACAATATAATTTACTTAAGAAGTGCGGTTCTGGCCGAATACTGCGATACTTATGAAATATCCCTCTACAGGTTCTGACCTTGTTTACCACTATCGTCACTTTTGAGACGTATCGATTTAGAAGTTCTTTCTTGTTATTTTATAAATGTGCTTAATTTGTGGGCTAACCTTTTTTCCATTAGCCTTTTAAGGTTAATTATGTGGTTGTAAAATGAAAATACAATTATTAACGTGACAGTTTAATTTTCTGTACAATGGCCTAACTTTATCACTACCGTGGCAGGTTACATTAGAGAAGTGGCATCTAATGGAGAACTACATCCGACTGTCTAACGAGCAGAACTGATTGAAAAGTAGTAAAATACATTCGTACCAAAATTGTTAGAGTAATATTTGTGTTGCATATATTTAGTGACACCCTAAAATTATTTTTCTAGAATTCTCTTATTTAAATGTTAAATTAATGAAAATTTTTTTAAAGTTAAAATTTAAGTGTACGTCTATTTCGGATGCTTTACAATTCACATTTTACAAGTAAGTTGTATGTAAATAAAAAATTGGTATTCATATTTGAAATATAATTTGAATACGTAATTTTATATATTTTTTAGTTTTAAAAATGAAAATTTTTGTGGCTGAAATGGATGTGCATAAAATCAATCATTACTGTGTGTAAAATTATCAAACTGTACTTATTTTGTTATTACGTACAATAGTAGATATAATTGTAATGATGTTCACCTTAAATTTTTTTTTACTAAATGTCCTTTTATGATTCACCCAAAATGGAAATAACACCTTAAATTTAATCGAAAATAGACTAGCCGATTTTTATTATTATTAAAGAAGTAAATTCTAATAGCAAAATATTTTATAGTGTCACAAAATAGTTCCTTACATGTGCAACAGAAGACGTACTGAAGAGAAAGGCACGCACGCACGCGCAACACATTTTAAATTAATTTTTAACGAGCTCTGTATACTGCACGATAGAGTTCAGTGCTCATTTGGAAGCCACCCTACTACCACTTGAAACGTTACTTCGGAACACGTGCAGTGGTCTCCTACAGCTGTCGGCCACCTTGCCAGCGAGCTGGTGTCGACCCCGGCGTGGCCACTTCACTCCCCTCCCCTCCCCTCCACGGCACCCGTAGCATCTAGCAAGAGTTTATTTTCCCAGGGAACAAAAAAAACCTTTTAAATGTGTTGGCCGTCGACCGTGTGAAGGGGAGGTCTGTGAGGACGTCGTCGACAGTTTGCTCGGCTGGGAACACAGGCGCGACGTGACGTGGTGGGGAAGAGCCGCTCGTAAAGCAGCCGTGATTATTTACTCGCCGATGATGTTCCTGGTGCGCGGTGGCAGTGTGACGTGCTGTAGCTCCCAGCGGCGCGCGGCTCTTCTGCCCGTTGGTCCCATAGAATAACGATGAGGTAGGCTGATCTCGCTGGCTGCATACAACCAGTCTCCGTGTCACAACATTGAACTGCTAACCTGCCAACACGTCTAGCGAAAATGGTGTGGATTGGGTTTGAGGTTAGAACACTGTTTAGTATACAAATGTTTTATTATTATTATTATTATTATTTTATACCCCTAGCAAATTTGTAATGCTTTTTGATTGCATTCAAACTGGTAAAAGTATTTTATTTATAAAATAGTGCTGGTCATTTAGAAATTAAGATGTAAACAAACACGTTCATCACTGTTGACCATGTGACTTTGATAGTTGTGTAGGATTGGGGTAAGTCAATGTTGGGTACATGCGCAGAAGACTGATAAGCGGTCTACCCCAGAAGACTGCTCAGACTTCTCGGCGTGTACATTGGAGGAAATCATCAGCGTGTGGTACCACGCATCACTAAAGGCTGTTCACAATAAAGTGAGCACTTTGGAAATGAATATTAGAAAAAAATCACTACTCCTGCATGCATATATTTTAATATGCGCACTGAGTGACATCCACTCAGTAAAGTTGGTAACGATGTATGGAAAGTAGTTCCATATCCTAACTTCGAATAAAGAGTGCTACGTAACCATTTATGATAACTTAAAATTATTCTTTTAGCTTTGTTTTTTTTAATGCATCGAAGTGTAAAAGTTAGCAGATTTGTATAAAGTATTTACTTTCTTGATAATTTCACAGTTTCATTTGACCGACTCATGAATAAGGCGATGAGGCCCATGACAGTTTATTGTACATAAGGCGGGGGAATACACAAACGTTTATACAAGTAGATCTAAAGCAGGGCTTATAGAAATGTTAATTTTACCATGAACAGCCTATAATCGATCTGCATTACTTACTGGCCTCAGAATATTACGGGGCCCCGCCTCTATAGCCTGCCTCACGAACGGATGTATACAGCTTTTCCCGTGGCTACGGTGTGCGGCATCTCTTCCCACCACAGATGATGTACAGTCGGCTGACTGTCAAACTGCCCAGCGTGTCGAACAGAAATAATTACACACAAGGTTACTTTCGGAACTGTTGAAGTACTTACACTCGTTTAAGCCAGACTACGCCTGGAGATATTTCCCGCGTGTGAGGCTCAAATGTGCGGGAGTGATAAGTGCTGTGTACTGCCAGGAGCAAGTGAATAAAATAATGAAATAATGCGAATAAAAACGGAGAGGAAATAGCCGTGTTGGTAATGCCTAGTAAAAAAATAGTTCGCATGTAAAATATAACGGCGAGCGTGCACGAATGTGGTGCGCTGTCACTCTGGTGTAATTTTATAGACTTAGGCAGGATTTACAACAGCCCGTCCGTCAATACATTCGTCCGTCTCCCAGCCGATCGAAATACAACCAAACTTCGTACGTCCGTCGTAAGTTCATTACTGCAAACTAATAAAAACACAACTGTTTACAAATAGGAAAAAATTATCCTTTAAAAGTGAAGATTTTTGGCGGTATTGTGTTTCTAATTACCCTAAACGCACATACACGTACATAACAGAAATTGATATAAATTTTTTAAAAATAGTATATAGAGAATGATTTTATTACTTAGGCGTATCACAGGAGGAGCTCGTGTTGCATCAATTACTCTTCAGGAAAAAGTAACTTAATTTCATTTTACAGTTAACATAAATAAACATATGAAAACAAAAGGTAGCCAAAACAAAACACTGCACACACTACACAGCCCTGTAAAAAACTATGGATGAAATAGTAATAAAACGGGCGAGTTTTGACGGGAGAACGGATTAAATTACAGCCTTCTAAAGTCAAAGCTTGCAAAGGTTTTGACGGACGGATAGAATTAATGGTCACCTTTGATTGACTGTTGGGTCACGTGATTGACGGTCGCGACGGGGCGTTGTAAATCCTGCCTTATTAGAACGTTGTTTGCATGAGGCGGAGGAATATCCTGGAAGTAGAACTTTAGCAGGCCTTCAGTAAAGTAGGACGTAACCATGACGACTAGATATAGGCTGTTCACGATAAAGTACGCACTTTCGAAATCAACCTTTAAAAGAAGTCCCTTCCCCTACCAGCATATATTTTAACGGGTGCACCGAGTGACATGCGGCCAGTAAAGTTGGTAACGATGGATGGGAAGTAGTTCCGTATCTTAACGTCGAATTTAAAGTGTTAGGCAACCATTTCTGATAACTTAAAATCTTTGTTTCGCTTTCTGAGTTTGTTAATGCATCAAAATGCAAAAATTTGCAGATTTGATAAATACTTACTTTTCTAATAATTTCAGTTTCACTTGACCGACGCGTGAATAAATTGGAGGCCCAGGGCAATGCTAACTTCACATATGGGGGAATAATACACAACATGCATAAAAGTAGATCTTAAGCAGGGCTTTCAAAAGTGCTAATTTTATCGTGAATAGCCTATAGAAATATTCCATACACACGAGGAGGCAACTTAATTTCGCCGCTGCAGTATAAGTGGCAGTGAATAAAGCATTTTACTTGTTGATGGGCTGGGCGGGGGGAGTCACATATAGGTCTAGCACGCTGGAGATTGAAGCGGAGCGGAAGGGAACCCCGCCACACTGGCTGTTTGTTGCTGCAGGCGATGGTGAACGGCTGTAGGAAGAATATATTTGTCTTCGCGGCGCGCTACGCTACGTCACGTCACGAGGGAGGGCGTGTTTATCGCGCGTGGACTTGTGGAAGGTGGGGGGGAGGGGGAGGGGTAAACAAGCAGGCGGTTTCCGGCCTGCGCGCGCATTTGTCACCGGCGGGCGGGTGGGCGTCTTCACTTTCGCGCAGGAAGTGGCCTCGATTGGCGCGAGTCTCGTCTCGCCTCGCCCAATGAAGCGCTGAGGAAGGATCGATAGTCTCGCGTTACTTCCACAGCTAAATATGAGTCTATTCTTACTTTGGTAAACACGTGATTGGAAACAGTTTAGTCAAATAAGCCCACCTGAACTTGAATAAACCGTGAATAGCCTGTGTGTTGCAAAAGTTTTGAATATACCTTTGAAAAATTACCCCATGTGTGACGCGTTCGGTTGTTTCCTAAATATGCCATATAAACAAGCGTTTTATACTGTTACGTATAGACATAAAGGTTCCTTATTTGTGATTAAAATGAATTTTCACTTATTCTATCTATAAATTATATTAATTAATTTCTAATATAAATAAAACTGGGAGAATATATATATATATATATATATATATATATATATATATATATATATATATATATACACATGTGTGTTGGTAATGTCTAGGAAGATATATTTCGTATGCAAAATATTAGTACGTTGTCCCTCTGGTGTAATTTTTTTAGTTAAGAATTTGCACGAGGCGGAGGAATATCCTGAAAGTAGAACTTTAGCAGAGCTTCAGGAAATGAAATAACATTAATGAGCAATATATATTTCTGGGGTCGTGTTAGTAATATTCAGCGAGAATTGCCATACACGACGTAGGTTGGGGGGGGGGGGGGGGGGGTGTCTCCTTTCGAGCATGTGACAAAAATTAATTGGCTGAAGATTGGCCCACGGAACTATCAGAATCGCGTGTTGACATAGTGACAGTGTATATGTACACTTTTCAACATTCCTTTATGAAACATTTAGTAAAACGTAAATATACTGGATGAGTCACTTAAGATGTTAACCTCAAATATTTCCGGAACCGTTAAATATATCGTTATCCTGTCTTCACGCAGAGTAATTGTCATAAATAACTCACTAACAACGTGTAACGATGTATCATAAGAATGTTAATTATAGATATATCTAGATACTTGTTTTTTCTAATGGAACTATAGTAATTTTTGCTGCTGGCAACGTCAATCTGAAAGAGACGTATTCAATGCCGTATCATTCTGCTTAATCGGGTAAGTATTTTCGGAGAAATTGCAGTATGTAGAACATTGGATTTCTCTAGTTGTAGGCCCTACCATAAGACTGCGCGCCGTTTCATGCGCCAACTCGCTCGGTATTTGTTTTTGTAGTTCAGAAAAACGGTTCTGTAAAACAAGCAAGGTTGGCAACTATTCATTAGTCGGCCACACACGAATGTGGGCGTGCGTGCGTGGTACCGCTAACCCTGTTATCGTCGACGACAAACTCTGATTAGTCGCGGTCGAAGTAAACACGCAACAAGATACTTTCATTTCAGAGAGCCCGCGTCTTATTGCGGTGTTTAAGATACTGGGTGGGACCGTAGAATGGACTTTCTGAAGAGAGAGAAAATTTAATAAGGTAACAAACACTGTAACTATCATAGCTACTATAATTCTGTTCTGACAGCTACAGTTGGCATTTACTACCGGTTTGTCCCGTACCCTTGAGTAGTAAGCTAGAAAATAAAGAAAGTTCTTCCTTGTTGTATATTGTATTTATAATCAATTAGCATGTTTGACGGCAACAGTTCATAGAATTATAGTAATCCTTTATTCATAGGTATCGCTCTTTTGAGGTCCACGGCTAGATTCCAGGTCCCGGCAGGTGTGAAATTTCCGGACAAAAACTAAGTGGTTCCCACCTGATGCACGGTAACGTATGTATGAGAAGGGTGGGGTGGGATGAGATTTGGGCAGGCTTTGAGAGCCGATAGGGGTGAAACGATGTATGTGGGAAATGCCGGAATGAAGGGGCAGAGCGAAAAGGGAGATCACCAAGAAAACCCTTCGAGCAGCGGCATCGTCCGACACGATTCCCACATGTGAAAATCCGAGAGTGACTCTTCCTTAAACGCGGCCGTATATGTCTTAACTCAATCAGCCTGGATATGTTTTTCAAAAGAGACGAAAATTTTAACCCTCTGGAAAGATTTACGGTCATTACATGATAGAACACTTAAGCATTCGCCTTTATAGGCCGTTCACGGTAAAGTGAGCACTTTTTAAGGTCCTTCCAACAGGCTTTAACCACTAGTAAATATATCTTATTGCAGCATCAGGCATTAAATTTTAATGGCGGTGAAATGTATACACTGTGTTTATTCGTCACAAAGCAATGTTTACATTAAAAAGCAGCAGGAATGTGGAAATCGGATGAAAGGAAAATTTTAGAAGGGCCTTAAAAAGTGCTCACTTTACCGTGAACAGCCTATACGGTTGCTTCTTGGAATGTTTCCTGTGGAGCTTGTTACAAGGATACTTGAGCACTCGCGACTTTACAGTTTCGCAAAGTTGAAATTTAGTCAAGTTGGCATTTTCCTGAGAATCAATTAAAGGTTATGAGAAATGAATGTTAGAACATGTTCTTTCCACGTGGAAAGATCACGTTCTAAGGATGGATAACGATAGATTTCCGAAGCTAGCCCTGGAATACAATCCTACTGGAAGAAGATATATTGGCCGACCCATGAAGAGATGGTCTGAAATATGAGGTCGGAACACGCTGAAGAGGACGTAAGTAAAGAATGAATGTTACTGTAAAAAAGATTTTCATTTCGGTATACCGAATCGAGCGTGTGGTAAGTTGTCTAAATTTAAGAAATAGCTAAACGAATGTTATGTGGAGAGAAAGTATTGGAATTTATACATATTTATAAAGAAAATAAGCGAATGTTTTTCTTTTGAATAACATTTAAATTTCTCGGCTTGTTTTAAAGGTAGGTGCATATAATACATTCCTGATATTTTATAACGATTTACTTCAAACTATAGGCTGTTCACAGTAAAGTGATCACTTTTGAGGCCTTAATTACTTTCCCTTTCAGCAGTTTTTTGAATCCTTTAACTACATTTTAAAATAAATATTGCCATGTAAATAATAAACAGTGTGTATATTCCACCGCACTGGGAAGTTAACGTCTAAAACTAAAAGAAAATATACTTATTGACTATCATTCCAAATGAAATGGCTTTCAAAAGTGCTCACTTTACCGTGAATAGCCTATATACACATTTTCACGAAGGTTTGCAAACCAGTTTTTCGGTGGTCTAAACCTCGATTTTACGTTTGTATTGCGTACCGACGATTTCTCAAAAGGAGTAGAAACGTAAAATTAAAGTCGCAACCAGTTGTGAGCTGTCAGCTAGACCCCCCCCCCCCCCACATGGTCTCTTGTGCTGGGCTCTTCTCCACGCGGTCGGATGAGTTACACAAGCTGTTGAACTTTCGACAGAGTAAGAGGTAGGGGAACAATGAGTGAAGAGATTTTGGCGGCTCTTAACGGCGAGGTCTTGAGAGCCGGTGATAGAAGTGAATATGGAGCAGCGCCGGAATGACGGGGCGGGGTGAACGGGAGATCCCCGAGAAAAATTCCCGACCAACGGCTTCGTCCGGCACGATTCCCACTTACGAAAATCCGGTGACCCGGCCGGGGATTGAAACCGGTTCGCCTTGTTGGGAGGCGAGTGTGCTAATCGCTCAGCCATCGTGGCCCTGGGTAGGGGAACAGAACGTCGGGCTGCAACGATAGTAGCAAAGTGTTACGTACGTTATGTTGTAAATATAATATTTTTGGTTAACGGTTGATTGAGAACTTTTGAACGCTGTACTGTGATCTAGTTCTCCGCCCATTTAGTATATTTTATGTTTAAAATTAACATTGCCATGAGCCCGTTCACCTTATTCAAGCGCCGATCAAGTGAAACCGTGAAAATATTAGGAACATAAATGTGTCGCTTTTACGTCAGTTCGTGCTTTTGTGAACATAGGAAGGAAACAGAAACTAAATCAAATAAATCCAGTTTCTGCAAATGCAAACATCGCACCGTCTCAAATTCGTTGCCAACTACAGCGCGAGTATTCTTGTCAGTTCACGTTGAAATGTAAGCAGATATGGACAATGCAATTATTATTATTTTTTTTTCAGAAGTTGATTTCAAAAGTGCTAATTTAATTGTGAAGAGCGTATAGCTAAGTTTGCGTCTTCTGCAGCGCAATGCAAACAAATATGAAAGAACATTTAAGAAATATGTATCGTTCAAACTTTAATCCTGCGGAAAACTACACAGACGTTCATCGTGGCAGATTGAGGCGTAGCGTTGCCCTTCAGGAGGGGATATTTTGTCCGGAGCTGTAGTCGGTTTTGCAATGCAGGTTGGCCACCTGCCACGGCGGTGGTAAATTTAGACGACATTGACGTGCGAGTGTCGCAGGTGTTTGTACCGTGTTCAAACAGTCCGCAGTTAGACAGCACCGCCAGCACCACAACTTGTGTACGCTGTCATCGGCAGACTGCATTATTTACCATCTAACTTGTAGCAATTACTTCAGAAATTCATGTTCGCATTGTTTCAGCGTATAGTGTATTCTTTCATTGCGCCGCATAAAAATTAGCATTAAAGACTGTTCACGATAAATTGAGCACTTTTGAACTAAACCTTAGAAAAATGTGACTGCTCCTACTTGCATATATTTTAACGGACGCACTGAGTGGCATGCGAACAGCGAAGTTTGTAACGATAGATGGAAAGTAGTTCCATGACTTAACCTCGAATTAAGTGTGTTTCGGTAAACATCTGTGATAACTTTAATTACATCTTTCACTTTCCGTTATTTTACTGCATCTAAATATAAGAATTAGCAGATTTGAAAAATATTTTTTTTCTAATAGTTTTATAGTTTCACTTGACCGAAACATGAATAAAGTGAAGAGGTCCGTGGCAGTGTTAATTTTACATAAGGCGGAAAATACACAACGTGCATACAAGTAGATCTTGAGCAGGGCTTTCAAAAGTGCTTATTTTAACGTGAACAGCCTATACCATGTACCTAGCGGTGAAATCCATGCGTCTGTGAAGTGAAACTGTTAAATTCTAGCAACATCATTGTTATATCACTCCAGTTCACAGATTCAGTTGCCTACACCACTTCATGTGGCACGTGTTATCCTAATTCGTTGTGAACTTTTACTCCTAATAATTCAACGTTTGCATCGTGTGCTGTAGTATTGCTCTGCAATATCAAAAATAATTTTTTGGAAGCTACCTATGTCAGTTATTTTTGTAACACTAGCAAAATTTTACTTGATGTTACTGTAGAATGTTTAAAACTTCATTTGCATTTTAACAAGAATGTATGGTAGATTACAAATTTATAACACACAAAAGTACGTAAACGAATTTCGTGTTTCGTAAAACAGTGTATTGTAAAGATGCAATGTTGTACTTTTGGGGGGGAAAAAAAAGTAACATTTTTACTGCGTGGTGTATAGGCAGTTTTATCCCCAAAGCTTTTAATTTCAGCTAGCTTGGCTCATATTTTCATGTCGATACAAAACAATGACACGAAGGCACGACAGCATGTCACGTGGTACGATAAAAAAAATTCCTTAATTTTGTAGAGTAAAATCGAAGTTAAAAGGCCTTAAGGCATTTGCAGTACTTTGATATTGCGAACAAAAGCTTGAAGTGGGTGCCTTCAGTTTACATATTTTTCGCACTAAATCGGTTTGATGTATATATTTTGTGTAATGATTTATTACGTATTTGTAAATGACTCACGGTTAGTGTCTGTGGACAACGTTGAGGGTAAAGAAAAAAAAAAAGCTAAACATAGTTGAAACAAGATTTAATCAAAATGGAACTAAAAGCAGAACGTACGACGCTAGTTTGGAAGTCGATTGAAGGCTGGGATTTTGAAGTTTAAATGGAAAGTGAGCAACTTTTGCAATTGAAAGCCGTGTCTTATTGTGTGTGCATGGTGTAAAACTGGAAAATAAATTAATTTTCGCAGTAATAATCATGAGACCGAATTTTGGTGTAAGACTAGTCATCACCCAACGTTTCACGTCTCTGGATTTTGCTCCACTCTACCTTAAGAGACATTTAGATTCAATATTTTACAGTCATTAAATTTTTGTACGTAAAAATAATTTGAGCATACAAACAATATTAAACGTATAACTTGCATAAATATGTGAATTGTATTGAGGTAGTTATTTTAAAATTGTGTGAAGACTTTTTGTTCACAGGTTAGTATTCTGATAAGGTAGCACATTATTTTCTATGTGGCTTTCTGATATGTGAGCATCTGCAATGTCTAAAATTAATTATAAAATTAGTTTCAGAAGTTACGACTAAGGTGAATATCCTGTAATATGTATTAGTGGAGTGAAAGAACTTCAAATAACGATTTAGTCGATAAGTTTGCTTAGAAAACGCTGAAGTGCGTGTTGGGTACACCGTGCACTTAGTCTAGCAACATAAAGTGAAAATGGCGGTGAAACGTGTATTGTAAAATATAGTCACGCATCCTCCTTCGGAATACCAAGGAAAGTTATATTTTCATTAGTTGTACATTTTAGTTCTACCTATTCTGTTGACTTTTTGGGTTTGACGCTAATGAGGCGAGGTGCTATGTAGACAGCGCGCTGTGGACACAGTGGTTTCCATCCTCATTCCCTTCTCTCTTCAAGAGGGCTTGGCGGTCCCTTCGCGTCTTCCCACACTTCAACCCTTCCGCTTTCAGCGTGGCGTCCTCTCAGACGGAATTTCCCCAATCTCGCTCCCGCCAGCGAATCGGAAGGTCATCTCTATCAAGTTATATTCCCATCTACTCCGGATTCTGGCGGGGGGGGAATGCCTCGCTTGCCTCGATGTACCAGTTCGCCTGGCGCGTGAGCCGTCTCGTGTTTTTGACTGGAAATATTGGTTTATGCGTTTGCAATTTCTCAACACGAAGACACGTCACGCTTCAGACTATCCCAGAATACAGCTCAAAAGCATTTCGCAAACATTGTTGTGAAATAATTCAATGCGGCCAAGCCCGGCATTTTCAGACTGACTGCTATATTTTAGCGAAATATTCTACATGAATATTTTTAAAACTTTGCTGCATTTCCACCAATAAAATGGCAGGTTCGCAGTTGAAGCTGCACGACTAAACGCCTGCACACCAGTAAGTGCTATGTGTAGATGTGTAATGCTTAACGCGCGTGGAAACGTCGCCTTTACCGCTCCTTTGCTTGTGCGCTTAATATTTGGTACGCCAGCATAAGTACCCTCTGGTCATATAATTCTTCGTGATTGAAGAAAGTGGAGAAACGGGGACCTAAATCAGACTTCATGATCTTGAACTTACATTTGTACATGTTGGAAAATAATGTAAGGTGTAAAATATGGAAGCTTGCATGGCAGCAGAAATAGTTGTTGCAATTTGCATTTTCCATGTTTAAGATGCCAATTAATTGTAACGGCCCGATACTACACTATTCAACCAATTAAACACGTACCGTCACTTCCGAGAAATGGTTTTCAAATGAATTTTGTGCGAACACCTTATTGGTGACTTCGTTTCCCTGCGTGTAGACTTCGGTAGCTTTCAAGGAAAGTGTTTTGATACACACATTGTTTGATTGTCTTGATGATAAACAGGTTCACAAATTAAGACATGACCATTCAAGATTGTTGCTTACCTTATCATTAGGATGCCTGCATGTCTTGTCTCCAGCCGACCGGTTAAACCAGTTTCAGTGAAGTACTACTTGAAATGTGGTTTCTACTGGCGTATGCCGAGTGCATTTGGCCATGTAGTATGACGTAATTACTACTATTCGCAGATCGTGGGTACCATCCCTGCCTGTTGCACCGACCCAGTGGGTGGGGGAGGGGGGAGACGAACAAACACTCGTCCGTTGAAATTGTGGTCGCGTGGAGTTACGGAAGAACCTGGAGACGATGGGTTTCGGTACTGTCACTTTGACTGAATTCTTCGTCAGTGTTTCTTGTTCACGTTTCAACTTAAACCACGATACAAACACACATGCGCATAAAATAATTTACATTTAAACTGAAGTAGCAAAAAATCTGTGAAAATGTATATTTTTTCTCCGCTGCTCGATCCTTTTTAAAGTCTCGAGATAAACCAGAAAGTAGACTATATTCCAAATGGCGATAAAACTCCAGACTAGATAACGTTTTTTTTTCTTCTTCCGTTAATGGACGAGTCTCTCTGCAGGGTGCAGACCCTGATATTCACTCGTGGATGTTGACAGCAGTCCAGCATCAACTCGTATAAAGTTATCGACTTGGGCGGCAGTTAACAGCTGATGGCTTCATAAGCGCCGCTGGGGTTAAGACGCAGCAGTTACGGAACTCAGCAGCGAGGAATGCTCCGAGATGTCAGACTGACAGCCGGCATCGTTCCCCACATGCGTAAACCTTGGGTCGACCCTGCTGGGAACCCCCCCGGTGGCATAGTGGCCTGACTACATCGCCTGGGCCCGAGCATAAACCGAAAACAGACGAATCGCAGAGAACTAGCGCAGGCGTTCCTAAACTTTCTGATTTCGAGGACATCTTCTATATGTTGTACAATTCGCCGGACCCCAACAGACTCTTTAATATGAGCTAAGAGAATAATTTTTATACAACCTACTTATTTTCCACTATACAGATTGTGTCTCAAGTTTATTTTAAAACTAAATCTCCAGAAACCGACTTCATTACTAAGCCTACAGTTAAAACATAATTACAACAATTTTATGAAAAATAAAATATATTAGTTTCGCTGGCAGATTACTGACCAGGGAAGGCGAAAGGTGTGCGTTTTTAGGGGATCAAGGGCAAAGACAAAAAAAATACGAGTTTTGTAAATTGAAATTAACACTAGTGAATTACCGCGATACTTGTATAATACATGTACGCTCTTTGTTTTGACGTCATAACTGATATGGTTTGTAAATAAAATTCGAATCGTACAAATGATAGAAATACTACACCATTCTACTAGCAACATATTTGAAAATATATTCAAATTTGTCTCTTTCCGTACGATATTGATTCAACAAAAAAAAAGTCGTAATTTGAGAGATGGTATTTTGTTTCTTCTGAGAAACGGACCCTTACAAGAGATTATTGCAGGGTCAATGACCAACTAATTCCGACGCTCATGCTCCTGACTATAAGCCAGGGATCCGCGGACCGCAGTTTACCAAGTGCTGGTGTAGGGGCGCTTGCCGAGCAGAGTGCGCGCGAGGCGTGTACGCTACCTGCTGTGTATCGGGCGAGGTGCCGCCGTCCGCTGCGTGCGTGTCTGGCCTGAACGTCGCAATGGTCGTGCCACGCGGATCTCCGGTCATTGTCTCCAGTTGCGCCAGCCGCATCCATGGCGCAAGCTTGCGTGTGTCGTAAACAAAACTGTTAGCCTCGGCCGCAGTATTGCCCTCGCTCCCACCACCTCTCGATCAGATTGCAGTCTGCGACCGGGATACCGCGGCAAGTCTTCGGCGGCAGTCAACATCTGCGATTTAACCGCCCCCCCCCCCCTTCCCCTTCACTATCAGCGAAACTGCGTCGCCTGGGGTGCCGTCATTCATTGTCGGCGAGAACACTCCTACGTCCTTCTATATTATATTCGCGGTTTATTCACACTTTCTGAATAAAACCTTTCACGCGCATGGCTTTTCTAAATACTGTATGTGTAATGTTCCATTCTATACCTATGTTGGCATAAAGAGTGGCTTATTTTGGTTTAAATTGAATTCTTACTTGTATTTTATCTATAAATAATACTATTTCACTTATAATTTTTATGAATAAGATTGGGGATAAAGTAGGTGTGTTGGTAATGCCTAATAATAAATAGTTCTTATTAAAAATATTATAGGCCGTTTACTGTAAAGTGAGCACTTTTGAAGCTCTAGTTACTTTTTTCTTTCAACCAATTTATATCCTTCCACCACTTCTTAATGTAAACCGTGCCATATGAGTAATAAAAAGTGTATACATACACCATACCCAAAATCAGAAGTCCGAGGCCTCATTAAAATGTATTTATTGGTTATGTCGGATGGAAAATGCTTCAAAAGTGTTCACTTTACCGTGAGACCGCACAAGTGCGATGCTTGGTCCCTCTGATGTAATATTCTAGACTTTTTTTGCACAAGGCCGAGGAATAACCTGGAAGTAGAACTTTAGCAAAGCTTCAGAATAGTTGGGAGTAACCATTAATGGACTACTGCAGCAATAATTCGCAATAACTGAGATTATGACGGATCCGGCAGGTCTCGGGTTCGATCTCGCCCAGTAGCGTCTTGGGGAGTGGGGTTAGTGCTTCCTCCAGTTAGGTTTCTATCGTAGCTCCAGACAGTTAGGTGCAGTTTCTAAATATGAACGTACACAGTCCTCACTCGGTAGATTAAGGTTGTGATGAGTTTCATTGTACGAAAGAAACTAAACTAGCTCGACTGAACGATTGTACTGTGATAGTGTTGAGCTTCCTTGGGATGCCGCTTGTTAGTGTGCTGTTTGCCTCTTATTTCTATTGGCTGATTTATGTAGACGTGTTTAAATCACATCTCGTTCTAACAGGAATCAGTGCAACCATTGTCTGGACTTGGAGCTGTGCCATCGGCCGTCTCTCATTGGGAAGGCTTCTCGTGGACTTGAGTCCTTTCCTTTAGTGCTCATTTCCAGTCACCCACCCACGTTCCAGGCAAGCGCCGTTGCAGTTATGTAATTTGTCTCTTCCCTATTGCTCTCCCATTATGTCAAGACAGGACTGTCCAAATACAGTGAGCCGCGTGGCGTAGAAGTACCCTTCGGGTGAATAACTGTATCCCCCCCCCCCAAATAGCTGACCTTTGCTGGTAAATTACATGAAATGATGATAGTGATCACTATTGTTACTATACATGTAACTCGATCTATACATATCGCTCAATTGCACGCAGTACAATCAATCAATTCGTGGACGCCACGTGTTGCGTGACTGCCTACATTCAAGGGGCTAGTCAGTCTACAAACTTATTGACTATGATTGTGTGTGGGGTTGTGTGTGTATTAAAATATCTTGCTGGCGTATTACATAAAACAGTAAGTGTTCAGCGTGACAGGGAATGGATATAAAACATTAACTAATGCAGGAAAGTCCATATCTGTACGTGTTGAACCATTAGTTGACAGTACTGCTCCGGGGCCGGGATGAGACATCCTTAATATCTGTTATTTCCTTTGAAAATCATTTTCGAAGAAAGGCTGAACTGGACACTATGTTAGTTGTAAACGTCACTCAGCAGGGAGCGCATCAGCATAAAACAAAAATGTTCAATAAATTTATGATTTCCAATCTCCTCGGTATTTATTTTTAATTAAAAATAATTATGGCGCTGTAATTAGAGGAAACCCGATACTACAGAGCACTAACGAACTTAAGTTTTTCGCTGATTGGAAGAAAAGTTTTAACTTGTCGGTGCTCGTTTCGAAATAAGTTTTCTGATAAATTTTTGACATTGTTTGAAGATTTTTGTACATTGAGAATTGAATTGGATTGTAAATGAAGTCTTGAAACAATTACAACGGTAAATAAAGGCTTAGATTACCAAAACACGACATCTGTGCCGTGGATACGATGCAGTAATTGGAGGCCGGAAATAGATTTGGATATGTTTGAAAAAGAATATAACGAAAGAATAAACAGAAATGAGAAGATTGTTTTAATTTTTTCTCTCGTGCAGGTGTCAAAGATCTTACTTTAGTCAGGAATTTTACCATTCGTATTTAAAAATATTTTTTAGATTTAGTACAAAATTGCAGTGTGGATGACTCTGTCGCACAAGTCAAGTAGAAAACGCTGCTGTGTCGTCCAATACTTGCAGATTTTACTGTCCTAGTAACTTAAGTGACGTCCACTAGTAGCATGATGCTGCTAACGAGCACTGATGATCATTTGCAAACAGTTCTCGGGTGCTGTTTGGTCCTGTACCAGGCTAGAATGGTTTTTTTCGTGGCCAGCCAAGGCGGGTCACGCAATTTTCTTATCACCCCAGTACCTGTGCCCTTTCTGGATAATACAGGGGTATGGGATGTTCCTTATTTTTTCTTTTATTTTGATATTTTTTCTCATTACAGCCTTCATGGATTACAATTTTATGTAATATTACAACTATCTACACCAAGTTGCCTGGAAGGTGAGAGTGGTGCGGTTTTCCTGCATTCCACCCGGATTCCCCTAGCAGCTTGGGGGTAAATTTCTTGACATTCTATTCTATTGATCGTATTATGCCTATATTGTGGCACTAAACTACTACTTCTTAGATACATATATTTTTTTTTCAGTTCCAGCTATCAGTTTTGGAACTGGCAGTGGAATGGGGTCCCGTGGACTCCTTTTCGATCCCCCTCCCACCATAGTCCGGTCCTTTAGTTGTGAACCTTTCGTACCATTACTCTTTTTTCCTTATACATTGCCCAAGTCTTCAGCATGCTGATTCGTTTCCTATTCACTTCCCTTGGACATTGCTACTCCGACTTCTCATGTCCTTTTTCGTTGCTTTGATCTTCAGTATATCGAAGTTTTTTTCCGAGTGGGAGGCAAGGCCTCCCAACTCATCAGTCGCCTTCTGATGTTTCCTTTCTGTTCTGGTCTATGTGCATTGGGAACACCCAAGCTGTGTGGTGGGGCTGCTCCCACCACAATATTTTTATAGCGGTTTTACAGTGTCACTTCCTGTATAACATTTTTTCTTTAATCAGGTAATGGAAACCTCTATCTATGGAAGAGGATTATTCACGAACTCGTGTGGATTTTCTCTAATCCATTTTTTCAAATTCTTCCAGACATTTGCTTACTTTTCTTGCAAACTCTTCCATTATCTTAGAAATATCATGGCAAATAGAAAAACTACTGAGATCTATTTCAAGCTTCCTACAAAGTTCAATTCTTATATCTTCTATTCTTGGACATTCTCTAAGTACATGTTCGGCAGTATCTTCTACCTGACAGATTCGGCAGAAGGGAGGGTCGACTAAATTAAATCCATGTAATTTTGCATTATAGTTTCCATGTCCAGTTAGTAACTGTGAGAGATGATCTGAACAGTCCAGTGCTGGCTATCTCTTTCCGCTATGTTTGGAAAGATTCTGTAAGTGACTCTGCCCTTCTCCGAATTGTCCCACCTTTCCTGCCAGAGGGATGGTGTAACTCTTCTGGCTTCTCTTCATGATCTTCGTTGCAGATCTTCCTCGAGTTTATTGGTTTAGCTATCCTCGTTCTTCAAGTAAATCCAGTGGGATTGCTCCAGCGATCACCTGTAGTGCTTCAGTTGATGTTGTCTTGTAAGCATTTGTTATGACTAGTAATGCAGCTCTTTGGTGCATACTCGGAGATTATTGCTAAATACACAGCCTTGCTTTCCTATACCACACACCAACTCCATAAAGGGAGATTCCTAGGAATACACTCTTGTACAGTCTCATCGTAGTCCTTAACCCAAGTCCCCATGATGATGCTGAGATTGCCCTCATTTTAGTGAATAGATCCAATGCCTTATCCATCAAATACCTTATGCGAAGTTTGCTAAGATCGCACCTAGGTACTTTACTCTGTGGACGTAGTGGTCTTTCCTTGAAACGGACCACAGGTGATCTCTTTAAGCTTCCTTTAAGTAACATTAAGTTGGTCTTCTCCACTGAAAATTGTAACTTTACACGTCTACCCCAGCTCTCAATCTTTTTCAGTATTTCATCAGCTTTGGTGTCAATTTCAGCGCGACTCCAGGCTGGAATTAAGAGCAACGCATCGTCTGCATACACAAATATCTGTCTAATGGCAGATGGAGCCGAAGAAGTGTATCAAACAGAATGTTCCATAGGATCGGTCCAAGGACCGATCCCTGGGGATATCCCTCTGAGAGTTTCTTTCTCACTGTCGCATTGTTTACTTACTGCTGGCTGTACCTTTATTTAAAGTAATCAACAATAATGCTGTAAAGGTTTCTTGGGCATTCCTTGTCTCTGAGTTGCCTTAGCACCTCCGGCTACCACGCATTGTCTGATATTCAGAAAAAATCCTAAGGTCTGTCTGCTCGAGTTCACTTTTTCAACCACATCCATGACTGCCTTCTCGGTACCTCTCGTCCTTTTCTAAATCCATATTGTTTTTCATGGAGCCCTTGTGTAGCTTCAAGGAAAGTTATCAATCTCATATTGACGAGTTTTTCTAACCTCATCCCTTGTTTCACACTACTCCAATCCTTTGGCATAACCAAGAAGAAAAGCATTCGTTTGTGTCATCCTGTTGTAGTAAAGACTTTTAGCAAGAAAACTTCTGGAAGTATGTAATTTGCATTCTCCTTATTTGTTTATTTTTTCCCAAAGTACAATCATCTAGGAGTCTACCAAAGAGGGTGTCTGCCTCGGCCGAGAACTCCTCCATGTCGCCCAGAGCGCCTCCAATTCCCAGGCCTGCTGCATGTTTCCGTATTTCCTACATAGTACTCGTATTATTTTGCAGATTTTCTCAGCAGGCTGTCCTTGAATTAATGGGTAAACCACTGTCGTCCAATGAATGATCGCTTTGGTAGATTTCTAGACTTGTGTCCAATCAGTTTCATTGTGCATTGAAAGATTCATTGAATAAATTGCTCTTGCCTTTGAGATTGTTGAGGCTAGTTTAACTAGCTCCGCGTGTCTGTCCGGTTTACTGCTGTGCTATTAGGTAGGCTCTTCAGTGAAACGAGTCTACCACTCAGTTTCATTCATTGTTGCAGTTTGGGCATTCACTCACACTTGAAATGTAAAGCAACAAAGTGCTAAACAAAGTCACTCAATTACAAAAAAAAAAACACATTATCTTTGAGATTGTGCACGAGGAAAAAAAAATGTCCATGCACGCATGTTTCACTTCTGTATCTTTGAGTGTTGAGTTTTACTCTGTATTCTACCGTATTCTGTCAGAACGTAGGCCGTCCAACCACTTATAATCAATTCACGCTTACTTCAGCCTTTTCTGAAGCCCTGCTAATTTTCTGCTCACAATATATTCCTCCGCCTCACAACGCACCACATTTTTCTGCTCGCAAGATATTCCTTCGCCTCACAGCGCACAACATTCGTCCTCACTCAGTGTAACAGTATTTTGTATAAGGACTATTTCTCACCAGACGCTACCAACATACCTACTTTCTCCTGGGTTCTTATTCAAATTGTTTATAAATGAAGCACTATAATTGATAGATAAGATATGAATAACATTTAATTTTAACAGGAAAGAAGAGTTACTTTTATGAACACAAGTATAAAACACGTGCGATAAAGGGCGTATATAGTAAATAACTACACACGTCATAGATGGTGAGATTTTTCAAAGGTTTGATTCAAAAAGGTCGAAGAAACCGTGAATTGACTATACCACTGCCTTCAGGCCGGCAGCACTGCTGACTCGGCCGGCAGGCAGCTGTCGCAGTTATCAGCGGTCATCGTGCGCTACTTCAACGGCTGCAAGCGCGCCGTCTCCTTCCAGACATCCACATAGCGTTGACCGCACACAAATACACACACATATATACGCGAATGGACGACCGTGCTTGCCATCGCCAGCACGTCCTTCCTGTTCGGCATCCACAGGCCGACTCGGCTAGAGTGATTACAGAGAGCAGCGAATTTACTTAAATTGGGAGGTAGTGTAACTCTGGTCAAATATTTACATAATCTTCACGGAAAGTATTTTGTGGGCCAAAAAAATAATTCTTAAATGTCGTTCGTTTATAGGAAAAGTCAGGTAAGTAAAACTAAATTTTAGGTTTGAATTTAAACATTGATGTACATGGCGTTTCGAAACCACGGAAATGTCTGAAATAAGTGATATTTGCTGATCACTGATAACTGTTCTCTTAGTACTGACAATCACTGAGGGACAGTCGGTGATTTCTGTAATGGCCATCAGCAGTAATAGAAAGTGGCCTAAGACGTGACATATTAAGTTCCCTTGAGCGGTGCTTTAAACAGCTGAAGTCTTCAGTGCAAGTGGGCGTAAAACGAGGTGGAAATGGAGCAGTGATGGAATGCAACGGCGAGAGGAAACTAGAGTACCACGAGAAAACTCTACAACTAACGAGAATGTATGTCACGCCTCTTGCAAAAATATTCTGGTTAAACTCCCATACCTGGTCTGTCGTGGTGGGAAGCCTAGGTGACTTAAAAGTTCGCACAAAATTAGCATGAATCTAAATATATGTTGAAGTAGGAAGAGTTACATTGGCATTTATACATAATACAAAATTAACAGTCGATATTTGCACCATGTTAATGTTTTGATCCCTATTTGGAGTCGTGAAGCACTTGCATTCTGTAAAGCTTTTTTGTATATATTTAAATTAGTGTTTTAAAGGTTTGGTCGTTAGTGGCATCTTACATTTTGCATAATTCTCATGATATTCGTCATACATTTCACGGCAAACACGATGGGATCAGATTTTAACAATAGATAGAAGTGAAAATTCGAGTAAAATGCCAGACGTAGCGAAGTATCGTACTACTTGGGTGGTGATCTTTTTCTTCGAGTCGACCACCAAAAACGATCCAGCTTGGGAAGCAGATGAGTAGTGAAAGCAATAGAAATGTAGGCAGCGTCCAGCGACCCATAAAAATGAACACAGATAAGGAATCTCGGATGCCGAAATGTAAGAGGCATATGGCATGCAGAAATATCAGAAGACGAAGCAGATTAGTTACGGAATATAGAAATACGCATCGCCGGGTCGCAGAAGAGCGCATATGTATTAATAATTACTGGAGTGTGTTGGAAGATAGCGGGAGTGAAATCAGGCTTGTTTGCGATGATTATAGAGACGCTGGAGACTAGAATCAATTAGGAATTCATTGAAGGATTTACATAAATATGACTAAATGATGGACTGTCACTGATGAAATCTCTCATTGTTCATTGATGCGCCTTAAGAAAAAATAATTATGGCTTAACATCGAGATGTGGGTCCATTTGCAGAAGAGGAAGAACCATCGTAAAGGACGATGCACGAGCTGAAAGAGAGAACTGGTAGGCTGTGCGAAGTAGACGGAGAGGAGTGACTGGATGATAGACGGCAATGTCAGCAGTTGAAACTATAAATTAAATATACATTAATTTAGCACAAATATTTACACTATTTTGCTTTAGTCGAACATTGCTCAACACATTCATAAAATTACTTTTTTTTTTTGTTCAGTGGCCTTTAATTTAGATCTAGCCCATCGTACAATATTCAGTGATTTTTTGTAATGATTGTTTAGACATTTCCCTTGCATTGTCAGGGTGAGTAGCATCAGGGAAAACCCAGAGAAGTCGGGGAGTTTTACATTTCGGGAATAATTAGGGAAATTTGTGTGGTCAGGGGATTTAGAATAATATAGTTTAAAATGTATTTAATAAGAAAATAAATACTAATTTCTATCACTTCTGCTACATGCCATTTTATGAATTGTGGTGGTTGTTTGTTCCACCTTCATAGAAAGGTTTATGAGCCTGGGATAATTTTTTTGTATATTTAGTTGTAACGGTTATTACACATTTTCTTGGCTGATTACTAAAATAATCATTTAAAAACCTTTAGTGGTTCTCGTTGAATTGGTATATTGTATTGTCGTTTGTCTTTTTTTTTTAAATAGTCTGAGAATGCTAGTATTTAACTTGTCCCATTTTTTCCATGTCCCGTTTTTCTGCGTATGTACTTTTTTTTAAATACAAATTTGTTTTCCCGTAGGAAATCGTCCATAAATGAAGGCTATGTTATTGTTCATTGTTACTCGTGAAAATTTTGTAATTTATTTTAGGAAAAATCATCATAAAACCCTACTCGTACTTATACTGGAGTTTCTTGTGTTTACCGTAACTCTCGTATATTCCCCTAAAATAGTATTTGAGTTTAGTTTATATTTGTACGTCTACTACAATATTGAGCATGATTTAAGTTATGTATCCGGGATTTGGTTTTTAAAAGAGTGATCAATTTCTTAAATCTACTACGTTTTTTAAATATAATTGAGTTATAATTACTATTACATAGTTTTTATTTTAACACAACTTTTTGAAAGCAAGTTTAACATGATTGTGGTTTAATCCTAATGGAGTGCTTTAAAGGTATAGGCTGTTTACGGTAAAGTGAACAATTTTTAAGTCCCTCTCTACGGTCATTAACCATTAATAAATAATTTTATTGTTGCCTTAACCGTTAACTTTTGCGAGTTGTGAAATGTATACACTGTATCTGTTCGCCACGTGGCAATTTTAATGTTGACATGTGGCGAGAAGATAGAAATCGATTGCAAAGAAAAAATTTAACAGGGCCTTAAAAAGTGTTCACTTTACCGTGAACAGCCTATAGGTTCAATGTGTCTAATCAATAATTGGTTTCCTTGGTCGGCTAATAGGCGTGGGCGTAGAACTTTACGGGTATGGTACAAAACGTATTTTTTTAAAAGTGGACTCCCACTGGAAAAACAATATACTTTCTATGCCGTTGTGCACCCCCATCGGCGCTCAATTCATTCGCTGTCAAGTACCTCCCATTAGAGAAGGGAGTGGTAACAAAATTACTAGAACGGTGACAACCTGTGCCTGTGACAAATAGCCGTGACTTTATCACAAAGTTAGGGAAGGGGGGAAGCAGTAACATTATTCCAGTGGACTACACTTGGTGCACTTTCAGACCTATGAAACTACAGTTAAGCGATTGCCCGAGGCAAGTGCTTGTTTGTCAGCCAGCCATATTTGCACTCAAATTGCGGTACTGGCTATAGAGACAGTGTGGCGAAAATTGCACTCAGTTCGCACTTTTTTAGTGCAATAAGCTTAAGAAAGAGGAAATCTCTAACTTTGAGAAATGGGAAAACGACTGCACTGGGTGAGAGTTCCGGCTGCTGGGAGACTCTACACTCGGCCAGTGCGCACTCAGTTGCAGTTAGTGCAGTAAGTGGAATATGCTATTATTGGTCGCACCACCTCTGTAGACTGCTTTAGTTATAATCCTCGATATTAAATGATTTGGATAACATTAACAATTTCGTCAAATCTTCATGCAGTTTTTGTCTTTTAAGTGTGCAATAGAATTGTGAAAATACTAATTGCGAAGTGACCAAATTACCGCCTTATTTTGAAGCTTGTACTCTTAATTATGCAACCATAGTTTTATCTGTTTTCGTCTAAATTTGTGCCAGATGGATGTTATATACTTACACAATTTCTGCACTGCACTGCACGACGTGAACGAAAATATTTGATAATGAATTCCATAATAAAAGAAATGATTTAAAATTTGTAACATTGACCTAAAAATTTATATTCGGAATTATATATAATATTTCTATTAAATATTTTATTATATGTGAAGTTATTTCAAAATGTGGAGATTTTTTTTACACAGCCACTTAAATATGTATTTATTTAAATTTTTTTGGATTGAAATGTATTTGAAGTTTGTTTGAATTTCAGTTATTTCACATGTACCGATATTATGGCTGTTAAATTTTTATGGGATTACTTATTTATTTTCTGGAATTTATTTTCGGGAGTTGTTAGCGAAGCGATGTCATGCGAAATTTGGAACTCTACTTTATAAATAAATGTTTATTACTTGAGCACGAGGACAATGTAAATAATACAGACAATGTAGTACAGATCTTGCATCTACAAATGAGACTGCCAGAGGTAAGAGAAAATAAGCACTTCTTTGAACGAGACATTAGTGCCTTGCTTACTGAACTGTCCTCGCGTAGGCCCGGGCCTGGCCGGCGACTGGAGGTATCGAGTAATGTCAGCGCCAGTGATAAGGCGACTTTGACAGAGCGACAGCGACAAGCGCCGCGTTAGTGGAAATCGATAATCTCTGGTACTAGTCATTGATTCGCAGGGAGCGGTCGCTGACTTGTTTGTTAGCGTGGCATGCTTTTTCTGCTATTTGAGAGCAGCTTACTTTCGAAGATAAATGTGTCTTAATTATTTTCATTACTAAGCAGTTCCGTCAACAGCCTGGGAGGGGGGGTGGGAGGGAGTGCTATGCTCAGGGATCTGGGTCCCCGGGGGATCAGGTCGGGCCCGACTCGTAAATGTTTATTTATAAAACGAAGTATTATGTAAAAATCTAATTTCGACTCTCAAAATTTAACTTTTTTTTTTATGAATGGTTGACGACTATTCATGTAGTTGTAAATGGTCGATTGTTGGCGTTGAGAGGGTTAGGGGCCCCACACCACGCATTGCTCAGGGACCCGAAATTTCTCTTGGCGGGTCTGTTACTAAGCGAATATCGCTGTGCACTTGTTGCAGGACTGGGCCCAAACATCATCTAATCAATCTGCGTAAAAGCAAAATACTTTCCGCATTCGCCACTCCCAAGACTCTTCGACGTTTGTAGCCTAGTTTTATCTTGGCAGCCATTTTTTTTCACCTTGCTCGTTGTTATTTCGGCTGTACCTCGTCGAGTAAGAGCAGAAATAGCTGCTTTTCATATCACACATAGCAACTGCTACCGCCACCTGAACAACATACAAAAATGTGCTTCCGGTAACACGAACGTCAACTAGCAGAAACACACAAAAAGTAGCACTAAACTAGCAGAATAGCAAAGCACGCGAACACACTTTTGGAGTCTTCTATGCCACACCTCGTGACAGTGACAACCGTGGGGCAGTGACAAAGTAGTCGTGACAGGAAATACTACCTTTTCCTACCGCCCATCTTTCATCTTCAGAATGGTCTGTGTCATAGATTTCGTCGGCATTCGTTGTTAAAAAGTGCTCACTTTATCGTGAACAGCATATATAAGGCCCTCTCAAAAGGCATTAACCCCTAATAAATATATTTTATTGCAGTCTCGGACGTTAACTTTTGAGAATGATGAAATGTATACACTGTGTTTATTAGTCATATTGCAATGTGTACATTAAAAAGTGGTGGAAAGGAAGAAATTAATTGAAAGGAAAAATTTAGCAGGGCCTAAAAGTGCTCACTTTACCGTGAATAGTAAATAGTGCTTTGCACCCAGCGTATTATTGTGTCTGCAGTGCTTACGTTCGCACGTGCTAATATTATTTTGCAGTTTTGATAGAAACTTATGCTCTACTCTAAGAAAAAATACACTTGTGAAAAATGTAGTTGCTTACTTTGTTGTGCAAGAACAAAGTTGACTGTGAATACTTCTTGCGTGTTTCTCGCCAAGGGATGAAATCGACCCATTGCTTGTGGCAAGACATGATCGTTGTACGGCTGAACCTGTTGCAAATAATCTGACGTATTTTATCCTGTCTGAAGAGGTGAGAGTCGCTAGAGGTGTGAGGAAAATTTGATCTATAATTAGGTGTCGTGTACTGACAACTGCAGCAGCGTCATTGGCGCGCAGTGGAGGCGAGTTGTAATGGCGGTGTGTTGTGTTAGGTGAGGGGGTCGTTGTGCTCGTGGAAAGTGCGTGGGCGAGGCTCGAGTGTGATTGAAGTCTCTTACCTCGGAGAAAGTGGCGAGCTCAGCTCGGCGATCGCCAGCCTTCTGCCGGCATTCCGGCTGCGCGCGCTTCTCTCCCGCGCGAGATTACGGTAAACAGATGTCACCGCGTATACGCTCTCAATAATACGCGCCAAACGTTTACGGTGGCCAATTGTCTTCGTAACTGTCTGTGCAGAGGTTTGTTCTAACAAACACTTTTATATGCCCATGTCAAACGTAGCCTACTTTGTGAAGGAAAGATAGGCTTATGAGAGCACTCTCCCATTTGTTGCCTGTGGCTGTCTCTCTCTTTGCGCCTGCGTGTGCCTTTGTGTCTGTCTCTCTGTGTGTCTCTCTCTCTATCTCTCTGCCTCTCTGTATCCCTCTCTCTCTATCTCTATCCTTCTCTGCCTCTCTCTATCCCTCTCTCTCTATCCCTCCTCTCTCTCTATCCCTCTCTCTGTATCCGTTCCCCACTAAAAACTTTTGAATACTGAACAGATTTTCACCTTACTCAGTACACACACAATGTTTGTTTTATTTTGTCCGTAAGATCTTTTTTCAGTTCATAGCTGTACAAACATATTGGACAGTCGAATTTCATTATAAGGACACCCGATTTTTATCCTTTTCGCCCACATCGTCGTCTTATTGGCGGCTAACTGAAAATTTAGGACGTCATGTCATAGGTCGTCATGCAACAAATTTAAACCAAATGTTTTATTTTGACAGTTCATTATGAAAATATTTTATTTAGAAAGCCCATCTAATCACACGCAATGTACATATTTACGAGCTGGGAAATCACACATTTGTACTATATCCTAGAAATTATAAGCCCCGGGCACAAAATTATGTATAAAAACTAAATAAATAAAATATAAAATATTTACGATAAAAATAGGATACAGGTAATAGTAACGCACATCGTATTCCCTGACGGATAACTAAGCCATCCTCATCTTCTAGCTGGGACACTCCGTTTATACAGACGTAGCTCTGGCGATTATATATAAACCCGCCAGTGTTGTGTAAAAATAATTCTAAATAAAAGCAAATTATTCGTTTATTAAGGAAAGTTTTTTTTTACAACTAAACTACTTTTCACAATATGCTGTAGAAGAAAGTAGGCTAAAATACTTTGAATTGACTTCTTGTTAATTATGCTGTCATATTTTTAGGTGTTTTGTTCGTCTGGTGACATGAACAGTTTTTCGAGAGAAAAATTTGACAATACAAACTAAACTTTAAAGAAATAAAAAATTTCATATTGATAAAATTACAAAGTTTTAGGATAGAGTATTTCTAAACTAGTAATTAAACATGATTGATTTCAAACAACTCTGTAACATTTGTTGATTGCTGATTCGTTCCAGAATTTGTGTCTTAAACTTCATTATGTTACTATTTTATTTATAAAATACCATCATCCTAAGTACGTAGCTTATTTTAGCTATTGTTACTTATTTTAGTCCTGAGATTCAAGAAATGGCAGTTTTGGTACTCCAAAACCGTAGAACAGTTCGTGTTGTGCGTATTCCCATACAGAGTAGGAATCGTCGCTCGCTGGACATTACAGAGGTGAGACCGGGTCCAGAGGGACGTCACACGGAGGAGAGACTCCTGCTCCCCGTCCCTGGAACTGTCCAGGAGGCGTGTGGCAATCACACGATCAAAGCTGGATTTACAACGATCCGTCGCGTCCGTCCGTCAATCACGTGACAAACAGCCAATTAGAGGTGGCCATTAATTCTATCCACCCGTCCGTCAAAACCTTGGCAAGCTTTAACTTTTGACAGACGAACGGATGAAATTACAGCCTTCTAAACTTGCACGTTTTGTTACTCTTTCATCAAAAATTCTTTACAAGGTTGTGTAGGGCGTGCAGTGTTTTGTTTCGGCTGTCTTTTGTTTTCATATGCTTATTTATGTAATTGTAAACTGAAATTGTTACATTTTTCCTGAAGATTAATTTATAATTACGTTTGGAAACACGAGCTGCTTTTGCTTTATATGCTATTTAAATTTTTCTTTACATCGATTAATTGCCGTTACGTAGGATTATTTAGGGTACTTATAAAAAAACACAATACTGAAACAAAATTTCACTTTTTATGGAGAATTTTTTTCTTCCTATTTTTAAACAGTTTTGTTTTTATTAGTTTGCAGCAAGAACTTACGACGGACGGATGTAGTTTGGTTGTAAATCGTTCGGCCGAGAGACGGACGAACGTATGACGAACGGACGGACGCGACGGGTGGTTGTAAATCCTGCCTAGGTTGTGACATGGAAACCTGTGTACTATGGTTTTCTGAAACGCTTAATTTTGTGTCGGAAACAAATTTTTGTCCCGTCATTTTAGACCGAAGTAAAACTTAGTTTACAATAACGGGTAACATTTAGCCACGAGAAAGAAAAATAAAGTAAATTAGGACACATTTATTTTCAGTCTGCCCATACACTGTAAAAATCGAGGAACATTATATACGTGCGATATAAAAGTTATAAAAAATGCAGGTTATTATGTTACTCTTAGGGTGAGTTTTCGGAAGTTTGTTTTGAAACATCTGAGAAACCATGAAAAGATTGTATCATACGACACTGGTATGGGTGTGTATTAATTGAAGAGACGTGAATTTGAAAATACATTTGGAATAAGTAGAATGGAAAGGGTTATACGACGCCATAGTCTTAATCCGGGTTTATTAAAGTAGTGGGGGGGGGGGGGATCCAAGATACAACGTAGTCCCATAAGATTAACCCAGCACCTCAATCTGCACACGCTCCTCAATGGCTCCTCACTTAGCACCTCATTAGAGGTGCTTATCCTGTGCTGTGATTGGTCCACACCTAGCACCTCAACTACCACCACAACCTGCTCTGCATGCTCCAACCCCTCTCCTCTACCTACATAGAGGCTGTGATGAGAGATGGGATAACAAGTGTCTGAGCAGCACTGTACGCTGCCAGACTGGAGACACGCCATTATAAATACGTCCTGGTAGGAGCTATGCTACCGGGTCCGGCTCAGGACTACTCTGAAACGTAATAGTAGTTTAAGGCTAAAAACACGAAGTTCCACCATCCTCCACCCTCTCCAAGCAGTAATATTAAATGCTGACTCTTACGTCTATGTAGCATGACATAATCACCAACTCACTACCTCGTTCCAGTTCGTTGGAAATTCACGTAGCTCGAACTTCCGTATGGCACTATCGCCTGATTAATTTAGGATGTCTGTGTACTGATTTTCTTGATGTCTTCATTGTGTAATGTAAACAATTGCCAGCAGTGGATTCAATTTTCGAATTCCACAGGGTTTGCTAAGTTCCATGTACGGCTAACTTCTCGTAGATAATGGGGGTTATCAGATACGGAATTGGTTGCGTTGACAGCCAAGAGCGTAGAAGGAAACAATTAATCTTGAAGGCCATCAAGGATTAATCACCCGGAATAATATAGGAGGACCACGGGAAACGCAAATCAGGATTGCTGGACCGGGAATCGACACATCCTCCCGAATGCGAATCCAGAGTTAGACACACCTCGCTCGACGGGTTCGCTAATGAGTCGTTTTCAGTAATGAAGCGACGAGTCGAATAGACTCGGTGGCATTTACGAAGGTACTCTTAGAGTAGAAAACTCGCCAGATCGAGTCTGCTGATACCAAGTCAGAAAAATTTAATTAGTGATGGTTTTTGATTGTTTTGTGTAATATTGTACTTATTTTTGGTTATCTCATAACTTGTATCTTTCAACATTAAAAGGCTTTATACTGATTCTAATACCAGGGAAAATGCAGGAAGCAAGCAGTATCGTGGTGTTTAAAACAGTGGGCATGTAGCATTGTGGTTGCTTGATTGTAAATTAAATTGAAAGTAATTATCACTTCGAAACAAGCAGAATAGAGCTGCAACTACTAAGAAATTCCGGTTTGCCAGTTAAATACTAGAGTATGTGGACTCGACTATTTTATTGAACGTACTAAGTGTGTACTCGATGATAAAAAAAAAACTCGTCGATCGCTAGTTTCCAGTGTGTTTACAGGGCAGACCAAACAACCCGATTAGGGAAAACAAATCCTTATCGAAGATACCCAAAGTAGAGGTTCTACATAGCCTTAAAACTCAGTGTAAAAAAAGTTGTAACTTATAGTAAGACCTTCGCATCGCATAGACATACAATAAACACGTATAGTATCTGTGTACATATATTTGGTTACAGTTTCTTTCAATGCTGTAGCCTATTCTTTCTGTGTGGCTTTCACGTGTGTTTTGTCATGTCCATGGATATTCGCTCAATGATCATGATTCTTATTTACTTGAATACCTCTGTGGTATGATACAACTGATAGTAAACGACACAATAATTGATAATACAGCCCAGGGGACGTAGGCCACGGCCGTAGAAGACAGGCATGGACACCATCTTGAAAAGTTGACTCCCTTATTGACCCATTTAGTTAATGAACCCAGCGATAGAGCGCTCTTTGACATCTAGCATAGGGAGGGGAATATAATTTTTTGCATTAAAATGGGAAAATGACTTTCACATCTCTCTGGTGTTATCCCTATACCAGCAACGCTAACAACACTGGTTTGCTTGCAGCGCTTTGCTGCTACTGTATAAACTAAAACGGTCAATAAGGGGTCAATTCCCTAACATTGTTAGATAGGCGAGTGTCCAGACCGGTCTTCTATAGCCGTGACGTAGGCTAATCATTACATAACAGAGAAAAAAACTCTTAGCCTGGCGAATTCAGGCCATTTGTCTACCAATATAAGTGTCCGCGTTTGTAGTTTACTGTGCTGTAACGTTGGCAGTATAGTAGAACCTGTTTCGGCAAACGAATGAATGAGTTGCGACTCTTTCCTCGACTGCTCCTTGGTCCGTGGTGTTTGTTAGTGTGTCGAGTTCATAGACTAAAGATGAGGTTGACCGATCTCGTTGGCTGCGCACAACTAATCTCAGTGGTCAACAGGAAAATACCAGACGATTGGAAACGAGCACTAATTCACCCACTCCACGAAAAAGGAGACAAAACTGACGTAAATAACTACAAAGGTATTTCCTTACTATCAGTGACATACCAGATACTATCTAAGGCACTATTAAACAGAGTAGAACAAGAAGCAGGACACCGTATAGGTGAATTTAAAGCAGGATTTCGGAAAGGAAGATCATGCGCAGAACAGATCCTCATCTTGAAAACGATAAGAGCCTGAACACTCCAGAATAAGAACACTGTAGGCACTTTCGTTGACTTTAAGAAAGCATATTAGTCAATAGACAGACAAACAGTATTCCTAACACTTAACGAGTTAGGGATAGACCAAAATACCAGAAGACTAATAGAACACACACAGATACTGCATCCAAAATAAAATTCTTAGGGGAAATCTCCGAAGCATTCAAAATCAAAACAGGAGTTCGACAAGGTGATGGATTCTCACCTATTCTCTTTAACCTTGTATTAGACAGTCACGAAGACATGGTAAACGGCATTGGAAGAAAAAGGAGAGAAAGTCGGTATAAGACAAGGAAAATGAAGATTTGAGGTGAAATGTCTGGCATTTGCCGACGACGTAGCATTAATGACACAAAACAGAACAGACGTACAAACCGTGGTGGAAACATCATACGAAATAGAAAAAAAAAAAAACAGACTGGAAATCTCCTTCCAAAAGACAATATATAGAATACAGGCACAACAGGAAAATATACATGAACACAGAACATCGGCCGAGGGTCGATAAATCTAAATATCTAGGAGAATGGATCCAACCAAATGGGCTGAACAACACAACAAAGAAATGGTCAGAAAATTGGAAATGGCATACAGAATAACTCAAAACTACTACAATAAGAAAGCAGTATCCATCCAAGCCAAAATTACACACTATAATACAGTCATCAAACCAGAATCAATATATGGATCAGAATGCCTGTCTATGAACAAGAAAGGAGTACTGCGAGAACTGGAAGTGAGACAGAGGAAAATCCGGAGAAAAATTTTGAGACCACTCAAAAACACAGACAACACCTGGATCAAGAGGAAAAATGAAGACGTATACAGCAATACCGAAAACATTACACACACAATGAGAAAGAGAAGACTGAAATTTAATGGACACCTAAAAAGAGTGAATGAAAATACTCAACAAAGAAAATATTAAACTACATTGCAAAATTGAAATGCAGAACATGATAAATGGTAGAGACCTGGAAAGATGCAGAAAAAGTTGGGATAATGGAAGAATTGTTCAAGAATAGAAAGAACATCAGGCGACTGATCGACAACGCATGATTTCCGGAAGACAGACCCAAGAGAGTGTGGACTGAAGAACAGAGACGAGCAGTTGAAGGAAAAATGAAGTTCTGGGAAGGAAGAAAGAAGACGAACCAGAAGTCTTGGGTACATTGCGGTCCATAGATGGCCAAATTCATGTAAGAAAAAACTTGTTTAAAAATGAAGATCTAAACACACTCTTTCATCACTGTTGACCATGTGACTTTGACATTTGTGTAGGATTGGGGTTGGTCAATGTCGGGTACATGCGCAGAAGACTGATGACTGGTCTACCTCATCTTTAGTGTATGCTCTAAGCGAGGTCTTAAGAGCCGATTAGGGTGAAATAAGGTGAAAATAGAGCAGCGCCGGAATGCAAGAATGAGGGAAACTGGAGATCGCCGAGAAAACCCGCCGATTAGTGGCATCGTCCGGTGCGATTTCCACATGCGAAAATCCGGGAGCGGCTCGGTCGGGCATTGAATCCGGTTTGCCTTGGTGGGAGCCGAAAGGATACCCGTCGGGGAGCTGTCTAGGTCGGGGCAGAATAGCTCACCTCCTTCCTGGGAAGTGTGAATGATGCTTTCGAATGGAAAAAGAATTTGTAGCTTAAATTACGGGCGCCCAAACAACAGCCGCCCTCCCACAAAAAAAAATTGTGTATCTATATAACTGATGTACTGTTTGTTAATTTGTAGCAGTCATGATAGAATTGAACACTCTGGATGGTTGTACTGCTAAGTAGGGTCAATGAAATAAATTAAAAAAAAAAAATCTAACCGTGGCCCTCCCAGTATTGTGATACTTGCTCCAAGTGAGAGGAGGTAGTGCAGTGGTTGGTGGTCGACGAAAGTCGTGCTGTATGTAGGGGGCGGAGGTTAGTTAAGGCGGGAGATGAGCCGTGTACAACCCCAGGGGTAATTAGCGCTCCGCCACTTGGCAAGTGGGGTGTGCGGCCTTCAGGAAAGGAAAAGCGGTTTCCCCGCCGCTCTATATGGGTGGTGTATGAGGATGTCGCAGTTTCTCCCCGGAGAGACGCTCCAGTCTCCAGTAGTGCGGCATGGGGCCCCTCGACAAGATAGCTGCCGTGTTCAAGCCCACATCGCCTACGACTACCTGCTGGGCCAGGAGTCGCCGTCTCAAGGGTGAGTGCAGCTAGGATACTACACTGCGTCTTCAAGGGATACCTCACTTCATGCAGAATGGCTGGCGAACTTACCTTTCACATGCTTATTAGTGTCCATATTGGGCTGGCTGTACGTAACTCTAAATGCTATTCACGATAAAGTGAGCACTTTCAGGATCAACCTTAGAAAAAAATCACTGCCCCTACCTGGATAACGGGCTCACTGAGTAGCATGCTTCCAGTAAAGTTGGTAACTATGGATGGGAAGTAGTTTCGTATCTTAGCGTCTAATTGTTATGTAACCATTTCTGATAACTTAAATTATTTCTTTCGCTTTTTGCTTTTTTAATCCATTGAAGTGTAAAAATGAGCAGATTTGTTAAATATTTACTTTTCTAATAATTGCAGTTTCACTTGACCTACGTATGAATAAAGTGATGAGGCCCATAACAATGTTAATCTTGCATAAGGTGGAAGAATACAAACGTGCATACAAGTAGATCTTAAGCAGGGCTTTTAAAAGTGCTCATTTAATCATGAACAGCCTATAAAAGAAATATTGTGGCGTGGCAGTACTTAACTGTATGGTTATGTAGTTGTTCGCCATACACACCACTGCTTTTATTGAATAGGGTTGGGTGGGCGGGCGATCCATCGTTCTCACTGCGCCACTCTCGAATTGTTCCATAGTCTGAGCGAGTACTGCAGTAAATATGCTTAAAAACTGACACTAGACAGCTGTATACCAACCAGACTGAATAATGCCGGAATAACTTAGCCCAGACGCGCACGACACGACGGCCAACAGCCAATGAAATACAAGATAGATCGTCGTAAGCCCGACCGATTCTGTCGTCCTACCAGCAATTTTGGATTAGAAATAATTTCTATTCTTCGTCGTGTCGTGCAGCACGACACACAGAATGTACAAAATTGCAAAATTAAATTGTATTGCAAGCTTTCCCTACAGTGGTAAATACACAGCTTAAAAGAAAAATAAGTTGAAAACTATTGTATCTAATTCTTAAAAATAATAATTTTACTTTTGTATGCATTAGCGATACCAATTTGTCACCATTATGTATTACAAATTTCCCTCTTGTTCACCACCTTTGAGACTAATGTAGCCTATCAGCGCCTGCTAAATAGTGGTGTCAGTCGTGGTGTAAATTCAAGTAGTCACATTGAAATGTCGTGGTTGCTGTGTTGGTCGAGGCTATGTAATTTCGGCATAAGGCGTATATTGATTTGCGTCTTTAGCTCACGTCTCAAACTGGCGTGTGTGATTTGTCCGTGTGAAAATTCCGCGTGCTAGTGGCAACTAAGAGATTTAATTAATTTTTTTTTTTCAATTTACTAATGAGTTTATATATAAAAACCCATCATAACTTGGATATCTTCTAATTAAATTTTACTTCAAAATTTGATCAGAAAGTGCGTGCACATTTCAAGGCACATTCATGTAAACAATCGTATACCTAACCTTGGTCGAAGCCATGTGATTTTGATGGCAAAAAGAAAATTATATGTTGGAACTAGCAAATTGATCTCTACGTTGCTGACCTGCGCGTTTGTAACGTAAATACAATGTAACTTATCTAGCAAAATGTTTTTCTTAAATGCGCGCGTTGATACTAGTTCAGACGGCAGGCCATTGTTAAAACACGCGAATTTGAATTCCTATGGCAATTTTTGTAGACATGGGCAAAATACAAAACTCGGTTTACCTCATCTTTAGTCTATGGCTCGAATATGGGACTGTGTTTTTGTCACAGCTCTCACTATCACAACCATAGACTATGGTAGGTATAACGAGTTTCGTCTTGTGTGCATGTACCGAATATTGACTCGCACATCGCCAGTAAAACTGTCAAATGCACATAGCAATAATGAACGTGTATACGTTCAACTTTTCAACAGACTCACTTTTATACGAATTATGTATTCGAACTAACGCGAATATATTTTATTGGCATCAAAACTTGGTCAGAGGAAGAACGATGCAAAAAAGTTTTAGAACACGTAAGTACATACGTCGTTGTCTAACTTCAAATGCTATCGACGTTTGTTTTGGTGGTAGGTACTATTGGCAAAATGGCAGTCAGATGTTGGGACGTGCAGAAGGGCTGTGCGCAGTTGGCACGCGTATTCTACCCATATCCACTCTCCGATCAGAATAACTTGAAGTGGGTTGGATATTGGAAAAATAAGCATTTGTTAAACTTACTTTGACAATGTTTTATGTTAATGAAACACATTATTAACCCAAAAATACATTAAAAAAACGCTGGTATGGAAATACAAACGCAAACGACGACTTACTTATTGGCGTGATTTCGAAGTGGATTTTGGTAAATTGGAGAGATTGAAGGGATTTGGGCGGCTCTTAATATCGAGTCCTTGAGAGCCGATGTGGGGCGAAGCGAGGTGGGTATGGAGCAATTCCGAATTACAAGGGCGGGTGAAATGGGAGATACCCGAGGAAATCCGCTGGGAATCGAGCCGGGTACGCTTACGTGGGAGGCGAGTAGTCTAACCACTACACCGTGGCTTCGGTAGGCGTAAATTGGAGGGAAGTGTTTAACCTGCACGCAAGAAAACAGTGTCTGTGATGAAATAAAAGAATTCGGACTTTCGCGCGTACACTTGAAAATAACCGCACGACTACAACTAAATAGTGCGTTACATATTGCTCGAACTTGCTTTGCTGGAAAAGACGTGCTCGTGATAGGCCAGGTGCAGAATGTCTCGTAAAGCTGTAATCTAATACAGCGATGCCACGCGACGTGATTAGCATTATCCAATTGGAGCACTGTTGCCGGCGATTAGCGTCGACAGAGGAAAGTTTCGGTTAACATTGAAGCTTCCATCCTTGTTCACGATAGTTAAGTAATTACGCATTTGTCAATTTGTCATCAGATCTTATAGTGATGTTTTCTTTGGCAAATATAGTCAGCTTTCGTATCAGTGTATGTAGTTTCTGAATCTGTATTTAATAACAAAAATATGCAATATCCGTTTGTTTTTTGTAAATGTTGCTATTAATATTTGGTTTAGAATTTAAGAGGGAAAGTTGATAGTATCGAGATAAATGGAAAGAAGAAAACCCAGTGTTTACGTAATAATAAAACAAAATGAGACTATAGGCTGTCCACGGTAAAGTGAGCACTTTTAGGCCGTAGTTACTTTTTCCTTTCAGCCATTTTTTTATCATTCAACCACCTTATTAAATAAATATTGCCACGTAGGTAATAAACAATGTGTGTATATTCCACAGCACACGGAAGTTAACGTTTAAGGCTAAAACAAAATATATATTGACTGTTATTCCAAACGAGAGGGCTTTCAAAAGTGCTCACTTTACCGTGAACATCCTATATACGTATATGTTCAATGGATTGTTTGCATCGGCGACTGCCGTCTGTATTCTGTAGCTCAATTGTGAATCGCTTTTATAAATCACTACACGCGCGCTTTACCTAAACGATGTTCCATGGCGAATGTGTTGTTGCAAACGTTATAAGGAAAGAGCAAGTTAGTTTTTATGGCTTTCTTTCTTACTGCGGTTGTAACACGACCTGCAGCGGCGTGTATGGCAGGCATGGCCCATGAAGCAGCCGGCGGTCGCTCCTCGGGTGCGGAGATAGGACGGCTTCCTGTCGCGGCCGTTACGACTGTAGTTACCTCAGCCGTTAGGAACGCGAGCAGAGCGCGCACAATCAGTCACAGGCCTCATTCCTTCCTTCGCGCGTGCGCGCGGCTCTACCTGGTGCCGCAGCTTGTCGGGTCGGCCGCCGCGCCGCGCAGCGCTGCCGTCGCCCCGGACCCGCCAACAATGCTTTTAAACCGTCGCCGCGCGTTCGCTCTTCTCTTTCTCTATGCCAAACTGATTTTTTTGGGTTATGAATGCTTCTCGCGAGAAATTACCGCGCGTTGCAGGCCGCAGTGTTGTGTCGAGAGATCTTTTAACGAAGGTGACAGTGTGTTACGGACTGTATTTAGTGTCCTTAATTCATACTTTTAAGTAGCGCGACAGCGAATAGAAACCAACTTGCGTGTTGAGAGGCATTTTATTATATATACGTTATATATGTCGGCTATGTTGTAATGCCCGATTGCAAGCGTTGTGTGAGAGAATGTCAGAAGAGATCATGAAGATACTTTTTAACTGGCTTCGGATATTCTATCTTCAAGTGGAAGTAATTGCACGGGGAGTCTTCTCGTTTAAAGGATCATCAGGTTGGAATGTAGTGTAGCTAGAATGCATTTACTAGTAATTTAGCAACTTTTTTTTAGTGTGTACCCCGTGTGATGTCTGAAAGGGTGGAGATTGTAACAAATAACTAAGTAGTACTGTCACCATCTGCAGCAGAAATTTATTTGACATAAAACTGGGTTAAGTGCGCAGAGCAAATTAACAAGGTTTGCAAACACTAGTATACTCCACAAATTAAATATCTGTAAATATACAAACACAAATACACAATAATAGGCTACAATAAAGGCCGAAGTTACAAACGACCTACATAGGTTAAGGGACTATATTACGACCTCTAGATAAATGTGTAGAAAAGCTATTCCATAGATATTTTATGGTAACATGCATTATGAATATTCCAATAGTTATCCATTAGAAAAGTATTCCAAGGTTTTGGTTCGTTACTATGCATGTTGGAAATAAGTCACTGGATTTGTGGTGTTATAGGGTATGTTCAGTTGTCAGTAATGAGTGCGAGATTTTTTCTGAATAATATTATGTTAACGCTTCTTTACCAAAAGTGAATTAAATTAGAAACTACGAACCAAATTTCCATTTATGAAACACTGGGCTTTAGGTAAACACCATATTTGTTCATAATTATCACTGTCACAGATGATATCAACCCTCGCACAGCTTGTTTAATCTCCATACAATTTATCACAATGCACGAGTGTGTATTTCGTACCATTCAAGATTGAGGTTAGTGCCTGTGTTTCTTAATATGTTATAATATTTCGAGAATGAAAGAGGAATATATTCTGTTTCACAAATTTCAAGACACCTGATTCCTCAAAATGACATTAAGCCTAGAGCTAATGTTTTTCCCGGTTTCGTTAAAAAATACAATTTATAAAACAGAAAAATACAATTTACAAAACTAATCTTCTATGTCGTTATCGACATTCGCCGGGTTTACTTGCATTTTGCAGAAATATTATACATAACACTCAAAATAGAAAAAAACCTCGTATTATTATATAACCTCCAAAACCAACACGCATATAAGCAAAACACCACCACATGATGTTTGAGACAGCATTTTAAAGCTTGTCTAAAGGTATGAATGCTTGTCTACCACTTGAAGTGAGAGATGGTTTAACCCATTGATAACAGTTCTAGTTATCAATAACTAGATGTCGTATTACACTATGTTGCACCAGCTGGTAGTTAACTTTTAACCTGATATTGTCCAGTTCATATAAGTGGTCTCCAATTTGACAATTTTAGGAAAGTAGTGTCAATGGCATCTGGGTGGCTATGTATCCTTCCGCCACAGCTGAACTGTCATTGAAGGTGACTGTTTGCAAACAAACACCATGTAACTGCCAGTATTTGTAAACAAACAACATATGACTGCCTGTTCTTTTTAATCAAACTGCATGTGCCTCCTCCCAAATGACTTTTAGAAGCTCTAAAGGGCTGTTCAAGCAGTTGCAGGTTGGCAACAATCCCATTTTTTTTAGTTTATTTTTTTAGTTTTTATTTTATGTAAATGACTAACAGCCCCTGTAATAAGTATAAATTGATAATGTTTTACTTGCAAGAAATTTCGAACCAGGATGCATGAAAATGAAATTGTATTTTGACTGTCAAATGAATAAAAGATATTTTACTTTTTTTGAATACACTCTAAACATATTAATGACAACTAATCTTGTCACACTTACTTGAAGTAAGTTCTTGTAAAGATAAAAATTTAGCATGGTTTCCACGAACACCAAATACCAAGAGGACTCTCCCCCCCCCCCCCAGGAATGCACAGAAACCGAAATACCACACCCTCCCCCTTCCTTACCTTTTCGAAGACGGTATACATCCTTACATACAGGCTATGCCGACTATTGTATTAAAAGTACATAGTTCAGCTTTGTGTTATGATATGACAACAAACACTGTACAGCCTGATACTTTTATGGTGGTTATAATTCTCAGGATTTAGCTAGCCAAAATATTTACGCAAATGTTACTTAATTTCAGTAATTTTAATAACTATCATTTAGTAAATAAAATGTCAAGTATTGCAGGCCTACATACAAAGTACTTCAATAACTCTTCTCAAATAGGTACCTACGTCTTCAGATTGTCATGCGACGAATAAAAACTTATTTCTGACAAACTCAGTGTTGATATTTACACTGAAAATCAGTCGCACAACCTCCCTCCTCAAAATTGTGAATACAGCCCTAGGCTTGTTCTCGGGTACCTAGTGAAAAACTGTAATTCAGTTCAGAGATGTCGCAAACCTCTCTAGAGAAGCAGATGTGACCTAGGGCAACAATATGTCAAACGAACATGTTACATACACACTAAAAAGATGCTCCATCTACCCAAGATTGAAGAAATCATTAACATCATTTTCCTTAGCGATAAAGTTTAGAATGTCGCAGTTCCTGCCGATGCATGGGACACTTCTTTATGATGTTGGAGCACCTTCGTTGGGTGCTTAAATAGAAATAATTTTGTTTGATAAGCATGTTTCAATCTACTTGATATCAAAAAGTTGCCTTTCCAATGTAAATCCTGTTTACGTGACGTATTCTTCAATTACTCGTAAATATTCTTAACAATGCATGTTAAAAACATACGAGCGCTTTCAATTTTCAAACAAAAATGCTCAAAACGTTTCTGAAAGACTCCAACGTTGAAACCTACATGCAATTGTTACTTCCATATACAGCCTTTGAAAACCGGAAAAACCTTTAAATATATTTGCTAACAAGTATCCCTGCATAGCAAACTTGAAAAATCTTATATACGTTCTAAAAAAAATACAAGTTATACAACTTACAAGTTTGTATGGCCAGTAAGCTTTACATTTTGAAACCCTCCAGAACAAATGTGTTAAAGTTTCAATCAATAATAACACAGATAAATGTTCATAGCAATGAAATGTGGGCCCAATTAGGGTATCATCTTTATTTTATTTCGAGGGAAAAAGGAAAAACTCTATGAGCAGAAATGCGAGGGGGGCCTTTAGTTTTATCGTCTTTCGTGGGAAGGGATTATTTTGCTCTTACGATGCCGGAATCTCGCAGCCCCAACGTGCACGACACGACGGCCAACAGCCAATGAAATACAAGATAGATCGTGGTAAGCCCGACCGATTCTGTCGTCCGACCAGCAATTTTGGATTAGAACTTATTTCTATTCTTCGTCGTGTCGTGCGGCACGACGCATAGAATGTACAACATTGCAAAATTAAATTGTATTGCAAGCTTTCCCTACAATGGTGAATACGCAGCTTAAAGAAAAACAAATTGAAAACTACTGTATCTAACTCTTAAAAATAATTTTACTTGTGTATGCATTAGCGATACCAATTTGTCACCATTATTATGTCCCTCTTGTTCACCGCCTTTGAGACTAATGTAGTCTATCAGCGCCTTCTAAATAGTTATGTTAAATGCCGAGAGCGTGGTGTCGGTCGTGCAGTAAATTCAAGTAGTCACGTTGAAATGTGTCGTGGTAGCGTTTTTGGTCGTTTCGTGCTGTGTTGGTCGGAAGCTATGTGATTCCGGCATGAGTGTGTGACATTTTGAGTTGCATATTGTTTTGATGGAGCAGTGGAAAACTTTGCTCGTGTGGAAATAACACTTAAATTATTTAACTTCGAAAATTATAACTTTAAAGAAAATACAAAACTCTATACATACGTCGCTGTTCGTATTCGTACAGATGCAGCAATATATATATATACGCACACAATTTGACCGAAGTTAACCTTACACTCGAATTTAAGATGTAGACAAATGCTATTCACTCACTACGAAAGTGTAGAAAGTGAGGCATTTTTCAGGCCACGTTTATTTCAATAAATTTACTAACGGTTTACAAATACATTTACAAAACACGCAAACTTACTGTTGTGACCTCTTGAACACGTTTTTCTATGGCAATCCTTGCGAGTTTACTTCGCCAAAATCACGTTTGTTCGTCACTAGCATTAAATCATTTTTTTGCAGAATCATTCAGCAAAATCAACACTGCGCCGGTTTCCCGAGACAAACAAACTTAAAAACTTATATACGGAAAATATATTCGTGTCACTTCATTGTGAAATGAGATTAGGAAAATGACGGAACGAGCAGTTTTAACTTGGTGCCGATTAATATTACATTTCACTCAACAAAACGCATAACGGTACCTACAACCAACTATGTTTGGATAAAGCAAATAACAAATAATTAACTACCGATTAAATATTCCGACAACACCAATAAGATATCCGTATGGTAAACACTATGAGAAAAAAGCGCACGCACAACTGCCTTCACTGCGCTGGAAACGCAAACATGGGTTGCCATTGGCTGGAAACGTTTACTGTTCGTATGTGTCGACATACTGTCATAAATGCTGAACATATTTTTTGAAGTCCCATTACTAATAGTCATTAAAATTTAATATTGCTTTAGAAGCATAATTTAAACCATAAACTTTGTAAGTATAATAACGATTTAAAATTACAACTGTTAGTTCAGAGTACTATTTTCTTCCAAAGACGTCGTCAAAATAGGCAACCTAAACACACCGATCCTGTAGGAGCGAGACCATTTATTGTTTAAATGGTGTTAGGTTGGTCACATTGTCCAATTTGAGGCCACTTATATGAAATGGACAATATGTAACAAAAGTTCGTAATACAGGCTCACTGTTTCATGGAAAATGAAGTCGGCTGTTTTATAGAACGGCATAGATGATTGTACTGTTAAGTTTATTGCAAGGATAGTAATCAGGCCATAATTGTATTGCAGGGAAAGTATACGTACATACGTGCTTTAATATGACTTCATATTTATTACAATAGTTAATTACATAACTAGTTGTTTGACGACTGTAGAATCGCAAAAAATTGTAATTTTTTTTCGTTTTAAGTAGAATGACAAGTTGTCAGGTATGTACATTTTAAGCTGTTTCACCCGAAATATGTTCAAATTCGTTTTGGTCATTAAGCCTATCCGAGAAATTTTCTATGAAATAATGTGCATCACACTTCACATGTGGTTGCACGTAATACTATGTTGAGGGAACAGGTTTGCTTCAGTTTTTAAACTGGTCAGAAAAAAAGGCGAATGTGATTTTTTATTTTTGCTTTTTGTTTAAATACCTTTTTCATTAGCAGATTTTATATACTGTTTAGGAGCATAGAGTACTCATAACATTACGTGAATTTATTTCTAAAAAAACATAAAATATGTAATTGCCAGTTGCGGAAAAATTAAATTTCAAACTGCAAACGGTTATTTTCTTAAAACGAACGTACCTTCGGTCACATTTTTTTGCCATGTTTACACGAATGTGTTCGTATCGTAGTGTGCCAGTTTAAATCGTAATTTAGTCAAATGTAATAGCTAAGCAATTTTTGCAGCAGCCCTGCCACATTTCAGTTTTCAGGGAAATTCTAAGCAAAATGTCTTGTAAGAGCTATTGCTTGTCCCTTCCTGTTTGCTGGCAAAACTACCACAGCTAATATAATACAATGTTGTGTGCACACTTGGTGCACAGAGATTTCTTTATAACCTCAGTCTATAAAGATTGTATTTCTTTCGGAGACTTTTCGCTTTTACGCGTAATTTTATTTCGTATAGACAGATAACTTCAAAGTGAGCACTTTTCATGCCCTAGTTACTTTTTTCTGTCAGCTATTTTTATCCCACCCATTAAAAAAAATAAAATATTGCCATTTAAGTATTAAACATGGTGTATATATTTAACCGGACGCGAAAGTTAATGTGTAAGGCTACAATTAAATATCTTTACTAACTAGTATTCCAAATGAGAGGGCTTCAAAAAGTGCGCACTTTACCATTAATAGCTTATACATATTTAGTATATAGTAACACATTAGTGGAAATTTGAATACGCGTGATACTTCATAAAATGAATACATTTTCCCATGTTAATATGCAAATACCGAACCACCACATATATTGTTTGATAAGTTAAATATCCAGTATTCTCTCAGGTTTTTGTCACTTTCGCCGTCTTTATCTATCCGCGAATAGTCAGGTATACCCATGTAGCAACTTTCCTCCATTCGCTTATATAAGTTTTGTTTATTCCATATCTTTTATTTTGATAGAGAGCTTTATGCCATATTTGAGTGTGTAGTTTTTTCCATTAATTTTTTCTGCTTGATCTTTTGAATCCTGGTCCCGTAATGAGGTGACGTTAGCCCTAAGGGGTGACTAGCCCAAAGTTTAAGCAATCATATATACTCTTTTACCTGTAAATAAATGTGCTTTATTTTGTTTTGTGATTTAGTTATCGGAAATCATCAAGAGAACCAAAATTCTCGTTTTCAATAACTATAAAAGTAAATACTACCTAAAGTCGTATCATCTTACGGTAGTATGTTTGAATGACTTTGTTGTGGTATGTTTATGCAATGATGATAATTTTCCAAACAAACTACACTTACACAGTCATCTTTATATGCTATTATAAAGTGATGTTACCGTAGGCTGCAGCAAGAAAGTAGTTTCCCTTTCCTTTCATTTGTTTGTTTAACTTTTACAACTTGGGAGCTTTATAACCACAAAACGTACACGTTAATTTATAGACCTGAAATACAATATGGCGACTGTCGTAAGTACACAAGTATGCCCAGCAGGTATAAAATTTCAAATGCTTAGAAAGTATAGAGCCTGTGTGTACTATAATGGGAATTCGGACTGCGCTAGCATATACGTGGTGATGTCACTTCCGGGGATAAGTACGCATAAGTATGCATTTCTTGATAATCCGGAAACAGCCTAAGTTAAAATTAAGTGAACATGGTTTTATAGGTATTATCGGTACCTGCAACCTAAAAACTCGCATTATTACCCCCCCTTCCCTCCTCAAGGTATAACAAGTTACCTTACGGTTAAAACTTTTTTACAATCAGGAATCAGGAACTTCTGGTGCTGGTTTATTGAGCAATGTGCCCTTACTAACAAAAATGGGCCTACTGTTTTAGTGCAAAACGCACACACAACTTGGGCTACAGTGATAGTACCTAGCGAATAGGCAATATTACCTGCATGCACCAACGCATACATTGTGTGTCTACTGCACAGAAGACGGCGGAGGACATTTTGTAACACTGTGCACAGCATGTATCATAAATTACAGTACTGAAGATGCCTATTCGTTTCTGGCAAGTTAGTGTTCGATTCCCTATAGGAAGTGTTGGTATTGCCTATGAGCGTGGAACTGATCGCTGTCGCCGAAAGTTTTTGTGTGCGTTTTGAACGAGAACTGAGTCATGGGCATTCACAAAAGGAAGTCCATTGTTTTTAATTGTCATATTGCTAATTAAAGCAGCATAATACGTTCATATTGCGCCTAATAGGGCTCGTTGTTACTTCAACAGATGTTATACCAGTGTCATTCATAAAAAAACTTCGTTTAGTAAACTGTTTGCAATGACAGCGTGTCGAGGTACAGCGTAAAGCTAGTACGATTTTGTAGATTTTTTTTTTTTCGCAATGTAGTGTTGTCTGTAAAATCGTATAATGTAAAGGTTTTAGTGTGTATACCAGATACGTAATAACAATTTTTGTGTTGCAAAATTAAACGGATTTTTTTTTATGTCGATAATGTTAGTACGTCATAGTTTCGACGAAGGTAAACACAGTGTTTATATAGGTTAAATGGCTTGGGATGTTGGTACACATCTTGTGACAGTTATAATTTAGTATAATTATTATATAATTTATGCACGTTTTTCTGTAAATGTGTGGGCTTTAATGTAAAACCAAATGTAAGCACACTGCACATCATTATTCTAACTCGTGATTTCGACAGATTTTATGGCAGTTTGCGAGTCAGTGTTGACATGGGCAGAAGACGAAAATGCCTTATTTAGCTTTAGTTCGTGTAATAGCAATACGCTGCAAGTTACTCAGGCCGTGTATCAATTGAAATTTTTTTAAATTTAGTTATTTAGTGTGGTTCAGTTGGAACTCTGTCGATATAGGTAGTAACTTGTTTACTTCGATGGTATTAATCTGTCAACCAAAGTTGTAGTTACGGTTCTGCATTGCATGGCACACTATTTGGCACGACGTTTCCTTTAGACTATCATCGTAAATGAATGAATAAATATTCGTGTGAAAAACATGAAATATCTTTTTGGTCACGTTTATATTCGAATGTATGTCTGTATCTCACGTGTCAGTAGAATTAATATTAATGCATATATTGTTTACTTACGCATAAAGATATATTTATTTATTCAATGCAGTGAATTCGTTAAAATATAATACGGGCGACACTAACACTGTCGCCTAGCGCCTTACCGCTGCTACGCGCAAGGCGTGCAGTGTTTCCTTCGTAACGGTGTACTGTGCAAATTAGATCTGTAACAGTGGTGTTTTATTACACGCGATGAAAGACCCCAGATTAAACTACGCCGGTATCATTGTAGCTACTTTTCTCTTGCCGCTTAAAAATGCTATATTTGACCATTTCAGGAATTTTTTTCTCCAAGAATGCACTTGATATGACAATAGTAAGAAGAAAATACGGTAGATATTTTTTAAAATATCTTTTATGACAAAAAGTCATAATTCCAGAACTGTAATTTACTGAGATATGCGTTTACGCGCAAACAAAGATTTCACAGAAAACGTTTCAGTACATAGGACCCTGAAGGGGAATGGTGCATGAAAGCAGTGTATTTACCCGATTTTCGATAGGAGTAGTTTTCCAAAGGGTTTGTCGAAATTTTTGGCTCGAAAAGACGCAAATAACTGTGTCAACGCCTTTTTACGTTATTATATATTCACTGCCGTCATTATTCTCGGAGCGCTGATGGAAGAAAAGAAAGAATGTTTGATTTATCTTCAATCAGTGCTCCGATGATAACGAACGGAGTGAAAATGTATCAATCTAAGAAGGCGCTCAAAATTGATATGTACGTCTTGCCGAGCCAATATTTTAGAAAAATCCTCTGTAAAACAAGTAATGACAAATCATATATATATATATATAACTGTTTGCGTGCGCCATTACCCTTATAAGTGCTAGGTGTGCGCGACCGTAGGTGACGCAGTGGCCAGAGAGTGAAGTCGGCGAGCATCGGGGGAGTGACCGCCTGGACTGCGGGAAAGTGGAACTAGGTGCGTGAGTGACAGACATTTGGAATGATTTGCATGTATGGGCGTATGGCGATGGACAATTTGTTCGTATGTGTGTGAATAATAATGATAGTGATAATTTTAATTAGAACTAAGCTGGCATTAAATGTCGCGTTAATTGATGAGTGAAATAGTAGGCAGGCAGTTAAATATTGTAAACACTAGCTGTGTTAATTCTATATCATTGTAAATAAATTAAAAAGTTAAATTTAGCACTTTTATATTATCGTGGCATCCGTCCCTAACGAACTCGGATGCGCTCCAGGCGACTTGTAACAGTACTTGCAGTAGATGGAGAGTAGTTGAGTTCAGAGACGAAGTGGCGTTGCGGTTCTTTTGTGGGCGCGCACATTATCTGCTTGCTTGGCTGTGTACGAGACTCTGGGAGTGGACCTTGCGTCTAATTGGCTACTGCATACTGCTAGCTGGCGAGTATGTTACCAGTCGCTCATTGGCGAACGGCGTTCCAAATTTTGGTTGGCCTGTGAAACCATTTTGCTGTCGTGTGCGGATGAAATTCTCTGTATGAGCGGCCTTCACTTCTGTATTATTAAATATGGGCTATTCACGATAAAATGCGCAATTTTTTGAAAGCCCTGCTTAAGATCTGCTTGTATGCACGTAGTGTATTCTTCCGCCGCATGCAAGATTGACATTGTCATGGGCCTCATTACTTTATTCATGCGCCGGCCAACAAGTGAAACTGTGAAATTATTAGAAAAATAAATATTCTACACTTCGATGCATAAAAAAAAAAAAGAAAGCTAAAGAAATTAAGTTAACAGAAATGGTTTCCTGACACTTTTCATTCGACTTTAAGGTAAACAACTACTTTCCCATTCATCGTTAGTAATTTAACTGGGCGCATGTCATTCGGGGCGCCCGTTAAAATATATGCATGTTGAAATGCCTTTTTTCTAAGGTTGATTTCGAAAGTGCTCACTTTATCGTGAACAGCCTTTACTCTGTGGTATATGGATGCTCAGCGGTCACATCTTCCATGAAATGACAGGGTCGACACTGGAGGATATTAGGAGACAAATTTCCGACGGAAGACTACACGCCATTTCAACTGCCTTGATATATGCACGTGCCAGAGTCTCTGTTTGGCGCTCCTTCAATCTCGTCCGCCGGTAGGCTGGGACAATTGCGTGCGATATGTTGAAACCCTTACAGAATTGTACTGGGTCCTGGGTGGACAGGTGTAATAATTGCGGTGTGTCGTGTTTCATCTGCCATGCCCCGCAGCTTGCAACTGTCTCCCTGAGAAGCGGCACTTGCAGATGCCGAAAGCTGATCCCTTGCTCTGGGCTTGTCTCGAGCGCGCCTCACTATTACACAGACGGCGGCGCACCGCGCCTCATTGGCTCAATTGGAGCTCGCTTGCGTCTCGCCACGTACGACTGTTACCGCCCACCGTTCTACAAACGCTGACACTGGTAGTGTGTAGGAAATATCGTGTATCCCAAACCACGAGTTAGTCAGTAGAATGAAATATGGCGAACTGGTACAGGAATGCTGGATTCGGTGCCACGGTGACGAAATATCTCCTATCATTCCTCGCCAATGCCAGCCATTTGAATTTACCGTTTTTCCCCTCTGGAATCTCCCTTTTTTTTCCCTCCTGCTCTATCATCTTACCTCGGTTCTTCATGCTCTTGCATGCCGATGCTATTATATATATCTCTTTTACACATATAAGTGTGCACGTGCGTGTGTGCGTGGTGCCGGCAATCTTTTATGCGATGAGTTTGTTTGGAGAGTGCGTAGGCCGATGCGGGTATTTACTATATTTCTTCTCATAACCATGCAATGGCTCCACAGCCAGGTGCGCGAGTGAACCTATATAGTGCGTAGGCCGATATGTCTATTTCCTTTATTTCATCTCCTTACACTTCCCATACAAAGGTGGTCGTGTGATCTAAATGCCGGACTGGCGACCGAATGGTGGTCGGATCGAAACCGCACGCCTCCTGCGTTTTTGAGTCCACAAACAACTAAAATTTCCCAGTGTTCCTGGTGACCACTGTTTGAACTCACCTCCCCGATGCTAGCGCGCCCCTGCAGGCAACGAGTGAACCAACACACATGCACAAAATAGCAGCGCCGATGCCAGTGCTTCTAGCCGCGAACTGTAAAATTTCACACACACTGGTGACTGGCGCGAGAATCAAATATGGCCACCTACAGTGGCTGACTGGTGGCAGGCGCGGGAATTACAAATGGCTTAGCACTTACAGCCACTTACAGCAGACTACTGGTGGTGGAAATGAAAGATAACCGCCTACGGCAAACGACAACGATGGTGATGACATTCAAGATGGAGAGTGCAAAAAGCAAAGGATATGGAAAAGGACAACAAGAGAGAACATAAAGGAGACCAGAAGGAATAGGAGAACCCCGTAAGGGATAGAATGGATGGGAAAGAGGAGGAAATGCCAGAGCATAACTAATCGGAATGCAAGAGCACGAAGAGACGAGGTAAAATTATATAGCAGGAGGGTAAAAAGGGAAATTCAAGATGCTGACATTGGTGAGGAATGATATAACAGGGGGTTTTGGCACTCTCACCGGATCTAGCATCCCTGTCCCAGTTCTACTCATTTCATTCTACGTGAGTCGCATAGTTAATACCGTTCAAATAAAAGGTAATCAAAAATATATCAACATGGTGTTTAGTTGCTTAAAAGTTTAAAATAAGCAAATGAATATGTCAAACATTTCTGCCGCCACTGTAAGTTCTCGTAAATAATTTCTCTGTATACACTAGTTTGTTTGCAGTAATTGCCAGCACTTGCGGCAGTAAATTTTACGTCGAAGTGAATGTGGGTATTTTATATTTGTTGTGGGCGAGAAAAGAAAAGAAGATACATACTTTTTAAGAAACACATTTGGAATACTCATACTGGGGATACACTTTGATAAATCAGTAATAATGTGTTGTGTGTGCTGCTGGTGTGTTGTGATTGATGTGAGGGGTTTCTGCATATACCACACAAAATACACTGCAGTGTACAAAGTGTGATGTGACACAAGATTCACATAAGTAATATTGTGTCCTCTCTCTCAAATCTCCACAAACAAAATAATTCACTGGCACTTGTGGAGAACATCATCTGTTTAAACGAGAAATAACATTTGTCCGAGCAGTACTTATCTAGGGTATAGTAGGGTACTAGTTTTTACTATTTGCAAGTAAAACACTAAAATTATCTCTTTCGTTAGTTTTAATACTATGAAAGTTCATGTTAACTGAACTGTTAAACATTTAACACACACTTCCAAACATTATATTCTCCTAGTCTGCCAAGTATAAGTCTCTTGAATTCCCATATAACATAACTACATACGCACTGTTCACTCCACAAGATCAACATAAATTATTTTAATTTTCCTCGGTTTTTAGAGCCAGCCAGTGAGAATGAGATTCCTTTGCATCTCAGGATACTCTAATGGGCAGAAAAGTCCTCCATTTATCTGACGTTAAATTAAAATAAATATTTGTGTTGAGTGAGTGTCCAAACGAAATTAAAATATGTCGCTGTGATATATGTTTAAAGGTCTTTACTAATGTTTCTGGTAATGCACTTGTATTTTTACCCGGTATACCCTCACTTGGCCATTATTTAAAAAAAAATATGTAAGTGGACTAGGCTTATATTTCATATTTTGGTAATCCAGTAAATATTGGGCCTCTTTTTCACCCGCCCTCTACTCTATTATGCTTTATAACATGTTTCACTACAATATTTGACTTTCATCAAACTTTATACCACAAAATAAAACTTTAATTAGAGCAACGTGTAAGACCAACGTGCCTGATTGAAGCCTAGTCAGAGATGAAGGAAAGTAGGCGAGCTAGCAACCCACTTCCCTGATTTTGGCGCAATATTCACGTATCCTATCACAGCCAGCATCCGCTCTGACGTATTCGCGTAATCCACATCTCCGACAGCTCATGACGTTTACCTGTCAATCATGGTAGCTGCTGATGTAAACAGTGTTTTGTTTACATGGTTCGCATCCTCGACGATGCGCATGCACTCATCTCTGGCGCTTGTGACCCTACGAAATAGAATTCTAAACAAGAAATACACATACAAACAACGTTTTACACTAAATAGCAGTTTTTAAATACATAGTATTCATTTTTCACTTCTCTCTTTGTAAACAAACTAAGGTTATAAAGACACTGAAAGAATAAACAAACGCCTGTCAAAACAAAATTTTGAAAAAGGTGGCAAGACGTGTTTAAAAAATGCTTCGAAATTTAAATATCACAATATAAACGAACATTATGAATCTCTAAGTCTCCCTCAACACAGCCGTGTTTGCGATAATTTGGACAATTTTTATACTCTAGGGCGAAAACATTGTGCGTTGATACTGCATTAAGATCTTAAAGAACATAAAGTAAGAGTAAACAAATCAATGGATTCAGGTGTCGAAAAATGAGCGGTATTTTGCATGAGTGTTGAATGTATGGCCTATAATCTTGTGCTACAATAAAGTGTATGAATTAACGGCAGTTTGAGAAAAGTTTATCTGTGTGGCAAAATGTTCGCTCACAAACGTGGGAAGAGTGGAAGGGGGGAGAAACTTGAATATGAGTAATTTTTTAAATATTTGCTTCAGAAAACCTTTAGACTTTGATTAACTTAATTGGAGCTCCTTCACTTATATATATATATATATATATATATATATATATATATATATATATATATATAATATATATGCCGTTCACGATAAAGTGAGCACTTTTAAAAGCCCTGCTAAAATTCTACTTTCTTGCGAATTATGTATCCTTCCACCACATGTAAACAAACATTGCCATGCGATTGCCACATGTTAATAAACTAAATGTTTACATTTTAGGACTGCTAAATGTAACACGTATATTATATATAACACATGACATGTAATGCATATAACACATTATATATGATTGTATATATGTACATAATATTATGTAAAATATACAATATGTATAAAATACGTAACATATATAATTGTTTGGGTCATCTCACATATTCGATAGACAAAAACTTTACACAACAAACAATTGAAAAATGAGCGCCCTAGCGATTAAGCCATGGAAACTGTGAAAAAGCATACATTAAACTTTGGTGGTGAACAAGGACCAACACAGGTTAAAAAAGGACACACCTTAGATAAGCCGAAAAATAATTTGGAAGGGCAGCCAAATCCAGATTTTGAAATAGACTAGCATTACTGCACACCCAAGGTACAACACCACTTGTCACAAATAACCAAACATTAAAAAACTGTACCGCAAACTTTACGTTTCCCATGACTCGCCGTTTTTTAAGTGCCCCATCGCTCTGTAGCGTGACAAGTAAGACGTCAGCTCGAAAACATGGTAGCTGTGTTTGGCCTCAGCTGACTGAAGTTAAGTGCAACTAAGCCATCAGGAAAAAACATACATCCTGCAGGCATAAGGTAGCGGCGTAACGTAGCGTATAAGGTAGACAGAGCGAGGCAATAAAAGGACTTAAATAAAGACGCTCGAAGGGAAAAGGGGAAGGCAGGGAGGCAAGGAAAGACGAGGGGATCTGAGCCGAGCAAAGAGTACACCACTGCACAGAAGTAGATGGTGTTAATAAACTTAACGTGGCGGGCAAACGTGGCAGTATATAAAAATGTTATATATAACAAAGGAAAATACATAAATATGTGCATGTGTACGCACATTTTAAGGATAGTTTTATATGCACCTTTATAAATGGAGATACATATATTTAAACATAGGCCTATAACGTATATATAAAATAAAAAATAATTTACACTAAATATAAACATTTCAACAAATGCAATTGTGTATATGTACATGTAGTTATTTTGGACACTGTTACTCTTGTGTTCGTACCCTTCTGAGACCCTCCAAAAAGAACTGAACATCTATACTGTGAATTGAAGTGGTAAAATAAGGTTATACCAGGCTTGCAACTGGCACCACCTTCATTTGTACAAAATAATTCTAAAAATAATGTATATTATTTATAGCTAAGTGAAATGCCGATCCGGTGATGGCCACATTTCCTGTCTCTCTTGTGGCCCAAATGGGTGCGACATTTCCTTTTTGTCAAACCCACACAGACCTCAAGAAACCAATTTTACAGGTAAAGTGCATGGACTCTCATCATTGTTGTGGTTCCTTCATTGCAATGACTGCAGCAAAACTGAAAACTTAAATGAGAAAAGTATTCAAAGAAAATTACTGTACTCACAAAAATGGTTCATGCGTGCACACACAAAGCTGAAATTAATGTATTATTAATGTAAAACTAATGCATATCCTCAAATGGTAGCAAAATGATAATGTAAAGGACAAATTATAAAAGTAATACTTACAGGCAAGTTACTGTGCATAGCGATAAACACTTGGTTTAACTTTTCTTGTTGCTATAGCTGTGCGTCAATTAAACAGCCATACTATGTTATCAATTGAAAAACTTTTTACAAATCAAGGAAGTGTATATTTTGACTTCATTCCTCGGGAAGATATTTTCTTTTGTTTATGTATGGATAGTCACAACCACGGAAGTTCTGCAACACTTTTAGGTAATGTTTAAAGTAAAAATTGAAATGTAAATAATTTTAAAAATGTCTCAGATTAACTGAAAATATTTATTTTTGAAAAAAACCCACTACCAACTATATGTACAGACCTTAATTTCTTCGGTACAAATGTAGCAACATAAACTAATATTATCGTTATATCAATTGTAGCCAGGCCAGAGAGCTTTTGTTTTTTGTATGTGCTTATCGCTATAACTGTGAATGTGTTTGGTATGTCAATTGTAGCCCGGCCCTTATTGAAAGCTAGCTTATTACAGTTTCTTTAAAAATACTTAATTGAACACATACACTGCGTAATGTAATCTAACCTTTACAAAATATGCACTCGCAAGTAAACAGGAGTTCTGGGAGTCTGGGGTGTGACTATGACGTGTAATTTACAGTTACATCAAATGTCATTAACTACAATATTTTTGCCGCCAAAGTAGCAGATATTGCAAACAATTATGCCTACTCAATTACGCATACTATCTTTGTTGATATTTCTCAAAAGGTAGCAAGTTGTCTTGTCGAACATCCATTTCGAAATTTAAACATGGAATCATTCGTAAATACTTTCTAATTCTTATTACGGAAAGCATTACCAAATAAAACAATTAGGCCTACACTTTCATCACGAAAGAATGTCGTCAACGAGCACAACTATAGGTTTATAGTTAACAACACCAGCTTCAAGATTTTATAGTTTATGTGTTGGAACACCTTTGGTGTGGCATCAAACAGCGACGTTTATGTTATGTTAACAATAGTAAATTTTAACACTGTAACTTGGGATGAATAACTACATGAACACAAGTTTGAGGTTAGGCCTACATTACAAAAGCTACACAGTGATATAGAAACGTGTAAAATTAACTTATAATTATTGACTGCCAAATTTGCACATGTTATGACAAATTTGAAAGAAAGGTGTTAAACAGATGAGCGTAGGTATAGGTACAGATAACTTTTAATATTATTTGCAAACTCTCATGAATATATTAATGTTGCGTTTCTGCTGTCGTTCATTTACTTTATAATTGTTATTCAAATTTCATTTTATAATGTCACGTTTCTAACTGTCTATTTATAATTGTTCTTTTTCACTTTTTTTACTGGGGAACACGTCGTAAAAACACATTTACCTCCGGACAGTTGCAGTTGAAATTTTCATCATTTCTGCAACTCGTTCGATCACCTTGCACGGCTTCATCTCTCCTCGACGAATTAAAGAATAAGTACTTTCGGCGAGATTTATAATGCCCTCCTGACGCTGAATATTTGTACGTAGTTTGCTGTAACTCATAACTTTACACAATATCACTACAACACAATTAAACACTATACGACCTATAATAAAACAATGCTGATTGCAGATAAGCTGAAAAATAAATGAGAAATATTAAAACAAAACAACTTACAGTTTCCAAATTTTTAATTTGCCTCACGAGCAAAGTCAAGCAACAAGCATGAAGGAACCATAACAACGGACCGTTTCGCCGATCACGTAACACAATATAATTATGAGTTAAAGTACATACGTTATCTTTACGCCAATAATTACTTTAAAGTGTATAAAATAAACTTCAAACAGCTTAAATAGCGATCAATTTAAACATTACACTTGCAATACTGCGTTATTTCGTAGAACTACTTTTCACATTTAACTGCCAACATAACTGGGTGTGTTCATCCCCAGCCTATGTGGTGACACACATGGTTATACATACGCAGTTGCGGGAGGTGGTTATTTTCAAAGGTTGATTTCTAGAGTGCTCACTTTAACGTGGACGGACTTATATATATATATATATATATATATATATAAAATATATATATATATATATATATATATATATATATATATATATATATTACACACACACACACTTATTAGTCATGGACTTTATTAGTGCAGGAGTCAATAGTGTTTCACTGTGAAGTTGTTACAGGAATCGCATGTATTACAACTATGTCAGGTCTTCATCTGATATGTACAAAACAGTGGAATTTGAAATGAATTAAAAATAACAGTTGCAGTATAATCTCGATGCAGTAATTATTTTCCATAATTTGCCTTAAACATTTCTTTAGATAAGCAAGCCAGCCTTCACGTAATATAAATTCACGGGTTCGGATTTTTCAGATGTGATTTTCGGAAGAGTTTTGTACTCTTTTACTAGATATAGTTGTCAGGATGTGCAGGTAGCCGGGATGGAGGGAAGTGCCTTGAAGCTGAGTTCCGGAGCGGAAGTAGAAATTCCCGCGGTACGCTGTCACCCTTGAGTGACCGCTGAAGCAGGAGCGTCTCTCGTGAGAACCTCCTGGCCTGGGGCGGTCTGGGCACTCTCTCCTCCTGTCCCCCCCCCCCCCGTAGCTTTCATCCCTCAATACGAAGGGGGCATCAAGTGTGTACACACGGGAGTCGCGGCAGCTGCTTGGAGGTAGCTTTCTCGTCAATGCTGTTCAAGATAAAACGAGCACTTTTGAAATCAACCTTAGAAAAAGTCACTGCCTCTACCTGCATATATTTTAACGGGTGCACTGAGCGACATGCGCCCAGTGAAGTTGGTAACAATAGAGGGCAAAGTAGTTCCATATATTAACATCGAATAAAAAGTATTAGGTAGCCATTTGTGTTAACATAAATTATTTGCCTCGCTTTCTTTGTCTGTGTGTGTGTGTGTGTTTTTTTTCTGGTATAGCAATGTAAAAATGAGCAGATTTTTACAATATTTAATTTTCTAATAATTTCACTGTTTCATTAGACCAAAGTATGAGTACAGTGAGGAGGCCCATGCCAATTATAATTTTATTATGGCGGAAGAACACACAACGTATATACAAGTAGATCTTAGGCACAGCTTTCAAAGTGCTCATTTGACCGTGAACCGTTTATATCTAGCGATACCTACAGTTGCTAGACGGTTCATCATTCTGGCTGGCCCGTAAAGTGCGTTACGGACGTTTGGTAGGGTGCACGCAATTCCAAAATCTTGGGTAGTCTGCTGTGGTATACATTTGCTGCTGTACAACTTACTGGCGGAATAGTGGAACATGTTCACCAGTGCAGAAGAAACTTAGTGCGAGCCAGAGATCTAGTGGTTGGAGAGAGGAGAAGCAGATTGCTACCGCCGTTGCCATCGTTGAACGTCAGGGTTTAAAGATTTTCAGCTGTTCCACTTGTAATAAATACTCTCACTTGATGGTCGCGCCAGATCTAGTGCACGGGGAACCAAATTGTATGTATAAATTTTAGTAGCCATAAATTTAAACATACTTCCAATGGAAAGTTTAAGACTTAGAAATGCTGTACTTTTCTTGGTTGTTGCCAGTTTTGCTGTAGTTACGCTAGTATGTTTTTCATAAATTTTTCACTTGCGTGCAGTGATAATTTTTTTTTATAAATTCGATTTCACGCTATAGGGTTAACAATTCGCGGCATAGCCCAGCTGTGTGAAGCTGAGTTACATCATACTTCACTCTCTCTGTTGTCGTTGTTCAGTTATTTACATGATAAATTAAAATTACGTTAAGCATTGAACACGTATTACATTGTAGTGGCGAGGCAAATAATTATTACGTGTATAACAGGCCACGTTTGGTGTGCTTGTAGGAGGTCCGCTAAACTTCCTCAGCTCACATCCGAACTTCGTTCGTTCACGTCATATGTTAAGCCCCTGTCACACTGTCAAATTTTTCCATCAAACTGCTTCCAATAAGTTTGACCAAATAAAGTTGGACAGTTATGACGTCATCGAAACAACGCCGCCAATATTTGTCTGAGAAAGTTGGATGGCTTCAGTTTCCATCAATTTGAAAATTGGACCGGTTCTAATATTTATTTGATGTGTGACGGGCTCAGCTAATCAGAATCGGGCATGACGAAAATTAACGCCAAGAAACTTAAAATAACGAACAATTTCTGGAAATGAAGTACGTTATGAAGATAATTAATTTATGTAGTAGTTGCCAGGGCATGAATGCTATTTTAAGTGAATATCGCACATAATATTACGAACTCGGAGGCATTAATTTCAATGTGCAGAAAACTATCTTAGAACTTTATAAAACATTTAATTTATTAAGAAACTGAAATAAATTACAATACTACTTACATTCATTCCTGTAATGGACCTCGTGGGGGGGGGGGGGGGAGCAATATCTCGCTATGAAAATCGTTTTTAAATGACATTTCAAATTAGATTCTACCTATAAAAAAATTTGACTGTGTGACACATTTTTACACACATTCAAGATTATTTGAAACAATTTTTGGAAAGAAAAATTTGACGGCCGTATTTCGTCCTCAAATTTTGTTAAATATAGTTGGAAGCGAAAATTTGACAGTGTGGCAGAGGCTTAACGCAATTCGCATTCGGAAGTATTTGGCTCCATGCCGGCCGAACTGCGTTAGGAATAGTTTCCCAGTGTAGCCGGGCCACCCTGCCTGAGGGCTGGACGCTAGGTGCTGGGATGCGAGGTACTGATCGCTTGTGTTCGGGCGTTTTTCCCTTGGAACTATGCTGACGTGTTCATGGGTGGCACTGTACCGAGCTACCGTGCTTGGAGGCTAGATTCAAAAGGATGCTTGCTCCAGAGTACTTTTGCTCAGATGCTCTGTAGTTGAAATTGCGCGCATAACATGGGTGACATTGTTGTGATGTGTTGAGATAACTCGCTTTGTCAGTAGATAGAGGATGCTTTGTTGTATATGCCGAGCTACTCTGCGTGGACGCTAGGAGCGGGAGAGCTTGTATGCACCGAGCTATCCTGCGTGTGCACTGTACGAGGGGATGATTTTTTTATATGTTGTTTATTCTGCTGAAACACAGCCGCCACCATAACCGCAGCCATGTTGTGAAGGCTATATATCTCGACTGTGAATGCGCAGTGAGAGCAACACCATTAGCGCCGAGGTATCTGCCCGGCGCAGACTTTTCTGCATATTGCTTTGTCACGTCGCTTGTTCCTGTTTGTTTATATTTAATTCTACTGCGATGCAGCGCAAGTTAAAATTTTGCGTTGCACGCACTAGAAAAGTACATTTAATCGGCTCCTGGACTCTAGGTGTGGGGAAGCTTTTGTGCTACCCATGTACCGAGCTACCCTGCATGGACGCTAGGAGCTGGGCGCTTGTGTGCGCCGAGCTATCCTGCGTGTGCGCTATACGCGGGGATGCGCTGCCGCGGACGCAACTGGGCGGCGCAGTTGACCGCTCGGCCCGGCCCGTGCCAAGTGCGCTCGTCCCAGTTCGGCCAGTGCGTGGCAGTGCGTCGAGCCTGCAGGATGTGCGTGCGATGTGTGGCGGCCGCGAGGTCGCCCTCCCTGGCAAGGGACAGCGCCGTGCCAGGATGTGAACCATGATCCTCGAGGGTCCAAGTGAGTATCTCCATTCGCTCCTTCCTTCTTACACAGCCGCTCTTCTCGTCTGCTATAGTGTTCGTAGTAACGTGCGCTTTTGTGAAATAAAACCTTGCGGTGTTGGTCTGGCATGAAAATAATATTTGTCGATAGTGCATATGTACGTGTTGTAGTATAGGCTGTTTACGGTGAGCATTTTTGAGGCCATCAACTATTTTTCTATTCTTCCACCAATTTTTAAAATATATATTTCCATGTAAGTAATAAACACAATGTATATATTTCACTGAATTCGAAAGTTAACGTCTAAGGCTACAATAAAATATATTTTACTATTTTTAATGAGAGGGCTTCAAAAAGTGCCCACTTTACCGCGAACAGTCTATATCGGCATTACTGTGCAGGATTGATTAATGTTAGTACTGCCAGGGAAGTATATATAGCTAAAGAAACTGCAAACTCATGATGTTCGTAGTAATTCTACCAACTCCTCTGCTTTGTCTTATTGTTTACGTAAAAACTTAGTAATTTATTTTTCTAACAGTAATTTTATATTTTGCAGTAGAGTATACATGCGGTCTTATATTGTTTGCCAATCGTAACTCATTTGTGAGCATCAGAAAAGATTTTAATTGCTTTGAGAAAAATGTAAGGTAACACACAGAGATAAATAAGTTATGGACGCCACCTTGTAGAGGGGTGTGTGAAGCATACAAGAAATAAATTATTTTTGCTTAAGGAAGTGTAGCAAGTGTTATTAAGCGTCTGTGGTGTGAAAAAAGTGACGTAATGTTTAATATTAAGTTTAGTGTGTCACACTGGATAAATTGTATTTCTTCATATGTATATTTAAATGTAGATATTTATTTTTAAGGTATTGTCGTGGAATATATTGTTAAATAGTACGTTATATTGGATGTTGGCGTCAACGCTGTAAATGCGCGGTCCGACGTCAGCTAATTTTAGAGCGTTAGAGAGGTCACGTAAGATGCCTCACGCAGGCGGCCACAATGACTGATGCTGGCTGGCGTAGGCAGCTCCCGGCCGACTGAAGGAACATGTGTGTCGGCTGTCGCTGACGTCACTCGCAGAATAGCGCCCTCCTAGCTGCCGCCTTGAATCGCTGTCTCCACTCCCGTGTTCACTGCCATGTTTACGTGGCACCTCGAGGTAGAGAAAATTATTTTCCCCGCCGTTTATAGGCTGTTCACGGTAAAGTGAGCACTTTTTAAGGACCTTTCACCAGCCATTAGTCACTAATAAATGTGTTTCATTGCAGACTGACATTACCTTTTGATAGTGGTGACTGTATACGAACAAAAATTGGCTAAAAGGAACAATTTGGAAGGGCCTTAATAAGTGCTCACTTTGCCGTGAATAGCCTATAATTAGATAAATGGCGAAATGACGAATGGGTGAACAGCACTATTGCTGTAATCACCCGGTATACTCTAGTATGAATGTTAATCTCTACAGAATGCAATTCAGGCGACGAGTGATATTACTGTCTTCTTTTTTTTACTGTATGTCGACGGAAGTGTCTCTTTAGCATCTTGTAATTAAACTTCTTGACCTGCTCATAGTTGAACGAAGGGGATGTTGTGCAAGGGTAACGTAAATGATAGAAAGTTAAAATTTGGCCGGGGGGGGGGGGGAGGCAGTGTTACTAGGGCCTATTGAAAATAAACTGAAATCCGAAGTTATTAAATTGTTTACATTTTCATGAGTTCCATTTCTAGTGTCTTTAATGCTCTCCCATAAAGATTTGCTTCTCTGGACAGCTGTCTGGCCCGTGTAGGCAAAAAAAAAAAAAATTCCACTGCGATTTAACTAGTTTACGGTCAGTTTAACAGTTTTGAAAACATCCTGTGAAAAATTTCACCAACAGTGACTGTATATATATTTTAACATAAGCACTCATTGGCGTGATGCCAATGTTGTTGGCAGCGAATCTGTAGCGTTAGTTAATGTCTAACCGTCGTAAAAGAATTTTAATGTTCAGAATAATGGACACGGGAAGCAATTATAGTTTTATTCACTGGAATAATGAGTGAATGTATTAGTTGTTTGGTTCCTAAGTGTTTCCCGCCACCCGTTGATCTCAACGCACTGAAACTAGTTAATAAAGCTGTGTTTAATAATAGTTGTCATTGTGTTCGCGGACATTAACAAAAAAAAAAAAAATCAAAAAAGTGTTGCAATACATTATCTAAAATGCAGTAATAAATTTTGGGTTCCCAGATTGGTTATTTTTATACACATTAGGAAAAATACCTGAAAATATTAACATATTTGTGCGTGTGTGACTCGGAGTATAGCTTGATATACACATGAAGATAACTCGCTATGTCTGTAACAGCGTTAACGTAACCGTCTGGGTAGGCCGCCGAATGGTTTGCAGAGCTCCAGCAGAAAAAGTTTTATTAAAATCCGTCCAACGTGCCAGGATAAAGTCTGCTTACAAATAGCATTTACAGGCTATTCACGGTAAAGTGAGCACACTTTAAGGCCCTCCCAACAGGCATAAACCACTAATAAATATATCTTATTGCAGCCTTATGCATTAAATTTTGAAGGTGGTGAAATGTATATATACACTGTGTTTATTAGTCACATTGCAATGTATATATTAAAAAGCACCAGGAAGGTGGAAATTGGATGAAAGTAAAAATTTAGAAGGGCCTTAAAAAGTGTTTACCGTGAACAGCCTATAAGAAATGTTGCGCGTCTGTATACGTTTTTCAATTTATCCATTTCTCACTAAAGCGTGTTTTTATGATAGTGAAAATGGCTCAGATGGAGGTTTTCACGGTCATTTTTAGTTGTGAACATTCCGGTATAAAACATTAAAAAAGGAATAGGGATGTGAATCAAACCTTATGTATTATTACTTCATAACATGGGTCTCTGTTATCAAAGACTCGTTACCGGCAGCAAGACTGCACGCCAGTTCAGTGCTTTGCGCGTAGAGGCGATGAGACAGTTGATGCGCGTATCTCGGTCGCCTTTAGCGCTACCGCACTTTTAGGCTTCAGACGCGCAAAATTCCTTCAAACAGGCGGCCGCCTTAATGTGTGGCGGTAGGATACAGAGCGGCAAGGAGGATTACATTAAGTAGTGCTTTCGGAGATTTCAATTTACAGAAGGAAAACTATGAATGTTCTAAAGTTTTTCTGTGATCAAGTGCAACGACGCCCAGCTTTGCATTGGATGTCAAATTTCCCGCTCACGTTGACAACAAAATTGAAATGCTAACGAAGCTACCACGTACATGTGTATAGGAATGTTCGAAAGTTAAATAAGTACCTGCTACCTGTGATGGGACAATGAAGAGTTTTTGTCGTGTTTGATAGGTGTACAATGTGTTTTAATAGTTTACACATTGTTCTACGAATCTGTGTTGGCAGAACACAAACTGCGTGCTGACGATAAACGCTTTCTCTTGCCCAGTGATGGGTTCTTGCTGGCAAGCGATAGGGATCTGGCGTCGGATTTTAATGTGTCATTGCCGTGCCAAGTCCGGCCACGATTAGCCAATGAGCAGCCGAAGAGCGTGCAGTGGTGTCATGTCCTCGTGGATTAACATGCGACAGTTGGCGCATCCTCACACCCTTTTCAGGATAGGTATACTCGGCTCCCGCGCGCAGTGGGCACAGTGGTATAGTCCCTTCCGTCAGCACGCGGGCGCGATCACTTGCCTTCGCAAGGAAGTACTTTATTGGCAGCGGGCCTCTGGGGACAAGATATTTCTTACTGCATGTGTAGTCGTAAGGACGCGAGAGGATGTCATCGGAAAGTGTTGATCAAAAGTTGCCGACACACTGATAATGTGCAAAGTGTGCTGCGTTTGGTTTGGCAGCAATTTTATAGGGACCACTACAGTTTGACGTGTAGTTTGTGTAGCAATAATTGTAAATGTGCATGTTGTCCCCGCCTGCAGACAGGTTCAACGTGACAGAGGAGGCTGGACACCTGTCGTGTTCCGGCCAGCAAGGAGAATGGAAGAGTTGATGAATGGTGGGCGAGACGAGGAGGGGGAACTAGGTACACATCGAGGCAATGTCCGCAATACTCTTACTTGATAATCTCCGTCCACAAAGTTTCCGCCTGCAGGAGCCTGGGGCGGAACCAGGACCCCCAGTACTTGGAGGAGGGTAGTGCTACAAACTTCCATATCTACCCTAAAAGCGATTAATGATTATTTTAATTCATAGATTGGTCATTTAGGGTACTAATGGGTGAGCGAGTTGAGGATAAGGTCGGCGCTTAGCAGTTAAGTCTTGAGCGTCGGTGAGGGTTAAATGAGGTGAAGATGGAACAGTGACTTGATGCAAGGGCGGGAAACGCGATTACCCCGAGAAATCTCCGCCGGCCAACTGCAACTTCCGCCACGTGTTTCCGGGGCCCTTGCCGCCGATTATCGAATCCGGTTTGAGTTAGTGCAAGTAAAGTGGGCTTAGAGGACGACTGGCGAAAACTACTCCAATGCAGCAGTATGGGATTGAACCTACGACCTCCCGAATGGAGTTGGACACGCTGCGGTGTGTCAGAGCACGGTTGTCTTCCCTCTATACGGTCTCCTAAAATCGCAATGTCTCGGTGCAAGTGCCCCCAGGCACCGGATGGGGTACTTTCAGCACACTTCAGCTGTGCTTGTGTTATACAGCATTACTTAAGACTTTTGAGCTGCCAATATAATTGAAATTTTGTTTTAATTTAAATTTGTATATTTGTATGGTAAGTTGAAAAATGTTAAAACACTTTCCAGGTTAGTACTAAGGTGTTAACCCTCTCCCCCCCCCCCTTCACAAATTACTGTTTTTCCTGGCCGAAGCCGGGCCTGGCTCTCCTCCAGCAACTCCCAGGACCAATCCCCGATGTGGTGGTTCATACATACAGATTTATTAGGCATCACAGCTTCCCTGGGAAAACAGTCGTCCCATTACTAATAACCTCAAAATTCTTCATGGCATGCAAATTTCTGTAATTATTCCAGTTAAGCACGGAAAATCTCTTTCAAAGCGGAGGTTCTCAAATATATCCTTAATTATTCCATGCCGTTAACTACCACCACCTAAAACATCCACAAAACACGTTTGTTCCTATTCTCTTTTAATAATTAATCACCTATTGTGACAATTACACTTGGTTAGTTCAGGAATGTCAAGGCAATTCTTATAGGTGGGTGAAAAGAGATCAGCTGCAGGTAGCTATGAACCATCATACCTTCCACTAGCTAGTCTTAACCATCATACCTTGCGCTAGCTAGTCTTAACCAACCATCAGTCCACAGTGGGGATTTCTGCACAATTTGCGCGTTCCTTATACCCTTGGTCGGTTCCAGCCAGATCTTGCATTACATCTGTTACAGTATCATCTTTGGAAAAGTCAACGTGACTCTGCATGTATACCATGAACGAGTAGCTTTTAGGAGAAAGCTAGTGCCATTAGTACCCGCAACATTCATTTGCCGATGAGTCCCGGCGTCTAGAGCCAGCTCTCTCCAGCAGCGGGTAGGAGGGAGGGTCCTTGGTGAAAACTCCAGTCTAATCCTGGGGATGCTCTCTCTTCTCCAAACCCGCATGTTAGTGACCGACTCAAACTAACTGGAGCTATGGTCCTACACCGCCCATCCTGCCACTGACAATAGCGGACATCCGTGCCGGTACTATCTTGTGCACCAATGCTCCTGCCATCAAGCGCAGACATAACTATGACATCCAGTACACGCAGCTTAACTGCTAAGCGGACGATCCAGCAAGGGAACATTGCATAACTTATTGCGTACTTCTATGCCATCGTTTGAGCGTCCCGTCAGCATGCACCTGACCTCTAAAAACATGCAATTTTTCCAACGCGTGAATCTGCTATTTCTATCTACTATTGAATTTCGTCGTTGCTCCTCACGTCGCTTACCTCTATTGGTGTTAGACCTCAATTGTTAGCCTCGGCTCCCCCCCCCCCCTTCTACCTAATCGCATGCACCTGTTCACCAAAAAGGAGACTATTAATCTTAATAATCCTCTAGTGATCTGGTTATAACCTGAGAAATGAAGTCTTAAAGTTGTGAAAGGAATATGCGTATAACAAGGTAGGAAAAAAAAGTCTAAAAATAATGTCAAGTGTTTGGAAAATAATCATAAAAACGAAAGAAAATTTATCTTGAGCTTATAAGAATACTCCCCTTTATATTTTTATATTGTCGACAAAAATTTGCTTTGAAATTTAACATGGCTTTGGGAATTATTTCAACAAATTCACTTCGTTGTAATGCATTAAGGCATTAAAAGTAGCACTAAACGCTCCTTTCTGCAAGGATGACATGTAATTTAGGGTCACGTGTGGTGTTTTTAAAATATTACCGTTGAACTTGATAGGAGATCGCGCAGATGAACTAAGTCTTCTGTATTTACGACTTGCAGTTCAGTAGAGAATATTTAATTATAGCCAATGAGCACTCTACAAACATGACTTATATTAAGGCTCCCGCCTATCTGGAGATTTTTCTCGCGTTTTGAGGCAGATAAGCGCGGGAGCAATAAGGACTACTCGTAAAGTGCGCCATCGCCGCTAAGCGCAAGGCGTTGTTCTAGTCGCACTGAGTGTACCTATTGGACGTTCAGCGGCGACCCTATTATTTTATTGGTGGAAAGTCTGTAGGAAGGTTCAGTGCAGGGCCCTTGCAGTTTTGTAGTGAGACTCGGTGACAGTGGTACACCTATCCCATGAGATTTCATTGTTATAACAACTCTTTTGGTATAATTTGGATATGAAAATTGAGTGTATTAGTTAATAATGGCAGTTATAATCACCATACAACATGTACAAAAAAGTATCTTCACAAATGAATATATACAACAAAAAACTACACATTCTGAAGTCCCCCTTCACAATAAGAGGACTCAATCTTATGCCATTCCGTTTGAAAGGCAAAGTTGTCATTCCGGTTAGATATGGGATGTTTGCGGATGTTTTCTTTTAACAAACTCCACAAATTTTCAATGACATGGATGTCTTGGGGACCATGGAGGGGTATCGAGTGCATGGGGGAAATTATAGAGTAACCATATGTGTACATTATGGGCTTATATTTCGGGTAGCTGTCCTGGTGGAATGTGGAACAATCCCGCAAGCCTAATTTCTCTGTGCTATGTGTCAATTCTTTCCCCAATATTTCCTAATACACATCTTGATCCATAGTACTATCTATGAAATGGTTTCCCCACACCCGAAGTCTCCATACAACCCAATACCCGCTAGGACCCACCCCCGTGTTTCACCGTCGGCTGAAGATTTCTTTCTGCAAGCTCTGTTTGGCTTAAGCCTAGTACTGACCTTCCCATCCGATGCAAACACATTAGATTTACTTTGATCGGTAAATGTTACTGTTCTCCAGTAGTCTAAAGCTTTATCAGCAGAGTGATATGTGGCAAACTGGAACCTGAGACATTTGTTATTCTTGCAGATGTATGGTTTGTTGTGCGCTACTCGACCATTGAAGTCCTCTTTACAATGGACTCTCCTCACGGTTTCAGGGCTGGCTTTTTTCCCCAGGACGACTTCTGCTTCCTTGGCAAGTGTTGGTGCACTTAACGTGAGATTCTTCTTTAATTGACATCGAATCCATCGCTCGTCTGATGCAGTGAATAATTTTCTGGAACTGCGCCTCTCTATTTTTCTCTATTATACTGTACTGACGAACGCGACGAACGATATTTTGCACAGTAGAATGATTGCGATTCACATTTGCCCATCTCACGCAGATATTTACCACTGCAAAATTACCAGTTTTCTCATAGCCACAGACGTCTGACTTCTTTCACGTTCCATGTTGATCTACGAAAACTTACTTGAATGTAATGCCTTCATGTACAGAGCGAAGATACGTGCGGTTCAGAATGCGTTAGCCCGACATGGAACGCCTGGTAGTCCAATGGAGGCATGATTGGGCAGTGCACCACTTTCACTGTGGCGTTCAATCTGCAGTGGTTTTAGTGTTTTCCATTTTATGCAGATATAATCATAGAAACTATGCGTATCCTTACAGATCTTAAAAAGCTGGATATGTAATGTATTAAATAAACTTGGTTACCAGTAATTTTCACTTAGAGGGAATATTCATTACCAATCTAATGTCAGTTCGTACTAGGTGTACCTCTTTCACTGTGAATCAATGCATGTATATGGTGCGCGTAATTTGAGATACAGCGCTTTGAAGCAGCAGTGTTTTCAGTCGTTTTGTAGTCCTGAATAGGTGTTTTTAACGTTCGTGACATTTTGAAAGTACTCAACAGTCTTTGCCTGAAGTGTTTGTTCCCTTTGTGGATCAGCACATTAGACGCATGTTTAATAGTTTCGTGAATAAAACGTGTGTTTCAAACACACTGGAACGCAGTTCAAACATCAGGCAAGCAGGGGAGCCACGACCGGACTTAGCGGACGGAGCCACACTTAACCCAGCCAGCATTTCGTCCTGTAATTCTTTAAACTGTCGTACTGACGGAAAATAGTGCGGTTACGAATTTAATTCACTAATAAACTCAAATAGTGTTGACTTACTTTTGTTCCCTTTACAGTTGGTATTCTTTTCCCGCCAACATTTTCCTGGCGTGAACTGATCAGTTGCTGCCTCCAAACTTATACCTACTAATACATAGAGTTCCTAACTCTCATATTAAGTACACTTGGTAATTTTTACTCAAACTGTTTGCAAATGATGGCCTTTTCAGTTTGCAAATGAAAAATGATTTGGAAAAGCTTGAGTGGGTTAAATTTTGACATTTTCCGAAGACTTGTATAAACGTGGGTGAACATAATTTTAGCGAGTCAATTTCAGTACTTCCGATGAGTGGACACACTTCAAAGACTTAAGCTGATGAGAATGGAGCAGCACCGGAATGCAAAGGTGGGAGAAACTGGAGATCCCCGAGAAAACCCGCCGACCAGTAGCATCGTCCAGCACGATTCCCACATGCAAAATCGAGCCCGGTGTGCCTAGGTGGGAGGCGAGTAGTCTGACCACTACACCACTAGTTAAACTACCGACTTCCATTTGTTTCTCTATTGAAAATGTGAGAATTCCTTGCTATGCGATGTTTGTCGCTTGAAGACGTCCTGTAGGGAAAGTACATATTCATATGTGACCTTGAATGTAAAGATGGGGAAGGAGCCTTGGCACGAGAAGTTGATTGCCTGAAAAACGTAGGCCACACGCTGAGGCTAGTAAAGAATGTTACTGTCTGTCTTGAGAAAGTTGAAGACGGTGGCGTGTGTTTCAACTGGGCCAGAGCACTTGTGTCGAAGTCTAGGCGGCTTGCCGACATACGAGACGTTGTGTACAGAAGCCATGTCGTGTCTGCTCGCCAAACATGCGCGCAATATGGACATAACAGTCCTTTACGTTTCCTGAGGCACTGCTGACGGTGATACCAGGTAGTTAACTTGCGTGAACAAATGAATTTCTTGATCATTATTGTTATCCAGTTCAAGCGTGTAGCACACCTGGCTTGTATTCGGGAGGTCGTGGTCTCTTCCGTTCGCTCATTTATGCATTGATAAAGCACTTCGTTCTGATTTTCGACATGTTAATTTTATGAACAGCACTTCTGCGCATTGGCTATATATTTGTGAAGAAATTAAGCGTTGTCTCTCTTTTTAGTGTAGTTTCTGCTTCCCGTATAGTTTTCAAAATACTGAAAAGGGCAAATTAGCTCCCCCATAAGAAAATTTCAAATTAACTTTGTGCATGTAACGTATGCACTTTAAAATATAAACATTGCTGACGTAATTATGTAAAATATGTACTTCCTCAGATTTCTGACCTTTTTTTTTTTCCTGTTCCTTCCAGTGATCAAGTATTTTCTTCCAGCTGTTTTTAACCATCATTCAGCAGCAATTTCCGCTGAGTCGTTGGCTATTTAAATGCTTTCTGTCCTTAATGTGTCGTACAATTAACTTTCAAAATTATTACCCGTTTATAATTAGTTTGAAAGTTACTACAAGGATGTGTTCCAATTCGTGAGGCACAGTGTTTGGAAGCGGTTTTGGCTTGCTTCGCCACGCTGGGCTTCTGTCGCCTGCTCCGCAGGCACTGACTGGATGCCTGAAGGAAGCCGCTGCCACGTGGGTGGAGGAAGCGCGTCGATTGGCCAGCTGCGAATTGTAGTACGTGCGGGACGCACGTACTACAGGGCTGTCCAGCGTCCGTCCTTTGCCACATCACAGAGGGGGCGGTAACTCGTTACACTAGTCAACCCCTAATGAGAACAGTTTTTTTTTACATGCTCGATTATGCACACACACTGATTAACAACATATTGTCTTTCGATCCCTTGATTCTTATAAATACAAATCTGCAGGCATCGTTACACGATGTGCTTTCATTTATATTCTATTGGCCTTTTTATTTGGAAGACTGATTAAGAAACTGAAGCTTGCAAACCAAACTAACCTTAATCCTTGATTAACTTCTAAAAATAATATTGTTACGTGTTGCTGGTCTGCGCCGTTGACCTTGGCTCGCCCCGCGCGAGCGGGCGGAAGAGAACAGAGTAATGATAGCGGGGTGGCAAGTCAAGGGAATGTTTTGATTTACAAGCCAGCGATAATCCTACCAGCGTTATGAGTTGCGAAAACATTCTGCTGCGATAACCTGTTGGCGACTTGCCACTCCTGACTTTCGATGGATAGTATTTCTGTGTTTGTCTGATGAATGCTCTGGAATACTGACCTCATTCTCTCAGCATGACTCGTGGTGCGTTGAACCTTCCAGCTGGCTAGGGCGACTGATATAAATGTGTGACAGGCCTCCGAACCGGCAGTTGTTAACTTAACCAATCCCCCCCCCTCTTTCAGGCAGGGGGTAGGGGGATTACTACGAAACCAGCGAGTATCAGCAATGGGAAACATGCTCCAGGCGCTACCCTGCAGCTCTGAACGAATTAAAAATTGCAGCTTGTAAAATTTTATCTTTGCCTTTTGAAGACAGGCAGGCGGGGGGCTTATCCCCACCCTAACTTGGACTTTATTATGATGACCGCATGGGAGGACAAGGATCTAGGTCTGTACCCCCGCTGCGATGAGGGAGTAGCGTTCCAATAATGATAAATCGGCGGCGATCGGCAGTTGTTGTTTCTGAGTTTCAGCGATAGGCGACAAGCGGCGAGGTAATTGACCAGCGGAAGGGAAGTATCGAGAGCACTCCCTACAGTGTAATCTTCCTCTAGCGGGCTGCTGGCACGGCGCCGCGAACACTGCCTATGTCTGTTTGGAAAATGTTTTATTCACGAAATGAACAATGAGTACAACAAAATAGGAACATGAAACAAAACCAGTATACCAGAGGAAATACGCTCTTCTGCACAGTAGTGAAAATAAAGGAACAACGGGAAACGGAAACATACGGGGGGGGGGGGGGGGGGGGGGAGGTAAGTCAATGCAGATGGGGAAATGACCAAAACCTCAAACGTGGAAAAGAAATAGAAAAACTATTGGAAAAATGGAACACAAAGAGGGAGTTACGAAAGAAAAAACGAAAAGAATACCTTGACTGGAATAGGGTCTCACAGTCTACTGCCTATGTCCGCGCGCGCACTCTGTCATGTTACCGGGTGGTCCTGAACGACAGATACAAACGTTGTAGAGTGATTCGCTATGCAAAATGGTATTGAAAAACATTATACTAACAATGTCGTACAGTTACTTGGGTAGGGAATCGCTCACGGCGTGTGTTGCAGGAACCACCCCAACATTTGCCTAGAGTATTAAAAAAAAAACTGAAGTCGGGGTGCGTGGACCGGGAATTGAGTTTCTCCTCCAGAATGAATGTTTAGCATGTGGTCAGTGCGCAACACTGGCTTCCATGGTTGGAGTTGGGCGACGTGGTGCACGGTATGGGCGAGCGCTGAGCGAGTTAGTGCCATTGATGCAACGTAACTCGCTCGTTAAAAGCACTTAACGTTCTAGAACTGCACTTGGTCATTTTAAAGTTCAAAAGCGCAGATATATCAAATAACTGTCTGTTACTGTATTTGTACATACAAAGATGTTTTTCATCAACTGCCAATGCATTTAAGTTTCGTTGCGACATTGCTTTTGATATTTAACACGCGAACGAGTATGTTAATCTATAGTACATTCCCGATTGGAAGCGACTTATGAAAATCAACCTTTGAAAAAACGCTAGGCATAACATGTCAACTGTTTTTTCAATAACCTGTATTCCACAAATATACAACACTGTAGTTAGCTTTAGAGTACTGTATTTCTGAATAAATGAACCTTTGCCTTGATATCATCTATAACATGTAATATTTATTTATTTTTTAAATATGAATTAACAACAGCGAGTTGCAACAACCGGTAAGAAATAGTTCACAGTTAAAATATTTTAACCTCGTTTTTTAGTATACTATTTGTAAATTAAATGGTGCCTATCGAAATATTTAAATATTTAAGTAGCCCCGATAGCAACATATCACATTTTTACAGTTTAAAATAACAGCGGAAAATATGGCGAGTAGGGCGTAATGGTACGTGTTGTTTTATCGAGCGAGAAAGCAATTGAAAAACTTTCTGCTGGCGAGGCTTTCTCTTTCTTCGTCTCTTTCACATTCGGGAAAATTCACTTCGCTAGTAAGCAAGGAAATTATACATCTTTTCAATTGTATCACATTTCATACTTATTACAGCAAAATAAAGATTTTTGAATTTGTAATTTACAACTGAAAATAAATTTTAATGTTTAAATACGTATTTTAATACATTTAGATATGATGGTGGGGCAGTTACCTAATGAAGTTGGCAGACTTGGCGAGCCATGACATTGCGTGTTGCTTCTCGTCAAACGAAACATAAATTATTCTTACTCCGAAAAATACTTCAAATTAATATATCACGTTTGTAGACGTTGCGTTTTTTAAACCTTCCTAGACAAGTTACGATGTTGTGATACATCTGTGTTTCCACGGCAGTAATAAATATACTGTGACGTGTTTCGTTAATCATCGCGTCTGTGAAATGGCGTGCCTTGTGCATCGTGGTCGATACGCTGGCCCTGTGTGTGCGTGATTTCAAATATTTGATTTGAACTATTTATACGTTTTAAATGTGAAGTTTTTATGACGAAGTTATTTAATTACATCCACGTCTGCTTATTTATCACAACGTTGTACCTTTGCCCTAAGGGGTTTGAAACATAGTCGTGTAACGTAATTTGCCACAATCCCAGAAGAAAAATACGATAAATTTCAATAAACCTAATAAACAGTAAGTAGCAATATGTAGAAATATGGGCGGAATAAAAGTTATTGTAGGCTTATTTCGTGTGCATATTCACCGCTATATTTTCAAGTGTATGACTAAAATGAACAACTGGAGTTGCGTGCTTGACTTTAAGTTGCCTTTTTCACTGGTTGTTCCTTCGTTTTAATATATATTCCAACTGAGGCCGTCCTTATAGAGAAATGCCCCAACACATATCAATAACAAAAGGATAATTGCAATTAACAGCCCTTTACCTCGCAGTTGTAACAGTGTTACACAGTCGCGGCAAAATACTAACGGGTATTACATGTATTGAGCTACGTCGTGTAAAATAACCGTAAGAACGGTCTTCAATTCAGGCATTTTTAAAACTTCATAAAGCTGACCTAAATAATGTTAGGGGCCTAAACTGTGAATATTCATACAGAATATGACGGAATTCTTTGAAGAGCTGTAAACAGTAAACAACACATTTGACAGGTATAAAAGTAGAAGTCCCATTTCAATGTTTATTTTTAGGTGTAGCGAAAGTATACGATCATGTGTACACACACAATGGAATGTAAACATTGATTTTGACAGATTCTACATGGCAGTCGCATGGCAATGTTTGTTTACATTTGGCGGTAGGGTACGAAACGGGCCTGCAATTAGATATTTAGCAGGGCTCCGAGAAAGTTGCTTCCAATGGGGAATGGACTATAGTCCCATTCTGTCTAAACCGTGCCAGTTCCGTTCGCCTTCGTGATATGCAACTTGTACTGCACGCAGTTCCGCGTAGATGCGGAATCCCGGCGCTGTTTTGCAAACTTCAATTTAAATTTAAAATACTGTATGAATGTTTGGAACATTTTGTAATAGGCCGTTCGCGGTAAAATGAGCACTTTTAAGGCCCTAGTTACTTTTTCCTTTCGGCCATATTTTATCCTTTAATCACCATTTTATTTATATATTGCAGTGTAAGTATTAAACACAATGTGTGTATTCCACCATACTCTGAAGTTAACGTCTAAGGCTAAAATAAAATATATTTATTGACTATTCCAAATGAGAGGGCTTTCAGAAGTTCTCACTTTACCGTGAATAGCCTAGTAGTCTATACTAGGATTTATTGCTTATATTAGCCCAGAGATACAGTGGTTTGAATTTCGACGTGTAGTTTAAAAACGCCTTGTAGGTCAAGCTGAAAAGAATGACCAATGTTTATTATCCGCTATGGAGGAGTATATGATGCCTTGTAACATGTCGTAATGCATGGCTGTGTGTGTGTGTGTGGTGACGTAGCGACGTGTCTTCTTATCAAGGAATGATGGGACGGGGGGGGGGGGGGGAGGCTGAATGAAGCACCTGCTGCACCGCCCACAGGTGGGTGCGCACTGCTGCCATGCTATATATATATATACACACCCGGCGCCCCGTCTTTGCTGCGGTAAATATAGCGCCCGCCTCGTCGCTGCCACTCGCTGTAATTTCGCGCGACGCTCTCCTCTCGTCCTCGTGGCGGGACAATGCCTGGCCGCCAAGACATACATTTCCGACTAATGTCGCGTTACCTTACTGCAGTTACTCTGAAATCGCTGAAGATTTGTCAGCGCTTCTCAGCAGTAATGCCGGAATCTCACAGTCCCGACGAGCACAACACGACGTGACAAAAACCGCAACTGCGACCACGACCATTTTCAATGTGGCTGCTCGAATTTACAGCCCGGCAGTTTGCTGATGATGCGACACAGCGAGTAGAATTTTTCGGATCCATTTAAAAGGCGGTGATTAACTACGCTAGTTTCAAAGGCGGTGGGCAGAAGGGAAATTTGGAATACATGATGGTGACAAAGATTTATAGCTAATACATCAAAGGAAAAATTATTTATAACAGTTAAATACAACAATGTTCATAATTTTTTTTAAGCTACGCATTTCCTATTAGAGGGAAAGCTTATCATAAAATTTCATTTTGCAAGGTTGTACACAACAATGTTCATAATTTTTTTTAAGCTACGCATTTCCTATTCGAGGGAAAGCTTATCATAAAATTTCATTTTGCAAGGTTGTACACTCTGTGCGTCGTGCCGCACGACACGATGAAGAATTGAAATAATTTGTAATCCAAAACTGCTGGTTGTACGACATAATTGTCGGGATTACGTCAGATCTATCTTGTATTTCATTGGTGGGTTTAGTTTTAAGTGTCGTGCCGTGCTTGCGGTGTCGTGCTGGTCGGGGCTTTGTGATTCCGGCGATATGGCAATAATGGTAAAATGCCATTATTTATGGCAATAATGGCATTTTACCATTATTGCCATAAATAATGTATTTTATTATGCTGCACTCTGCATTTATGAAGCATGTTCAGAGAACACGCTGTTTGAAACGACCGCCAATATCTCGTTTTACTGGCGCTGCATTACTATTTGAGAGTTCCAGCAACATGATTTTGGTTGAATATTGGGGGGGGGGGGGGCAGGGACATGTCCGCTGTAATGATGCGCTGTAGCGTGTTCTTAAACAGCGAAACACACAAAAATGAGCAAACATTCTCTATGTTTATATATAAATTTCCTCTCCTATTTATAACTGAAAATTCTTAGTTGCGGGAGCTCAAAATTGGATTGATGTGCTTAAATCAATACACTGTTAGAATTTCTCAGTCAGTAGCTTGAGTCAGGTTCTTTAAGGGATGGTCTTAATTAAATAGGAGTTAATAAGTTCATAATTTATTTACAAATGCTACATGCTACTTGTCCCTCGACCTCCCCCTTATCTCTGTAGGCCCATGAGCTCCAGTAATATTTAGCGTTCTCAATAGTCTTAGCCTCGCACGAGGAGTCTGCTAAAAACCCGCGAAAACCATTCACAATGAACACCAGTGCTCAACAGCAGTAACGAAACTGGCCGATGAAAATAATTTCAAACGCCATATTACATTGATATTCACTACCATTACTTCTATCGGAGCACTGATGGAAGATACGAAAAAATATATTTTTCATCTTCCATCAGTGCTCGCGCAATAATAAAGGCGGTGAATATTTAAGAATGCGAGAAATGGTTAAACATCAATATTTGTCTTGTCGTGCCAAACATTTCGATAAACCCTCTGAAAAAAACCAGTTATAAAGAAAATCTGATAAACTGCTTTCGTACATCATTGGCATTTACGTAACTCGACGTACTTATCCACTAGAAATAAAGGAAATTAGCAAATTCATAAACGCCTGACAGTTGATGAAATAATTAAAAAAAACTCAAAGTACTTGTTGATCGGAATTGTTGTGACATCTTGGCGGTCAGATAGGTTTTTTTCTTTGGCTGCGCTCGTCTCCTTTATTATGGTAGCCCTACTTTATATTGGTATTTTTTGTCAAAATAATTGCGTGTATCTACCCAAGTTGTTCGCCTAGATATTTCTATGTGGTGTAGTGATTAACAACGTTCGTTAGTTTTATGCTCAGTTTTGTTTGTTTCGAAGTATTTTTCCGTGTTTTGAAGTGAGATGTAAATATTCGTGTTTTGGTATGAAAATATTTTTTTACATTTTTTCTCCGTTTTACCGTTATTTTCAATGCCATGGTTTGACAGATGTGTTTAAGAGACATCGCGGTGAATGTAAACATTGTTTATAAAGAAAGAAGTGAAGAATGTACACATTGTAGCGGCCAGGAAGGGCCGCCCACGAACTATGACCACCTAAGCTTCAACGGCCACATTAAAATTACCAGTTAAGGTACGACGGGATATAGATTGAGTGTGTGTGTTAAGCACGCGACGCTGACCTACTGGGCGAGGCGTATAAAACGGCCGTCGACGCTACTGCCCTCCTCCTCCCCCCCCCCAAAGTGTCGTGAAGACGATTGAGGTACCACGACGTTAAGTTGCCGGAGCTGGCAACTTGAGCATCACGACACCGAGTCCTTGAGGACCTCTGGGTCCCTTCTATGTTAATTGGTGAGCATAACTCGAACCAGCAGTTAGGGCGTAACGTTTCCCTTCGAGACCCCGTCGGCCCCTTAAGCATTAATTAATATTGATTGGCAAGGCTAGGGAATTAAATATAGTTGTATTGTAACTTAACGGCTCCGAGCCGATTGTGAGTATTTGATATCGGAGTATTATCCATTTTAAGTATTTACTTGTGAAGTGTTGTATAAATTTCCTATATGTTATATACATATGATCAATAAAGTAGTGGTGTTAAGAATCCTGAGATGTTAGTCAACTAGTAGAGTTGCGCCCTAGATCACTTACGTCTACCCCGACCGAGTCTTGATAGTAGAGTGCTTTATATATAATTGATTCAGTGGTTAGATTAGGAGGTAGGAAGGAGAGACGTAACAACGTGTATAAAAAAGATTTATTTTATAGAAAAACTGTTTGAGAATGTTTTTATTATTTAGAAATATATAGCTTAGGGTCACGAGTGTCAAAGATGAGTGCATGCATGGCGTCGGGGACGCGCGCTATGTAAACAAAAACACTGGTTACGTCAGCAACACTCATATGATTTTGACATGCAAAAGTCATTTACGTATTCGCGTTATCCACATCTCGCAGTTCCAGAGCGTATGCTGGCTGTGGTAGGATGCGGGAATTTGCACCTAAATCTGGAAAGAGGGTTGTAAGATCCCCTAGCCTCGACCAAAAGTTTAATATTTTAAAACAAGTTACAAAAAATATTTAAGAGCAGTGTTTAGGTGAAAGAGGCCCAATACTTCACGGATTGCAATATTATGAAGAGAGATAAGCCTAGTCCAACTTTTAATTTTTTTAAATAATGGTGGAGGGATGGTATGCCCTTAAACTATAAGTACATTATCAGGAACACTTTTAAAGTCTTTTGAACATTGTCTTGCAGTGACTTGCTTAAAATCAGTTTGAACAGTAACTCAACGAAATTATTTATTTTAATTTAAAGATTGATTTGTTCGACTTTCTGCCCATTAGAATACCCCGAGATAGGAGTTTATAGAGTACCCCAGATAGAAAGATAATTTCGGAGTAGGTACCCCCGAGATAGAAAGATAATTTGAGTAGGCACCCCCGAGATAGAAATATAGAAAGGTATTTCTGGAGTAGGCACCCCCAAGATAGATGAGAGTTTCATACTCACTGACTGGCGCTAATATCGATGAAATGAAGTCTTCATGTTGGTTAAATGGGAATTTAGTCGTGTAATGTGTATTTGACTGGCAAGGGGTTCTTAACCACTTGCAAGAGTATGTTTAATGCGTAACTGTTTAATTTTCATAATTTTAAAACTATTAAAAGTGATCAATAAGATTTTTTTTTTGCGTTTTCCGTGCGTATGGTACACTAGTACTCTAAAACACCCTAGATTCTGTTCTGACAGTTTCTTTCTCATTTAGTCAGGTATAATCTCCATAAGTGCCAGTGAATGTGTTGTTTGTTGGAGTTGATTGGAGAGAGGAGGAATTTGATTGGTGTGTAAATGGAACCTTGTCACTTTACACTTTGTACACTAAAGGTTATTTTGTTTGTGTGTGCAAAACACCTCATATCACCATAATTATTTCTTAGTTTATCCTCCAGTCTCTGCCCTTCACAAACAACAAAAATAAATAAAAATCCCTGTCGGTAGGAACGGGAAATTTTCTACCGGAATGCTCGTAAGTCTTCGTAAAAGAAAAAAATATGTAGCAGTGAGGCACACTTAATAACGATCGGACTAGAATTTTTTTTGCTTGTGGAAATGTCACGTTTTTTATATGTTCTGCATGTCTCAAATACAGAATGAGATTCCGAAAAATACGACGGTTTGTCCTGAGGTAGCAAATAATAGTTGCGGTCAGTCAGCTTTCTCATGGTCGTAGTATCACTTGTGGAAGCTGAATGAAGTTGAATATAACACGTAATACACACCAGGATTAAGAAGCATATTGCTATAGAGGTATTCAGAAATACCAAGGTGTGCATAGCAGATCGTTGATTCTGAAGAGAATGAAACCATCAGGCACGATTTTCGACGCACCGGCAAATTGCTCAGTGCCAAGCGGTCCCAAGCATCTGACGGGTTCTTTTGAGACGGAGGGTTAGGGGTTGGAGGATCAGTCACGACACGAGATAGCAGGTAGGCTGGGCTGCCCTGACACGCCAAGCCAATTGGCCAACTTACCACGGCCGTGAAACTAGTGGCCAGCTGGAAGCTTCGCTCTGTGTATGTTGCCCGTGCCAAATGCGAAAGGTTACAAACATTTCATTCCTGGGGACCGGGTTGGTGTTTTGTTCGGACCGCTCGCCTCTGGTCACGGCGAACCGGGCTCCGTTCCCGGCGGGATCACCCTAGGATTTTCACAGGCTGAATGAAGATGTTACTTTTGGCAAGTGGATTTGTTGGTTTGCTACGTATTCCATGGCCACATTCTGCCGCTGCTTCTTTACCTCTCTTCATCTTCCAAGTGTTCAGATTCTGCCCTGTATCCCCTTCCTTCACGTTGTCGCAACAGCTCACTCGTCTAGCGTGGAGATGAGGTCGACAGATAATGGCTCACGTCCGCAAGTCACGACTTTGTAAGCACAGTCGATTAACCAAGGGGTTCGCGAAGACCACCACTGGTTTCCTCCTCATTTCTGGAACTGTGCAAAATAAAATCCAAACTAGTCTCCAAATTCGTGGTAATGATATTGCCTAGTGACGCTGGAGTTGACATTTGGGTGGGTCTTAACGAGATATTGAACCGATGAGGGTGAAATAAAGCGAGACTGGAGCAGCGCTTGAATGCATGGGTGGAGGAAACTGAAGATCCCCGAGAAAATTTGCCGGCCAGCGGCATCGTGCGGCACGACTTCCAAATGCGAAAATTCGGGAATGACCCGGCCGGCGATTTAACCCAGTTCACTTTGGTGGGTTGCGACACCCGACTTCCTTAATCCAGGGAAAGTTGCACATTACCGTCATTTTGGATTTCGGCGTTAGTAGTTCGTACTCTGGCTCCTAGAGTATGCTTTCTGCAACACAACATGTCCTTGAAATTTATGTTTGGCATTTGAAGTTCAATTTTTATATTTTAATGCGAAAATGTCTTACTACTAGTGCAGTCTATTGCTGGCGCACTTGAATGTTTTTGCTGCTACCCTGCTTCATAAGGACGTGTCGTAAAGACAATAAACATGTCGAAAAACAGTAAGCTGTGCGATTTCTCAGCGTTTAAACGGGCGAGTAGCAGTTAATTTATTTTTGCGTTTGACGTGTATCCCTACTGCGGCCTGAGGTGTCGTGAAATGCCTTTTTAAATGAAATGAAAATTTCATACAATGCATCTCTTATAAGGAGATTTATAATTGCATCGCATTGTGGTTAAGTGGACCAGCCTGTATTTTCGACAAGAGATCATCTTATATTCGGAGCTAGTTTTTTTTGGCTTGACAGGAGGATAGTTCATCTCTTCCGTTCGCCCATGGTGTCATCTTATTCTTACGGTGACCAAAGTAACTTTTGATAGCCATTGCACGTCTTTTAATGGCTGATTATTAACACGTTAACAGATCACGTCGACCAGACAGAATGGATTAAGCGAATTCTAGTGACAATGATGAACCATCACCAGGATTTTTGCATTAATTACAAACTTGTCTTGTTTATCAGTTGCCAGGAAGCGAGTTATAGATCCTTAACATTAGCTATGCTAAAAGGTTGAGATTCCCCAATTATATATTTCTTTTCCTTAATCGTTGGGTATTTTCCGATGAGTGTCGCAAATATCTTACGTTCTCGTCATTTGTAAGCCTTAACGTGTTGAAGCGATTCTAGAACTTGTGACGGTGTTGCCAACACACACAGGAAGAGGTCTGTGTCAACTGCTTCCTTAATGTTGGTGTTTTAAGGTGGAAAACCGCTGAGAAGCCCCCCCCCCCCCCAAATGACGTCTAAAAGGGATTTGGGTTGGTCTCAGTGAAAAGGTATTCGTTGGTTGCCTTGGTTTTCATATCAAAATATAACCATTTACGTAGTCCCCCCCCCCAAATCTTACAATATAGTTTTCCCACTGATTACATCTAGTATAAAAAAGGTATCAAAATAATTCTGTTTAAAACTTCCCCCAAAATTTACATTTTTACAAAATTACATCTCTTTCGAGCTATATGAAAGTTACATCACAGTATACTTAATTAAAATTGCAGCAAAGTCCTCCCCCCCCCCCTTTTTAAAAGGTTGGCGGAACAGCAGTTCATGTCCAAGTGAAAACCCTGTGCTGTCTCCTCGATCCTAGGCGAGACACCTGTATTTATATTTTATTTGAAATCATCGAAAACAATACAAAATGATCTTCAGTCCGTCGATATCCGGAAGTCCTGGAAGGGCACCCTGGTGGTATGTGACTGGCTGGCGTCACGTGGTCAAGGTGACGAACGAGGGAGGGGAAGGCAGTTACAGTATTCGTGGGCGGTACGGGCCCCGTGGCGTCCATACGTTCAGACCAGCAGGCCCGCACAGCAGACGTGAGGTGTGGAGCTCGTCAAATACACCCTCGTTGCAGCGAAGGTAATCAGTCTCAAACTGCCAACATTTTCTCAACTTCATATGCCACGGTCGGTTTAAATTTTCGTTCGAGTGCAGGGATAGTAGTTACCATCTTGTTTCGGGCCAGTAAACTAGCTCAAGACACGCGGGGAAAATATCCTATGACCTCGTTCCTCCTGTAGTATTGGTTAAATTAAAAGTATTACTAAAACTTTTACCTTAATATTTAGCGGAATATTATCATTGATCACGGATTTATCGCACTTTCAACAAGTCAAGACATAGAATTCCTTTGAAGAATTCGCTGCCAACATTATTGTAAAAACACCATTCGAAGTTACGTTAAAATATTGACAATTACGTGCAATTTTTTTAATGGTTCAAAAGTATTCAATGATCCTAGGACTATTTATACCATTAAGTTTATGACTGTCGTAATGCCCTCACGAATTTGCATAACTTTTTTTTAGAGAAATGTATAGTATGATAGATTACATTCAGGACTTGGACTCATTCTCAAGATAATTAAATTCGACGCACGACGGAGAGGACGTTCTCTGCTGGCACCATCAGTATTCTTTTCGGGAAAGGAGCAACTGTTTGTCGGCATCTCTACCATGGCGTGCAGTGTTTTTTTTTTGTCTCCACACAAATTCCGTGTGTGGTGCCGACCGGAAACACATTGTCTCACGCCTCTCTCCAAGCACGCAGACTATTCTCTCTCTCTCTCCCCCCCCCCCCCCCCTTTTAGCATGACCATCTTTTCCCATGCGAGGAGATCTTCTGATAATCTCGCAACAGTGGATGATTGCGCCAGAATTTCCCAGACTCTTCATGGCGAAACCTTGAATACACGCAAACCCAGCGCGATTCGTCCATGCCTCACGTAAGCGCGCAATATTACTGTCCACTTATAAGTGGTGGTAAAATTTGACAAATTCACATAGTATGTAAACAGTAAATGCTCTCGTTTGGGAAGTATTGTATCAACTGATGAATTGCCGCAGAATTTGTTATATTGGCGATATTGATAACAGAAGAGGGTAGTACCCTGAGCTACAAGTTGTAATTAAAATCTTGAATTATGCTTACATCATTTATGGTGTTAATTATGAGTTGAAAGCAGTGTGAAATTTTGTTTGGCTTCCTGTGAATTCGCTGTAAAAACATAAATGGATAGTGCGGCCGCTTAAGAGGACTGTGCGTGGAAACATATTTTGTTTAGTAGTAGTTTGCGCGTATTCGCGTATCTCTGTAAATACATGTTTTGTAAACACGATATTATGCTAGAACAGGTACAAGACATGTATATATGCCTCTATATTTTACTTTTAACATATTTAATATATTCATAGAGAAAAAAATTCATGAAAATGGTAAAATATCGCATTTTTAAAACTTATCTATGCAGTTTCCTTACGCGGCAAGAGAAAAACTACAAAGATACAGGCTTAGTTTAATCTTTGGCCTTTCATTGCATGTAGTAAAATCCCACGGTTACATATCTGATTTGCTTAGTACGGGACCACGGCGGAAACACTCCCCCGCTTCTTGACCAATTTGCAGGTGCGCATTATTAAGGGGCCTTTCCACCGACTCTTGTTCCGCGAACATGACGCGATTGGTGGGATGCGTGCAGGACAGCGGGCTGCGGAAAAGCCTTATTTGCTGTGCGTCGGGCGTGTGCGAGGGGATCCGTCTAGAGGCGATCCTCCAGGTAGCTGTGCGTATATATGAAAGATGCCGACGGTAAAATTTATTCGGAGTGGGAAGAGCCGCAGTGTGGGACGTTTGCAAGACGGGCCGGGACGGGCCTTCCCCCCCAACGGTACTGACCAGGATACACACCTGCACTGTGTGTCTGCTCGGCTGGGAGACACGCGCAGTGGAAATGCCAATACTCCTCCACCACGAGCATGAGCGGGCCATCGCGAGCAAGTGGGTCGTGCGTAATCTGACTTGCAGTGGGAAAAGGTCTGATTGTGAGAAGGCTGACGTATTGGGGGACCCACGAGCACGTGACGTCACCTTGTGCGTGAATGCCATTGTGCATGGCGCGTGTGCTCTTTCCATGTCATTGCGGGTTATCTTGATGTCGGAATATTTTATCGGTATTTAATTATTTTTGTATTTTATTTCGTTAAGTATGGTTGTAGGTACTGTTTCAGTAAGTTTTCGTGAGTGAAATGTAATATTATCGGCACGTAATTACCGTTTCGTAAAGCGGCTCGTTCCGCCCGCTATTTCCCAACCGGCGTTCGCCATGAAGCTACACAGATATATCTAATTTACGTTGCGAAGTTTAAGTTTGTTGTGCGAGCAATGCGCCGAAACGTTCAACCTGTCTCTCGGAGCCTGATGCGGCCTCTCACACTCGTCCAGCTGGGCAAAGGCTTTTCGAATGCGCCGTCGGGGCATGCGGCTGTGTTCACTGAATTTAGCTTGTATTGCTACCAAGGCCTTATTCTGTGCCTTGCAGCTATGAATAACTGAGGCTAGAGGCATCTTGACACGAGTAAACCACATTTATCGCAGATGGGACACATGTCGGGCTATAACGATATTGTGAGCAGGCCTGGGCCGTTGGAGGGAGGGGGGGGGGGTGTAAGGTGTAATGCTCAGGGGCCCGGGTCTGGCCCGACTCATAAATGTTTATTTATAAAACGAAGTATTATGTAACAATCAAATTTTGACACTGATAACTTACTAACTTCCTTTGCATTACGACTATTTAGGTTGTTTGTAGACGGTCGAATTTGGGTTAGGAGGGAGTAGGGGGCCAACAACACGCATTGTTCAGGGGCCCAGGATTTCTCTTGGCGGGCCTTGTGTGACAACTTTCGCTGTACTCGCGTAATTCGTTCGTGGTTATAATTTTTTTTTAACAAGTGTTTGACGTGGACACGCACCTAACTTTGCTGTAGACTTTGTACTAATAGAACGATAGTGTTACCGCGTGAATTTTCGTAGTTCCAGCGGTGCAGCGGGAACACTGGGCACAGTGTCAGAACCTTGCGGGTAGATGCGACGCGAAGATAAAGTACGCCGGTCGCTGTCGTCCTTATTGCTCCCTCGCGTCTTTGTCTCGGATGGCCTAAACGGCTGCAGGTACATAAGGTCTCTTAATTTCTGAGCACAGTTTTGGGTTAAGTGTTCAGTGCCAGGTACGAGCAGCCAGAAGGTTCCATCGTGTTCAGGTTGTGTGCATAACCGTGTATGCGACGTCAAAACTCTGCTTTGGCGCGAACCTTAGCTTGAAGCAGTAACCGTCGGCAGGGGCCGGCGGCAGTGTAGGTGACGTCACGGGATATTACTGGCGGAGCGGGCGACCTTTACAAGCGGCGGGAGCTGCGCTGGTCCGCAGCAGACACTCGCGGGTCGTTACCCCTGACAATTACCTCTCCGAAGGCGAAGAGTAGGCGACTTCAGTCGTCTTCTACTGACCTCAGTAACTCTAGCATTGCATTTAGAAATACGCATCTGAAACCACAGTACATTATTACCAAAACTTTTTTACAAAGTGGTTACCGTCTGACAACTGCACAATTAATAGCCGGCTTATATTTTTATTTCACGACTTATTCCTAGCATGGACTGTAGAAGGAACGAATGCTTAAGCATTTTTCTCGGCTAGTTTCCAGGTCCAAGATAACTTCGCTCCAAACATATTCCATTTCACCTCACTGTCTCACTGGGTGACGATTAGAAGTAGAGTGGTTTCAGTTCGAGCACTGCACCCGACTGTACAAAATGCAGTGTACACACACCATGTATGTACCAAAACTGTAAGAATCTAAACATTCTAGTTTAATGCTAAAGAGGATGATATTTGTAACACTGCAAGATATTTGGCTAGAATTATTTTCATTGAAACGTTGAAAAAAATCAAAGACGGGTTGTAATCAAAATTTAAGCGTATTTCCATTTTGGATTATTTAGAAGACATATTTTGCAAAAAAAAAAATATATATATATAATTGCTACGGTTGTATGTAATGAAAATCATTACTTAAGTTTACAAATATTTATAGAAATTAATTTTACGCGCATAGATTTCAGCCACGAAAGTTACCACTTATATAAATAAATAGATGTACAATTCATAATATTAGTAAAAACTACTCATTTTTTTTTATCACAACCATAGTAATCGCAATGATGCTCTAAACAAATGTTTTTTAAATGGCATTAGCTTAACATTTGATCAAAACAGATTCTTTTTTTAAAATATTTAAGTAAGACGATTTTAGCATAATATTTACGTTCTTGTAAAACACATGCTTTGCCATATGCAACGCTAATCGTACTTTTCTGACGGTTTTAGTAGTGTGTGTAGGTACTATTTTTTATATTAGTCAGGTGGCTAAGCCACTCTACACAGCCCCCCCCCCTCCTTTTTTTTGTTACACGCTCTCAAGTTTTTTTAAATATGTAATATTTACATTTGCCTTAAATGAAGATAAAACTGTTTAAGAGTAAACTGATTATTTCCTGTATAATAATTTGATAAAAATACGAATTATTGTGTTTTAGTAAAGTGTTGCGTATTATTAGCGACGCTTCGCAAAATTGTGCGGAAGTTAATCGTACACGTGACGTTTGTGGAAAGCGAAGCACCTAATTATTACCTTTCACTATTTGCCGGGAACTTCGCTGTTAGAGGCCATAGTAGTGCTGTAGCTGGCGTTGCGCGATCTCGTAACTCTGGGAGGCAGCTGGGAACGTCTGAAAGCTTTCTCTCGACGTGAGCGTGTGCCTATAACCTGCACTACCTAGTTCTCCACGTGATGTATCTACACGCCACGTACTCCTACCCCCTAAGATCATCATTAAGTTAAATTGAGAGATTTGGGCGGCTCTTAACGAAGTGAGAATGGAGCAGCACCGGGATGCATGAGCGGGGGTAACGGGAGACCCCCGAGAAAATCCGCTGACCAGCGGCATCGTCCTGTACGATTTCCATTTTTGAAAATTTGGGAGTGACCCGGTCGGGGATTAAACCCGGTTCGCCTTGGTGGGAGGCGAGCAGTCTAACGCTCAGCCACCGCGGCTCCAAGATCACCATCAAGCTAATGACTATGTTCATAACATTATCTAAACGCATATACTCGCTGAGTAGCCTTATGCTGCTGACAAATCTGGCGTAATTGGCCCGCACCTTAACGTCTATTGAAAAGTTGAGTCAAATTTGGTGACTTGTGAAAGTGATTTATTTTATATAAATATACGCACACATTATCGTAAGTTTGTCCCTTTTTTGGGCCTATAGGCAGCAGTAAAGTGAAACACAAGTTTTATGTACTTTAACAAAGGGTACAATGTTTTCTTAAATATGTCGTACCAAATATTTTGTGGACTACTTAATGTATGTATAGTTTTAATGACCTTTACGCAGGATGACTCACGAGGAGTTACCGCCACTTACAGAGCTTATTCCACAAGTCATTTGGAGCAAACCACGTCCCATAATGTGGGTCCTATTGGCAATATGTAAAGAGTAATACTAAACATTGGAAACGTATTATAGTGAAATATCCCGTGACATGCACTGCCGTTAACCAATGCTCCGTAAGACAAACCTGTCTTGAACTTACATTCTGTGCAAATGTTGTACACTTGTGTTGACACAAAATTATTTTATTTTGGCTGACTTCAACTTTTACTGAGATTCGATGTATAATTTATAATTTTTCATTTAGAAATATTATGAATAAAAGCAGTGAGAAAATTGATGTTTTGGTAATGCTTGGTAAGAAATAATTCTTATGCAAAATATTATTACACTTAGTGCACACAAATGCGGTGTGTTATCCCTGTAGTGTAACTTAATAAAATCGGTTAAGCTTCGCTCACGGCGTAGTCTAAAACTTTAACAAATCTAATGTTGCTAAGTAGTGCATGTACATAGGCTATTCACTGAAAAGTGAGCACTTTTGAAAGCCCTCTCATTTGGAATAATGGCCAATAAATGTATTTTATTTTAGCCCTAGACGTTAACTTCAGAGTGCGATGGAATATACACACTATGTTAATTACTTACATGGCTGTATTTATTTTAAACTGTAGTTAAAAAATAAAATGACTGAAAAAAAAAAGTAACTAGGGCCTCAAAAGTTCTCACTTTACTGTGAACAGTCTATACCGAGTTGGCAAAATTAGATTAACGGGTTCAAAAGCTTATGGACGCGCGCCCGAAAGTGATTTCATAAGCCTATCTTTCGTTCGGAAAGTATGTTCAAAAAATGTATACTCGCATAGTTGGCGTCCTAGTACACATAAGCATTTTTCGTGTACAAGAAATTGAAAATAAAAGTGAACAAGAAATCGAACTCTAAAGTGTCTACTAGCTAGTATGCACGGAATTGTGTGATCCATACACGCCACACTAGCTGGCGAGGAAGAAAGTTTATGGTTGTCAACTATGTATGATTTTGAAGCAGTTTTTGGGGTTGTGCATCAATAGCATTTGCTATAAAAAAGAATACAACATTTAGTCCACTCACATATTTCAAGCGCTAAATATTTACAAATGTAGAAATTTTAAATCACCTGCAGAAAAAGACACCCCTATTTTTTTTTAAATTTATGCACAGAATTATTGGTGATAATGGGACTATTAAACATTTTATCGTATTAAAAACATTAAAATATCTGCTTATTACCAGCATAAACAAAATATAGGTTTTGTTTACATTCACTAGTACAAGACATATGGCGGAAAAGAGGATCATCCCCATATTGCACTAGCTAGTATATAAGCTCTTGAGTGCTAATAACTAACATACTCGGCGGCCGTTCACACGATGTTAGTTGAGGTGTAGAAGAACGTGCTCACTTTCTTTAGCCGTGTGTACTGGGCTTCGTGTAAGCTTGCCTTTCATCGAAAAAAATGTGCAGAATTAAGTTCACGAGTTCAGCGTGGTGTTTTTTTTTTTTTACTCCTCTGCGTCAGGACGTTAGTGTAGCGGAGGCGTTCTTGGCAGTCGTTAACGTCTCTCTTATAAACACCCGTGTACATTTAGGTTGTGTGTAAATGACGAATGGCTATAAAAACATGAGGGCGATGTTAATTTGGTTTCGCTTGTTTGACGCCGGAGCCGCGCGATCTAGAGGATGTGTGTGTACAGATGCCGGGCTGAAGGACGTCTTTGTGTGGCGTTGGAAACACAACGATGTATCGAAATGACGATATTATATATTTAAATGATATTTTATAGAGATAAATATATGCATTTTCCCAGTATCGAAAATAAATATTTTTAAAATGCTCTTTTAATTAAGCTCTGTTTCATATACAAAAAAAACTGAATTAAATTTTTTTTCTGCCAAGTCTCGTGTCCTCAATCTGAAATATTCCAAGCAATTTTACATTTGTCAAGTCCTTGAGTAGGTACATAAAATATTGGATTCCGATGTACCGAAAATCGACATTTTTCTTTCGACATATCGTCTCGTAAAACGATACTTTTATTAATACCAAATATAAATAATACAGGTATTTTTCCCCCGGTATCACCATACATAGACCGTAGAAGGAATATGGGGTAGAGTACTTATACGAGCTGCGCAGTTGCTGTAGCCACCACCTCTATGTTCCGACATTGAACTGCTTTCCTGCCAATAGCACCATAAAAAACCTGGGGATAGTCTTTGATGTTAGGTCACTGTAAGTAAACACTATGAAGTGTTTCTATAGTCTCTTCACGGTCAAGTGAGCACTTTTTAAGGTCCTCCCAGTAGGCATAAAACCCAAAGATAATTATATATTGTGGCCCCATATGTTAATTTGGAGAGCTTTAAAATCTATATACTGTATTTCTCACATGGAAATTTTATATCAACAGTTGCTGAGAGTATATAAATAAGCTGAAAGGCACTTGTGCGTCAGACCCCAAAAATTGATGATTTTATATTTGAACCAAACGTCGTTCAACTCGTACACATTCTATGTAATGACATTTTTGCTGAGTAAAAATTGTACACCTTTTATTTTTTGAATAGTTTGATGTCAAATACAAAATTATTCAGTTTTGTAGCAGTTGTATTAACAAATGCTAAGTTTTTCAGTTGAAAAAATGTACAAAGTAAACTGATTCCACGGGCTACCGCGTGATTTATATATAATCACAAAAGAACATTCCATGCACATGAAAATGTTAAGTATAATGAAATGTTTGCGTAAGTTTAACATTGTTTTAAATTTATGAACTGTAATTTAGTGATTACCATAACCTCAAGATGCAGCCCCACTGCATTATATTTTGTTTTTAATTTCTTCAGTACAACTTACTTGGTATCTTGGGTACAACTAAAAAAATAATTTTAATTTGACATCAACTTTTTGTTAATATTTATTATTCGAGGAAAATGCTACCCCATATAATGCATACGAGTCTAACAACTTTTGATATTATTATAAAATCTATTTTTTTTTTGGCCCGACACCCTTAAGCATGGCCGTAAAGTGTTCACTTACCGTGTATAGCTTATATACTTCCTCTAATCTAGTTTCAGCGCAACTAGAACATGTTCACGATAGAAGTAATATATTATTATAAAAGTGTGGATTTGTTGGTATTTACAACGTAAACAATTGCACGATAGTTGATTATGTCATGTGACTAACAGTTGGCGACATGGGAGAATACTAAAATTGGTCTGTAGTCCATTCTGGTTACTTCCAAATTTTTGAAGCCCTGATGAAGTTCTACTTCCAGGATATTCCTCCGCCTCATGCAAACGAAGCTTACCAGTGTCTAGAAAATTACACCGAAGAGAGAACGCATATCATTCGTGTGCACTCAGTGTAACAATACCTACTTTCCTTAAGAGTTATTACTTAAAAGGCATTACCAACAATCATTTTTTCTTACTGGGTTTATTTATATTAATTATACATGAAAAATTGTAATTTATGGGTAAAATGTATGTAATAGTTGAATTTAACCAAAAATAATATACTTCTATTTTAAGTATAAAATGCTTGTGATAATTGACATATTTAGAAACTGCTAAATGCGTCATACATGGGGTAATTTCTCAAAAAGTTTGATTTACAAAGTGTGAATGAATCTTGTATAGACTATAGCTCATGTACAGTGTGTGTGTGTGTGTGTGTGTGTGTGTGTGTGTGTGTGTGTGTGTGTGTGTGTGTGTGTGTGTGTGTGTGTGTGTGTGTCTGACGTGGTGTTATTTTGCCGGTTGGTGTAAAGAGTGAGAGTGGCGTCTTATCCGCCAGGGAGGAGGCGAGATAGTCCAGCTCTCCCCTGTCTGTGTGTTTACATCTGCCGCCAGCCAGCTGGGCGCTGATGCAACCTTGCCGACACTGGGCCAGTGCCTACAGCCTACACAGCTGGAGGTTCTGTCCGTTGGCGATGCTCTCACGAAACTACTCGCTACACGCGTCAAAACCCTCCCTCTCTTGGGGAGGGAGTTTTACGCCATTCTAGCAACAAACAAAACGGATCTTATACGAAGAAATTTTACCTGCAAATATGTTAAAAAATAATTTACAAACAAAAAACAGATACCTCGTAACGCCAAACAGCGAAAAACTAAGAATTCTTTAGATTAACTCCAATTTCTTCAAATAAAAATTTACCTTCAAATCTGGATTATATTGTATACTCATCAAAATTATACCTGTTTTTTTTTTTCATCAAAATTGTTGTCTTTACCGTTAAATGCCACTTTTTTTACTTTTTTTTTTTCTCGTTAGGGCAACGAAGTTATCCAATAAGCAAGCTCCTCCCCCCCACCCTTCTATCATTTTTATCTAGCGCGATCAAAGCTTAAATGGTGTGTGATAAAAAATACTTGTACCCAGAAGTGAAGATACAGAGAAAAAAATCGGAAATGCCTTAAGTGGCGCAGTGGAAAAACTCCGGACTCTCATTCGGGAGGACCACGGTTCGAATTCCGGTCAGGACATTTTCTATTCGTTTATCTATGGTTTCCCGAAAACTCTCCAGGTGAGTTGGGGCTGTTCCTAAATGCAGTTCTCGGGCGACTCCTCGTGCTTCTTTGTGCAAATTGCTCAGTATCTAGATGACCTACATTTTCACTTGTTATTGAAAAACATTTGCGTTAAAAAATAACTCCTCGCACACTTTCAACGGGTTAATAATCTACAAACTTACCACATCTAGTCAATGTTATGGTACCGACATGCTCTTGGAGTGTAAAATGGCCTAGCGGTCAATCCTTTCGTGCCTCTGGTTGCATGTAAATAATGCTTCTGTCTTTACAGCGTAGTTTGGACGCCCACGTAATTCCTATTTTAGTCTACATCTCCCTTTTCTATTCTATTTTTATGCCACTTTAGCGATGGCAATTTCTTCATATTGCTTTAATTCAAAAATTAAACCTGAAACTTATCTCGAGTAATTACGTTTCTTATTACTGGCGGCGTGTTTGATCACAAGGTAACGTTCCTACCCCGAATTCGGAAGGTGTGTTTCATTCAGTTTGGCTTTACTGGAGACTGTTTCCGTTCCAGTGGCTTTCCGTCTCCATTCCAGACAGGGTGCAGTTCCTTGTTACGAAACTGTTTAACTTTTAAACGAAGATTCCGGTAAGTTATGGTGCTTGTATGAACGAAATATATTACTTTTTCCTAAAATACGCGTTTTCGAGGACTTGATGTCCACATTTTTGATATATTGTTTTGTCATAATTTCTGAAGTATAAATAACTGATCCAGAATTTTTTTCTGTACTGAAGGAACATGTGTTTCTTAAAACATTCGCCTTGGTTTTGGAATGAAAAAAATGTTTTCGCTCCCCCGCATTCACCTCAAAGGCGGCAAGAACATGCGGTTGTTATATTTACTGCACGAAGGTTGATAATGATGTTAACGTAGTTCCTGGTATAATATTATTATATACTGTTACAATTTATCTCTATCTCGAAATTCAGCGGGCTAACCAAAGTTCAGTTAGGGAAGCAAGTCTTGATTAAATAAGAGAGTTGATTATACTTTTATAGTTTTATTTACATTAACCGCAAACAAAATTCTTTCTACTCAACATCTCTCAATTAATTTATATCACAATGACTTCAATTAATACAATTTATGATTACCTCAAAGAATTCAATAAAATTAAATAATTGAGAATCGTACCCAATAGACAGTTTATAGAAATCTACTTAATTATTTTATAAATTATATGTACATATGACCGTTCCAATCATCTTTATATATGAAATCCTTTGTGTGTGACTAAACCGCATCACCAATGACAAACCACTGGACCAATTGAGACCATATGTTATTGAGGTGGCGAGTAAGGTTTTTAGTAATGTTTCATTCAGATAGGTGGCGCTGAAGTCGTCTTCTATATTTATGGGCCGATTTTGCTAATACTTGAAGGAAATGTTTGTTGATCTAAAATTTATTGTTTTATTGTGCTTTGCATTTGGAAGGTTAGGTTCCGATAGGTAGCGTTGTAGTCTAACTTTATTTTTATAGGCCGATTTTGCTCATACTTGCAGGAATTGTTTGTTGATCTAAGAGAGAAATGCCAGCGATACCACGGTCAAGCATCGGTTGACGTACCAGACGTAAGAGAGAGAACGCATTGAGAAGGCGTAATAGAATGTGAAAGAGGCGGAACAACGTTCGCCGGGATCAGCTAGTTTATAATTAAATCCGTATTACGTGTTAATTCAGTCTCACTTCAGTTTAGTCCATTTCCCGCCAGTCCGCAATGTTAAAGTTCTCCGAGCGCCCTCGCGCACAATACCTGTCTCTTGTAGGGTCCACCACAATACCTGTCTCTTGTAGGGTCCACGTCCTCCCATCCATTCACACCACGCACACCTCGCACTATACTTCGCGTCCGCACTCAACTAGATGGCCTTCGCCAAGACTGCTAGCCGCTGGATCGCTGCGGTATTTATACAGTCGTAGGCCATAATCCATAAATTCCATATATTCCCTAGTTGCGCAGTGTGTTAAAATTCCCAGAATATTCTTGCGCCTTTGCTATATTTGTCGGCACTCCAGCAGTGGAGAGAGGGGGGGTTGTGATGCCAGTCAGGAGCGGAGTGGCGCTGTCAATCATCGACTGGCTTCCCAGAAGGTAATAAAGCATCGAGCGTGTGGGTACCGGCGGAGGGGAGAGTCGAGGTGGTGGTGACCCACAGCGCCGGACAGTAGCCCGGTGCCAGCTGCAGCGCGTAATAATACTATCCATAATTACCGATCGCAAAACTATGAATGCGCACACAAGCCCATACGTAATCCGTGACCGCGTAAGTACTTCGTATTGCAGGAATAATGCATGCATTCAGCGATATGTCCGAATCTCCTCAATCAGACGGAAGTATCGGAAAGGGGAGATGGATTGGTGGTACTAAGTATGCTCCGAGGTACTGCGCGTGCGCAATGGTATAAACTGCAAAAAGAAATATGACTGACTAGATTCATCAAATTACATATGTGGTTATAGCTGCTAACACCGTAGTTGTTCACCTGGTACATGCAAGAGTTTAATTATAGATTTTAGTAGAGAATTTAGTGTGTGCCGGGCATAACGGCCGAGGAACTGATAAAATTCAATCTACGGAAGAGCACCTGAATTCTCCTGTGACGGGGTTTGGACATTTAAAAAACTATCGTCAGTGCAGCCGGCTTGCTTCTAATTCGAACCCACGACGACCTGAATGCGAATAGCAGACGGTATTAGCGTTAAACCCTTGGTGCAAGTTTGTCAGCAGCTTTATCCGCCCCAGGGAAGGGAGTGGGTGGTGTTATGTAAAAAAAAAAAAAGGGTTGTTTGGGGAGGGGGGTCGAACTGAGTGCGAGCGCAGTTATGACTGGCGCGCCGCATTGCAGCCACAACATCGCGGCTATTTACAGCCTGTCTCGACACCACAATGCCCTGCCTAAAAATACTGTTTATCCGCACTCCATTCACCATTACCATTTACTGCATCGAGCATAACTAAACAAAAGGCTTGCTCCAGGAGCAGACTTGATGGCATCCAGCGATCCCGAGTTGCTCGCTAACTGCAGTGCGAAGCCATTGCTTCCGTTTGTGTGCGTAATTGACACACCCAAAAATACCTGCCATGTACTAACACTGAATATTATATACTAAGGGCCCAGCCCGTGACTTTTTTTTTGACGTGCCTGGAATAGTTACCATGTTACAAATTGTGGTTATCATACAGAGACTGGAAAAAAAGAAAAAAAAAATTTCATTTACATATATATGTATATATAATATAGGTAATAATGAAATTATGTGAAATATACTCAACACTGAAGCGACTGCTGTACCATATATTTCTCTATCAACTTGGCCACTGCGGCCCCACTTGATATAGTTATATCCACTGTAGGGGAAATTACTATAGATTACTAAATTATAATAGTGGGTAGGAAAATGTGTTATATTTCTTATATTTTCATTACCACGTACAGGCCCCAGTCTTTATTCTCAGATAGACAAATAATGAAGATTGGTTTAAAATGTACCACGTGAAAATTCATTTGAACAAGAGAACGGAATAGTTGTGAGTTGAGAGATGTAAATTAAAATGATCATCTATGTAAAATTAATAACTCTTTCAAACATATTTTCTACACTACACAGAACAAGAATTAGCATTTCACAAGTTTAACGCTTTATTTGAGAAGAGGAAATATAAGACAAAGCGACACACATCCCTCACATATCATCAAAAAATACTTATTTTAATATTTCAAAAAATTCAATACTCAAACACTATTGAGAACAACTGCTGTCAGAAAAAAGTAATTTGATATGAGTTTACGGAATACACTCTACTAGCGTTTGATTATGATTCTCAAAATGTGTAACAGCAATATGAACTATGCGAGCACTGATAATTTTACTGGTAGTTCTTGGAATTTTGTTAAATGTACAATTTCTGCAGTTACTGTCTTCACAGGTTAAAATAACAGATTTAAACCTTCTATGCAACGAGTCTCCTCGAGACTTCGAGGTGTTTAAGAAGGAAGCCAAATTAGTTACTTGTAGAAAATTAAAGTACATTGGTACAATTCCATTATTCCAATTTTATCATTTCTGTAATATTCACAAATAAACATGTCTCTTGTAAGATCCTGCGTGTATTGAATATTAAAACCAGGTTAGATCTTACATGAAGTAAGGACGTCGTTTCGAGATAGCTGTCACACAACTTTAGCCTCTCCTCGTACGGTAATCACCCCAAATGGCGCAGGTTACAATGTGAAATAGACATTTTCACACAACCACTTCGTGGTTCATTGCAGCTTGTAACGAACCGCCATGTCAGAAAAAAGGAATCCTCGTTTCTTTCTCTTCAAAGCGATTGTTCTATCGAGTCATTTCCTTTTATGATTACTCCTTTTAAAATAAACTGCACAGAATACATAGAGAACATATGATACTGAAGGGTATTTAAATGAAGTCGCCTAACTTATTTATATGTTGTTCCTACAAACATAGTGAAAAATAATATATTAAATTTAAAAAAAAACATCTGACACATGACAATAAATAAAAATAAACACATTGATATCAGGGTAACCATCATGCAGTAGTAAACAGAGCAAGTCTGTACCATTACACCACTAAGCTACTGCGGCCCCACTTGGTATCGCTCTATCCACTGACCCACTATGGCCCCACTTCGGATCGCTCTAGCCATTGGGCCAATACGGACCCAGTTGATATTAACTCAACATTGAAGCGAGACATTTGGAGTAAAAAATTATATTCCATTACCTTCATATCTCTATGCAATAATCTCTCCATTAATACAAAACTTACATAGGAAAAAAGTAATTAAAAATGATTTTTTAGGATAAAAGGTAATGATTGCGTAATCTGATCTTGCCGAAATTCGAACTTGACCTGTATTTGACCCTGAAGATTCGCTCTGCAAAATTTGAAGAATTTTTGTTAAGTTTCAAGGGACTTAGAAGTATTAATGAGGGACGGACAAACTGAGATCGTCCTATTATATAATAGAATGCCTAAGCCATCAGAGAATTACTCTGCCTTTTCAACTTATATATCCTCCCCCTTTTTTTATTTGTTGTTTTCATGGATATATGTGATATTCCTAAGTGTTATGACATAGAAAATATAAATAAAAAAATTCAGGGAAATTGGAAACGGTTATTCGTGGGGGAAAAAATCTTTATAAACAAACTATATGAATCGAAATTTGCACTAGTGTAGTATTTCTCACTGAAGTGTGCTATATCTTTTTTTCATGTCAATTTTTCCCACCAAAATTTGTATGCATCATTTGCATTGCTATTCTGCAATGTTATATCACGTTTATAGTGAAAGATATTTACTTTGCTGAATGAGTTTCCTTATTCCTGAATTACCTGGTGTGCAATACTTTATTTTGTCCTATGTGCCTTGTAACGGGGCCATTAAAGTAATTTCAAATTGCAATTTATGTTTCCCGGTTCTTCGACTATCACATATATCCATAGAAACAGCAAAATAGAGGGAGGGGGGTATTTCATTTAGGTTACCAAACTATTATCCATTTCATATAAGTGATCTCAAATTTGACAGACAATGTGACCAACCTACACACTATGTAAACAGTAAATGCTCTCGCTCCTACAGTATTATCAGCTGATGAATTTCTGCGGGATCCGTGTTAGGTTGGCTAATTTGATGTCTTTGGAATATAATAAAACTCGGAACTAAAAGTTGTAATTTGAAATCTTAATTATACTTACAGCATTTATAGTTTAAATTATGTTTCTAAATCAATATTAAATTTTGTTGACTATTAGTAACGGACTTAAAAACATGTTCAGCATTTATGACAGTATGTCGACACGTACGAACAGTAAACGTTTCCAGCCAATGGCAACCCATGTTTGCGTTTCCAGCGCAGTGAAGGCAGTTGTGCGTGCGCTTTTTTCTCATAGTGTTTACCATACGGATATCTTATTGGTGTTGTCGGAATATTTAATCGGTAGTTAATTATTTATTTGCTTTATCCAAACACAGTTGGTTGTAGGTACCGTTATGCGTTTTGTTGAGTGAAATGTAATATTAATTGGCACCAAGTTAAAACTGCTCGTTCCGTCATTTTCCTAATCTCATTTCACAATGAAGTGACACGAATATAATTTCCGTATATAAGTTTTTAAGTTTGTTTGTCTCGGGAAACCGGCGCAGTGTTGATTTTGCTGAATGATTCTGCAAAAAAATGATTTAATGCTAGTGACGAACAAACGTGATTTTGGCGAAGTAAGCTCGCAAGGATTGCCATAGAAAAACGTGTTCAAGAGGTCACAACAGTAAGTTTGCGTGTTTTGTAAATGTATTTGTAAACCGTTAGTAAATTTATTGAAATAAACGTGGCCTGAAAAATGCCTCACTTTCTACACTTTCGTAGTGAGTGAATAGCATTTGTCTACATCTTAAATTCGAGTGTAAGGTTAACTTCAGTCAAATTGTGTGCGTGTATATATTGCTGCATCTGTACGAATACGAACACGCATGTATAGCGTTTTGTATTTTCTTTAAAGTTATAATTTTCGAAGTTAAATATGTTAAGTGTTATTTCCATACGAGCAAAATTTTCCACTGCTCCATCAAAACAATATGCAACTCAAAATGTCACACACTCATGCCGGAATCACATAGCTTCCGACCAACACAGCACGAAACGACCAAAAACGCTACCACGACACATTTCAATGTGACTACTTGAATTTACTGCACGACCGACACCACGCTGTCGGCATTTAACATAACTATTTAGAAGGCGCTGATAGACTACATAGTCTCAAAGGCGGTGAACAAGAGGGACATAATAATGGTGACAAATTGGTATCGCTAATGCATACACAAGTAAAATTTTTTTTAAGATTTAGATACAGTAGTTTTAAATTTATTTTTCTTTAAGCTGCGTATTTACCATTGTAGGGAAAGCTTGCAATACAATTTAATTTTGCAATGTTGTACATTCTATGCGTCGTGCCGCACGACACGACGAAGAATAGAAATAAGTTCTAATCCAAAATTGCTGGTCGGACGACAGAATCGGTCGGGCTTACCACGATCTATCTTGTATTTCATTGGCTGTTGGCCGTCGTGTCGTGCACGTTGGGGCTGCGAGATTCCGGCATCGTAAGAGCAAAATAATCCCGTCCCACGAAAGACGATAAAACTAAAGGCCCCCCTCGCATTTCTGCTCATAGAGTTTTTCCTTTTTCCCTCGAAATAAAATAAAGATGATACCCTAATTGGGCCCACATTTCATTGCTATGAACATTTATCTGTGTTATTATTGATTGAAACTTTAAAACACTTGTTCAGGAGGGTTTCAAAATGTAAAGCTTTACTGGCCATACAAACTTGTAAGTTGTATCACTTTTATTTTTTTTTAGAACGCATATAAGATTTTTCAAGCTTGCTATGCAGGGATACTTGTTATCAAATATATTTGAAGGTTTTTCCTGTTTTCAAAGGCTGCACATGGAAGTAACAATTGCATGTGGGTTTCAACGTTGGAGTCTTTCAGAAACGTTTTGAGCATTTTTGTTTGAAAATTGAAAGCGCTCGTATGTTTTTAACATGCATTGTTAAGAATATTTACGAGTAATTGAAGAATACGTCACGTAAACAGGATTTACATTGGAAAGGCAACTTTTTGATATCAAGTAGATTGAAACATGCTTATCAAACAAAATTATTTCTATTTAAGCACCCAACGAAGGTGCTCCAACATCATAAAGAAGTGTCCCATGCATCGGCAGGAACTGCGACATTCTAAACTTTATCGCTAAGGAAAATGATGTTAATGATTTCTTCAATCTTGGGTAGATGGAGCATCTTTTTAGTGTGTATGTAACATGTTCGTTTGACATATTGTTGCCCTAGGTCACATCTGCTTCTCTAGAGAGGTTTGCGACATCTCTGAACTGAATTACAGTTTTTCACTAGGTACCCGAGAACAAGCCTAGGGCTGTATTCACAATTTTGAGGAGGGAGGTTGTGCGACTGATTTTCAGTGTAAATATCAACACTGAGTTTGTCAGAAATAAGTTTTTATTCGTCGCATGACAATCTGAAGACGTAGGTACCTATTTGAGAAGAGTTATTGAAGTACTTTGTATGTAGGCCTGCAATACTTGACATTTTATTTACTAAATGATAGTTATTAAAATTACTGAAATTAAGTAACATTTGCGTAAATATTTTGGCTAGCTAAATCCTGAGAATCATAACCACCATAAAAGTATCAGGCTGTACAGTGTTTGTTGTCATATCATAACACAAAGCTGAACTATGTACTTTTAATACAATAGTCGGCATAGCCTGTATGTAAGGATGTATACCGTCTTCGAAAAGGTAAGGAAGGGGGAGGGTGTGGTATTTCGGTTTCTGTGCATTCCTTGGGGGGGGGGGGGGGGGGAGTCCTCTTGGTATTTGGTGTTCGCGGAAACCATGCTAAATTTTTATGTTTGCAAATACTTACTTCAGGTAAGTGTGACAAGATTAGTTGTCATTAATATGTTAAGAGTGTATTCGAAAACAGTAAAATATCTTTTATTCATTTGACAGTCAAAATACAATTTCATTTTCGTGCATCCTGGTTTCAAATTTCTTGCAAGGTAAAATATAAATTTATACTTATTACATGGGCTGTTAGTCATTTACATAAGATTTATAAACTAATAAAAAATGGGATTGTTGCCAACATGAAACTGCTTGAACATCTCTCCACAGCCTCTAAAAGTCATTTGGGAGGAGGCACATGCAGTTTGTATATAAAAAAAAAAGCAGCAGCAGTCATATGTTTGTTTACAAATACTGGCAGTCATAGGTTTGTTTACAAATACTGGCAGTCATGTGGGGTTTGTTTACAAACAGTCACCTTCAATGACAGTTCAGCTGTGGCGGAAGGATACATAGCCACCCAGATGCCATTGGCACTACTTTCCTAGAACTGTCAAATTTGAGACCACTTATATGAAATACTGTACCTAGGTTGTGTGTTGAGCTAACACGCTAAGGCGCTTCTGCATATGCTGCAACATGATGTACGCTAGTTCGCGATCAATTCAGCATTCCTGGAAAATTTTATCACTTCAATTTGTCACTCATTTAAAATGAATATTTTAGGGATGCTCCCTTAACATGTTGGATTATCTGTGAAAAGTCACCTTCATTGTGGGAATTATCTTAGTTTTTGTAGACCGTCGTAGACTATTGTTAAACTGCAGTTGTTGCGGCATTGGTATATATTCCTTAAAATGGCAACTAGGTAAGCCACTTTGCAGGGCCAGTTAGAAGTCTGGATACGTCGTGAAAGAGGCACATTAGATATTTTCAATGAGACTCCATGCCTCAACAACCCACGTTCCCAAGCGTTCGCTTCTCTCTTAAAAAAAAAACACCACCTGTTCTTTGAATTTTGCAGGTTTCCCAACTGCTCTTTAGCAGATACGTGATCGTTTTTAGACCACCTACTGAAATTATCTGTTCCCATTGCAGTATTTTATATGTATAAACTTAAATTATGTTATGAATTTCCCAATATCTATGCACTCTTATGTTTAAAAATGATCCTATAGACGCAATGCAACAATTTATAGGCTGTTGGTAAAATGAGCACTTTTGAAAGTCCTGCTCAAGATCTACTTATATGCACGTCGTGTATTCTTCCGCCTTATGTAAAATTAACGTTGCCATGGACCACATCACACTCTTCATGCTTCGGTCTGAAGAATCTTTCGAATTATTTGAAAAGTAACAAAATACTTTCTGCGATACGTTACAGAACACTTTTTATTTTACGGTAAGATATGGAACTACTTTCCCTCCATCGTTACCAACTATACTGGGCGTATATTACTCAGTGTGCCCGTTAAAATATAATGCAGGTAGGAGCAGTGACTTTTTTTCGAAGGTTGATTTCGAAAGTGCTCACTTTATCGTGAACAGCCTTTACTGGTCGGAATCCGCCCCTCCCTGAATGCATAACACCAGTACGTTCTTCCCCATTTATATCTTACACTGATGTAATTGCGCTCCCTAAACTACGCCATTTTGCTAAAAACGCATTAAATTTGTATAATTGCTCGAGAACCGGTAAATCAAAGCTTTCTTATAAATTTTATATGAACTGTGCATTATTACTAGCGAGTTCGATTTTATAAACGATCGTATTCGAGAGAAGGTATAATCAAGCGAATTTGAGAACTTGTATCTGCGTTATTAAATGTTTAACTGTCGATGTGAAGTAGGCTTCACATTATTGGAAATGCCGTGACAGTGTACCTTCGTAGTACGCCCCCGTAGCCCCCTGTTTCTCGTGCCATTGAATATAAACGTGTTATAGAGGGACGAGATCAATAAACAGTTCACTGCATTTTCAGAACTAGTTCCCTCGTCTTCTGCTGGTGGCGCCGTCGTGGTCAGACAAGTACTGCATCAAGCGTTAATGTGGGGAAATGCGATTATCCCTTGTCCCCTTCAGGCGAATGTAGTTAGTTTCCCAGTGGAATTTTCACTACTTCCGCATGTGATAAATGTGGCGTGGTGTTGCCGTCTGCAGGCGTGTTTCATTTTCGGGGACGATCCCGCCTCTCCCTCGTGTGTGCGCACAGTACGTCCGCTAGGGTCCTACTGTGTGGGGCGAGACAGCTGCTTAAACGGTGCACGAAAATAGCATATTTATATAATTTTTGTCACAAATAGTTTGAGGATTTTTCGAAATTTTTGGTTCTACAAAAATTAATTTTGAACACCTTAATATGGTTAGAAATTCTCTGCGTTCGTTATTCTCGGAGCCCTGATTGGAGGTAAGAAAAATAACCTTTTCTTCCATCAGTGCTACGAGAATAATGGCGGCAGTGAAAATCTAACACCTTAAAAAGGCGTTTAAAATTATTATTTACATCTTGTCGAATAAAAAATTTCGATACACCCTTTGGAAAATGACCTCGAAAATCGGGTAAATATATTGGTTTAATGCACCATTCCTCTGAACTCGACCCGAACACGCTGCAACTTGGTTCGCCGTTCAGCGCCTTGTATAGGCCGTTCACGGTAAAGTGAGCACTTTCGAGGCCCTAGTTCCTTTTTCCTTTCAACCATGTTTTATCCTATAACCACGTTTTAAAATAAATATTGCCGTGTAAGTAATGCACCCAGTATGTTTATTCCACCGCACTCTGAATTTAATGCCTAGGGCTAAAATAATATATGTTTACCGACTATTCTAAATGAGAGGGCTTTCGAAAGTGCTCATTTTACCGTGAATAGCCTCTAACGTACTCGGCGCCCTGCAGCCACACCGACAGTGAATCATGCACTAGCCAACCAGACGAGAGGCCTGTTACCAGAGCCTCGCGCAGCCATTAGGGCACTTGACACGTCCACAACAAAGCAATCGCCATGTTACTTCGCCTCTCTGCATGCTGCTGCCCTACATACACGTGGCGCTGTCGCGACACGCTTGTGAATTTACAAGACAGCGCTACTCGCTACTTCTCTCTCAGAGAACAACCAAGTTTCTCCTCCCTCGAGCATGCACGACTCTTCCGGGGAGGGAGCGATGACTTAAGATAGTGTCTGCCCGTAATAAATCGACACGAGCATACGGAAGAGATTTCAGACCCCCTCGCTGTAAAAAAAGAATTGAGGTAAAATTCTCTTACATGTAACCTCTACATATAAGGTAAAATTATCTCTTAAATGTAGGGTAAATTTACTTAACAAGTAAAGCACTATTCCGTAATCATACGGGAAATATACCTGACAAAAGTGGGGCAAAATTCCACACAGGTAACGGAAAATTACCCATATTGTAAAATAAAACTATATATAAAAATATCCCGGAGTATTAGTACTGAATTTTTTTTCATTACGTACATCCTTTAACAAACAGTAACCGAAACCTCATCACTAAAATCCTCGACACTTACAGGTGGATGGGCGCGAACCATAGTCTTCTATCACGATAGGCCGGTGCGCTATCCATTACACTACGACGACAGCCTCAGTGAATATTAGCGTGTTAAAGAATTGTTTCTTCCGCCCCCCCCCCTCCTCCAACTTAGCTTTTAAGAATGCTGAAGAGATGTACGCGTCGTAAGGTAATTTTCCCATCCATGTATGGGATTTCCGCTACCATGTACGTGAATTTTACCCCAGAGTGCGGTTATTTTACCTTATCTGTAAGGAAAACTGTTCCCCCTACAAGTTTGCGAATATTACCTTACACTTGTCAGGTAATTTTCCCATATTTATTTTTGCAGAACTGGTGTCGGGCCATGTAAATGTTTGTAATTACTCCATCCGTTGTGCAGCATTTTTTTATGTTCAATGCTCGTGTAGTCGTAGGAATAGTGGTCTCCATGAAGGGATGGATGTAGGCCAGCGGCGTAACGGATCATGTAGATACCGGGTGGCGATCTTCGGCTTTTGTTCCAGTTGTCGGGGAAATTTTCATTTGTGTTTTCCAAATAATTAAGGACGTTGGACGGTAAGTTATCTACGCAGGAAAATAGTTAAGTTTTCAAAAATGGCAGCTCCAATAGACAAAACTAGTCGGTGATCATAAAAATTTATACTAAGTGGTATTTCGCAGCTCTTACAATAATGCTGTCTTGCACATCAAAATATACAGCTCCCTAGATATTAAAATAGCAATATTTTATATAGGCGGTTCACGGTAAAATGAGCACTTTTGAAAGCCTTGCTTAAGGTCTACTTGTATGCACGTTCTTCCGCTTTATGTAAAATCAACATTGCAATGAGCTTCATCGCTTTGTTCATGCTTCGGTCATGGGAAACTGGAATTATTAGAAAAGTATATATGTTACAAATCTGGTATTTTTTACACTTAGATGCAAAAAAAAAAAAAAAAAAAAAAAGAAAGCGAAAGAAATAATTTAAGTTATCACAAATGGTTAACCAACACTTTTTGAACTGCTTTCCATCCATAGTTACTAACTTTACTGGCTGCATGTCGTTCGGTGAACCCGTTAAAAAATATGCAGGTGGGAGCAGTGACTTTTTTTCTGAGGTTGATTTCAAAAGTGCTCACTTTATCGTGAACAGCCTTTATTAGGTCGCATAGGGTGGGGTTACCAGTCGGACCGCCCAAACTCGCATTGCCGTTATAGCTACAAGCAAGCCGCACATGTTGAAAAAAGAGAAACAGTTCAGTTCTATCTATGGATGTCTTAGAATTACTTTAGATGTATTGAACCCTGCATAGTTGTCAAATAAGACAATTTTCAGTATGTTATATAACAATATTTTTCAAGCCACTTAACCATATTTCTAGCGCATTGGTTCGGGCTACTTTTTTTTTAAGGTTGATGTAAAGTTGCCAGCAGTGCAATCGGCTGTAACACACAAGGGCTGCAGCGCTGTCAGCAGGCTGATCAAAGGGCACACGCCGTGACAGGAGTATCTGCGGTTTGATCGTAATTCGACAGCTTGGAGGGTTAGCAGCAGCACAAACATGTTTACTTTGATCACACGCGGTCGAGATGTGGAAGCTTCTCTTCTGGGAGCTATTTTGAAGCAGGAGTAGGCGGGGCGGTAGAACGAAGGAAAAGTGCGCAAGAGAGCAGACCTTTAAAAACCCTATATACTACTAAATAAAATATAAGCGTCTGTGCGATTTTCGAATTTTCAACTTTTAATTATTTTTTTCCATGTAGTATAATTGACAACTAAGCAATATCTTAAGTTAGTTTTTTTCATGTCTGTCTGTCCGACTAGATTTAACTCAAACCACTGAACGTATTGACATGAAATTTTCACATTCTATAAAAAATAACCCCAGGACCATCTTTGTTTTATTGAGATATCTCAAACGGTTCCGGAAAAAATGATCAGGGAAGTCCATAGATACTGGATTAAACTTTCATTAGGATTTATATTTCTGCATAAAAAAAATAATTGTTAAAAAAATGAGTTCCATAATTTCTCCTTTTTTTTTCTATGGGCTGTCCTTTCCTTCCAAAATGCCGTAGTGGGCCAGTGACTAAAGTTATTCCAAGTGGGGCCGCAGTGGTTTAATGGATAGAACAATATCAAGTGGGGCCGTAGTGACTCAGTGGATAGATATATATCAAATGGGTCCACAGTAGCTAGAACGATATTATCAGGGCTGTAAATAGGTACTGGATTAAAATTTTCTTAGGTTCACTGCATTAAAAAATTGAAACACCCCCCCCCCCCCCCTTCATTTCTTTTTTATATGGGCTGTCCTCCTTTCTTTTCCAAGAAAAGTGGCTAGATCGATTCAAAGTCCTAAATATCATGCTAACGAAGTAGCACTAGCCTGCTAGTAATAAATAAAGTTGAACGATCCACAACACAACTGTAGTGAAGTTGGTATCGTTGAGCTGAGCTGTTCTTCACAGCTGAGTGTGGCAGGTAGAACGTGACGCTAGCGGTATCCTTTTTGTAGATGTACTGTAGTGTCGTTATTGCACTCAGGAGGCACCGTGTGCTCAAACGAAGCTGACAGCTTTGGGAGGTAAATTTTCTCAGAGGGTGTTTGTTAGTTATAGGGAAATGAATAACGACGTAGTTTAACGTTCTATAATGGACGGTTCCCGGGTATAGTCTTGGAGGAGGAACTATTTAAATCGACGCATATTTAACTCGTCGACCACGTCCAATATGTTTCAGTTCGTCACTTTCATAAAGTGTCTTTTTGCACATCCATAGCCACGCAGGAGACTTGAGGCTTAACAGGTGCAACTTTGTGTGGATTTGTGTAACCCATTCAGACCAGTGTATAGGCCTACACAGTTGTGTACGTTAAGCACGTGTAGGTAATTTTTGGTTTGTACTGCACGCTGCGAAACTCTGATCAATGATCTTACCTGGGGGTAAATGATTAGCAAACCGTCGTACTGGTCTAGGTCATAATGGGTTCATATTCCTGTAGCCGAACATACAGCGTATACCGCATATTAGCTGTGACAAAATAACAAGTGTTGCGAAACCGTAAATTGTGGTTCTGAAAGTGTTAAAATGTTTGCGAATATTGTTCCAGAATTATTTTCCCTGGGTGTAACACTTTAGAATATGAAACGCTAACGGTGAAAGTTATCCGTTCTCCCATCCTTTGTTTGCATCACTGCTTCCCGGTCCTCGCCCGTTGCGATATGATCCTGGCCATTTTACATCACTGGGACGCTACTCCCTCACCGCGGGGGTGGATCGATCCCTTGTGAGGGACCTTGGCCACCCAGTTAGTTCTCAGTTAGCTTGTGGAGGCGAGAAGCTAACCCCCCTTCCCCCTTCAAACATACTTAATGCTGCAAAGCAAACGTTGTTTTACAGGATTCCCAGGGTAGCGCCTGGGAGCTGTTTCCATAGCTGAATTTTACTCTTTTTCCCTGCCTGTACGGGATAAAAAAGAGCGGTGAAGTTAATTGAATTTATCAGCGCGGAATTTTGAAGTTCAGGACTTGTGAAGTACTGTCACGAGCTCCCTGTGAGAGAGCTAGCGACAGTTTGGTATAAAAAGCGGAGGTTAATAGCCAAATGAAGTTAAATTATCGATATAAGTAGCTTTACCATGACTGGAGTGGCAAGGGTTATTATAATTAAATTAATTATATGTGAATTGTAGTGGTGGATGATCCGGTTAACCTCGCAGTAGACGTTAGACTGAGCAGGGTTACACGCTGACGTGGCGTGATATGGAGGGCCCGTCCGTTATATATATAGGATGTATATGAAAGTATGTTACAAACTTTGTGAAGCGATTCCTTGTCAAAAATGAGGTACAGTTATATAATGCGACTTAGACTGACGCAAATCCTAACGGAGAAATTCGTCCTTGAAAATAGAAAATAAATTTCGTATTTTGGCAAAATACCGTAAACTACTTTATTTCTAAGTAGTTGACGATATTTTGCCAAAATACAAAATTTTCCATTTTCAAGGGCGAATTTCTCCCTTAAGATTTGGGCCAACCTGTAAGTCGCATTATATAACTGTACCTAATTTTTGACAAAACATCACCTCACAAAGTTTGTAACATACTTTCATATACACTCTGTACAATGTAAAAAATAAATGCTTGGTGTTAGAGCACGAGTCATTAAGACGTTAGAGCAGGTCCCGTGGCGCCGACCTTGGCGCTGTCAGCTTTCCCTTCGCCCCGCCACTTCGATAAGCTCTAAAAATACGCGGCGATATTGGTTGGCTGTCTCATCGCTCGGGTCTAGAGCAGGCACTTGACGTCATCGTGGGCGGTATGCTCAGCAGCTCTCTCGCAACCCTGATTGGTGGAGGGTAGGGCCAGCAATACTCGCGTATGGGCTGCTCACGGTAAAATGAGCGAAAATTTAAGTTTTGTATTGTTCCGCCTTATGTGAAATTAACATTGCTATAGGCCTCGTCACTTTATCCGTGCGTCGGTCACATAAAAAAAAAAACAGAAAGCGAAATAAATAATTTAAGTTTATCACAAATGGTTACCAACACTTTTTATTCGACGTTAAGATACGGAACTACTTTCCATCCATCGGTAACAACTTTACTGGGAGCATGTCACGCAGTGCGTCCGTTAAAATACAGGGTATAAATGAATAGGTGTTACAAACTAACAGGAGTGGTACATGGGATGAAATTGAACATATTTTGTTAAGGTACACGTCTCCGGGAATGCCTCCTTATACCAAAATACGGCGATACCAGCGAGCAGGGTTAGTCGGCAACCCGGTGACAACCGAGCAGTATAAAGGCTCTTGTCCACAAGAATTTTCGCCGGAACGGTAATTCCGCCGAGTCGGAAGAAAGACCATGTGTCTGTGTCCGTGGGGACGGCAAGCGGCCGGAATGAAGTCAGTCGAGTCTTGAAATCCCTGCACTATGGATTTAAAGATAACGTGCAACCTCATAGCAGTATGTTATTTTAGTAAAAAATGGCATCAACAGCGTAGAAAATACTGGGTTCATCCACTAATGCAAGATCGATTGTTTGGTGCGTTTAATACGGTGTTAAACTAAGAGAAGACGACGCAAAGCATATGAATTTTTACAGAATGTCAAGAGAAACATTTGATAAATTATTGGCACTTCTCTACTACCATTTGAAACATGGAGACATGAATATGCGGAACTGCATTTCTCCACCTGAAATGTTGGCAACCACGTCGTATTTTTCATTGACAGCTATGCACATCAAACATACTAAATTCTCAACCTAAAATGTGTGTTGTATCACTGCATATGAACACAGCTTGTAATAATATTTTGAGAATACAGAAACACGTACATATTATCATTGGGAGAGAACATGTGGTAGAACTGTCACAGAAGTCTCTCCTTAAATTAACTACAAAATATATCGAGCACGCATATGATAAATTGCACTCGTTTATTTTATGTTTAACGAATGACTATGACTGCGATCACTTTAACATAAAAGATTTTAAGTGCACAATCCCATTAATCACCAAGGAATAAGATATTGCACGTAACTTGGCCAAATGGCCAAACGTCAAAATGACACCCAAAATAGGAAATGTCCATAAATATAAGGAAAAAAGTAACACAAATAAGAATAGCCCGCCTTGACAGTGCATGTTTTAGAACACATTTTCTAAATCCGATGTTTGTGAAAGATCAGACGCAGTGGATGCAGGACTGGTGAAAGATTGAAAACTCATTGAATCTTAACAATGTTGAACAGGATTCAACATTCATCCATGCCGATTCATCCATGGTGTTTCATGGCGGGTCGTAGCACTGGTAGTGGATGAGGCATGTGGCATTAGATATGTCGATGGACCTCCTATAGTTTGGTATGCATGTAATGCACTATACTCAGCATACTGATTGAAGGAATGTTGAGGTGGGTTGGGGTGGCATTCCACTGTTGCCTCGCTTCTTCCTAATATCCCTAATTAATTTCATCACTTCGAATTTAAAGTCGACTATATCATCCTCATCGAATTTGTCAACAGTTGGTGCAGTACCTTTAACAAAGGGCATGATTCTGCTTTGTCCTTGTTCAATGGAAGTGTTAGCGACAGCCATAATTTTCTTGTCCAATTCACTTATATGTCGTTTGCTTTTTGGCGGTTTTTCTAGATTTTTATTGGTACATTTGTCCACGCGACTGTTAGCTTCATCAGTTTTTCCAGGATCATCGTCAGGCATATTTGAAGAAGTTTGTCGATGAGTTGCCATTTTCGTTAGAAACTGTAGTTCATCATAAAACATGTACTTACGCTTTGTGTGTGCTGCTGCACCGCTCTTCTGATCCTCTATAACTTTTTTTGTGGTACTTCATCCAGTTGTCACGAATGTTAGCTCATTTTTTCATCACCAATTCACCTGCAAAGAACAGAATGGTTATTTGTTCCTGTTTGTTTCAGGTACTTGGCAACAGGAAATACCTTCTCAGACCTCCTTTACAGTTTTCGACTCTGAATAAAAACGCGTAGTTTGCAAGAAGATATGGATGATATTATGTTGGACATACATGTCAGCTCCGACCACCAGTAAATGGATGGATATAGCACATCAGTTCGAATTTATGGTAAATTTCCCGAATTGTATTGGGGCCGTCGACGGCAAGCACATCAGAATCATTAAGCCACAGGACAGTGGATCATTGTTTTAAAACTACAAAGGTTATTCATTGCTTCTAATGGTAGTTGTTGACACAAATTATGATTTCATTTATGTTCATGTCGGCGCTTATGGCAATGATTGCGACTCAAATGTGTTTAAAGAAACTTCTTTTTGGAAAAAATGTGCGGGACAAAACACTGAACATACCATCTCCAAAGCCACTACCAGATACTGAAGAGGAACTTTCTTGTGTTTTCGTAGGCGACGAAGCTTTTGCATTACACAGTAATTTTTTTCGTCCCTATGGTGGCCGAGAGCTTGATCATGTGAAGCGAGTTTTTAATTACTGCTTAACACGAGCGAGACGTTTCGTTGAGTGTACTTTCGGTATAGTAAGCAATAAATGAAGAATTTTTCACCGGCCATTAAATGTTTCTACAGACCTCGCAGTCAACATAGTGAAGGCATGCTGTATTCTTCAAAACTTCATCCATAAAGAAGAGGGACTTGGTACTACTTTCGTCGACACAATCATAGATAACTCAGAACTTTCAACACTCCCTCGTTCACAAGCAGTGCGAGGTAGTTTGGGAGCAAATGCTATTAGATATAGATTCGCTAACTACTTCGTTTCAGAACGTGGAAGAATTCCGTGGTAGGACAGATTTGCGTAATGCAGCGTCAAATAGTGACAACTGAAAACGATAAGTTCACTGTAATGTGTTCCAGCATGTTTTCAGTGCTAGAGCGCTTGAAAATCAAGTCACAGTACTTTCCTTTATTTGTATTTACCAGTACTACTTTTTTTTTTGTGGACGGAAATAAGTGTACCCGATTTTGATCACTCAAAACGTAAAACAATACAGGTGTTTATTAACTTACGTTCCAGCCTTTGGGAGGCGATTCCTTTAAATTGTATTTTGGCAAAATATCTAAAACGATGTCGAGTTTATTACGATTCTGTGGGCAATGTTAATGTCATTGTGATCTTAAAACTGTGAAGAAACCACTATTTAAACCTCTCCCCATATAGAAAATAACGGGGTGGTCACCATATTATTGCAAAAAAAAAAAGCCAGATAAAAAAAATTATGTCTTTTTGTCTGTAACATACGCTAATAAACGCCATGAATATTTGCATTAACCACTTGGTTACCTATTTCGTTTCTTTCTGCATCCGAGAGTGGTTAAAAATCTTCTTTCGGGAGGTTGCATACTTCCTTCTATGCTTCCAAAGTCAACCGCCTGTCTTTATACTCTTCTGCAGTCTTGTCCTACAGAACTGGCAGTTCCTGAACCAGCGTAATCAGTATATCACAATCTATAATGAATTATTCACTCATTTTGACAATGAACAATGTACCGCACTCGGCAAGCGCTATCCGGCCACTGACTGCGAGTTTGCCGGATCGTGGACAAGCGCACATGTCACCACATGTGTGAACGTGCACGCGGCGCGCAGCTTGTCTGCCGGCTCTACAGTGCTGCTCACGGCAGCCGGAACGTTAGAAACGCCGTGACGGGTCGTGGACAAGCTCTCATACGTAATGAGTCGCTACCGAACCGGCAGTTACGGCAGACGGCGAAAATTCTTGTGGACAAGCGCCCTAACAGTATGTATCGGACATTATATATGTAGGTTGATGGTGGTTTTGCACTGCCCCGTTTGACGCTCTCTCCGATGAATTGAGACGACCGTAATGACGCCGCGCGAGCTAGAGCACGAGAGAGCGCTCTTTGGGCCAATGGAGACGCGGCCTGAGTCAGTTATGCTTTTCAGAGCAATATGGCGGTGACCTGTAATTATGAAAACAACACGAAAATTGTCGCAATGTTTGAAATTCTACAATATTAAACATTTCCGCAGCTGAATAATACGTAATAGTTAATATGGAACAACTATGTTCGTATATTGAAGATAATGTTTTTTCTCCAAAAGATATGTTGTCGCAATTTGTTTTGCACTGTTTTCGTAGCGTGTTCCAGGAACTAAAAGTTGTAATTTAAAATCTTAGCTATACTTACATTTATGATTTAAATTATGTTTCTAAAGCAATATTAAATTTTATTGGCTATTAGTAACGGGACTTCAAAAAACATGTTCAGCATTTATGACGGTATGTCGACACGTACGAACAGTAAACGTTTCCAGCCAATGGCAACTCACGTTTGTGTTTCCAGCGCGATGAAGGCAGTTGTGCGTGCGCTTTCTTTCTCATCGTGTTTATTATACGAATATCTTATTGGTATTGTCTGAATATTTAATCGGTAGTTAATTTATTTGCTCTTTCCAAACAGTTGGTTGTAGGTACCATTGTAGTGCGTTTTGTTGAGTGAAATGTAATGTTAATCGGCATCTACTTAAAACTGCTCGTTTCGTCCTTTTCCTAACCGCCGTTCACAATGAAGTGAAGCGAATATAATTTCCTCCTAAAATTTTGTTTGTATCAGGAAACATGCGCAGTGTTGGTTTTACTGAATGATTTTGCAAATTATTTAATGCTAGTGACGAACAAATGTGATTTTAGTGAAGTAAACTGGCATGGATTGCACGCTGACGTTGGCGCCGGGCGTCGCACGTGGCGCTGTGACCCACTTGGGGCGGCCCCACCGGTTATTTGTAGCGCTTTTTTGCGCCACAAGCCTGCTGCTGCTCTTATGTGTGTTGTGCTGTCGGCCGCCCGCGCCCGCCCGCATATGTCATAGTTTGGTTCATGGTTAATTTATGGGCCTACTGCTTTGTATCATTTCGTAAGCCATTAGTACACCACTGCTAAGAATAACACATGCAAACTACATTCTCTTGGAGCAGTTGTAAACTTTTGGTTTGTATATGACGGAGGAGGGGGGGGGGGGGTTGGTCGTTATGCCATTGCATGGGTATACACTTAAGATTCTTTACATGGGATGGGGTTGCCATCTCTCACAATTTTAGGAAACAGTATTAAATTAATCAAATAAAATCTGTATTAAGTGTTAACAATTTTAAGATTATTTCATTTCAGTTTTAAAATATTCACAGGTCAGTTTAAAGTCAATTTGTGGATGTTTTTTCCTGGGGCAGAAGGGGGAGGGGGGGGGGTGGTTATGTCCACTGTAGACACCCCTCTCCCTTTCTGGATCATTTAATGTGATTTTCTGTTGCAGAAATGCTTCAAATGGTTTTGTTTTCCACACTGCCATTGTGTTGGCATAGAACTCTATGATTTATAATGTAATAACTTTTTTGGTTTGGTATGCATGACGTGTTATTAAGTGTATCTTGTTGAAAATAAATGGTCACTGAAAATGTTTTATTTTGATGAAATTCACAGCAAAATTGGTGCAGTAGGAACATATTTGTGTTTCACAGTTCCACAGAGGTCGCTTCACCAAAGCACAAAATATTTACTTTGGAGTCCTTGACAGTGCTAACATTTACGTGAAGTGGAAAAATATGTAATTAATGAAAAGGAGAATCTAAAGCTGGCTTGCTAGTTACAACAGTACCCTGCTGTGTGAGGGTGAGGTTACCATGATGTGCTAAAGCAGGTCAGCGTTTCCTACATAATGGCAGCTTAGTAGCTTCCATGCATGCTTAGTGTGAAGCGTGCTTGATGTGGTACGTTGCTTGTTCCAGATCACAACAGTCGGCAGCAGCAAGCTGCCAGTGGGGCCACCAAGGCCCCAGAGGTGGGCCATGCCCCCAGGAAGGTCCCTGCACTGCCGCCACAGCCATCTCCTGAGGAACGGCTGTTGCCCCAGCTGAGGCATAACTCATCTGGCTTCGAGGCGCTCAGTGTCCTGGTGCAGTACCTCGTGTTTGATGTGAGTAAACTTGCACAATAATGCATATGTGTGCAAACGTAGACTTTATTCACAATTAAAGTTGACTGCTAAAGTGTGATACACACTGCTTTTTTGTAAATTGCAAAAAAAAAAAAAAAAAAAAAAAAAAAAAAAAAAAAAAGCTGCTTGATGTGTGCTTTTGAAATTTTTTTATAAATGTACAACTAAGCTGAGTTTTTAAAATAAACCTGTGAACTATAGTGGATGCTTTTTGCTTGATAGTGGCATTTTACAGTTTCACACGGCTGCCTGTTGCATATTACTATCAGCAATAGTGGCTGTTAGTCATGCTAGAATGACAACCTTGTTGTCTAGAACCTAGTATTGTATTTAACAAGCTAGGATCCTGTTTGAACCTATTACTAAGCATTGTTTTGTATTTAATGTGAGGTTATAAACAGTACTAATAGGTAGGTGCAGCCAGAGCAGTGATTTTCTATGTCAGAAGAGTGTAATGATAATTTGGGATGAGAACTAACACAATCGAAGCAAAACAAAAATAAACAATCAATACATGCGAGACAAAATAAGTTGTAGCAAATTATGGTACTTCGACACAACACATCTCTCAAGGCAGTATATAAGTAGACACCTGCAAAATTTGCATTATCTTTTGGTTACGGGGTAAACTCCTTTGCGTTGTACATAGGGGAGTACAATCAGTGGTTTTATTGGCTACTAACTTTTACATGGAGTCACCTACCTTCTTGACTTTGTTAAAGAATATTGACCAGTATGCCGCTGAAGTTACATTATTGGTTCAAGATTCTCACGAGGCATTTGACATACTGCCGGCCTATGGCAGAAGTCTGTTAAATGCACAGTAGACCTAACCTGGAGTTCAGCCTGCAGCATGCTGCAATGTGAATTTTGCATCTCTCTAGTAATAAGAAATCTACCGCAACTAATTATACAGGAAACATTACATGCGAGAGAAATGTTTAATGTGAAAGTTTCTGTTATATCCCTTTCAGACCTGGTGGCATCAATTGATGCCATTAAAGGTAGTCAGTGTTTTGTTTTTAAAAAATACATTTACTTCCACAAAGACCTATTTTGCTCATTTTGGTATCCTTACTCTATGGTTTTAGATACTAATGTCATCTCTGGGGCTCAGAATGAACTAAATAAAAAAATATTCAGAATTTTATTGGAAAACCAGAAAATTAAATCAGGTCTGAAAGGGATATTGAAATAAGGGTTATATTGAAACATTTATGTTGAAAAAATTAATACTGCCCTTATGAAATTACTTTAGAATTTTTGATCTGATTTTAAAAATACCACCTTCCTTAAGTCGTATGCATAGGGGATGGGTTGGAGGATAAGTACTACTGTACATAGTGAAGTGTACTATATTCTTAAAATCCTCGGCCTGCACGCTTAGGTATTGGAAACATTAGTAAATATGCCTCAATCAATCATTGATCAAATTGGTGTGTTTGCTCTCGAAGAAAAAGTTTTGTCTGAAGCTAGTGATTTTGAAAAATTGAAAGGCAGTTCATAACTTGCAGTAGAGCACTCTTATCTGACCTCTGGGACTGAGAAAGTGTAGGCATCCAATCAAATTATTTAATACAGGTTCGAAAGAACAATTTATAGTCAATAAACTTGGTTCACCAGACGTTGGGTTATATCAAAATACATGCGAGTGTTTGGTGTCATTTTGATGTTGCCTATCATGATGGTTACTGGAATGACGCCTATATGTGGCACCACACATCCACGTAGGTATATTTATTGGCATTTCTTCCAAGTTCTAAAAATGTGTTGACATAAACAATGACCGTGTGTAAAAGGTTCACCTAGTAATGATTTTGTTATTATAGGGTTTCAGGTGTTGAGGGTTGCAATGTTTTTTTTCTTCTGTTTTTGATTAAATGTTTATCATGTGCTCTGAATACTTATCTGCCATGAATGAGTATTGATGAGGGTTGTGTTGGAAGCTGGAGTGTTGTTAGTGCATGGTGAGCCTCCTGCTATCTTGACGGTTAGCAAAACTCTGGAGTGTTCCTCTCCTCTCGATCACATGTGTTTTATATTTGCCAGGAGGCTGGCCCCATATAACCACGTCCAGCGAGAGTGTGTGTGTGTCGGTGTCTGGGATCAGTTGCTCAGGAGCCGTACATGGGTGAACAGAGGATGGGAGGGCTTGTTGCATGCTTCTTGGCCAAGGTATTAGGTCTCTTTGTGCTGGCTGCAGGAAGTGCTTACATCATCCTACTTGTGTCCATAGCATCTGCTGGCTGTAGTTGACACTGGTTTCTTGTTTGGTAGTTGGAAGCCTTCACCACACCGCAGTTACAACGCAACTTGGAACAGCTGAATGAGGAGTGGATTCACACAAGGCTTGAACTAGGTAAGTAAAAATTAAAAAATTTTGTTTGAAAACACAAACAGAATTTGACAAAGTTCCCAGCACTTCTTATCTCCCTGAAATGAAAGCTGTTAACATATAATTGGACCAGTTTTTCAAGTTTTTTGTGAGTCTTAATGATGTCTCTGATGTCAGTTATTTTCTTTTAAATGTAGTAGTCTGTTAGTTAGACCTCAAATTCACATTTTACTAGTATTTTTACAGATAATGGCTGATAATGTGTGACCATGTTTTAAAATAACATTGGGACACACTAGCTTTAGATGGTTAAAGGAATTACCATCTATAAAGAATTTTTTAGCCATTCATGGTCATCAGTATGAAAAAAAATTTGGCCATTTTGGCACTTTCTAGTGCTTATATTGTTGTATAAAAATTACAGTAAACATTGAGCTTTAATGACTACAGTTTATAATGCAATATCCAAAACTGTTAATTTCACTATACGAACTGAACTCAACTTATCACATTCAATTCATATTTGCAAATTCTAATTGTATAAGAAGAGGAGAAAACTAAATATTTATAATACGTCGTGTACATGTTGTTCGGAAATTAAATCCCCAAACTGTGGGAAGCGATCCATATGAAAAATAGTCTAAAAATATATAGGTCACCATATTCCTAAACATAATACTATGAGCCTGTGAAAATTGGGTTTTGAAAACTTATTTTAGCTGAATGCCTTGTACTTTCTGCCAACGGTAGGGACGGCTGCAATTTACCCACAGTACCATTTGGCACGCTATGCAACATATCGCTTCCTCAAGCATTGAGCACAGACCAAGGACGGCTAACATTATGCATGTATCTGCAACATGGGAAGCATAAGTCACCTTTTAGCTGCAGACTTTGTAGGTGTTGTACAAGGCATTCAGTAAAAATAAGTTTTCAAAACCCAATTTTTATAGGCTCTTACCTCCTTGAATATTCTGTTTAGGTACGTATATGGTGTCCTGTCTAATTTTGACTTTATTTTTCATAAGGAATCACCTCCAGTAGTTTTAAATTTAATTTCTGAACACCCTGAATGTGTATGGGAAAATTACTAATCTTGTTTAGCAATAGCATTAGCCTACCAAACCTATGTGCAATAATGTTTACTTAAAATACCTATTTTGTACTAGATAAATTTTTATCTTTTGTTTTGAAGTGTACGGTATTTAAGTAAGCGGTTGCTGTCTGATGAATGAACCTCCAAATCTTCTAGATCTGGTTTAATTTCGTGTAAATTAATTACAGCATCTTCAGTCACATAGTTGTGCAAAATTCCTCGACAAAAATAATATTTTCTTGCACTTATAGTTTTCTAAATAGCTACCTCCTTAATAAGCTTTTCCACATCTGCTATTTTTGAAGTTTTGTTGCAGTTAATAACTTTGGTTTTTGTTTCATCCATATAATTTTATTAGGGTGTTTGACTTTGATAGTTACGTGAGTTACTAGCAAAGATTTCATACTGTTTTGCATTTGTTTCATATGGCTTGGCACAATTCATTAAGCTTGGTGTATATTTCTACAGTAGAGAGAAAAATTAATTTTATTGATTAGCCATGTTACTTCAGTTTTCCTGCTGGTGGATGTGGATCTTTTATTAATTATAGATTGATATGAAGCATTATTTGTTAGCTTAGTAAACCTTCAAAACTGCATAATCAATAAGATAATAAACGTTCATGTGTGTTTGCATTTATTTGACCGTGATGATCACTGGAGTTTTTGGATTTTGACCTGACCACCTATTTGCATTGTGGAATGTAACCCTTCTAAACTGAGTTGACATCATGGAGAACCGGTTTTACCACAGAGAACTTTACAACTACAGTTTCCAGGAAAATCTTACCATTTTTAGGTATGGTTCATGTCCAAGTAAACATAATTCTGCTGTTCCCAGATTGTTGTATGATGCACATGTTTTATAGGAATTTCATTCATGCATTTGGAGTGTTATTCCTAACATTTGAAACTTTTGCCTACCGTATCTTTTGATTTTTTGCAGTGAATACCTGTGTTTGGTAAACAATTTCAGCTTGGGACTTGATGAACCCATGTAACATATTTTCTTCCACAGAGCTGCATTACTTTGTACTCTTGGAATTTCCCTTCTTATTTTTCTGTGAGGTAGGTCTTGCGAGTCATTGAAATCTATGGCTAGTTACCTGTGAAATATTTTCTTGCTGAGTCGCACAATAAATAGCTCTGTTGTAGATACATAGCCATTGCTTTCCCTCTTACATTGCTTACACAGTGTATTTACAGTGTCATATGCTCTAGACATAGTTTGATGCCAGAATGGCCACTGTTAAGATGTGCAAAATTATTCTCTGTTGTGATAATTGAAATTCAGTTACTTGTCAGAGTTGGCTCATAGGTTTAAGTCCTGAATCCATACCTATATCCATTTATGTTGAATATTATTGAATACTCTAAAGGATTTCTAAATGAACTAGCAACTATTTTTCAGAATACCAAATGGTATTCATTCTTTCATAGAGAATCTTACCATTTTATTTTGTGTATGGCTTAATGTCCCATTTTGAACCAGTGAAGAAGTTGGTGCATGGTGGTTGCTCCATTGCCTTTTGTCCACTCGAGAATATATGTAATAAGATGCAAGTGTATCCAGAATGTAATGAGTATCCCCATTCCTAAAACTTGTGTGCATATGCCTTTTGTGAACGTGTTCATAGCCAAGGTCCTATATAGAAATTTTATTCGGAATTGCTCCTTTAAAACTTTGTAATTTAGCTTTCTTGGGTGGAATGAGAGTAACACTTGTCCAGCACCAGTGTAAGGGGCAAGTTTAGTTTTTTTTTTTTTTTTTTTACATGCTCACCTGTGGTCATATACTTAGCTGGACCACTCTGTCGGCACACCAATGGTAACGGAATAACATGGCAGGAGTTTGCCAGCAGCTGTGTTAATGCAGGCAACAGGAATGTGGCCCCAATGCTGTATGCTGTGTTGCAGAGGAGGTGCAGGCAAGCTACAGGCGGTTGGGGGAGGAGATGTGCCAGAAGGTGGCAGCACACCGGCAGGAGCTGGAGGCAACGGCCGCCAGTTGTCACCAGCAGCTCGCAGAGCTTCAGGCTTCTCACTCTCACAAGTTGGAAGAAGGTCAGTCATATCCCACATCTCGCTACCCCAGAGGAGAAAGGACAACTGAGATTGATCCTGAAAGTGCTCAGTTTGAACCAACTGTACTTGAGATGTGACAGAAAAAAAGCAGTAAATATGTTCAGTTCAATCCATCTGCTGTGTCTGTGTGATAAACTGTTTTGTGATATTGATTCAGTACAATATACAGACAGGCCTTTTGTGTAGCTATTAAATTTTACTGCAGTTTATTTCCATAGTGTCTTTGCTCCTACGCCCACAGCTTATTTCATCAAGCTGACTGACAATAATTGTCCAGTCAAAGGGCTGAAATGACAGACGAGTCATATTAGAACAAAAGAGACTAATATTTTTAGTGGTTATCAGTGTAAAATTGATGTCTTGGAAGATTTTGAAATTATAGTTTTCTGTATATAGGAGTGGAAAGCTAGAAGTACATGAAATTATAACTGAGGCCATAACTAATTTCCTCTTGCTAAAGTTATAATTATATTTTTTATGAAGTTTATATTGCGTGTATTGTAGTTGTCATGTTTGAGAAAACACAAGCCCAAATGCTAATTTTTTTATAGTATAGTTATTCACCAACCAATGTGTTACAGTATATTATAAAAGTATACCGTGCAACCCTGTTAAGATGTTTCAGAAAAATACTGAGAAATGTGTGCTTACTAAGCAGGAAAACTTCTTAAAGGGTAAAATTTTGTATTTGTAATAGACAAGAGCAAACTTTTAAAATTTATTAAGCAGGAAAACATCTTAACCAAAAACTTCTTAAGAGAGATTTATTATTCCTTAATCTAAAGTCATTACTGAATTCATCTGAAGTGTTTTTCATAAATGTTAACTTGTATTGGTTTTACAGTTGTATGTCTGACTAAGCTTGGACTTACTAAGGAAAATCAGTACATATAATAGCATTTAATTTTTTCAATACATTTTTTGATACTGTTTTATTTGGTTAATTTTTATGTACAGTGACCATATTTATTTTTCCCCCAGTTGGTGAAATGCATGCAGCTGAGTTAGCTGAACTGGAGAATAAACACCAAGTGGTATGTAGCTTTCAAAGATAATGACAATGATGTGCATGATTATCTTTGGAAAACAAAAGCAGTACATACTGACGAAAAACTGATTGGAATAGCCATACCAATGTCTACCTCAATTTTGGCTGATATTAATTCAATTTCAAAACTGATCAATAACTTTAAGGCTTCACATTACTGGTTTGAGTGAGGTGAATTATTAACTGCTTTGATCTGTGGTGATCCACAAATTTTGCATTTTTGATAATCCCACCGCTCTGTCAATATTATTATGTCAGAATGGCTAATAGGTACTTATTTTATATAATTTGCCAAGCTTAAAAAAATAGTTTATTTCTCACAGGTAATATTAAGTTCTGAATGAAAAATGTTTCACTTGTAATAGTATCTAAATATACATATCCCCAAATGTTTATTCATTTGAAACATATTTTATTTCTTCCTTGCACTGTCCCTAATATAGCAAGTGTCATTTTTCTGGACTGAGTGATGTGCATGATCAATGGAAAGCTTACAAACTATTGCAAAATACTTAAATTTTTTTTTGAAACTAAAATTTTTTGTTTTTCCCGTAATTTGTAGTAGGGATCATAATGTCAACAACTAGAAATGGGTTGTTCCCACTTTTCCAGATCAGTTATGGTTTTTGAAAAAATATTAAATTCTCCATTGCTATTAAAAAAAACGGGTAGAGAACTCTGCAAATAGTTATTTTACTTTTTAAATGTAATACTAAGTGTAGAGATACTTTGAAAGTCACCATGCAGGAAAACAGCACCCAATGATGATTAACTAATCCAATCAGTTTTGCGTCATCCACACACACCAATTTTGACTTGGGCTTGACACCGGCTAACGGCCAGCGCCTATGATGGCGCTCACCACGCACATGTCCCGCACATGCGCAAAGAGGCCAATAATTTTGAACTTTCATATAAATGTTATTTTTCAGTGTAAAATGTGTTCTATTGTATTTGTAGGGTTTAATATGTCTTAAAATGTGTTCAAGTGTTAACTATTTTTAAATTGTTTAGTTATAAAATTCAAAGTGCCCACGGCACCAAGATTAAGAACACTGATATTCCAGCATGAACACAGTCATAAAGAGACTAAAATAATATGAATATCCATAAGAAAATTAAAGAAATGTAAAACATTATTTAATTTAATTTGTGCCATTTTATTTTCAATAATCAAATATTTTACTCGGCGTGCATAGCACTTCCGCTTATGTGAACTCCGTAGGCAGCCATGGTAGGTTCGTGCGACGCTTCTCTCTGGACAGTCTGTCGAGGAGAGCTGGTGAGGTAAGACACTGTCACGTATGCACTACAACTTTTGTTCACTGATTTAGGTTTCCATAGTCAATTTAGTTTACCAGCTAACCTTTGCTTGCATACGTTTTTGCCAGACATTTTCCCCAGCATTATGCTTCGGCTTCATTTATTTGTTGTGCCCTTGTGGCATTTTTAACTTAATTGAGGAGTTGTTGAAAGATGTCTGAGAAATCACATGACCCGTGCAACTAGAATCAGGCGCCATCCGCCTATGTTTATGGCATTTCATTGTAACTTCTGCATTATTGTTATGCACAATTTTAAGGGCTTGTTTTTATGCATGTATTTGAGGGTAATTTTTTTTTTTTAATATTTTATGGCAACATTACGTATAACCATGTGGCAGACAGGCGCCAAGTATTTGTATACGCCACCGTATTTAGGTAACATTGTATGTGCAATATTTTGGTAAGGGTTCTATGTCCATTTTCTTCAGGGTTCCATGTGTTTTTCATGTAAATTGATGCTTTTTGTACTTGACCACGCAGTCACGTTAATGTTTGATTTTACCACCATCAGGCATGTTACACCTCTGTAACCACTTCAATCGTAAAGAGAATAATTTTCTCAACAAGAATAATATTTTGTCTGCAATATTTCTGCGTGGAAACTGTAAACTAAATTAAATTTCACCTGTATCACGTGGTCCGCTTGTTTTCACACGTGTGTTTATTGTGAATATTCATCTCGTGTCCCATTTTGTTTCATTTATCATTTGAGGGTTTATGTAATTTTGTAATTGGTGTACAGTGCAGTTATTCCTGTCCTAGCCGGCTCTATGTATAGGCCATTACCACACTACCCACGTGCTGGAGGGCGAACCCTGACAAGTTTGCATTAGTGATGCTGAGTAATCACACGTGTTAAAGTGTATCAAGGGTTTCATTTGTAATTCACGGTGTCATGTCTTCAGGGAAAAACCATAAGTATACCCTAACAGCTGTCAGCTCTCTTCCCTTGTGAACGCTGTACTTTCACGCACCTCGGCGAGATCATCCATTTAGGCGTGCGCTAGAGTAATTACGGACTGGGGAGCACCCAAGCGGAATTGGCTAGTCATGACCGAGATAATCATTTCATTTGAATGTTGATGCGTATGCATAATAACAATAAAAGCGAGTCTACAGTGAACTTATATCTTTTATTCAGTAGTGATAGTGTCCTAGCCACATATGTTTTATTAAGTGTTTATTTTCAGTGATGTTTAGTAAAATATTTAGTATTGCCTACATGTTTGTAAGTACGCACGGGTGAGACACACACAGAACCCACAGCATCCCTGAGAACCCTGAGTCTCAATAGTGTGGTGTTTGGGAAACACCGCTGGCGCCCATATTACCAGTAAGTATTTGTGTCATCGTTAGTCTCCTCTCACCTGACGGCGTCATGCTAAAAAACATTAGCAAACGTTAAATGGATATTGTATCTATGCTGTGAATTTATAATTTTCATTTAGTTTAAAACTTAAAAAGGATTGATGTGTAAACACCATACACTGCTTATAAATAACCAGTACTGATAGACAATGTAAATGCTAGTAAACAGGTTTCAGCTGCACTGTGTGCAGATACCAGTATTTTTTTAATATCCAGCTGTGAGGCAACTGGTTTAAGCAAAATAAAGCACAATTAAGATAAAACAAAATTTAGTAAATTCATTACTATTTGAAAATTTCATAGTGATATAAAAATATTATTTGAGCATTAACAGAAATGTGTCAAACCCATGTACCAAATGTATATCCATTAGTCTTGATGAAAGTTTAGAATGGAAATATCATAGTTCGCTTTTCTGCCTGTCTTTAACTGACGTTACCATGTAATTAATTTTGTATCTATGTGAAATTGTAAAAAATGTTATATGCCCTAGTTGGTAAGTGTACAAATAAAAAAGAAAAAAATTGGCTAGCAGTTAAACATGAAACGGACTACTACTTCATGTAAGGGAATACTAATACTTAATATTTATGTTAAGTGATCATAGTTATGGGCAAGTATATTTTCATAGGCAATTTTAAAGTTGACATGAGAGAGAGTAGCCTGCCGTCAATAATCTGTATTAAGAATAATTCACTGATTGGAGTACTCGTGAATAATTGTAGGTACATTTATTTTATTTATTTATTTATTTATTTATTGCTGGGTCATTAACCAGTTACAACCAGATTGACTGTCGTAAGAGAGCAATTAAAATTGTAACACATGAGGTAATTCACATTAACAGCACGTTCTAAACAATAAAATAATCACTCATAAAACACATTAAAACAATATTGGAATAAATAAACTGTTACAATAACAATAAAATGTATCCCATTTATAACACATTAAGAAAACGTCAACATTTAACAAACTTGAGATAGCTAAAAACAAACATAGCACAAGACTGTGTGCATATCCATAATTAAAAATAACATAATATTATTAAAATGTATATTTATAACCATAGTTACCATCCCAGAGGGGCTCTAAATTTAGTTCACTTAAAGAATAAAGTGGTCTATTTAACAGTTTTTTGTGGAGAATATTGCAAAATAATTTCTTTTTCATTTGCCTTACTTTTTGAGGTAGTGAATTATAAATTAAGGCTAATATAGGATGTCTTTGTAGTTCTACCAAGTCTAGACATGAGTATGTTTAGTCTATTAACCTGTAGAGTATTGTGCTCGTGGACCACCTCCCTACTAGATAATGTATGATATTTTCTTCAAATCTACTAAAACGTTAAAAACATATTGACTAGCAATTATCGTAACACCTAATTGAATAAACATAGTTTTACAATGATCCAAATAACATGTGGAAGTTTTATTCTTAGTCTATTTCTGTAAAATCAGAACACATGCAACATTTGGTGAATGACCCCAAAGTATCAAGCCATAATTTGAGTGGCTATGAAATAAAGCATTATATACCATAGCTAAATAGGACGGGTTACCATTCTTTTAAGTTTTCCTAGAAAATAAGGTACCCTAGATAACTTGGCTCACACCTTCTTAATATGATTACTCCAAGACAACTTGGAATCTATCCAAAAACATAACAATTTAGCCTTGTTCATGTCATCAGTACTGATCTGTCGACGTAATGTGCAGAGTATTCTCAGAGTTTTTCCTTGATTTAGTTGTAACTTATTCGTTAGAAACCAAATTTGAGCCTCGTCTAAAATTTCGTCGGCTTTTTTAAATACAGGTACACTCTATCACTACCTTTCCCTATTAAAGTAGCATCTGCAGAAAGTAAGGAACATCCTTTGGTCCGAGCACTGAACCTTGTAGTATGCCGTGATCCTAACTTAAGGCCTCAGAAAATGCACTCATGATTGTCACTAGCTGTTTACTATCTTTAAGATATGATTGAGTATTTAAAACAATTCCACTTATACCATAGCAAGCAAGTTTATCCAAAAGTATTTCATGTGAAACACAATGGAAGGCCTTAATGAGGTCACAAAGCATACGAAAAACTCTTTATTTTCAACATCAGTTATCTTATCAAGAACCAGCAGGGCAGTAGTTGTACACGGACACTTTCTGAACCCATACTGCACCTTCATAAATAGATAATTATTTTCGAAATAATTAACAAGTTGAAACTTCATGATTGTTTCTGTTATTTTAGCTAATATAGGTATTGTAGAGATTGATAGATAGTTAATTAGATAATCCGGTCTGCCCTTCTTAAAAATTGGTTAAGTTCTGGCTAACCTCAGTGCCTTGGGAAAAGTTCCTTGACTGAGGCAATTATTAATCACTTAGGCAACTACAGGAGCAATAACATCAATTATGTATGTACTTGCTTTAAAATACAAGATGGTGCACCATAAATATCAGGACTATTAGAGTTTTTAAATTTATTAACTATTTTGATAACTTCCTCAGAACTAATTTGTTTGCAATTCATCATTTTAAAATTTGAATGAGATATCTCTGCAATGGGACTGTTATTTATTACTGTTTGCTGGTGGTAAATTATTTAAAATATCCTGCACTGTTTTTTAAATCATGTGGACAAGTGGTAGTTAAAACACTAGGTTTAGCCTTTTAATGATTTACAATAACCCAAGCAGCCTAGCATGGATTACTAGCTGTCTCAATAAACCTAAAACTAACAGCTTTTTTGCCCAAGTTAACATTATTTCTATTAAATATTTTTGCTTTTAAATGAGCAGTGTATAAAAATGTTGTTTTTCGTTGGGGTTTTTAGAAGCCTTGTAATATTTATAAAATAAAAGTACTAATATATGCATTTTTCGAAGATCTGGAGTCTACAAAGTTTTAACATGGGGTGTTTCTTTCCAAAGATCTTGTTAAGAAATAATGTTTGCTTTCATTATTAGTCTCGCTTATATTTAAAAGGATAAACCTCATCAAAAATATTCGCAAAAAGATCAAACATTGAATTAAAAGCATCTTCTGATTACAAAATTCCTATTATTTCACTACAATTGACGGAAAGTAGGTAATAGATAACAAAAATAAGGCATCAAGTGCTCTGAATCTAAAAATATAATTAACATGCCAAGAAATTGAATGTTTTACTTACAAATTGTGTCTTAATTTAAGCTAATAAAGCATTGTGATCAACTGTATTGTGCTCAACTACAGTTCTCATAATCCCATACATTGAGGTTATCGTAGTGTCTAGACATGCATCCCCTCTTGTAGCTGACGACGCATAGTAAAAAGGTTGTGACTACGAAGTAGATTTGTGAACGAAGATTCAGCCCTCGATGATGTCTCTAGATGTATGTTTTTTCATGGATAACATACACAAAGCATGATCAAAATGTTCAAAAAATTTACCAAGATCACCACAGAAAACTGTAAATGAAAATCACATTTAATGAACACTCCTCTGTTACAATGGCTATTAGCTCACAATGTAGCTCCAAGCAGAATCTGGTGAGGTCTATATACCTTACTTGATTACTCAACTTGCAATTTACATAAACAGATGTACCACCTCTACCTAAGCATTTTGCAGATCACAGTGTAAAACATAGTCTTGCTATTTGACATTAGCCTACTTGTTTTCCATTTTCTTGTGGAATAAAAAATGCTTTAAGGTTATATTTTTGGGCCATTTCGTAGAATTTATTACTTCATCCTTGTGTTTGAAGCTGTCATTTATTCCCTTTGAATCGAGTTCGTGAATTTCCAAGTCAACATTAGGAAAAACTTTACTTACAAAATTTTGTACATCTTCAACTGTTGTATCATTCACAACTCTTCCAAGGTGAAACCATGCTTTTTTTTTGCATTGCTAAGTCTTGTATCCCCACTATCTGCAGTTCCAATTACCACTAGATTTCTGTTTACACTTTTATTAATACTAACTTTGTTATTAATTACTATTTCCTTGTTTGCATTCATTGAAATGCTTCAGAATTGGGAGGGTTTACTATTTGATCATGATGTGTAGAAGTTTCACTTAAGTCATTTGCCGTTTCTAGGGAAGTTACTTTTATTTATTTTTTCTGCCATTCACTATCTTAATTTTCATTAACTTGAGGGTGAGAAGTACTACCATTTTTCTCACGAACTTGTCCCAGACTATAAAATTTTTTATAAACGTCTCTATTGTTTATGAACTTATCTGTAATAATAGTAGTTACTTGCCTTAATAAAAATATTATTGTTACACATTAAGGCTAATAGTTAGTTTCAACAGTATAATAATTTGTTTTTAACAGTTTCACAGTACCTGAAATAAACCAAGCAGGGCTTTTGGACATTGTTAAATTATCTGAGACTCAGTTATGTACATTTCTGTGAGGGATCACGGTGGTAGAGCGGTTAGCCTGCTCGCCTTCCACCAAGATAAACTGGGTTCAGTCCCCGACTAGATCACTCCCAGATTTGCGTGTGGTGCCAGACGATGCCCCTGGTCAGAGAGTTCTTGGGGATCTCCCATTTCCCCCGCCCTTTCATTCCAGTGCTACTCCATACCTGTTCGAGATTTGAGCAAGGTAGTCAATTTCACAAAATGGATCATTTTTCTAACAAAGAAAAATTGTAAAAAAAAAAAAAGAAATCTTCAACCATTTTCCATTTTTTAAATTTCTCTAGCACATCTGTTATCTTCTGTTTTGTTGTTTGTGTTACTATCACTAACAGGTAGTTAGAAAAGTATTCATTTTGCATGCAACTTGCATTTACACGTTTCTTCCAAACTGTCTACATGACCATGCAGCTACTGGGTTAATATAAAAGAAAAAAAAGGAAGGAAAGGAGTAGGGCTTGTGTTTCATATATTTCTTGAGGGTTCACCTTTGTGAAGCAGATTTTCGTGCAGGAAAGCAGGCAGCGATTTGCAGAGTGAAGGTGTGTTGTGCAGGTGTCACAGCATGTAGTCGCGGCAGAGGACCAGCGGAGGGAGCTACTCACGCAACTGGACCAGGTACATCAGCAGAGTGAAGCACTTGCACAGGAAGCTGTGCTGCGCGATGCAGAGAACCACAAGGCCATGCAGGAGGCGGCGGCCCGCGAGGCTGAGCTGCACCAACGCCTTGCCGCTGTTGACAAGGAGAATCGCGAGGAGTGGCGCCGTGTCATGGATGATCTGCGCAAGGACAAGGACTCGAAGCTGCAGGTATCTCCACACTTTTTAACACACTACCCTTGAACAATGTAGGTTACCATATTTGTCAGGGTGTGTGTACATCAGATGAGAGAAAGATAATGCTTAATGGAGGTGACTGCTCTATCACACAAGCTTGTCCTTCCTGGCCAGTCAGAGACTAAACTAAGTGTTGGCGGAGATGTGGCCAAATGCAATAGTGAGAAAATGGAAGTGTCATGTTCCCCACTTGTGAAAATTCTTGATCCTGAAAGGATAGAACCTGGATACATGTGATGGTAGCTTCACATTCCTGGTAAAACATGCCTAAACAGAAGGGTGTGAAACCTGGGATGTACCAACAAAAATTGTAGTTCAATGTTACCAGACATTGCCTACATGCAAAAATCTGGGAATGGTCCCATGGGAAATTAGCCCAGTTCTCCTTGTGGGCGATGAGCACCCTAGCTGCCACACAAACCCTGGCCCCAACAATTACAAAATGTAGCAAGGCATGGTACATTCTGTACATGATTACGCATCTACTAAAATTGGTAATTATAACTAGCACATGGGGCAATAAAACTATATGTAGACACCCTGTAATGTTAGCTCCATAATAGCATATGTATAAGCTGTTCACGGTAAACTGAGCATTTTTGAGGCCCTAGTTACTTTATAATTTCAGCCATGTTTTATCACTTATCAGTTAACCACCTTTTAAAATAAATAGTGCCATATAAGTAATAGTCAATGTGTGAATTTCACTCCACTCTGGAGTTAACGTCTGAAACCGAAATAAAATTATGCTTTCCTGTTATACTAAGACTACTACTCATGTCTTGTATTTCTACGTAATTCGATGGAGAGTCTAACCAGATTACGCGAGTGTTCTTAAATCGCCACAACCCTGTAGGGCAATTCTAAACACAAGGAAAATACGGTTGTGCAAGCCAGTCCCCCCTCCCCCTGCTGGGACAAGCAGAGCGCCGGGCAGAGTTTAGTTACTCCCACCCCGGCCTCGCACGAAGAGGAACTTCATGAGGCAATGTCACACCTCCCACCGCAGCCCGGCATTGCACCTGTCATGCAGACTATGTAATTCTGTGCACATCCGGGCTCTGGAGTTATTTCTTTCTCCAGTAGCTTGCTCTAACAATTTGTGTGTCAACAGTCTTCGGCAGCCACCAGAGGCTCCTACCGTAGACGTTACCAGAGGCTTCTGCAGCAGTGACCACTAGCTACCAGAGGTTTCATTGTCGACAACCACCACCATCGTCTTCCAGACACTTCTTCTTAAACACCTGTAGACTTTAACACACCATCCGCTGCTGTTCCTTCTGGATCAGCAGCCGCCTCCACTTGCCAGTAGATGCAACTACATCCATTGCTCTTCAAGTAGTGGTAACCCCTTTTATATAATGTTTCTTCTAGACGCCCCTGATAAAGTAGCTGTGACCAGAGTTTTTTTAATAGCACCCAACACCACTAGCTATTTTGGTTTGTTTAGAAGCAGGGCTCCTACATTGGATATTTCGATATTCATTCTCTGCTTTGTTTTAGGAGGTAGCACACATCACTGTATTTATTACCATAATACAGATTGTTCCTTTCACTAAAGCTATCCATTCTAGAGGTATTTCCCTTGACCACTAAGAATAATATTTATTGTAAGTCGTCAGCTGCACTATTACGAATCAGAGTAGAACTGCGGAGTCCCATCAGGAATCCGTACGTCTGAACACGCACACCATTCGACGGCCACCCATTCTATGCCACGGGATAGAATGGTAGAGCCCTGACCACTAGCATCTCATCCAACAGGACCGAGACTGTCATCTCAAGTTGTGTTCCACCGGAGTGCTGACAGTGCTGGAAGTGACATTTGCTTGAGACTGAAACCCTAACCTCTGTTGCGACCCCCACGCAATAGTGGTAGGAAGGTGGCCCATACGGCTAAATGCTCTAGATCTGCGTGCCAGTTGTGGGGGACTGATTAGAGCACCGAGCTTGTGCCGGCAACCACTATTGGAAGTACACCTATATAAGGATCTGTCTCGAATTCACAACAATCTGAAAATATCTTTAGGTGTCAAACCTACCTTTATACCTTTATGAAAAAAAGTTTGGCATGCAAAGGGAGAAACAAAAGGCGGCCTATACCGCTGCTAAGCGAACATGCATATTATGCCCGCCTTCTGTTAGCAGGGAAATAGAATGGGACATAGCTCAGCTCACCAGTCTTCTGGAGAGACCTTCATCTCCAGTCTTTACATATATCTATTTCTCTGGGCACATTTGCATAGTCCGAGAGTACCACCCAGTTGTGTGTTCTCTACTTAATGGTATTGAGGTAGGTTATGGAGCAGCCAACCCCTGATTCTGGAGCCAAGTGTCTGTGGAGTCACCGAAGCAAGCCCTGGTAAGGTGGTACCTCCAGACCGATAATCATCCCAACCAAGCCTGTTGTTCCAACAGTGGAGAATTACGTACTTAGTCTTCAACTGACACATCCAGCATGAGTCGCTAGTCATAAGTGTATCTCTTTAACATGTAGTCAGGGATAAACCAGCGTGCCTGATCTAGCACAGCCAAAACCACTTTGAACGTAACTATATATCTATGGTCCGATACATGTCAATTTATTGACTAGTATTATTCTAAAGGGGAGAGCTTTCAAAAGTGCACACTTTACCGTGAATAGCCTATAGTTACACTCATTGAACTACCTTACTTTTCATCACAACTTCTGCATTCTGGCAGTTTGCAATAGGCTAGTAACACTTCCACGACTACTTTGAAATGAAATAAAATTGTTTTTGCATGCAACAAATTAGAGTAGTTTCGATACCATGTTTTCCGATAGATACCCCGATACCAAAAACCGATACCAATGCTCTTCACACTGAATTTTAGAAAAAGTATTTCTGTTAATAATATATTTAAAACATTTTTCCTAGACTAGTTTAATTAAATAAATGTCTTAAACTACTGTATATAAATTATTGTAATCCAACACAAAATGCAAACTGACATAAAACTTTCAAACCCTCTGAAAATGCAAATAATATGACGCCAAACGTAAGTCAAATTTTGAGTGTCTCGTGCGGACTATCAGCTAAGATCACACTGAGAAGTTATAGATAGGGCAGTGTCATGTCTGTTGGTTTAATGGGGATGGGATGGGAGGGGGGCAGCAGGAGGTTGACCTCTCCATGCCGCTACCTGTTAGGGACACCTTGCACGCGTGGCAAATGTCCATCTTTTAAGTAATGAATCATATTTTACTGCAAAGAAAACTTGTAATTTTGAGACACACATGAGGCATTATAATTGATTTCATCATGGTCATTAATAATCATTCAAAACCACGTCCTCTGGTTTTCCCTATCGTAAGTTAAACTGGACTCGGCTCTGTGCTTACCTACCTATTAGACTGCTAAAGGTGTCAAATAGGCGCTTACATATTATCAGTTTATTCAAAGACACGTGTCTATTGAAATAAATTAATGTAAATCCTCAGATTTCCCCACCAAAAATGAACAATTATAATTCGTCATTCAAACCATTTTTTGCTGACAAGTGGTAGAGTATATGTTTTTGGACATATCATTTTATTCGTGAAGGTGCTGCTCTTTGAGTTAAATAAATTTTAAGTTTTAAAGTCATGTTAATTTTACGCCAGATACAATGAAACACCATCTTTACCAAATAAAACAACCTACAAATACAAAATAAAACATCTTTACAAATAATAATGCCTTGTTAAAATGTTTTGCATAACATTTTCAGGTGAATCCATTTGCTTTGAAATACAAGTGATGTTAGGTGCAACTATTTTGAGCGACACATACCGTATTTACTTGAGTATAGTGCGCATTCATGTATAGCAAGCACCATGATTTTTGCAACAAGTTCGGGGGCAAAATTTTTTAAAAATAAAATTGCATGTGGCGTATTAATGTGTGGTGATTGTGATATGTTTGGAAAATACTTTAATTAAATAACTTGGGGTGCAAAAATCCAAAATAAAAAAATCAGTAACCCTCTTTCTCCTACTACTCGAAATTTCCAGCTTCGTTTTTCTTCTTTCTCCTTTTAGCAGTGACCCCACCCGTGCTAGAATGTCACACTACCCTTATCTTAGTCTCCTCGAACATATCTCGCTAGCCTCTGCCATGAAACAGAGGGATGGCAGAATTATCAAACGGCAGCCATCTATTTGGGTGTTAGTACGAGTGGTCAGGGGGGGATAAGCGTGGCAACTCTGATTTTGTGGCCGGACAGGATGCCATTAGGTTAGGGGGGGGGGCAGGGTTTCATCTACACATAACTGAAGGGGTCGAGGTGGACGGGGTCGGTCGCTGTGTGAGAAGGGGGAGGAGTGATGCAAGAGCGAGAGATGAGACAACCTACAGTTGGGCCACTTCCCTCAACATCCCTGGACAATTTATGGTTAACACTCCCCCCTCCTTTTTTATTTTTTCAATGTGTAGCTGGCACCCCAGAATTTTTTCCCTTTATTTTGGGAAAAAAGGATGTGCTATTCACAAGTAAATACTGAATTTGTAGTTATTTTTGTTTTTATTTTAATGTGCTACGACTATACAAACAGAAATACCATAATTTTTGTGCCTAAAGGAAGAAATAACCAGACTAAGTTGTCTAACCGATTCTAAAGTATCGGTCCCGATACCACACGCGATACAGAAACATTGAAAAAAGGAAGCATCGGCCGACACTGATACTTGGTGTCTATCGGAACAACTCAACAAATGTCGGGTGACTACAACACTAGTGATACTGATACGTACTGCAGTGATACAGAGCAGCATAAGTTTATTTTACTGATAAATTATTTTCCAGTTTGGAAAGAAATTTTTCTTTGCAGTACAGCACCATCATATATATTTTTTCTCTTTTATGTATGAAAATATTCAAATACATAAATAATTCTGGAAAACAATGAATTTGTGGACACAGTTCGATAGTTAAATACCTAATTAAGACAAGTATTGTAAATTAAGTATTTAAGTCTGTACAAATTTACATAGGAAACCATGTATGGTGACCGAGACCCAAGACATTGACACAGAACTACTACTTTTGTTAATTCACTGCCAATTTTGATGTAATACCATCATTGTATTCAAATTACTTGCAGGCAGTTTCATAACATGTTGGACTCACTTAACTGGCAGACATGAGACATAAAAATAACTAAAAAAAAGTTCATATAGTATAATCATGTAGTCTATGTAACCTGGTTTCGTAACCAGTTCTGTTTGTACTGCAATAACATGATGCTGCTAATTGAAGAAGTGCTCGAAATGACAACCTTCATCCTGAACTTTTGCCTGCAACTGCATACTTTCAAAAATACCAGATGTTTGTTGCATAAGTTTGCAGTCTTCTTGGATATGCTGATGAAGTGTTCAGATGTTGAGAATGGGTATTGCATGGACAGTTTTCAAGTGGTCCCAAAATAAAAATAAGTGTGTTCAGGTCTTGAACTTGCAGACCAGCAAATAGGTCCTGCATGACATATCAATTTGTTTCTAAATATTTAGTTAAAGAAATTTTGTGCTATTTGGCAAAAAATGTGATAGTGCCCCATCATGCATGAATGTGAGATATACAAGCTGAACGTCTTCCAAAAAACTAGTTTTTGAAGAAATGTATGGAATATTGACCTGTTATTCTCCCAACAAGGAAAAGGTCCTAATAGATTGTTACCAAGTATTCCTGCTCATACAGTGATGCTGAATTGTTCTTGGTGTTATGATTAAGGAATAATAAATACTATATTAGGGCTACAACTCTAAAACAAGGTCTCAAATAGACTACGTGTTTATATGTACTATAAATCGTTTTTGTTTTAATGTTTCCTCTACATCGATGAAGTGAATACATGCTATCAAACCTTCTGTACATAGAGTAAAACTCTTATGACTATTTTAAGGGACTGAAAAAAAGCTTATTAACAAGGAAAACATCTGAAAAGGGTCAAATTACACATGTGCTAATAGACAATGTGCAAAATTATTCAATTTATTAAGCAGGAAAACTTCTTAATTGGGAACTACTTAAGAGTTGGTGTATTCTAATTGTATGTGATACTGGTAGTGCTGATTTGCGTGTGGGTGTTGTGCAAGGTAACGGCAGGTCGCTGCAAGGAGCTGCAGGATGAGGTACAGTCATTGCAGACTGTGCTGGAGCTACGTAGCCAGGAGATTCAGGATCTGCGGCGTCAGAATGCAGAACTGACATGGGCTGCTGAGGAGGTGCAAAGTGCACGTCAGCGCATACAGTCCCTGCAGGCACGTGTTGAAGACCTCCAGGCACAGCTGCGTGACAAGACCACCTTTGAAAGGTACTATAGCTCCCCACTTGCATCCAGTTCCTGCTAAAAACTTAACTAGCTGTGATCTATGTCTTTCACCATGGATGTTGTTTTACATCGAACAGTGAAATACCTTTCTTACACTTAGCAAGGAACTGGGAAAACATGTTGCAAAAAGCTAGGGAGGGGGAGAGGAAAAGAAAGGAAAGGAATTACAAAAATAAAAGTAAAATGCAGAACATTGTAAAATCCAGAGTTGTAAAAATATGGTTGTATTGTGCAGTCTCTTTCTAAGAATTTATGGTTTACCTTGTTTCATGAGGCAAAGTGAATAGAACATAGGATTTCCCAGTATCATGTAGGAGTAGTATTAGCATCTAGAGTGAAATCAAGGTGAATTAACAAATGCTAGGTACTGTCTGCATCAGAGGTGGTGGCACTTGTTCAATGGGGTGAGCAAGGGTGGGAGTTTGTTGGGAAGAGGGGAGAAAATGCATGTGCAGCATCAGACCTATAAATATTTTCCAATTGCACACAGTTTAACTGTAGAAATAATTTATAATGGTGCCTATGAATGCTCGGGAAGATATACTGTATTATTCATAGCAGTGAAAAGGATATAGCGAAACTTGATAGTTTTGTGACCTCAAGGTTTAAAAGTGTTCGACATACATGCCTATCAATAAAAGTTGCCAACTACGCTGTAAAGGCTGTTCACTATAAAGTGAGCACTTTTGAAATCAACCTTAGGAAAAATTCACTGCTCCTACCTGCATATATTTTAATGAGCTCACTGAGTAAAGTTGGTCATGATGGATTAGAAGTAGTTCCATATCTTAACGTTGAATAAAAAGTCTTAGGTTACCATTTGTAATAACTAAATTAGTTCTTTCACTTTCTGTTTTTTTAATGCATCGAAGTGTAACGATAACCAGATTTGTAACATATATACTTTTATAATATTTCCACAGATTCACCTTATCGACGCATGAGTAAGTGAAGAGGCCAATGGCAATGTTAATTCTACATAAGGCGGACGAATACACTATGTGCATACAAGTAGATACTAAGCAGGGCTTTCAAAAGTGCTCACTTTACCGTGAATAGTCAATATCAGCCAAAGGTTCTTTTTCTTAATAAGGAAACACTGCAGAGTGCACCCAAACTAACTGCAAACTTGACGAGTGACTCCCTGTGGCTAGAGAGGAACGTTACCACATCTAGTGCTGTGGTGGGTGTTAGTCAGATGCACCCGGAGGAGGAGGAGGGGTGGTTCAGGACTAGTACGTGGTACCAGAGCACGTCTGGTGTATAACGCTGGCATGGTAGCTTTGTGGCAAGGCACAGTCGTGTGTGGCGAGAACTATCTTGCGTTTTGGTGGGACCACTGTGTTACGAATACCTGGGCAACGCTTAATCTGTGGAGGCTGCCTGGCTTGTGGCGGTTCTGTTATGTTTGTGCTAGAACTTGATGGGTTGGTAGGCAGGTGCTCGTTACAGTTGATGGTCTCCGGGTTCGGCTCTTCATTCTGGATCTCCCAAAAGCGTAGATTAGCAATCGTGAGGGATTTGTCCTTACCACTCAGATATGCAGAACACAGTGTGTGTTTCCTTGGTGAGCTGGACGGGCGTCTCCAGCATGGTAGGTCTCTCCACGTGGCGGATAGCTTGAGCTCTCCCTGGGTGGGAGGTGCGCGAGTGCAGCAAGGAAGGGATTGAGTGAGTGAGTGAAGAGATTTGGGTGGTTCTTAATAGCGAGGTCTTGAGAGCCGATAAGGGTTATTGAGGTATGGAACGGAGCAGGAATTAGAGGTCAGGGGAAATGTATGATCAGAGAAAACCCGACGACCAACGGCATCATCCGGTATGATTCGCACTTGTGAAAATTTGGTGACCAGGCCCGGGGGGGAAGGTGTTAAGTTCCCGCTGGTTCTCGGATGCAGAGTTTGCCTGCTTAACCCACTCTTGGATACCACTCGGACAGAAATACGGCATGACAGAATCACTATTATTGAAACCCATGGAAGCCAAGCGGTTAAATGTAGTCCTATATATGTGTACGACCATGTACTGTTTCTGCCAGTTAAGTATGGTATCCCTATCGCAGAACTCGGTGCAAGAAGCACTGTGAATATTGAGTCAGGTCTCACTGGTGGACACTGCTAGTAAGGGGGTGAGTTCCCCTTGAGGACTAATGTGCCCAACTCGGGGACTATTATTTCCGGTGCAAGCAGTGAAGTGGAGAGAGCAAGCACCACGCCGGCAAGCTGAGCCCAAGAGGCAGAGTACCTAGTGTCAGGGCTCTACCATTCCGTACACCATGGTGCCCAAAAGGGTGGCCATCCAGAATGTGTACGGGTACTCTACTAGTGTGTGGCAGTTCAAGTAAAACCTTTTGGTCACCTACTATCCCTCAGATGGGTCTGATGTCTACAGGGAGAGGTATCAAGACTATGGGAAGGATACCCTTGAGTTGATTTTAGACTTGTTTATTCCTCTAAGGAAATAAACAGGGTGGTGTTGCACTACCTCCCAACATCAACGGGAGCTTAACGGAAGCAGCTACACATTGTTGGGTGAAGGCGACCTGTTCCCAGGCTGATGCAAGATTCAAATCAAGCGCAGTTCTTCCATCAGTAGTGGCGAAGTGGTGTGGTCTTTCCTTGGGGAAGGGTGATGAAGTGACGGCTTCTTGTTGAGTTCAGGTGCATGGTGAAAGCAAGGAACGTGGTAATTGGTTGTGTTGAGTCTCTGTCAACGTAAGTTTGTTAAATCTCTTTCCTCCATCACCATGTTAAGCTACGATTGACTTGCCCAAATAATATAACTAACTTTTGGACAGGACAAAGTTGCTTCTGTAGTACACCTCTTACAGGCGTGGGGTGCATAATGCGTCAACTTCTATCCCCCTTTTCCAGTATGTTAAGAAAAACAGTTAATAATGTAATTATTTTTTGTGGTACGCACTTAGTAAATTTTCAGTAAATTTGCAAAAAAACTGTGGTTTCACATAAAACATGCATGTTCTGCTAAATTTCAATAAATTTAGTTTTAATTTTCTTGCTATGCATGGTATATATTTACTTGAATTTGTGGTGTACTGTGATTTTTCTCTCGATCATCTACTTTTGTCTGTAGTATATTTTATTGTTTTGGAGGAACAATATCTTGGTGATGTACATGCAAAGCATGAAATTGCTATGTGCACCTCCAGAAGGGCAGAGGCAGGTTGGTGTAACCTCCTCCCCTTTGCTAGTTAGACTGTAAACAGTTATTTCAAATTTGATATATCGCAGGAATAGGCCACTATGCGGCTGATAAAGTTATAAAAGGTAGACAGAATACACGTGTACTCACAGGGTGGTACTCGTGCATATACGTACACACTGATGTACTCTCCTTTATTTTTCTTTCTACTACTCGTACCACTTCTTCCAGTTTCCTATTTAGTATATGCCTCGCCTGAGGCGTTCGCCCTAAGGTTGGGTGGAAACGTTGGGAGTGCTATTTCCTTCCAGGATAAGACAGGTGAACCATTCAGCGGTGGTTACATTAATGATGGTGGTTTTCACGTGGGTCGGGGATTGCCCATGTTGGGATTCCTAACGAGATACCACCTGGAAGAAGGGTTGCAATTGGCTGGAGGGAAATCTAACCTCAGGGTAAGTTTAATCAAAAATGTCTCCCTCTCGGGGAGTGTGACTTTGCTCACCGTGAAGTCCGTCAAAATACGGTACAATAGCTGTCACAAGGGTAAATAACAAACAAAACAAATAAAAATTAACAATGAAAATGGATATGTAAATGACAATGGAATGGGGATGATTTTGATGTCGTCCCAGATAGTTCCTTACTTGGCTTTTTACTCGCTACCGGGACACCTATAGGGTGCTGGCATTGTAGGCGTCAAGTGGGAACGAAGTTCTGAAGAAAAGATGCTATCCGGGGTTTTCCTATAGTTTTGGGGAGGTATGACTATTAAGAACCTTCCCTGCTGCAGTTCGGATCTTGCATGACGTTTGTGCTTTAATGCTACTGGATGGCGATGGCGCAGGTGGCATCACAAGAGGTTTAGGTGCAGGGGGTGCAAATAACTAATGTGTTCGTAGCTCAGCCATGGCCAATAGATGCCTAGCACTGGATCCAAATATGTCTCGTATTCGTAGGCTATGTATGTAGGGAGTTATTCTACAGGGTTCGTTAACACTGACTTCGAAGGGGGGACGGGGTGCAGTTTCGCGAGTAGTCTACTTGTGGTGTGCTACTTTATTGGGATAATCCCCTCTGTAGGGCTCGTCAAGCTTGGCGACGATTTAGGCTTTTCTGTCCTCTCCCCGTTTTATTTATCTGAATTAATTAATTTACCAATCTGATAGTACAATGCAAATAAAAGTTCTCAATAGGCAAAGCTTTTTCCATATACCAACTCATTAAATGGACTCGCTTTTTTCCTAGTCATCGGGGAGCAGTCTTCTTGGAGTTTCTTGCTCACTCACTCCACGGCACTGACCAAGAGATGTGGCAAGTTAGTGTTGGAGTGCTACTGCTGATAGTCGTGGGTGTACTAGACGTGCTCCAGGATTTTGTCTTATTCAGACTACTGCCTTTGCAAGCTCCAGGAACCCGAGGGGTTCGGCCCACTCACACTTATTCCGTGGTAATGCTAAATTTGTCTAGGGCCAAGTAAATGAAACCGCACGTACAGAGAATGATTGAAATTACAAATGATCAAGGGGTGCGAAATGACTACCTCACCAAGGTTTATGGTTTACGTAGCGTTTTTATTTGCTTCAAGAAAATAACTAGGATCCGGTTCTGTATAATTCTAAATAAATAAATAAGTTACGTCCGATGAAGGCGAACCTGAATAAAAAAAGTTAACTCCAGCAAAACTAACTCCAAAAATAACCAGTTGTCGCAATTTGCAGCGCACTAGAGATTTGAGGGGTGATAGTCCAGAAGGGGCATCGCGACAACCTGCTACTTCAGAAGTAAAGGAGTGACATGGGTAAAAGGATGCAGGGTGAGGATGAAGTTACCTCTGGTTTTTCCCTCCGGGTTTTCTCCGCGTGTTGCGGGGTGGGTGCAGTAGCTGCTGGAGGAGGCTAGGAGAGGTAGAGGCCTTATGCTAACCCAGGAGAGCCCTCCAACCTCTACGGTCGGCAGGCCAATGAATTCTGGCAAGAGCATTTTCGGGATTCCTTATGTAGTATAAATCTCCACTTCTAGGCTGTCACAGGGGTGCGAGTGTTGGTAGCCTTTCAGCACGCTGTTGGTTATGCCAGGGTAGCAGGCAGCGCCATGCTTTTATCACTCTGGGTGAAGGCTGATGAAAAGTTTACCACCTCTTCTCGAGGCTCGGTGGCTTTGACGTCACTGGTCGCAGGGGTGCTGCGATCCTGTAGCGACTCTTTCAACTTCCTTATCGGCTTTGCCGTGTCCGTAGCTCGTCTGGTAAAACAACCTCTAGTCTCAGGGTGGTGACTGCATGCTGAATTGTGGGCTGGCAGTACAATTTAAATAATTAAACACATTAATTATTCTTTTGTCTGTAGTTGTCCAATGCGTGGAATCAACCCTGTAGCCATTGGAATAAATGTTTGCCGCTTTAGACTTTCCCCTGGCTGCTCTCAGTGCTCGCTGATGGGGCAAAGTCGACCCGTAGGGTGCACAGACGCGCTGCGCAGCAGTGGGGCATGCGTCAATACAAACCAAAGTTACACACACACACACACTTTTTCCACGCAGATGTGCGGTCGCGCAATGTTTAGTTGGCTAGGCCAGCATAATCAGGTGGCGAAAGGTGGCAAACTGCAGTCTGGTGAGCGGTGGTTGGCAAACAGTTATTAGCAGCCAGGAAGGAAACTAGGGTTAGGGGGGAAATTTGAAATGTTGCAAAGGTGTTTCTTAGGTATAATACAGGTGTCTGTCGGGATTTGGTGATGTGGTGGGCCAGTTCCTGGTGTCCTGTTACGTAATCAGAGTGGTGGGGGCCCTGCCTTCTAGTTATAGTGCAGAACTGCGATGCTGGCAACTGGCTCGCCAATGTGTCGCCTAATCCCGGTTTAAACATAACTAATTTCCTACCTCACCCTAGTTTGCTTTCTGGCCGCTAGGTTCACTATCTGCCAACCATCGCTCGCTGCCTGATGAAGTTGGCACGACCACAAATCCGCATGGAAAATGTTTGTCTGACTTTTTTATTTGTGTATCTAAAAGTACCGCACTGTAAGTACTTATGCATACTGTTTACAGTTTATAATAATATTAGTTTTAAAAGTTATTAATAATTACATAAATTTGATTGTGATAGTATGCAATTGCTGTTCACAGTGATGCATTTTGTTATAATGTGAGGCAATTTTCTCCCATAATTTGTCCTAATTAACACGTGCATCAGCATTGTTTATGCAGATGTAATCTCTATCTCTTTACTTCAGTCTGTGTAATACAGCCTCTTAAGTGGCTTCCCCCTCCCTCCTTCAGTAATATCTGGTTACACCACTTTCCCACTTTGCAATCATGCAAGTGATGCTTTGTGTATGTGCGGGTTCCAGGCAGCTGTCCCAAGAGAATAAGCAGCTGCTGGAGTCGTTCCATGAGGAAAACAAGCAGAAGAAGAGGTTATCCCAGCACAACGAAGAGCTGCAGTATAAGCTGAAGCAAAACAAGGAGTATGTGTTGGCAGCACTGTCGACCAGCTTGAGGAGTTCTACTCCTGCCTCCGTCGACTCTTACAAGTGAGTGAAAGGCAACAAAGGTTTTTTGTGTGCCTTCCATAGCCGGAGAATTTTTTTTTTTTTTTTTTTTTGAAACTGCGTTAACATAAACCTCTTAATACAAAGTTCTCGAGTAGAAATTTGTCTTTCCACTCTTAACTGAAGTATGAAATTTTTCAGTTTGTATGTTTAATAAAATAATATTGGTTAATGGTTAATTTGTACTATAATTTAATCTAACATCATATTGGTGAAAAGAAGTCATGGTGGCTATAAGAATGTCATTTTCTGATATTTTTGATAGTGGAGTAGCTATTTATAGTTTTATTTTTTTTTGAATATTGCTGCTAATGCAACCATTATTTAGGGGTGTGCAAATAGTGGATTTTGATGTTCAGATATTTTCTAATTGAATAGTGAAATTTTTGAATAACATGCAAACAGTTTGAAAATCGAGTAGCTACCAGTAAACATTTCAGTGGATACATTTTGGTCGTCAGAAAATATGTCTTTTGTAATATAAATGCAATGCTTTATAAGGAAAGGAATGTGCCAATGTTCCGCAGATGTATGAAAAAGCTTTTTTCTTATTTTTCAGTTGAATTTATATACTATAATACCAAAACCATGGTATTGGTGAGCTGCAGCATTGCAGAAAATTAAAAGCAATTTTTTAACTTCTTTCAGTTTAAATTGTCAAAATAAGTAGGCGTTGGACTACATTCAAACAAATACTTAATTGTGAACACAGAAAACAGGCACTGCATAAGGTGGTTTTACAAGTTTTTTGTTGTTGACAGTCAAGTGATAGGCTTGAAACAAAAATAATGGATGTTTTTATATATGCTTTTGTTCTACAATAAACCAGATGTAGGCTAACTCGTTATTTTTTAATGTGCATTGCTACACATTTGGGTTGGTTTAAAATATTTGTTTGTGAACAGGAATATCCGAAATAAACGCGTGTCACGGAATTAATTTTTGACATGATAATCTTAAAATTAACTTGTAAATGCAATATAACTTTTTTTTTTTTATAATGAATGTGAAGGGAACACTTTCTGTGTTCACTATATAGGGAAACTTAATGTTAACACATGTACAGAGAATTTTGTATTCTTATTAACCTGTGGGAAAGAGTATTATAACTGAAAACGGTAGTAAAAAATGTTAAATATAAACCTAAGTGAAACTGATATACATTGTAACCTGTACCTTTAGATTTTTTTTCAAGGGACCAAAATAAAAAACTGATTAATTGATGCGTGCCCTACCTCGTGAGGTAGTGGTTAAGCCTCCGACTACCCTCTCGGAATGTCAAGTAAGCCTACCGCAGCGTATATTGCTAACTTTCTGGGCCCGACGGGTCATGGAAGGGTTAGTTATCTGAGTGGACCACTTGGTGGTAAAGAACCATTTGGTTCGAAGGGAGTCAACCTCAGTGTGAGGCGGATGGAGGTGGATTCCCTCCCAGGGAGTTCCACCCCCCCCCCCCTTCATTATAAGGGTCGCCAATAAGTGGGATGTCATCTATTCCAGGGGTATGACGTGATGATGCAATTACGCAATCTTAGGGGTGGAGGTGTATCATCTGGCTGGGGAGATTTTAACAGGTCGGGTGGGTCGATGTGTGGGAACGAAATATAAGGAGGGTGGTGCCGCACGTGACTTGGGAACTGCCTTTGACGGGAGTCGAACCCCTGACGCCAGCTTGATGACACAAGTTTGGAAGCCTTGTATCTGCCGGGTGTTAAACTCAGATGAGCTTGCCCAAGGTGAGTTTGACAAGGCTGGACGTCCTAGGGTCCTGACAAGGCATGGTGTCCTCAGGGGTAGCGAGGACTATGCGACTGCTCTACGAGGTCTATGTAATCTCTTGTAGGATACCCGGTCCAACAGGTGCTTAAATGGTGGTCCAACGGGGACGCATGCTCAAGGGTGATGAGGGGTGAGATAAATCGAGGGATGGCCTCGTTACTCTGCGGCAGGGGTTCAACCTCTTACGTGGTACTTACAAGGGCGTCGGCTATCTCTGCTCTCGCTAGGGCACGGCGACGATCCTTGAGACGTTGTCTACTCTGGGTTCCACCTCTCCTATTATTCATTGGGTTCCTTGTCAATACACTGAATACCCACTGTATCTCTCAAATAGTTAATTACCTGATACAAAAGAATTTACAACTACTCTGGGAAATTAGGTGACTATCTAACAATGATCGTAAGCGGACAACTAGGTGGACGTAATATTATTTATTAAGTGATAAAGGAAATTGGAAAGTCTCTGCTGATAGTAAAAATGACAAATGATTAATAGTTATCTGACAGGCTAAACAATTATAACGACTACACAATTATGTAAATAAAGGAAATAGGTGAAGGGGAGCCTGGATAAATTATTTATAAATCCCCAAATTCTACTCTGGCAAAAATCTACAGTAGTTTAGACGCACTTTAACAGAGTACTAAAATGTACCGGGAGTTTATCAGGTGGTAAACTAAGACGCGCCAGCTTGTTACCACGGAGTTACGGAAGTTGACTGGGGTAAAGGGTACTGGGGTCGGGGAGCAGGTTTACCTTGGCGAAGGAGTGCTGTCCTCACAGTCAACAGGCGTGGCTGAGGAAAGCCGTTTGCAAGTTGTTGGAGGCTGCATGCTTCACAGTCTGCAGAGTGGATGATGGGCCGTGTTGCAGGTCGCGGAGAGGAGAGTCCTCACAGACTGAAGAGGGCCTTTTCCAAACTGAGGAAGTCTTAGCAGACTAAAAGAGTCCTTGCAGTCTGAGGAGAGTCTTCTCAGACTGGGTGGTTTCGCATCCTCTTCGGCTGATGAGCCCGGTGTCTCTGCTGGTGCTGGAAGCTGGATTTCTATTTGTACGAAAATTTCTCAGATCAGCAGTTCTTTGGGGTACGGGGGGTAGCGTAGCCTTCCAACACGGGGTGGGTTATCTGGGTGCGGGGCGCCGCTCATTTCTTATTGCCCCGCTTGGGAGGCAACGACAAATTAAAACGCCTGTTCCTGAGGCAGGCCGGTCGTGACATCACAAGGCCACGGAGGTGCTGCCATCTCTGGGGGTTGTAGGAACTTCTTTCAGGACTAAGCGATGAGTAGTAGAATATCACACATTTATTTATTTCACAGGGGTTACTCTGGCATACAGATTTCCGGGCAGGCAACGTAGATTGTAATTATGTAGGTAATTTACGGCTTGTGGAATCTCCTTCCTCGATACGTTTGATTTATTTTGCTTCTTATATATCTTCCCCCTTAGCACAGGTGGCTCGTAGATGGGGCAAAGTCGTCCGTAGTGTGTGCATTTGCACAGCGCAGCATGTTGGCATGTGTCAGCATGTTAGCAAGCAAGGCATACAGACTTGATCATCATTGAGACTTCAAAATCTGTTTTTCTGGTGTGGGAATCCGCTGCAGAATGCTGCAGAAATCAAGCTCCCTTGAGGGTTGTATGTGTTAGAGGTTTTTGTGTAAAGCTGTTTTGGTACCCAGAGTGGAAATGTAAGGGATTTCACTAGTGTTGGGATGGTTAATGTATGTCTGTGATGGAGATTCCAAAACTGAACAGTTTCAATTTACTTGTTAATTCCAGATTTGATTCTAAATTGGCGGTTCTAGGTTATCGGGTCCAGGAGGGTTGTTGATATGTGGAAAAGGTTATGTTTCTTGATGAAAATGTTACCCAGGGTGCCAGTCCGCTCAGCGGCGAACATGATTAATCTTCATCCTGGGGGTGTACGGCAGGTCGCCCAAAGTTGCTGCACCTCCTGTACAGCCCTCTGCTGGTGATGATGATGATGATGAAGTTCCTCTAAAATCCTTTTATGCCTGGTCTGGTACAGTGACGCATGCCTGATTAGACTGACTTTTCACGTTGGTCGAGGATTTTGTCCGCTAGACCAAAAGCGAGGTAGTTTAATTTAGATAGTCTGCGTGAGGCGGGGGTGTTGGTTAGTACTTACTCACTCCTTCTTGGGCGTTGTCACGACAAATTCGGTCTAGACTGGACTGGAGATTCCACATGTTTGCTTCCTTGGTCCAAAAGTTGAGGTCCCAGCCTAGTCGCACTTCAGTTCTGGTCAGAAACCCTTTTACCACAAGGTGACACATAGGATGAATGCGGATACAAGGTGGGAAGTCAAGTACCAGAACCAGAGCAGGCACGACTGCCTGATGTCTAAGTTTGTTGGCGCAGTTTCGTTCCACCTGCCTTTTCTGTAGGACGTGGTAGTGTGATCCACGGTTTGAGAGCAGTGAGCCAGGAATTGTTCCCTACGTTTCCTACCACTCTTCTCGTGCGGCGTATGGCAGACAGACAGCCTACGTGATGCAGATAGACAGAAAGGTTCGACAGTGTAACGTAATGGTGACTTATAAGTACAAGCTTGATAAGAGTCCCCACTGATCCCCTGCAGTATGCGGGCTGATCAGGTATGTGGAGCAGTGGGGGCCGCCAAGTGTCTACTGGTTGTGCGTTTGCACTAGGTTGAACGGCAAAACTTCAGGCTACGGTCACTGCGCACTGATTTAGTGTGAGTGGTGAGAAATGATGAGTCTGTCTCCCCTCCCGATGCAAAGGTGTTTCTCAATGGTTGTGGCATCGCTGTTTCTCCCCCACGAGCACTGACTTAGCGCTAATGTGTAACTGGGAAGAAACAGGTAGCCGTCTAATATGTGCGACTTCTGACGTGCAGACACCTGAAAGGGTTCCACAGTCAGACTAACTCAATTTAAATAAATTTCCCGGTTCCTGTCAGCAGTGCACGGCGTATTCTGTCTCCAACAGTTAATACAAACAAATACCCTAGAAATGAAAAACAGAAAGGTAGAGAACTAAGAGTGTTTATTGAATGTTCAATCAACTCTTGACCCATGCTAAGTCTTATCAAACTGTGGAGGAATGAAGCTAACTGTGGATCCAGGTGTTGGCGACCTGGTTCTAAGTTACAAAGGGGAATACTGGTTCTAGACGAATATAAATTAATTAAAGTTAAACTGCTAAGTAAAAGGTTTCAAGAGGAGACAAAGTGAAGTTGAATGTGTGTGTTCATGTTCGTTGGTCATCGAGACATAAGTAGCCGCAGGGGCGGACTTGAAGTTTTCAAGGTCTCCGGAGTTTGCAGCACTGAGTCTGTGGTGGATTCCGCGAGAGAGGATGCGTAAGAATGTCTCCAGAGGCCGGCAGCGTCCAAACTTATGTAGTGGAAGCTTGTTGGCGACCAGTGCATGGTGCAGGGAGGGCGTGGGAATAGTCTGGTCAGCATTTCTGCTTTGTGCCTCGTCGGTGGCACTTGGCCTTGCCCAAGGTCTGGGTAGCTTGTAGTCTCTCAGCTTGGGGGGGGGGGGGGTTGCATGGAGAAAATTTGCTCACTCAAGTCTGTAGTGGTAGAAGAGGTAATCTTGGCGATGAGTCGTATAAGCAGCACATGTCATCGGGTTGTCGGCCACCCATATATGCCACATACCGCAGGGGTTGCTTTGTCCACACTACGCCATAAACACACTCTTTTGTGAAATGCCTGCTCTCTATTGCGTGGTCCAATGGACCAGTAAACAAATACGTACGCTGTTATTTCCACTTACGCCGTGATTGATTTATAGAATTCCCAAACAGGGCACTTACGTGATTATTTCGCCACTAGGCTTGGCGAACTCCAACACTAAAAATTAGCACGTGGCCATACAATGAATTTACTGTAAGTTACATCCCCGGTGTGTACAATACACCGGGGTGCAAGGTGGCACACACTCCGAGCTTAAAAGAAGTGAAAAATATTCCGGTAACTTAGATTGAAAACTATTGCATGCTACATGACCGGGCCTTCATCAGTTTAACTGGAGAGGCCAGACAGTGCATCCGCCTGAGTGCCGAAATCGCAACTGCCCATCATGGCTGTGGGAGCTTGGTGCCTGAACACCAGCTTCCCGCCAGACATGCCAAAGTGCTGTTATTCCAATATATTCTCTTACGTGAAGTGTGGATGGTTATGGCAATGAAAACAAATGATAAAAACAACCCTGTAAATGACTTGAAACATAACATATAAATTCTACATTAGGAAATAAAATCTATGTAGGACTGGACATGGTTTGTTTATGTCCGCACGTCCGTTGTCCGTGTCCTACCTTGCATTTCACGTGATTTTTATAAGTGTTGTGTCTTTCTCAGGCGATACCTTTCACCATATTCATTTGTATTGTAACACACTCAGCTTTGTAATGTACATGAAATCTCTTAAAAATATACTACCGTAAATATAAGCAATCTGGGCTGGTTTGTTAGTGTCTGCGGACACTGTCCCTTGTCCTGCAGTGTATACGTGGTCTCTGACAATTAGCCCTGTTGGCCAGTCCTTGAGGTTAGGTTATGTAATTACCACCCAACACGTGGTCATCATTAAAATATACAAAAAAATACACTTCACAATTAATAACATAACATTTGCAATAGCCCTTCGAGATGGCCAGATCGGGAGTTAAACCAAAGTCCTTCCCGATCCGGGGTTTTACCGCTGCCCCATCTTGTTTGGTAAAGGCACAGACATTCCAAAAATAAAACAAACAAGATACGACTACAATTCAAGGGTGAATCCAGGAATTAATTTTGCCTTGGAGGAAATTATTTTATTTTTTTGTGGTGCTTAAAGTATCGTTAACAGCGACAGCTGTACTAACAAATTTGTGCTGTATTTTTCCATCATTGTCTGTACAATTAGACTAAATATTTACCTTGACTTACAGTATACACATTTTACACAAATAAAAATTGATTGAAGCAGAACATTTTTGACAGTTTTATGAATTGACTTTTAACAAAGCAGGGTTTGTATTTTTCACAGCTTTCAGAGATCTTAACTGAAAGGACTATCTGACAGAACTGGAAGGTACTAGTTCAGTCTTTTCAAGATTAATTCTTTCTGCACATTAAGAAATTTACTGAGAGCTATTGTCGATCTAGAAAAATAATTATGTAAGCTATTCAACAAATCAAAAAACTATCTTTAGGAATGGACTTGCAAGTATCAACTAGTACTAAATTAAGTCTGTGTGCATAGCAGTGTATATAAACTACCAGAGGATGCTCATTCGCAAACAGTTGTTGCACTCCATTTTAATGGCCACTCATTACAGTAGCCCCATCATAGCTTTGAGCCACACAAGCCAGATTATATGTCATATTCTTTCATCTTTTCAACCATCGTATTGTGCAATCCGTAAGCACTTAGATCCCTAACATTACAGTGTGTCAAACTTTTCCTGTACTTTATCATCGAGGATATAACGCACACAAATACTGAACTGTTTCGTCTTGCTTACATATCTGGTTTCATCTGCAATAATTGTTACAACTGTTGCACAGGACTATAAAATTACATTCTTAGATGAAGCTGATATAAAGTTGCATTTTGTGGCATAAAATCAAACAATGAGGTTTGAAAGCTTGATTGAAAGTCAGTGTCAAATTTTGAAATAAATTCAGAATTTCCAAAAAAATTTCCACGATTTTGACTATCTGCATTTTCGCAGTGACCTCTTTGAGCTATACCCTGGCGAGCTGTAAGTAAAAGCAGGGCAACTAACCTTACCAAGTATGCTTTGCATATTTTTATGTCCTCTAAGTTTGCATTTACCTGCTTTTGAGCTACTGTCCTGGAAGTCCGGGTGGTACAGAAATTTAACCATCATTCTGCTGTTTTAAGATGGCATTCTGTAATTTCATGATCCCTAAGCTGTTGTAATGCATGTTTCCAGTTGGAGAACACACTGCCAACAAAAGCACTATCCATGTAGCTCCCCAATGCAAAATGTCTGCACGGAAAACAAAACACATCACCTAATACACTGTATTCTAACCATGAGAATAGATTATACCAGGTTTTAGAAAAAGATAGTTTCTGCTTACCAAATTCTCTGTGGAAAATAATTTATAGCAGGTTGTTTTGGTTTTTCTATCTTACCCGATAGATCATAAGGATCGTCCTGTTTATACCATGGATAAATGGTTCACAATTTGTCGGCACAATCAATTATGATTGTATATTTACATATTCAACACTTATTATTTTGAGAATTACATTCACTCAAGTCGTTCATAGTTCTTACATCTGTTAATGTTTAAGAAGACTTAGATTTCTTCAGCTTGACGACAATACTATCCATATTTACACAATTGAAATCCAACAATAACCGTAAGATAATCGTACACACAACTCTTAACGCACACATTACATTTTTAAAGTGTTGTTTTTTCGACAGTGCAGTAGAGACTATGTAAACTGAAACAAACCAACATGCGTACTAAACTCTCAGAACATTCCATAGAACATGCCATGGGAAGTTTTTTTTTGAGATAGGCTATAATTTTGTATAGCGTGTTATTTAAAACCTTTGTAAGAACTACAAATGGCAATATTATCTTGTTTTGCTGGCATTGCATTACCTCTGCCCGTGAGCATGAGTAAATTCAGTGTTATCAACTTCTCAGAAATCAATCTGCCTTCGCGCGGGCTCTACCCAGCAGCAGTTAAAAATACAACTACTGATAATCAGTGAAATTTGAGTAACTTTGGTGCTGCGCTGGCACCCATAAACAGCTATGAAAATAAATTGGAAGTGAATACATTAGCTCAGAACATTATCTGTAGCACATGTTAACAATTACAACATTGACTTACCAATATCACATTCTTATTCAAATGTTTGATTTTTATGTTAACTACTATTTTCACTATGTGGGTGGGGGGAGGGGCTTTGAGAAAATTTGGAGGGGCTTAAGCCCTCAAAAATAAGGCCTAGTGATGCCACTGGTGCCGACCAAAACCTCTCCATGCGACTCATTTGTATGATAAACTGAGGAGTGACAACTACATAATTGCAGTGCATAGTCATACGGGAGCAAGGTTTCAGTGTGTGTTAAGTCAGGGACACCCGAGGTTGAGCGGAGCTCTTAGTGGGGTGGGGTTTGCAGTAGCTGGCATTTGGCTAAAATACGTCCTTCGGGAAGAGTTGGATGGGTAGGCAGTTGACTGGATACAAAATCTTTTTGGGCGGGGAGAGGCCTCTTGATGGTTAGGGTTGGTCACTGGCTTGCTTTGGCAGAACCTTTCCCGGGGTTAAAATGGTAGAGACTCTGTCTGCTGCTGTAATACTAAGGTGTGAGATAAGGCAGCAAACTGCAGGGTTGTCCAGTGGTGGCTTCTTGGTAGCTGCTGGGCTTAAATGGATGGGTAGGAGATAAGCAGTGCCTGGTTGCTGGAGACTGGAGGCTGGCGACTCTTGGAGTATGTTGAGGTGATCCCAAGGACCCTTGGAATATCTGGGTGCCTCAAACTCTTTAAGAGAAGACCTCTGGTATTATTTGCATGCTCAACCTCGTGCCAAACACCTGGGAACCAAGGAAACCCTGAGAGGTATCCAAGAATGATACTTATGGGAAGGAATTGACAGGGATAGGCAATATGTTTTGTAGTGCGAAACGTGCTGCCCACACAAAGGATACCCATGGATAGCCCCTTTCACTGTCCTATGACCGACTCAATCCTAGACCCATATGGCAGCCGATGTTATGGGTCCTAATACTCGGAGTACTCAATGAAATCAATATCACTTGGTAGTGACGGACCTATTCTCCCGTTGTGTGGAGAAATTTCCTCTTCCAAGCCAAGGCACCAAAAAGATCATAGGGAAACTAAATGTGGAGGTATTCCCATGTTGGGGATACCCTCATGTGATACAGATAATGGTACCCCATTTACAAGCCAACCCTGGCGGACAGGGACAGCCTGAGAGAGGAATGGGGAGTAGAGTTCAACCACTCGCCCTACCACCCCCAATCTTAACCTCACGGAAAGGCGCAACCAGGAGTAAAAAAAAAAAATGCCTCCCACTCAGTGTCCAAAGAGATCAGAGACAATGGCATAAGGAAATTCCTGCCATCTTATTCGCCATAAGGCGAATAGAAAGTGAAGCCACCATGACCTCGCCCAGTCACCTTCTACTGGGATGCAGATTGCGACGACTTGGTGAGTGGCAGTGGGCAATCGCCCCCAGGATTTCCCTCACTCCTGAAGGCCTCACTGCGACCACTCGTAGGAGAAATTGACTTTTAGGGCCCAAGAAGAGTATATACCTCGCAAATCCTCCCATGCATAACCAAACTACCCCTTTCGCAAGGCTGGATTAGCTCCAAAGTGGGTAGGACCATATACTATAAAGGCTGTTACGGTAGCATATACTGGGACATTCCTCCATCATATCTCCCTCATTTTCCCCGGCGACCGACCGGGAGAAATAGCCTAAGCTCCAAAGTTTCCTGGCACAATCCAAACTATAGAGCTCTTCGTCAGAGGCATCCCGTCAGCAGTACAATTAGGGAAATTAGCTAACCACGGGTAACCCTTGTGGTAGAAGCTCCCATACAGTCTGCCCGCGTAGCTCCTCTCCTTGCCACTGCACAGGCAGATGATGGCCAAACAATCCAATAGACCATATCGCAGGATGGCATAACAGTCTCCCTGCCTTTTCTCTCCCAGCGGAAGAAGTGCGCACTCGGTAACTAGAACTTGACGTGGCACAGTTCCCCTTACCACCTGGTTCAGTTCTATCCACGCCATCTCCCGAGGGAGTGGAAATCTCAGAGGAACAGGACCTGCTGTCATGCTTCTTACAAACCCTACTTTCCTCTCTTCACATCACCGGCATCAGAGAAGCAGCAGCTACAGCAGGAAAATCGTCGGAGGCACCAGACAACGTCAACCTGGACTCCAACTGGACAGAGTCAGCAGAGATACCTACAGCAGCGGAGACACCTACTGAACAGCCCTATTCAGAAGGCTGAATCAGTACAAGCTACACCCGGAAACCAGCACTGGAAGTACCAGAGGACAGCAGTAATAATCAGAAGCTTAGCAGTGTTTGTGATACAGAGGCAGCCCCGCTAGTACCAGGAGCAGAGCGATACCTAGAGATTCTGCCAGGGGAATCCAAAGATCCTCGTCTATGTCAGATATCAACCCCAGGCCACGCTGACTCCTCATCACGAGAGGTCTACAGCACTACAGACTGCTCTCCAAGGCCCGAGCGACATCACCGACAGCCCGCAACGAAACCAGCCCATTTTTGCCAGGCTCAAGACGCACATCCCCAACCGCTACCGAGAAACATTGTGGCGACTGCCAGCAAAGTTCCGGAGGCCAATAGTGACAACTTCACAGCTCAAGGAGTGTGGATGTCCTTGGAAATGCCGGTTGACCAAATTCCATCAGTGTGAGGGAATCAGATGATGAGCGAGTACCCAAGCAATGTCTACTTTGTTTTTTGTTCCTATTAACAATGAAAGTGTAGATGGGAAGTGTGTCTTCTAGTAAGTAGGTTAGGAAATTCATTTTTTATTATAGCCAATAAGGAATGAGTGCAACAACTCCAAGTGAAAGTAGTTCTTGTAAAATTGCTTGGTGTGAAAGTGTATGAAATTAATGGAAGAACTGAAATCGGTCGTAAAGTGTGTTCCCACATAGAGCTTGGAAAAACATACTTTCTACAGAAAGATTAACACGCTCACGTAACAGTCTTGATTATTTTTTTAAAATAGATATCTTGCAGTTTTTTTGTTTCTTAGTACATGTAAAGTAAATTTAACGACAAGATTGTTATCTGCATTAGAATATAAATTCTGCTAAAGGAGTCGGAATTATGAAGAAGCATTGCCAGGAACCGATGGCGTCATACACTTAACGAATACCCCGTTAATATAATCCTCTCTCTTCCTGCCAATAATACAGTATTTATTGGAAAGGAAGACTAGGTTTTTGACAGAACAAGGAACAGAAAAAATAAGGGGTCATTTACAATTCGGGTTAGTCTTCACTTCAAAACCTAGGGCCACAAATACCATAAATGTGCGACCCTGCTAGTTCAGT